>OY757024.1:104139761-104739761 GCA_963580285.1 Lucinisca nassula | reverse complement strand
TGATAAAGTATTGTATTATGTAAATACACCGAGAAAAAAAAGATAGGAACGTGTCCCAGTGTATTGCATATACAAGTAGAAATTGACACTGTTTTGTATAATAAAATAGATATTGAAACCTTTGTCCTTGGCTTGAAAAGAGTTCCTCAACCAAACTTAATTAAGTATTTGCCCTTTTACAATAGTTGATATATAGACGTCAGTTTCACAAAGCGTAAGTTAAACAATTTAACAAAAATGGATCTAATTACAATGCTATTGATATAAATATGACACTTTATTTCATATGCAACATACCACAAAGATTTTTACCTCTGACTCTTCAATATTTCTATTTATCGATAACTCTGTCAGTGCACCAATAAACAGTTCGATCCCGTTGATAAGACATTCTGATTGTTTTATTCATATTTGCATAAATGGTTTTTGTTTGTTTGATTTGAGGTTTAACGTCCCCGTCAACACTGTACAGGTCATTTTGGAGACGTCGCTTCCAAATTTGTGGGACTTTTACCCGACATTGAGTGAAATGACATCTCAAGCCTTGTCGCCCAATGAAACCAATAGGGTTTAAAACCATGGACGGTCCGACTCGCAACGCTTTGCCTGGGCAGGCTTAGATCCTATAAGCGGTTTACGTGTTTCAGCTCTGCGTGGAAGCATCGTGCAGCCCATCTATATCTTCAAGCCCCGATGGGTGGGGGCCATGCGTAAATTGTACCGCGGAATGTAACAGAAACAACCATTACGCTTACACGCCTGTATGGAATAGTGAATTCTTTCATATCTCAAAAATGGCTACTTTCCCCGATGAAAATTTGTTATATTTGTTATTTTTACTCCAAGCATTGGTTGTTAGTGCTCGTTAGAACCGCCTCATTGAGGCGGTTCTAACGAGTACCCACAACCTATGTCTTTGAGCAGAATTAAGCAAAATAATGTATACCCCAGTTAAACCCAGTTTTCTCTTTATAATGTGGGCTTTAGAGGGATGTTCATTTCACGGACGTGTTTACTTGATGATAGCAGATGCACGTCTCACTGATCTTTTTTTCTCCACGGTTGATGGAAAATGCGATCTTTAGCGTGCCAGTTTTATTTGACAAACATTCGAAAGGGTCTTTAAATCTACGTCCCGTTTCCGTATGATACTAGCTGTTGGGTGGCACGTAAAACTCAGATACACACATTTACTTTACCTGCCCACGCCCCCGCACATCAGCCCCTTGAGAAATAGTTTTGTTTGTTTTCGAGTTTAACGGCCCAGTCAACACTATTTAGGTCATTTTTGAGCCGGTCAGTTTACCTATCAACACTTTCCTGGGCTGGCTTATACGTAAGCGGTTAACCAGTACAGTGCACATTCTTTCGCCAGAAACTGACAACTGCCCTTCTTGAATCAGCGGAAGGGAGAGAATGACCGTAGAAAAGATTTCATGATCAATCTCCACGAAAGAATGTTGCCGACCCCAGCGGGAGTCGAACACGCATCCGACTGAGCCACTGAGGCCGGCTCTTGAGAAATAGATTGGGCTGCACGGTGCTTCCTCGCAGAGCTGAAACCGACAGCACACTTCCGAGTACTTGTTAACCACTTAAAAGGTCTAAGCCTGCCCAGGCAAAGTTGTGCGAGTTGGACCGTCCATGCATATAAACCTTTTGGTTTCACTTGGCGGCAGGGCTTGAGATGTCATTTTATCTCAATGTCGGATAAAAGTCCCACAAAATTGGAAGCAACGTCTCCAAAATGATCAATATAATGTTGACGGGGACGTTCAATCACAAATCAAACAAACAAAATTTACCTACCCACTTAAGAATGGGTTAAACGTTTAACATGTGGCCGTGCCAAGCAAAAAGGGTTCTTCTTGCATGTGGGCATACCGACGACCAAGAGCACCCATGCAATCTGAACGGTCCTAAAGGGAACCAACGTTCTTTTAAACACACTGGGAAGGCTTATAATAACCATCCTATTAACAAGTCCGTGAAATGAACATCCCTCTTAACCCCACATTATACAGAGAAAGGTGGGATTTGCGGTTCCTTATTTCTGCTCAAAAACATGGTAAAATAAGAAAAAATCACAAATTGTCGTCGGAAATGTAACCATTTTGGAAATGTGAACACTATGTCGCACGGGAGTGTTATCGTAATTTGAGTCTTTTTTTGTTGTTGTTGTTGTCATCGTCGTTTTTGTTTTACTGCATTTTCATGATTGTTTCATCGCCCCCGCCCATAGGCAGAGCTGAATCCGGCCCGCACACTAGTACTGGTAAACCACTTGGAGGATCTAAGCCTGTCCAGGAACCGCGGTGCGAGGCGGACCGTCCATGCTAATAAACCCTATTGGTTTCATTGGGCGACAGGGCTTGAGATGTCATTTCATCTCAATGTTGGGTAAAAGTCCCACAAAATGGAAGCAACGTCTCCAAAATTACCTTTACAGTCTTGACGGGGACGTTTACCCTCAAATCAACAAAGAAATCATGATTGTTTCACTTACTTCGAGCCGACGTTAATCAGAGGGGAGCGAAATCCGTAGTACCCCGTAGAAACATTACCTGACTTTTCGCTGCAGAACTTTGTGTCTCACGTGTTAGCTGGGCGAGACTCGAACCACGGCGTTGAGAGAACTAATGTTTAAGAGTCAGCGCTCTTACCCACTGGGCCCCGGAGGCCCGTTAATTGTGATTTAGGATCTCGCTGAGCGTACATACATGAAGACCAGTTGATACAACTGGGTGGGTTGGGGCACAAATGTCATCCCAGCAGGCACTTAAAGTTTAATCAACGTTGAAATGCCAGATAGTTATATGTTCTTAATTATAGTATCTTTATGTATGGTAAACCAAACATAAAGATATCGTTGAGAAATTTATCAAGCTGAAATACTTGCAAGACATGATTAAAAACTATAAATATTATATTTCTAAAATCTCTATTACTAAGAAGACACAACAAGAATAAAAACAAATTGCCGACCAAACTGTCAATCAACACCAGCTGAAGTTAATGTGTTCTATATACACTCGAAATGCACGAAATACACCGAAGGCGTTTTCTTTGCCATGTCAGGGGTGGGGGTAGAGAATAATGGAAGCCAAAACCGATAATAGCTTTTTTCCTCGGCCAGACATTCGAAAACAGGTGCTCTGACACATTTGGCAGCCGTAACTGGCAACGTGTCATCACACACCAGAGCCCGTCTTTGATCTGATTCCTGCAATCGCTAAAGAACTGCTCGTTTCTTAGGACAAACGCTTCTCCTTGGGTGCGATTTGTGCCTTCCTCTGAGCAAGAGGTCAGTATATTCTCACTGGTCAGCTGACACCTGTCGAATTGACAAGTGCATGCACATCGGAGGCCTTGGGAAGACCAGTTCATAAACTAATCCCATTTAGCGAGATGGGGGTAGCCCCTATGTGCTTTAAGCGCCCGGTTACCTCACAAAATCTATCAAATGAAGACACCAATGATTAGCTAGTATCGGAGCCCTCTGTATCTTTCGCTTCCTGAGTACCCACAATCTACATTTTAGAGCAGAAATAAGAAAAATAATATTTACTTCTGTAAACTCCAGTTTTTTCTATATAAAAGTGGGGTTGGAGGGGGTCAAAAGTATATTGGCGTGTGTTTTTTTTTTTTTTTTTTTTTTTTTGTGATAGGTTGGATGTTACTGGAGAAACGAGATAGGCAGCAAAAACTTGTATTCATGTACAAATCAGTCAATGGTTCAGTTCCTGAATACATATCAGACTTGATGCCGTCTCTAGTTAGAGAAACTAGTTCTAATGTATTAAGAAATGAGCATGGTATCACCATTGCCTTCTGCAGGATAAAGATTTCTCGAGGTCCATGTATTCCTGCCTCTATTTCTGCATGGGTCTCCCTTGACATAGAAATGTAATGTGAAAATCGACGTCAATTACAAGGTTTAAATATCGACTGAAAAAAAAAAAAAAAAATTCTAAAGTACGAACATACTACAAATCAAACATTATATATATCTTAGTATTACATGCAAATATTAGAAACAATTGTAGTAAATTTCTTTCAGATTCATATCGTAATCATTTAGCAACTAATTCTATGTGTAGTTGCTTAGAGAAATTGAGAATGCAAACACTACTTTTTAGATGTTCAAACTTCATCGATGAGATATTGAAACTTTTTCAAACTACCAGGAATTTCCATCCCATAAATAAACATACTGTCTTGTTTTGAAGCGAAAATCTGACTGTCGCAGATAATGCCGCCAATTTTAAGTAGCACAAACATTTATTAAAGTCACCAGATGATTCACCAACTAGTACGTTGCTCCGTTAAGGCCCGCACGACATATTACTAAAATCTTATTGTTTCACACTACTTATTTATGTTATTATACTTTCAGTTTCATGTTTGTCGTTAGCTCTCACAGTCACTATACATTACAAGGCTGTAATTGTTAAGAAACTATATGTTGTTTGTAGTATTTAAACATAACAATAGGCCCCCGCCCATAGGGGCTTGAAGAAATATATGGGCTGCATGATGCTTCCACGCAGAGCTGAATCCGGCCCGCACACTAGTACTGGTAAACTGCTTGGGGGATCTAAGCCTGTCTAGAAACCGCGGTGCGAGGTGGACCGTCCATTCTAATAAACCCTATTGGTTTCATTGGGCAACAAGGCTTGAGATGTCATTTCATCTCAATGTCGGGTAAAAGTCCCACAACATTGGAAGTAACGTCTCCAAAATTACCCTTACAGTGTTGACGGGGACGTTAAACCTCAAATCAAACAGCAAACAAACAAACATAACAATTGTCCCGCGGAACACGACAGTCCCTACCTTTACAAACAGCGTAGATCCAGACCATATGGCTTCTGAAAAGCATGCGAT
Organism: Lucinisca nassula; assembly: GCA_963580285.1. Lineage (NCBI taxonomy): Eukaryota > Metazoa > Mollusca > Bivalvia > Lucinida > Lucinidae > Lucinisca > Lucinisca nassula. The sequence goes on along the minus strand of OY757024.1, from coordinate 104,734,874 downwards.
CGGGAGCTACTCGGTTTGTCGTTCTGATTGCAAATTTGAATGAATACGCCATATCAGGAAGTTTGATTGACTGAAAGTCAGACATGGGCCAGACAAATTGATTTATTTAGCATTACAATGGTTAAACATTTGCCATGATCATGTGTCATAAAATTGCTATAAATTTATGTAGGGGAAGGGTCGTAACTAATCTTTGCAGAACTTGTGGCCCAACCCCATATGCAATAAAATGTGTTTATACAACTACTGTATTATTTCAGTCTGATCTAAACTACCAATAAGATGCAAAATTTGCCGGCCGCTATCCAAAGTTCTCAAATATTCGCTCATCAGCACTCTCAGCGCTTTGATTAAGAAAGTAAAGCAGTCTCATTTATTTTGGAACATGCTTTCTCTGTGTTTTGTATAGAATATGTGTTGCTAGACATGCAGTTTAACTTATTGCAATGCACGAAGCATTTCCAGACACTGTCGCATTTTGCATTGTTGTTTATAATGTGAATTTGTATTAAATGTCGACATAAACGACGGGAATCTGTACAGGTTAGATTTTTCAATGCGAAACGTACTATCTAAATTATCATAGTCATTCATTTTAATTCAGAAGCATGATTATCCTATTTCATACACCTGTCATTTCTTCAAGTTAAGTGATACAAGAAAATACCCGAACTTAAACGTTTGGTTGACATGAATATTTACTCTTGATGTTCATTTTTTATACAATGATGTTTGAGTCACTACACTGGCAGCAAATTTAAAAGGCATAATAATTATTCTAAGTATTTTTTTTGTACTGTATGGATAACGTCATAAAAAAAAATGATAAGACCCAACGTGTAAAAAACACATATTTACTCGCGCATAACGCCGTTCATGACATCCATATAATTCAACTACTTATTCAATTTGGAAGCGATATATGATAAACAGAATCTTACACGTATAGTCCTTTCATATGAAATTTCTAAAAACTCGCCAGAGGCTCCTTTCATAAATTCCATAATAAATGACCACTCGTGGAGGTGAGTTTTACAAATTTCATATGAAATGACATGGTCATTTCATATGAAATTTATAAAACTCACCGGAGGCTCGTTTCATAAATCTCATATGCAATGGCCATTCGTGGAAGCGAGTTTTATAAATTTCATTTGAAATGGTCACTCGTGTACTATCGCTCCCGAAATAAAAGAATCGGTAGCATATAGGTTTTGGTCTTCCTGTCTGTCTGTCTGTTTGTCAGTAACGTTTGAACCATTTGTCGTTGACAAGTGTATGCGAAGATATTTATGTTGTTATTAATTGTTGTGACGCTGTGACCCCGACTGTGGCCTTTGGCCTACTGACAGGCGCTGTCCGGCGATATGTTCCTTTCGAAAACACATCTTGTTGTTTTGTTTTTTTCCTGTCGCATGCACAGGCTTTTTGTGCTTTCTTTAGCTCACTGTGGTTCTAATGAGTACCCACAATGTTTTTTGGTTATTAGCCAAAATACGACACTGGTGGGTCGAAAGTTTCTGAGAGTGGGCTTGGAAAATGGTCATGAATGGCATCTAAATACAAAGCAATCGTCTCCCTCTAACCTGTTGACGTGACAACAATGCAATAAAAGAAAATAACAACTACTATGCATCAAAGCTAATAACTGCAGCGGCAAGAACACTTTTTTGATGAAGCAAATTTATTTATTCATTTATCAGATGTCTGAAAGCATACAACGTGCAACAGCAATAAAAGCAAATTCCCGATTGTTAAATTGATTCGCGTCAATTACTTTGATATGTTCTGAATAATGCAGTGCGAAAATTGTTTCCTTTAAATGCATTCTGCGGAGACAGACAATTAACACAATTACATGAATATCGCGCTGCTTTGTAAACTATGGTTACCACAACCATGTGAATTTCTCAAGTGTATGCATTTAGATGTGCGCTTCTTTTATTTGCAAATTATTTGCGGCGAAATTCCGCTATGAAGAACACCCAAAAATAAGGCTTATCCTTGCCTAAAAGACATATCTAAAGCTTTAGATTCCATTATTTATGTTTTCTACACCGAGTACCCTGTGCTAAGAAACCACATTTGGGGCTGTTCAAAAGTAAACCCACATTTGGTCCTTATATACGTTTTACTGGGATGCCTATTGGCTTCCTATAATTCATGCGCGTCATCACGAAAACACGCCTGTATAATTATGACACCCTTGAGCCCCATTTTTATGGAGTAAAATTGGGGTTCACAGGGGTAAACCTTATTTTTCTTATTTCTGTTCTAAAATAAAGATTGAAGGTACTCGTTAGAACTGCCTCGTCGAACACAGGTGGTTTTAACGAGTACCAACGATCTATATTTTGAGCAGAAGTAGTTTAGGTCGTAGTACCAAAGCGTCAATCCAAAATCGTTAATCCATCGACAAAATGGCAAATATTAATGTTCGGATCAACAGACATGGACTTCAGAAGAGTGTAATCAGGCGTCCGCGGATATTAAGCATTACTTGGTAAGCAAGCTCCGCCCACCGTGCCCATCGACCGGAACGAAGAAAAGGTGTAAATGCCGGGAAGGGTATGGCCGAGATTTTGGAAGTCTTTCTATGGCTTTCCATTGGCAAACATATCAGAAATAATTCTGGAAATGGCCACATTGTACGGATCTACAAGATCATGGTGCCTCCGAAAAAACTTCTTAAGTGTTGATACCATGGTGCCTCCCATAAAACTTCTTAAGTGCAGAAATAAGAAAAAAATCGTATTTTTTCATCTGAAATGTTTAATTTTTCTGGCGGTAAAATTTGCAATAGACTTGAATAGCTGTGTTTTCGTAGTGGTTATTCGGTGTGTTTTTGTATGCCTTCACTTTGCTATGTTCTTTTTGTTTTCATCTTCTTTTTACTGGCTAATTTGACAATGGAATTTTTGCTACCAGGCTATAAGACAAACAGGATGACTTCAATTTTCCCATTGTTAACGTACCATTCCTAAGCAGCAACATCCCAGCTGCACCAGCATATGGGGTTAATCCGTTATGCCAGATCCTGGATTCATCGGGCGTGGGAAAGTGCTCACTACAAGGTCGGTTAGCCAGGGGTATCAAAACACCAAACTTGTAGCAACACTTAACATTACCAGAACACGCCTATACAATTTTGGTCCCCCATACCCCACTTTTGTATAGTAAAACTGGGGTTTAAGGGGGTATACATTATTTTTCTTATTGTTTTTGAGCAGAAATAAGAAAAATATTACAATTTTTCATCTTAAAATTTCTTAATTTTTTTTGCCAAAAAATTGGCAATATATGTGTATAGGCGTGTTTTCGTAATGGAAAGTTCTATGGGGGACATCATGATCTGGTGAGTCCCTACAATGTGGCAGTTTCCAGAATTATTAATGATGTATTTGCCAATGACAACCCGTAAATAGACTGACAGACTGCATGCACGGTAGTTAACCCAATCACGGTCGATAAATTTGCGTCCCTCTTTAATTGTACCCTCTGTCTCTATGACGTATCCAGCCTAAAAACATACTGTAGTAATGTCGGTTGGTGTCCGATGCTTAATTGCTGGTCAGGCCGACCGGAGTCCAGCCGTTAGTTTTCTTTTGCTCCAGCATTTCAGTTAATTAATGCTTTTGAGTCCTCATCGTTGATTCATCTCTGTATTCGTTTGATTTTTATGTTCTCGAAGATGTTTCACTGATCTGTTCGAAATCTCCCATGCGGACAAATCATTTGTCTTAGTCATGACAAAATCAAGAGCGAGAATTGTGGCCAGGTAAAATCGGTTTAAGCCCCAAAAGTAAAAATAAAAACTTCGTTCCAAGACGGCTCTTCTGCAACAGTTGTGATTTACTCATCTTGCATATATGTATTGCTAATATCTGTTTATTTTTGATAGCCGTTTGCCCATTTTGCGGGAAATAAACTGTCGTTTTTGCCTCTTTGCTTGTTATGTTTTCATTATAGTGAAGTTATTTTATGTTTGTGTTTCTTTCCCTCTTGGTGTCTTGGATGAGAGGTGTGATTCCTGATCATTGTTTTCACTCGTATGCTTCTCCTGACGTTTCCCTCGTTCAGGCTGATAGGCAAGGTGGGAGAAGCCAACTTAGAAAAAAAAAGTATATTTGGCCCCCAGGCCAATAGGGATCAACTCTTAAAGAAAAGAATATGGTCCTGAGGAGGGAATTCTTTCCTGTATGAGTAGGCCCCTTTTTCAGTGGAACGGGGCTTACAGAAAAGCGAACAGGAAGTCCCAAAAAGTGTCTCTTTTTTAAAGTGGCAGAAAAATCTTCGTGTGTTCCCACTCCCCTTAATGATTACTGTCCGCGAACGCCTGATTACACCCTTTTGGGGTCCATGTCAGTTTTTCTGAACATTTTGGTTCGTCATTCGCATACGAATTCATTACGATAACATACCCGTGCGACATATTGAATTTTTTCACATCTCCAAACTGGCTACTTTTCTGATGAAAAACCTTGATATTTTTTCTAATTTATACTGCAAACATAGGTTGTTGATGCTCGTTAGAACCGCCTCAACGAGTACCACAACCTATGTCTTGGAGCAGAAATAAGAAAAATAATGTTTACCCCCGTAAACCCCAGTTTTACTGTATAAAAGTGGGGTTCAAGAGGGTCAAAATTATATAGGCGTGTTTTCGTGATGTTATGAGTTTCAATTACTCGTATAGCCTGGGTACTATGGCCACAACTACTACTACTTTGTGGCTAGAGATGAGATTGTCATATATTGTAGTGATTTTTCTTGAGTATTTACAACTTCCAATACCGATTAAAAACCAGACGGGAATTCAATGTTCAAGACTCCATCACAAAAACACACCTATGTAATTTTGACCGCCTTGCAAATAGAAGTAAAAGCAAAGATTAGTAGTCGATACATTTAACCACAGCTCCCATCAGAAGAAGTGCAAACATGAAACAACTAGACCCTAATGGAAACATCTATAGCGGAAAGCCAAAAGGGCAGTTACTTTCCCACAAAATGGCCAAATGGCTATCCAAAACATAATAATATAAGTGATACACACACTCAAAGACAAACCATAACAAAAACAAGAAATGTCTTTTAAAAAAGAAAAACGGCGTAAGAGATACTTGAAATGAATATGATGAGGCTTTATTAGCCGAAACTACGTAGTATGACCCATCTTCTTTCTTATGAATGTTTTCATTGCTCTTAAAGGAACTCATTTTTGATTTTTATTTGCCTTCACTGCAGCTGGTGTTGTGCCGTGTGGCGGCCGTAAAACGTCTCCCCGTACATCAACCATAGTGCAGTTTATATTTTACTTTTAGTCCTTTGAGGTCGGCGTGAATATTCTGAGAAATCGGAAATAAATTGTTGGTTTAGATTCATATTCTAGACAGGTTTTTAATTATTTAGACCCCATTTTGATTTATATCAGTCTTTGAATCGACTGCCTATTCGAAATTCGCAAAATTGCAGTATGTTTCCTCTGGCTTTCTTTGCCGGATCATTACAGGGTCACTGATGAGGCTTTATTAGCCGAAACTACGTAGTATGACCCATCTTCTTTCTTATGAATGTTTTCATTGCTCTTAAAGGAACTCATTTTTGATTTTTATTGAAACTATTCTGTAGCTTAATGTGAAAAGAAATACGTTTTTAAAATATAAACTTTATTACGAATTCAAACAGTATCAAAATTATTTGAAAATGCCAATCAGGCACTTTTTTGATAAAGAGTAAGCAAAGTGTGGCACTGTGTAGCTTAATCTATTTCTTCAGGCCCCGATGGCCGGAGACTTAACAGAATTGTTTTTATTATTATTTGAAGACCTTCTATTGAAACAACATTTTTGTGAAACGCCAATAAGATCAAAGCAGCCCATATAGAGGAGATTTTGTAAGAATTGGTTTCTATAGCAACCAGAGGGATAACTCCATTCGTAACCTTTGAACAATCATTCGGCCCTCCTACACACTGATGTTTCAGATAGTTTGATTGCAACCAGACCGGTAGCTGCATCTTAGTCAACATTATTTACCAAAAACGATCTTTTATCGAAATTATATTTTCCCATGCCTTTATTTCTAGCTCACATATTCCAAAAGAATACTTCAAGACTATGAAAGGTTTTATATTTTACTTTTGGTCCTTTGAGATCAGCGTGAATATTCTGAGAATTCAGAAATAAATTATTGGTTTAGACTCATATTCTAGACAAGTTTTTAATTATTTGGACCCCATTTTGATTTGTATCAGTCTTTGAATCGACTGCCTATTCGAAATTCGCAAAATTACAGTATGTTTCCTCTGGCTTTCTTTGCCGGATCATTACAGGGTCACTGATGAGGCTTTATTAGCCGAAACTACGTAGTATGACCCATCTCCTTTCTTATGAATGTTTTCATTGCTCTTAAAGGAACTCAATTTTTATTTTTATTTGCCTTCACTGCAGCTGGTGTTGTGCCGTGTGGCGGCCGTAAAACGTCTCCCCGTACATCAACCATAGTGCAGTTTATATTTTACTTTTGGTCCTTTGAGATCAGCGTGAATATTCTGAGAATTCAGAAAAAAATTATTGGTTTAGACTCATATTCTAGACAAGTTTTTAATTATTTGGACCCCATTTTGATTTGTATCAGTCTTTGAATCGACTGCCTATTCGAAATTCGCAAAATTACAGTATGTTTCCTCTGGCTTTCTTTGCCGGATCATTACAGGGTCACTGATGAGGCTTTATTAGCCGAAACTACGTAGTATGACCTATCTTCTTTCTTATGAATGTTTTCATTGCTCTTAAAGGAACTCAATTTTTATTTTTATTTTTTCTTGCTTCTCTCTTTCATATATTCTCTATTTCTGTTACGCAACTAGACCTGCCAGACGCTGACTATAGCCCCGCTTAAGCGTTTTCTGAATTAATGACATATCTGTGAAAAATCAAAGCGCCAAAGGCACTGAAATGACAGAAATTCATAACAGTGTTACCTCTGTCGCGAAAGCCTTTCTGAAATGATCTTAAAATTTAGAAAGGTAGTTCTGCAAATTCCAATAAATGATATGATGGCAGATGTCTATAGACCGGTGGTATTATGAAAACACATTTTGAGTCAAAATACCTCTCCCAAAAGATACTCTATGGGAAAGAGATCGGAGGAGAAAGGTTGGCTAGTCCAATACATGATTACCTCAGTCGCGAAAACCTTTCTATAAAGATCTTAAAATTTAGAAAGGTAGTTCTGCAAATTCCAATAAAAGATATGTCTGCAGATATCTATAGACCGGTGGTATTATGAAAACACATTTTGAGTCAAAATACCTCTCCCAAAAGATACTCTATGGGAAAGAGATCGGAGGAGAACAGTTGGCAATCCAGTACATGAATTCTACTGGCTTGAAGACATTTTGACTAAGAACAGCACTATGAGCCCGCTCGTAATCCTGCTGGATAAGATATCCCGGATTCTGAACGTAAACAAATAAATGGAACCACGTTAGGCCGAAGCACTTGATTGATGTGACGTCTCCCGGTTCAGTTCACGTCTCAGCCATGATCTTGAATATTCTTAATGATACTAAGCTGCGTTCGCTAACGGCATGCAATAGCTCGCCACACAGTTACGCTTATTTCACCCGATATGCCATGCTCAATTACGCACGCGTCGCCTCGGCATACCTTACACCTATACGGCGTAACACACGGAAACAACAATCGGCGTGATTCACGCTGAAGTGCAATGTGTCACTGAAACGCATATGTCAGTCGCGACTGAAAATTTACGTATTTCATGCTGTACTGTATTTCATGCCGTACTGTGTCGACGCGTGAACTTTGGTCACGACAGGGACGTCTAGCTCTCAACGTGCATCGCATAAGGACGACGAACAGTGTCAGTGCTTATTAGTCGGTAGTTGAGACCGCTTATCTACAGATACAGTGTAGCAGCTGCCGGCGGAAATCTGTTTTGCATATGCGTCAGACGGTTGAAACGATCTTGACGTACTGACGTCGGTCTTCCGCTACGTCGACGTCTACTAGTGTCTTCTGTATAAAGTAAGATGTCGCTCCAATAGACGATAGATCACACACATGTGGCACCCAAAATCAGAGTCAACCTCTTCCGCTTTCCGACCAGCTTCTCTGTACAGGGGCACGCTTACGATCCTTTAATGAAAAATGTTGCAATACGCTCTCACTTAATGGTTTGTGAGAACAAATTTCAGTTTATTCGTTTCTAGGCACGAGCTTACATTACAAATCACAAGTTTGATCCTGAACATGTGGTTTCTATCCGTACTGGTTTGAAGGTGGTGCTCAGTATCGACGTGGCCGGACTGGAAACCAGACGTCACGGTTGATTGATTGAACCTTTTTAGCTCAAGGGCATGGTGTCTAAGCGTGTTGTAACCATGCAATCGTTTGGTTTCAGAATCAAAGCACTGAGAGTGTTGGGTGTAGGTTGTAGTAATAGTCCTGGGCTGAGATTTAAACTGTTTCATTATCAGATGTGGATCTTGAAAAACTCCAAAAAGCTTCTAGAACATCTTCAGTCGCAGTCTTTTCTCTCAGTAAACAGCATAAAATCTTTTGATTTCTCAACACTCTACACAGCTATTCCTCAAGATAAATTGAAATCTAAACTCAAGGTAATCATAAATCAATGTTTTTTCCACAAGAATGGTAACCGTCGCTACCAGTATGTTGTCCTTGGCTACAAAGAAACATACTTTGTTCGAGATCAATCTGATGCACCACAAAAGTACACTGATGCAGATGTCATAAGGATGCTGGAATATCTAATTGACAATATTTTCGTTGAGTTCAGTAGCCTATTATTTCAGCAAACAATTGGCATACCAATGGGTACTAATTGTGCACCGTTGCTTGCCGACTCGTTCTTGTACTCGTATGAGGCGGAGTTTGTACAAGGTCTCCTCAAAGCAGGCAAGAAACGCCTTGCACAACAATTCAATTTCACCTACAGATATTTAGATGATTTATTGTCTCTGAAAAATGCTAAATTGGCAGAGTACTTGGAATTCATCTATCCACGTGAACTTGAAATTAAGGAAACAACAGAGACTGCAACCTCCTCCTCATACTTGGATTGTTATCTCTATATTGACAACGGGAATCTTACTACTAGGTTGTACGATAAACGAGATGACTTCAATTTTCCCAATGTTAACCTTCCCTTCCTGAGCAGTAATATCCCGTCTGCACCAGCATATGGAGTTTACGTTTCACAGTTAATCCGTTATGCTAGAGCCTGTTCCAAGTATCAGGACTTTATGGAACGTGGGAAGGTGCTCACTACCAGGTCGTTATGCCAGGGGTATCGAAAAACCAAACTGGTATCAACACTAAATAACTTCTATAGGAGGCACCATGATCTTGTTGATCCGTACAATGTGGCCATTTCCAGAATTATTTCTGATATGTTTGCCAATGGAAAGCCATAGGAAGACTTCCAAAATCTCGGACATACCCTTCTCGGCATTTACACCTTTTCTTCGTTCGGGTCGATGGGCATGGTGGGCGAAGCTTGCTTACCAAGTAATGCTTACTATCCGCAAACGCCTGATTATATTCTTCTGGAGTCCATGTCTGTTGATCTGAACATTGATATTTGTCATTTTGTCTATGGACTAATGATTTTGGATTAACGCTTCGATACTACGACCTAAACTACTTAACTCTGAAATTCCGTACAAATAGTGAAGATTTTGATAAGACGGCGCGTTCTGCAGCCTCTGATCTTGGTCTACACTGTTTGCCAAGATCACCCTATGATTTCAGGATAATCGTCTTCAGTCTTATGGAATACCTTGATCTCACTGCGGCTACTTACTACAAGACAAAAGGATATTCTGACAAGTCGGTGATAGCCACGTAGACGTTAGCACTGAAGCGCTTTTCTTATTAGCAACTTCGGGTCGAATGCCAAACAATCAACCCAAACAGCCGCGTCGTTCGTCATTGTTGGGTACGTGTAAGTTTTATCTGTAAAATCTGCACATGAATCAAATGTTGGATCTGGCAAACAATGTAAACTCAAATCAAACGCCACAGAACACGGAGCTGATCTTGTTCTACACTTTTTGCATTAGTTACTAACATCTTAAAGACAGGACTGGACTATTTAAGGGAGCACAGGAAAACCTGAGCCATTCTTTGTCTGACCTCTGAAGGGTTAACATCAAATTCTATTTATCTGATTGGCTGTAAATGGAGACCTACTGTGACATCACAATGATTGACATTTTAATAATAAGTGATTGACAGTTCTGCTCTGTTTGAAGCTAACCTTGTTATCTCAATTATGTAACAGCAGGCACACTCCATAAGTGGTTTCAAAAGACAAACAAAACAATTTAGTCATGATTAATGTATTTTCTTTTTATTTTTAAATTACAAAGAAACAAAATACAAAGATATTTCTTAAAGGTTAATTATAAAGCATATTTAGTTCTAATAAATAAATAAATAAATAAATAAATAAATAAATAATAAAAAATTAAAGCTTCAAATTTGTTGAAAAATTATTAGTTGACACTATAGAAAACAGCTTCTTCTGATAAATAAATAAATAAAGTTTGAATGAAAGAATTATTTTTAAATATGATATAATAGAAAGATTTTTCCATTCTTCTTCTTGTTTTTCTTCTTATAGAAGAAGAAAAATAAAAAGTAAAATGAATTATACACAGGCAGTCTTAGTAATATAAATTAAATAAATAAATCTCAGTTTACATTTTTTAAATAAAATATAGATTTTGGGTGCTCGTTAGAATGGTCTTAATCAGCCAGTTCTATTGAGCACCCACAAAATACTATCAAGTGAGGGTGTACATTTGTGTGGCCTCAATGAGGCAATTCAAACGAGCCCCCACAATATAGTATAGAGTGTTGGTTTGTTTGTTTGATTTGATGTTTAACGCCCTCGTCAACACTGTAAAGGTAATTTTGGAGACGTTGCTTCCAATTTTGTGGGACTTTTACCCGAACCTGGGATGAAATGACATCTGAAGCCATGTTGCCCAATGAAACCAAAAGGGTTTATAAGCATGGACGGGCCGACTCGCACCGCTTTGCCTGGGCAAGCTTAGATCCTCTAAGCTGTTTACCAGTACTCGTGTGCGGGTCGGTTTCAGCTCTGCGTGGTAGCTTCATGCAGCCCATCTATTTCTTCAAGCCCCGATGGGCGGGGTCCGATAGAGTGTTGGTACTAGATCTATTTCTAATGAGTACTAGGTCTAGCATTTTACACATACAAATGTTCAATGAGGTGGCTCTAACGATTTTTGGGATATGTGTTAGAACTGTGTTATATCCCACAATCTTTCTACAGTGAATCATGTTACAGAGAGGTAATTGTGTACAGAGAAAAATATGAAAACACAATTATATTTCTTTCAAACCTAAATTGACATTCAGATAAAATCGTTTTCTGATTTCAGTTGAGTTTGCTATTTTGTTTTCTACTACACAAAACTAGATTTTTTTTCTATTTAAATTTAATAAATAAATAAATCTTTGTTTATGAAGCATAATTTTTGTCCAATTTTTGAAGGTATTTGTTTGATAAATATATGGACAGCAGCTGGTTATTACAGTCAATTATATCCTATAATCCTTATCAGTTTTATGGCCCCTATAGGTAGCCAGCCCACCAAGACCAAGCCACACCTACTTTTATCTGCTGGTTACCTGCACATGTTTAAGCTGGGAACCAGACCCCCCGGCATGAAAATCCTGTCTTTAAGTTGAAACTAATCAGTCCAAGTCCCCGTTCATGACCAGCCTGCATTTAGAGACAATCGGAATGAGTGTTGCCAGTGCTTTGATTTATTCATTGCCTTGGGTTTCTGGAGTGCACTCTTCTATCGCTGAAGTTGGGCTCGTCCATTTTGCTAAATGTGACACCTAGAATTATATCACAGGACCTACACTAAGTATCTGTACCATATTCCAGGGTTGAAAGGGACAGCTTTCTTTCCGATTTCTCCACGCAAAGTCAATATACACCTAAGTTGTAACTGACCTAAACTTGACCTCGAAAGTCAGAAAGAAACCTATTAATATTCTTGTCTGCAGCTGACCTGGTCCAACAGCAGGCTGGTCTTTAAGGATTAGATATTGACAGCACTGATAGAAAACAGTGTAAAATCTTAGCATAATGCTGAGCAGACGCCGCATTGATCTGGGTAAACCCGTCGCATGATGCAGCTGATTCATTTGAAATGCTGAATCGTAAGAAAAAGACGTCAGGTCGTCTGGTTTAAAAGTTTGTATTACGCTTATAGGATAACTAATACGATTGTACAATTTTGATTACTGCGCCAAACCGGACTATATTTTGTGCGGACTCATATTTCTATGGCGGTCAAAGCCGGAAGAAAGCCTGAATTACTTTGAAACGTGTAGGACAGCAAGAATAGACAGATAGAATCTGTCATGAAAATTCGGAAAGACTTAAGACTAGAAAAGCCAGAGTATCAAATTACAGTTTTGATGAGCCATTTTTTATTTGTTTTTTTCTAAACGGGGATATACATGTGAATGACTCACACTTCTGTGGTTGCAAGTTGGAGAAAAAGAAATATGAACAAATAAATGGACGGATAAGTCACATGAGTACATAAGAAAAAAATAGAGTTTTCCATAAAATCGATGAGGCGGTTCTAACGAGTACCCACAATCTATATTTTGAGCAGAAATACGGAAAATATCACAATTTTTTCATCTTAAACTTTTCATTTTTACGGCGGTTAAATTTACCATGTATTTGTAAAGGTGTGTGTTCAGTAATGCAAACTGGACTGGACTGATGTTTGGGTTTCGCAAACAGTGTAGACCAAAATCAGAGGCCAGTGTAAACGGCTTCTTATCAGGGTCTACACTCTTCGCTTAAAGTAATGAAATTTATGGGCTATAGTCCATACGAGTAACGATAACACACCCGTACAACTTATTGCATTTTTTCACATCTCCAAAATGAACACTTTTCTGATGAAAATCCGTGATATTTTTCTTATTTGTATTGTAAACATAGGTTGTGGGTGCTCGTTAGAACCGCCTCATTGAGGCGGTTCTAACGAGTACCCACAACCTATGTCTTTGAACAGAAATAAGAAATATAATGTATATCCCCATAAACCCCAATTTTCTCTATACGTATTGGTGTTTAGCGGGGTGTTCATTTCACAGACTTGTCCACATCACGAAAACACGCCTATATAATTTCGACCCCCTCATACCCCGCTTTTATGTAGTCAAACTGGGGTTTAAGGGGTATACATTATTTTTCTTATTTCTGCTCAAAAACATAGATTGTGGGTACTCGATAGAACCGCCTCGTCGAGGCGGTTCTATCGAGTCCCCGCAATCTATGTTTTGAGCAGAAATAAGAAAAAATATCACAATTTTTCATCTTAAAATTTCTATTTTTTGGCCAAAAAAATGGCAATGTATTTGTATAGGCGTGTTTTCATAATGACGTGATGCTAAGCCCCTTGTTCAGGGCGCTCTAAGAGACAATAGACCTACAAGTGTTGTCAGTGCTTTGTTGATTCGAAACGTACGTTTTTGGCGACGGGACAGACATCAATCAAATTGATCTTTCTGATAGTTCGCACAGTTTTAGGCTTGTAAAACAGTCTGGCAAGTTAAATAATTTTCTATATATTACAGATTATATCATATTGCATAAGAATTTAAACATTAATCATGTCGGTCTTCAAAGAGACACTATATCGATACAGTTTGACAGGAGTCGGGCCAATATGACAAGATGCCGCAGATTAACAAACGAGCCGCCGCACAAGTAGAAAAAGGTCCTTAGGTTAAACCGACCATTAAAATACTAATGATACTGCCACAACCAATCGCATGCTTAGTGTCGACAGAAGCTTCAGCCCTTAAAATGCTGTGTTAATCCGCAGTCTGAATGAAGCTTTCATTTGTCGCTCGTGTTACATGTAAATGGCAGTGATAGCGTCTCGAATGCATTCCTCAAAGATCAAACGCAGCAAGATTGAGCTTTGAACAAGTTCTGTTAGCGAACTCTTGGATCAGCACAGGCTTATCAGAGCCTTCGCTACTAGCTTGTAGCTTCTATGTGCCACATGTTTTCCACCGCAGCTGAATTTGTCTTGCTACTGATATAGTTTCAGTGGTCGGAGACTCCGTGGACAGACTTTCTCTTGTTGTGGTGCAACTATAGCATTTGCATGTCTGAAGATAGATAAAATATACTACGATAAACAGATACCAGATAATATTTGTTATACTGCGATAACACACGAGATAATGGTCTGTATATTTGTTAGCAAATCGTCTGAATTTATTAGCAAATGGACTGTATTTATTGGCAAATGAGCTGTAAAGTGGCACGAGCGATCATACTCATCAAATTAGGACAGCGACGAGGATAATTCCAAATGGAATCTACCTCCTTATATATAGCAGTAGTCCATTTCAAGTTTTAGGGGTGTCAGGTTGTGTTTTCTTCAAAATTGATTTGGTAACTGGCTTAAGTTTTTGCAGCAGTGTAGGCCCTGATCAGTCTGAGGGGTTTCTGGTACTGAATGGGTTAATAACATCTTTTTTTTTCTAAACAAAAAAATAGAAGCGCTGTGATGCAGTGGTAAAGCATCGGATTTGAGATCGAGAGGTAGCCAGTTCGATCCCCACTTTTCTATAATAAAACTAGGGTTTACAGGGGTAAACAGTATTTTTCTTATTTCTGCTCTAAAATATAGATTGTGGGTACTCGATAGAATCGCCTCGATGAGTACCCACAATCTATGATTTTGAAATTTAGGCATGTTTTCGTAATGTGCGGTGTTCAGTGACGTGTGTTTGTTTGATTTGATGTTTAACGTCCACATCAACACTGTAAAGGTCATTTTGGAGACGTCGCTTCCAATTTTGAGGGATTTTTACCCGACATTGAGAAAAAAATGACATCTCAAGAGCTGCCGCTAAATGAAACCAATAGGGTTTAAAAGCATGGACAGTCCGACTCGAACCGCTTTGCCTGGGCAGGTTTAGATCCTCTAAGCGGTTTACCATAATTCGTGTGCGGGCCAATTAAGCTATGCGTGGAAGCATCATGCAGCCCATCTATTTCTTCAAGCCCCGATGGGCGGGGCCGGTTCAGTGACGTTAATTTCACGGTTAAAATGATGACATTACGATAACACATCCGTGTGATATAGTGCATTTTTTCATACCTCAAAAAAGGTAATTTTCTGATGAAAATTTATGATATTTTTCTTATTTATACTCATAACATAGGTTTTGGGTGCTCGCTAGAACCGCCTCATTGAGGCGGTTCTAACGACTACCCACAACCTATGTCTTGGAGCAGAAATATGGAAAACTAGAATTTGTTATTCTACAACGTTTTTGATCTCTAAGTATAACCTTGACATTGGAGGTATTGAGCTGGGTCTTGTGTGCAACACATCATCTAATGAAGATGGACATTTCTGCAAAGTAACTTTAAAAGTGTTCATAGAAAAATAAAAAAAGTTATTGGCCGTACACAAAAAAGCCCTTTTTTACCTTTGACCTCTAAGTATGGCCTTGACCTTTGAGGTACAACACATCGTCTCATGATGGTTAACATTTCTGCCAAGTAATTTCATAATCAATCGAAGAATAAGAAAGTTATTGAATGTCCTTTTTTTACCTTTGACCTCTAGGTATGACCTTGAGATTGGAGGTATGGACCTTGGTCTTGCACATGGCTCATGGTCTAATGACGGTGAGCATTTATGCATGGTTACTTTATAAAGTCCATCCAGAAATAAAAAAGTTATTGACTGGACACAAATAAAACAAACTTTGTTTACCTCTGACCTCTTTGTATGACCTTGATCTTGGAGGTACCTACCTGGGTCTAGGGTGCACCACATCGTCTCATGGTGGTTAACATTTTTGCCAAGTAATTTCACAATCTATCCAGGAATAAGAAAATTATTGACTGTACACTAAAAAGGCCCCTTTTTGTCCTTTGACCTCTTAGTACGACCTTGACATTCGAGGTACCAACTTGGGTCATGCACGCAACACATTGTCCCATGGTGGTTAACATTTCTGCCAAGTAGTTTCATAATCCATCTAAAAATAAGAAAGTTATTGACAGAACACAAAAAGGCCCCTTTTTATCGTTAACCTCTATGTATGACCATGCCCTTTCAGGTACCAAACTGGGTCATGCGTGCGACACATCATCTCATGGTGGTTAACATTTCTGCCAAGCAATTTTAAAATCCATCTAAAAATAAGAAAGTTATTTACCCAACACGAAAAAAGGCCCCTTTTTTACCTTTGACCTCTATGTATGACCTTGACATTTTAGGTACCAAACTCAATCATGCATGCAACACATCGTCTCATGATAGTTAACATTTTTGCCAAGTAACTTCAAATTCTATCTAAAATAAGCAAGTTATTGACACAAACCCAAAGAAAAGACCCCTTTTTTACCTTTGACCTCTAAGTATGACCTTGACCTTTCAAGTACCAACCTGGGTCATGTACGCAACACATTATCTTATATTAGTTAACATTTCTGCTAAGTGATGTCAAAATCCATCTCAAAATAAGAAAGTTATTGACCAAACACGAAAAAGTCCCCTTTTTTACCTTTGACCTCTAAGTATTACCTTGGCCTTTGAGGTACCGACCTGCCTCATGCGCACCACACATCGTCTCATGTTTGTTAATATTTGTGCCAAATAATTTTAAAATACATCTAAAAATAAGAAATTAATTGACCAAACATGAAAAAAGGCCCCTTTTTGACCTTTGACCTCTAAGTATGACCTTGACGTTTGAGGTACCGACCTGCCTCATGTGCACCTCACATCTTTATATGGTTGTTAATATTTCTGCCAAGTAATTTTCAAATCCATCTGAAAATAAGAAAGTTTTTGACCGGACACGATTTGCCCATACATATATACATACCGACAAACTTCAAAGGGAGATAATTCAAAAAGTATAAATGCGAGAGTTATAGTTCTTGCGCACTGCACGTCGTCTAATGCTGATTAATATTTATATGAAGTTTCGCAAAGATAACTCGAACAGTTTTCCTGTTATAGAGCGGACACGAATGTGTGACAGACGGACAGACGGACAGACAGACAGACGGACAGACGCCCTGGGGAAAAACAACATGTCTCTCCGAAAAAATTTTTTTTCGGGGAAGACATAATACTGTTTACCCCCGTAAACCCCAGTTTTCTCTATAAAAAGTGGGGTGTAGGGGGTCTTCATTTCACGGACTTGTTCACGTGATGATCTATGCATGCATGCAAGCTGAGTGATAAAATGAATTCGTAATGGAGTCGGTTACTTATTTCAGCTCATGCATGCAGTCGACGTGACAAAGGCAGAGATTTATTTGCCCCATGGGTGATAAAAACCTTTATTCCATGATTGCATTGAAAGCGTGGACATTTTTCAGATGAATCGACTGAACAAATAAATCGCGACGGAAGTGCGGCCGAGTAATGTCGATTTAAGCCCCCCCCCCCCCCCCCCCCCCCTCCCGCGCCAGTGGAATTCGTTTCACTGACCGTTCCAAGGCGGTTCTGCTGTCGCGGTTTATTTGTTGTTATGGTTTGCCTTTGAGTGTGTGTATCTATTTTTTTGTTTGTTTGTTTGTTTTGGATAGCAAATTGGTCATTTTGTGGAAAAGTGACTGTCCTTTTGGCTTTCCGCCCTTGATGTTTCCATTAGAGTCTAGTTAACTCATGTCCTTTGGTGTCTCTGATGGGAGCTGTGGGTTAATTGCATCGATTCCTGAACATTGCCTTCACTTGTATTTTTCGTTAAATAACTAGAACAGCAGCTCAATTATTAATTTTAATATGCAGTTTAACTCAGAACGGGGACATGTACAGCAACATTGCATGCACGACTACCAAACTCAGTTTCCCTCGCAATTAGTTCATTTACATATTACCTAGGACTTGAAAGAACCTACATACGTACAGTCTGCCAGTTGAGTATGTTATAATCTATTTCATATTAATCCAAAACTATTTACACATATTTAACATAACAGGCCTCGATGAATCCCTCTTTCGTTGATCAACACGAAAATTCGTCCATATAAAGCTGACCCCTTTAAACCCCGCTTTGGTAAAGTAAACCGGGGGTTTACTTGGGTATACATTATTTTTTATTATTATTTCTGCTCTAAAACATAGATTGTGAATACTCGTTAGAAAATTTCCAATGTATTTGAAAAGGTATGGTTTCGTAATGTGTGTCCGCTAAGGTCCCTATCTCACTGGGATGCGACTTATTTTGTGACAGCTTGCGACTTACATTCGCCAGTGAGTCTCAAAGCGGTCTTGAAACAGTCGCAGTGATTCGCAATTTCCTCGCTTTCATCGCAAAGATTCGCAAACGTTTCGCAAATATTTTGAACATGTTCAAAAATTTATGTGACAAAGTTCCACGCCAAATAGTCGCAAAGTCATCGCGGGCGTCTCGAACCCGTCGCGAATTTGTCGCGGACCCTTCGCAATTTAGTTTCCGGCAGTCGTAAATTGCTTTGAACACGACAGATTTGCGAAATAAATAAAACTAAATTGCGAAACAATTGCGACATAAATTAGACACTTCGTGACTAAATTGCGAGTTCAGGCGAACGTTGTTAAACACTCGCACGAATATCTCACGATTATCATGCGAATGTCTTAAATCACTCGCAACTGTGTCGTGAATGGTTCGTATTTTGTCCCATGTGACCTGGGTATATATACTCGGTCAAAAAAGTTACTATACATAAAATTGCTTATGTTACCATAGTTACTAAAATGCAAAATTCAGAAAATTTGTTTTGTTTTTGTTAGAGGACTTATTTTTCATGCAAAAGCCCAAACTGTTTTTGTTTATGTAAACTCGCCAGCCTGGGGTATTGTCCTAAACACCCAAAGGGTCACTGTAACAGTTTCGCAGAATAAATCATTACAAACGCCAAGATTACTTAATACCATAAAAACACACTTAGCACAAGATTTCTAAAATTTGATACATTTCTAAAATTTGATACATGTAACCTTTTATTAGATACCATGTGTGTCTATTCACAAAAGATTTGGAACTTTAGTTCCGTTTGTTAAGAGAAACAGACGATCACGTATAGGTCTCCGATCCTTTGAAGGTGTGTGCAAAATACTGCTTTGAAAATCCATAGAAAATCGCAGTTGGTAGTGCTACTTGCTAAATGAATTTTCTACATCGTTTTCTATCATGGTTAACAGCAATGGTGGCAACAAAGCGCTGAAATTGCTGAAATTGAATGATAGGTATAGAAATAGCAACAGTTTGAAAATTGATATATTTTTAATTGAAAGTGAGATTATCAGATAATTTCACAAATTAAAGTCTCGACTGTAGTGAAATATCATGAGAATATCGTAAAGGTAAAGTGAGTTTCTATATTTTCTATATTCAATGGGCATACTCTTTCATCTCAAACACAAAATTATCCTCTGCAAATGCGCAATGCCAAATTCCTTGCACTTGAGCAGAATAGTATGTGCAAATGCAAATTCATGCATTTTGTAGCTAAACGTCCGATTCGCATGTTTACAGCGATCTTTAGCTGAATGGCTACCGGATAGCGACTAGAATTTATCCGGAAGTTGGAATAGTTACATTTTTGACCGAGTATATTATAGTATGGCATAAAACAGTTTGCTCACATTGTTAGTTATACTATGCCAGCTAAACAAAAGAAAGGGAGAGTAGGGGTAGGGTTGCCGCTCCAACTGACCCCCAAGCAACAGAATCCGTCCATGCTCCTGCTACTTCTGATGAAGAAAGCTCAGGGGCTTCCACAGTTTCGG
The DNA here is from genome assembly GCA_963580285.1 of Lucinisca nassula. Lineage (NCBI taxonomy): Eukaryota > Metazoa > Mollusca > Bivalvia > Lucinida > Lucinidae > Lucinisca > Lucinisca nassula. The sequence goes on along the minus strand of OY757024.1, from coordinate 104,714,995 downwards.
ATATTATGTTTATTCATTCTTGGTTATTCATTTTTCGCAGACCAATCGGGCGACTATTGTTCGATCTCACGACGGTCGTTGGTCATAAATATTCGCAATTTCATTGTCCGAACATCGGGCGTGTGTCACGCGAATATCGCGCGACTGTCGCGCGAATGTCGTGCAACATGTGTGCGAACTCGAGCTCGAGTTCTCCAATGCTTCGTGCGATATGTCGCAAATATGTCTTAATCACCCATTCAGTGTGTGGCCGCAATGTGAAAACGTTCGCAATGTCGCGTGCGTCATCTGTCGCAAATATGTGTCTCAAAAGAGTCGCCAGTTATCGCATCCAGTGAGATACTGGCCTAAGGGATAACAACACATTACAAGCCTAGCGTAAGGGAGCTAAATCAGTGGGAGGGAACCAATCAAGTTCCGACAAAATAAGCAAACAAATAAACCTTACCATATATGGTCGTAGGCCCCCGCCCATCGGGGCTTGTAGAAATAGACGGGTTGCATGATGCTTCAAAGTACAGCTGAAACCGACCGCACACAACTACTGGGAAACCGCTTAGAGGATCAAGCCTGCCCAGAACAAGCGGTGCGAGTCGGGCCGTACATGCTTATAAACCCTATTGGTTTCATTGGGCGACAGGGCTTGAGATGTCATTCCATTTCAATGTCGGGTAAAAGTCCCACAAAATTGTAAGCAACGTCTCCAAAATGACAAATACTGTGTTGACGGGGGCGTTAAACCTCAAATCAAACAAAACAAAACCATTTGATGTCGCTGTTGTCATGATATAAAAATGTTGTGACCACGTGTTTAATAGGGCATGGTTACTGGAACGTTTTGTCAAGACTCCGTCTGTGACAAATGAACTTCTTCGGCAACAAAAGGCAATTTGAAATCGTTATATTACACTCGTGGTCATTTCATAATAAAAACAGAAGTGAAGGCAATGATCGGGAATCGAAACTTTGACCTCACCCCTCCATTACGATAACACGACCGTGTGACATAGCGCATTCTTTCATATCTCCAAAATGGCTACTTTCCCGATGAAAATGTGTTATATTTTTCCTATTTGTACTCAAAACGTAGGTTGTGGGTGCTCGTTAGAACCGCCTCATTAAGGCGGTTCTAACGAGTACCCACAACCTATATCTAGGAGCAGAAATAAGAAAAATAATGTATACCCCGTAAACCCCAGTTTTCTCTATATAAACTAGGGCTTAGTTGGGTGTTCATTTTACGGACTTTTTCACGTGATTAAGAAACACCAACATGAAACAAATTCGCCATAATTCAAATGCCACAAGCGGAAAGCCAAAAGGTTAGTTCCTTTCCCACAAAGTCGCCAACCGGCTATCCAAATTAAAAAGATACCAACATTTAATACAGTAAAAATCCGCTATTAACCCTTTTTGGACAAAATGGAATCTTCTTCCTTTTATATAGCAGGGGTCCATTTCAAAATTAAGGGGTCTCAGGTTGTGTTTCATTAAACTTATTTGTAAATGACTGAACTTTAAGCAAACAGTGGAGGCCCAGATCAGATGCCGCGTTCTGCGGCGTCTGATCTGGGCCTGAACTGTTTGCCAGGGTACCCGTTTTGGGGTGTCTGGTACTAAATGGGTGACGACCGCCTAAAATTAAAACTAATTCTGCCTTAAAAATAGAAGTAGAGGCAATGATCAGGAAACGATACAATCAACCCATAGCTCCCATCAGAGACACCAAAGGGAAAGGAACACAAACATGCAACAACGGACCTAATGGAAACACCGACAGCGGAAAGCCAAAAGGACAGTTACTTTCCCACATAATGGTCAATAGGCTATCCAAAATAAAATAACACAAGCGACACAAACACCTAAAGACAAAGCATAACAAAAATAAATCGCGACAGAAGAACCGCCTTGGAACGGCCAGCGGAAACGAATTCCACCGGGGCGCTTAAAACGTTTTTACGTTGCCACAATCCTCGCCCTTATTTCCATCGCGATTTAGACAAAAAATTTGTTCAGTCCGCATGAAGGCCTCCTAACTCATCAGTGCTCTCCGTGAACACAAATAATCAAACAACCACAGAGATGAAACAACGGTGGGGACTCGACAGCAAGAAACCACTGAAATGCTGGAGCAAAAGAAAACCAACTGTTAGACTCCGATGGGCCCGACCAGAGATAGAGCATCAGGCATCAGCCAACCGCCTTTACACTGGAACCGTCCTTGAATCTGAGGCCTGACCTAAAGAGGGAAGCAAAGTTGTCAACTGTGATTGGGTTAATTACCATGCATGCAGTCTGTCGTATAACATTTATGTTGTACCTAATCTTTTTATATCGTAGAATGATTTTACGAAATTGGGTGCTGAAGTCATTGCGGTTATAAATTTTTCTGAATTTGAATACAAAGTCACCATAAAATTCAGGTTCCGACAGACCCTGCTGCAGAAGAGATTTAAGTCCATGTTGAATTTTGAAATTAAATCAGAATGACGTCTATTAAATTTTGAAAAAGCTTTGCGTAATGGTACCGATAACCCTGTTTAAGAAGTTTAGCCGTTAACAAATTATTACGAGTATTGAAGTCAGTTACATGACTACACACTCTGGCAAATCGAATTAATTGCGAAATATAAACGCCATAGGATGGCGCACGAGGACCATCACCATCCAAAAAAGGAAAATTTACAATCTCAAAATCAAAGTCATCGCGTTTATCATAAATTTTGCACGAAACACACCCATCTACAATAGATAGATGTAAATGCAAAAACGGGGCCTCGGTATCAGAAGAATTTGCTTTATTTAACTGAAGTTCTGTGGGGTAAATTTGACTGATCAAACCATCGAAATAGGTATTATCAATATTTAATAAATCATCCAAGTATCTGGAAGTGGAGCTAAAAGCTTCAATGATTTCAGACTCGTTTTCAGTAGAAAGGGACATCATGAAGTCTCTCTCATAACAACAAAAAAAAAAAAAAATAGCCACGAATGGTGCACAATTAGTACCCATCGGAATACCCACAACTTGTCTAAATAACTTAGTACCAAATCTTATGTAAATATTGTCAAGTAGAATGGTGAGAGCCTTACACACTTTCTGACATGACCATAAAGTATATTTTCTATGCTCTTCAGAAGTGAAAAAAGCATTCTTACATTACATGAAAGATAGAGGGAGTCTTCTCTATGAAATGTCCATTCGATTAAATCATTCAGTTTTTCTTTTATAAGATTATGAGGAAGTGTGTTGTAAAGGGTAGAAATATCATAAGTAGACAGACTTTAAGCACGAAACCGCCTGGATTTCAATTTATTTAAAACTTCATTAGAATTTTTATAGACCAAAACGATTTCTACCCGATATTTCGAAGACTTTGTCGCAATATTTTATCACATGCTTTTTGATGGCAGTCAAACACGAAGTTAATAAATTGGAGAGTTCCGTGGTGGTACAAGAGCTAGAATGTGCAATAAACCGTGCTTTGTATGGTCTTTTATGAAGCTTAGGTAACCAATATAACGTAGGAAGCTTATTTAGTAGACTTCGGTTATTCTTTCATTGTGTTTTCTGTATAGTGTTCTCTGGTTAGAGAAGACCACTTTTGAACAGTCCCATAGGTGGTCTTAATATAGGAATTTTATTGTACATGCAAAGACAGACAATTACAAAAATAAACCACTAAGGTAGTACCTCCTTGGAACGGTCTTTAATGGCTGGGTAGGGTGTTGGGAAGGGTGTCTTTAGTCGAATTTATTTGGCCACAATGCTCGCTCTTGGGTATCACTTAGTTAAGACAAATAATTTGTCCAGTCCGCGAGACGGGTTTCTAACTCATTAGAGTTACATCCCTTGGAACATACAAGTCAAACGAATACAGAAATGAAACAGCGATGAGGACTCTACAGCATGAAATAACTGAAATGGTGGAGCAAATGAAAACCAACAGTCAGACTCCTCCGGTGGGCGCGATAAGAGACAAAAAAATTATGGAACTCGCCAGATGGTCGTTTCAAAAATGCCATATAATTACTACTTGCGTATTTATTTGCAACGTCCCCGTCAAATTCATAAAAACTTTTTTCCCAGCCCAAGGATGCTACAGATGAAATTTGGGCTTATTCGGCCCAGTGGCTTCTGAGAAGATGTCGTTTGAAATTGTTGCCGTCACACGACATCAGACGACGTCAGACGATGACAACGAGGGACAACTGCCTATCCTATAAGTCCCCACCACGGAGCCTTCGGCTCTGGTGAGCTAAAAATCATGCGGCAGACCTGTCCTCTCTTTTCAACCCATAGAAAGTACACGAAAATGAGCCCCGGCGCGAGGAGACCTTCCTTCTGAAGCTTTTTACCAGATAAGACACAAATCGGACAGCGCAGCTGCATAGACAATCTTGACATTTTAAATCTAGAATTTAAAAGTACTTTACTATCGATGCAGCGAACGCAAAGACGCGTTGGCGCAGTTTGATAAGCATCTTTGTTGTTCGCAAATGCCATAAAATAGATTTTCTCATAACTCAACGCGGCTCATATCCTTTACATTGTGTAATTAATCGAAGAAAAAAAATTAAAATTGTTCGAACATGTTAATTTATTGATCCAAATTATGAATGACAAATTAAAATTATCAAAACCCAGTCTATAACACACCGCGGGAATCATTATATAATTATTTTAATCACCAACATGTATTGTAGTTGTTAATGTGTTTGTACCCTAGAAAGTATTACATAACTGCGTTGCATAAATAAAAAAAAAAAAAAAAAAAAAAAAAAACAGAAATAAATTTCACAGTAGCATTATCTTTGGGAGTTGAGGCTGAATTATGAATACCATAAGCATATCATAATGGCTACCTAGGCTAACAAAAATCCTACCACTTTACTGTGAGCAACCCCTTTGTATTACGTAATTATACGGTCGACAAAAGGACGTTCTTTCATTGCTTTAAAGCACAATCTGTAACTCCTGACGTATCTACATGTCCATCTGGTCATGAGACTTTAGTTTCTAAAATTAAATTTTCCATATGATATTAGTTTCCAAATTTAGATTTTCTACGCTACGTAACAGCGCATTGTTCCTTGCTCTGCACTTATACCTGCATTGCAAATACGGGAACCAATAGTGTTTTGTTTAACTAAGATTTCCCTGATAATGGTGGACGAAATCGCTGCGCAGTGCAAAAGGACAGAAACATTTTTGGGGGTTGTTTGACCAATTCTCCCTGATAATGATTATGTAATAATATAATTTCACACAGGCGTGTTATCGTTATGCGGTATTCGAAATGTTATGCCGCTGCGCCCCAGTCAATCATCACGAAAACATGCCTATATAATTTTGACCCACTTGAACCCCACTTTTATATAGTAAAACTGGGGTTTCCGGTGTTATAACTTATTTTTCTTATTTCTGCTCTCAAATATAGATTGTGGGTACTCATTAGAACCGCCTCGATGAGGCGGTTCTAACGAGTGCCCACAATCTAAATTTTAACAGAAATAAGAAAAATATCACAGTTTTTCATCATAAAATTTTCAGTTTTACGGCGATAAAGGTGGCAATGTATTTGAATAGGCGTGTTTGCGAAATGACTGGTATTCTCTGGTCGACCTCACATTATGTCCAGTATGACTCAATAGTCAATAATATTACAATAATGCATGTTATACCATCACAAAAACACATCTGTGTGCTGTAGTGCATTTTTTTCACATCTCAAAAACGCTTCTAACTAAAGGGTGTGCTAGTTTTCTTATTAATGTCCCAGACATGCGTTGTCAGTACCGCCTCATTGTTTTAGGTGCTTGTCAGAAAAGCCTCTGTGAAGAGGTACTGACGAGTACCCAGAACAGAAATAAGGAAAAATGTGCATCACCCCGCAAACCCCGTTTTCTATATATAAAGTGGGGTCTGGTCGCGCCTTTCGGAGTCTAACTGTTGGTTTTCGTTTGCTCCAGCTTTTCAGTGGTTTCTTGCTGTCGAGTCCTCACCGTTGTTGCATCTCTGAGGTTGTTTGATTTTTATGTTCTCGGAGATGTTGCACTGATGAATTAGGAGGCCTTCATGCGGACCGAACAAATTATTTGTCGAAATCGAGACAGACGTGAGGGCGAGGATAAATTTGACTGAAACAAACCATCCACATAGGTGTTGTCAATTTTTAATAAATCATCCAATTATCTAGAAGTCGAACTGAAGGCTTCAAACAATTTCAGATTGGTTTTCAACAGAAATGGGGACTAAGTATATAAATTTGGAGGAGTGTTTGATTGCTGTGACTTCGGCGCCCGGTTTCGTAAAAACATTCTTCGTTAAAGAAGGATTGGGTGCAGCATGGGTTTTATACGACAGACTGCATGCGTGGTAGTTGGCCCGGTCACACTTGGCAGATTCCCTTCCCTCTTCGGCTGCGCGTCGGTGGGTCGGGCCTCGGATTCTATGATGGTCCCAGCGTAAAGGCTTGCTGGGAATTAGAGAGAATGTAGTTTTCAGCAGTGTTGGTTGGTACCTGGTGCTCTGTCTCTGGTCGGGCCCGTCGGGGTCTGACTGTTGGTTTTCGGGGCGGTTCTTCTGTCTTGGTTTAATTTTGTTGTGGTTTGCCTTTTAGATGTGTGTGTCGTTTATATTTTTGTTTTGGATAGCCAATTGGTCATTTTGTCGAGAAGTAACTGTTCTTATGGCTTTACGCTATTGATGTGTCCATTAGGGTCTAGTTATTTCATGTCTGTGTTTCTTTCCCTTTGGTGTCAGTCATGTGAGCTGTGGATTAATTGTATCGATTCCTGATCATTGCCTTTACTTCTATTTATCATGAAGACTCTTTCATAACAAAATAAGAACAGATCAGCTACAAGGGTGTGCACTTTGTACCCATCGGAATACTTAAATAACTTGGCACCAACTCTTATGTAAATATTGTCAAGTAGAAAGGTGAGAGCTTTTCTGACATGACCATAAAGTATATTTTTTATGCTCTTCTGAAGTGAAAAAACAAACATTTCTTACATAACATGCAAGATAGTTGTAACATTCCCTATGAAATGTCCATTCAATTAAAGCATTAAGTTTTTCTTTTGGGTGTAGTGTAAAGGGTGGAAAATCATAAGTAGACAGGTGTCTCTGTTGGGAGCGGTGGGTTGGTTAATTGTATCAATTCCCGGTCGTTGTCTTCACTTCTTTGAAGCACGAACACGTCTAGATTTCAATTTATTAAAACTTCATTAGAATTTTTATAGACCAAACAGATTTATCCCTGATCATCTTTTTGTCGCAATATTTAATCACATGTTTTTTATGGCGATGGCATTAAAACATAAAGTTAATAATGTGGAAATTCGGTGGTGTTACAAGAGCTAGAATTTGCAATAAATCGTGCGTTGTATGGTCTTTTGTGGAGATCAGGTAACCATTATAACGTGGCCTTCTTTAACACAGACAGCAAACTTGGTGGCTGGATGACAAGTGTGGTCATCAACTACAGCCATCTCTACAGCTAAAGGCTGCCTTAGTACCACCAAGCTCTTGCTGAAGGGTCTTAACATAGTGGAGCCTTCAAACAACGGCGACATTTTAGCGGCCTTGTCTGCTGGAGCCAAAACAAACTTCTTATGAAATTCTTGAATACCTAGTTTAAGGTGACGTAAAGGCGTCTTAGGTGTAGGAGGTATTAAGCTCGTATTTTGAGAGTAGAAAGAAATGCGTTTGTTCACTGGTTTCATAATGCTAAGTTTCCATTCTTTGAGGGCTTTATACTCTCGTTTACACCAAATTCATCCAAGGCAGTAGCGATTTTATCTCTTTACTTACTGAAATCAATTTTATAAGGAAATCGATATTTCGGTCTTTAGAAATTATATAGAATGAGGAATAATTTTTAGATTGCTAGTAATGATATGACCAGCAGCAGGATAGCAAAACATTGAAATTTTTACTATCTCGGGCATCAGGAGTGTTAGTGTCAATATCAAGTTCAGAAAAAGTTTATTGAAATTAAAAATGATAGACTGGCCCAGAACACATGTACACTTCATATTTTCCAGTTCTGTGGTGTATACCTTGCTTCCAAAGGATAACCATTTTATAGAACATATTAAACGTCACTACAGCTGGTGTCTGGGAATGTGTGGCGGCCGTAAAAAGTCTCCCTGCCCTACATCAGAGTGTAGTTTATATTTTCTTGTCCTTTGGGATCATTGATTCCAATGTGGAATTTGAAATATTTGAGGGTCACTGATGAGGCCTAATTGGCCCAAACTAGCTAGTCTGGCCCAGAAAACGTGTACAATTCATATTTTCCAGTTCTGTGGTGTATTCCTTGCTTCCAAAGGATAACCCTTTTATAGAACATATTTATTGTATGTATAGCAAATCATGGGTGTTTCAGTATTTTGAAAATAAGCAGGAATGGACGAAATCCCCGAAATGTACCGGAAGATACTAGGAAAATCTATAATATTCAACCCTTATTAATGAAGGATATTGTGATGTAATGACGTTTGTGATGCATTTCAGAATCGATGAAAGGACGAAGAGCATGCTCGTAGTTAAAAGAGCAGCATCGTATAACTGATTAAAACTATTGTAGAATTTATTCGCCTCGGTGTCCAGAATACGTAATACAGAAATGGGTAATGAATTTAGAAATGCAAGCATTAGGTGGCACCCATGTTTCAGTAGTATTATGGACAGTCACTTCAGCCTGGTAGTGTTTCTTTTACAAGCACGTAATTTACGTTTATATTTGCCATTATTCTGGTGCCGTGCGATCTAGTTTTACACTTCCGAAAGTCCAGAAGCGAGAAAATATCAAAATCGGGCATTTTAGTAATAGTACCCTCATGATAAATGTTGTAATTAAAGCCCAATGGAAAAAGTGTCTGTAAGAAGTTAATCCATTTTAATTACTGTTTCGTGTCGTTTAATAATATTAAACCTAGCTGTAGAATTTACACCATAGTATTTTTTTTCCACTGGTTGTGTAGAAATATCTTATACAGAATGAGCAGTACGTTTAAAATAACGGTACAAGGAAGTGTCAGTTTTCAGGCTTACTCATTCTACGATAGTGTTCGTTAATTCTTGTTTTTAAAAGCGATAAATTTGCCTGACGTACTGGATTTTACAATTTGCAGCATGTCCGGTTATTACATATATCAAATCCAAATTATTTTGTTTTTGGAATTTGGGGTAAGACTCTAAAAGGGATAGGTTCCTTCCTTTGATACAGAAAACAGCGTGTTGTTGTTAATGGCGAATCATCAGTATAGGCGCCAGTTTTATCTGTGGTCCCACAGGGGACTGTTCCTGGTCCGCTGTTATTCTCTCTGTACATCTTTCTGACCAAAGAAATACAATACTGCTATACTGTTTCCTGGTTACTGAAACAAAACACAAACTCTTCTCCCCGCAAAATCAAATGGTCGGTCCCTACGTTCTCTTAGTTCATTTTATTTCTTTAAACTTTTATTTATGATCTTGTATAATGTCTGCGAAAAAACACATTATTGTAGCACCTAATACAGGCGTTTATAATGAGTGCCCCACACTATGTTTTCAGCTAAAACAAGAGGGCCAAGAGCGCCCTGAATCATTCACTTGTTTTCAATATGTTACACAGCTTTTCAAATTCAATGGATAACTGACTGCCATCTTATTCTATGAAGCATGATGGTCATCTGGAAAACATTCTTGGGAAGTTTGAATGAAACTGACTTTAGAGTTTAAGAGGGGTTGTCATTTCAAAAGATATATATAGGGAAAACATTTTAAAGTCTTCTTGTCTGTAACCAGAAGGCCAAAGTCTTTGATATTTGGTATGAAGCTTCGTCTAGTTGATCTCTACCAAGGTTGTTCAAATTATAGCCCTGGGGCCAAAAATGCCCCCGCGCCGGGGCCCACTGGTTTTACATAGACTTATAATGGAGAACACACTTAAAAATCTTCTTCTCTGACACCAGAAGGCCCAGGCCTTTGATATTTGGTATGAAGCTTCGTCTAGTGGACCTCTATCAAGATTGTTCAAATTATAGCCCTGGGGCCACATATGTTCCCGCTAAGGGGCCGACTTTTTACATAGGCTTATAGAGGGAAAATCTTTAAAAATCTTCTTGTCTGAAACCAAGATTGTTCAAATTATAGCCCTGGGGCCACATATGTTCCCGCTAAGGGGCCGACTTTTTACATAGGCTTATAGAGGGAAAATCTTTAAAAATCTTCTTGTCTGAAACCAAGATTGTTTAAATTATAGCCCTAGGGCCAAAAATCCCCCCCCCCCCCCCCCTGCGTCAGTGGGCCCACTGGTTTTGTATAGGCTTAGATAGGGAAAACCTTTAAAAAATCTTCTTGTCTGAAACCAGAAGACCCAGGCCTTTGATATTTGGTATGAAGCTTCGTCTAGTGGACCTCTATCAAGATTGTTCAAATTATAGCCCTGGGGCCACATATGTTCCCGCTAAGGGGCCGACTTTTTACATAGGCTTATAGAGGGAAAATCTTTAAAAATCTTCTTGTCTGAAACCAAGATTGTTTAAATTATAGCCCTAGGGCCAAAAATCCCCCCCCCCCTGCGTCAGTGGGCCCACTGGTTTTGTATAGGCTTAGATAGGGAAAACCTTTAAAAATCTTCTTGTTTGAAACCAGAAGGCCCCGGTCTTTGATATTTGGTATGAAGCTTTGTCTAGTGAACCTCTACCAAGATTGTTCAAATTATAGCCCTGGGGCCAAAAATGCACCCGCACCGGGGCCCACTGGTTTTACATAGACTTATAATGAGGGAAATGCCCTCCCCCCCCCCCGCGTCAGTGGGCCCACTGATTTTGTATAGGCTTAGATAGAGAAAACCTTTAAAAGTCTTCTTGTCTGAAACCAGAAAGCCCAGGTCTTTGATATTTGGTACGAAGCTTCATCTAGTGGATCTCTACCAAGATTCTTGAAATTATAGCCCTGGGGCCAAAAATGCCCCCGCGCCGGAGCCCATTTGTTTTACATAGGCTTATATAGGGAAACCTTTAAAAATCTTCTTGTCAGAAACCAGAAGGCCTAGGTCTTTTGTATTTGGTATGAAGCTTCGTCTAGTGGACCGATACCAGGATTGTTCAAATTATAGCCCTAGGCCAAAAAATGCCCCCGCGCCGGTGCCCACTTGTTTTACATAGGCTTATATGTCAGGGCCAGGGCCCACTGGTTTTGTATAGGCTTATATAGGGAAAACCTTTAAAAAATCTTCTTGTCTGAAACCAGAAGACCCAGGTCTTTTATATTTGGTATAAAGCTTCGTCTCCTGGACCGATACCAAAATTATTAAAATTATTACCCTTTGGCCAAAAATACCCCCGCGTGGGGCCCCACAGATTTTACATAGGCTTATATGGGGGAAAATTTTTAAAAATCTTTTTTGTCTGAAACCGGAAGGCCCAGGCCTTTGATATTTGGTATGAAGCTTCATTTAGTGGACCTTAACAAAGATTCTGATTGTTCATATTATAGCCCTTGGGCCAAAAATGACCCTGTCCCATGGCCCACTGGTTTTGTATAGGCTTAGATAGAGAAAACCTTTAAAAATCTTCTTGTCTAAAACCAGAAAGTCCAGGATCTACCAAGATTCTTCAAATTATAGCCCTGGGGCCAAAAATGCCCCAACGCCGGAGCCCATTTGTTTTACATAGGCTTATATAGGGAAACCTTTAAAAATCTTCTTGTCAGAAACCAGAAGGCCCAGGTCTTTGGTATTTGGTATGAAGCTTCGACTAGTGGACCGATACCAGGATTGTTCAAATTGTAGCCCTTGGGCCAAAAATGCCCCCGCCCCGGGGCCCACTTGTTTTACATAGGCTTATATGTCAGGGCCAGGGCCCACTGGTTTTGTATAGGCTTATATAGGGAAAACCTTTAAAAAATCTTCTTGTCTGAAACCAGAAGACCCAGGTCTTTTATATTTGGTATAAAGCTTCGTCTAGTGGATCGATACCAAAATTATTAAAATTATTACCCTTTGGCCAAAAATACCCCCGCGTGGGGCCCCACTGATTTCACATAGGCTAATATGGGGGAAAACCTTTAAAAATCTTTTTGTCTGAAACCGGAAGGCCCAGGTCTTTGATATTTTGAATGAAGCTTCATGTAGTGGACCTTAACAAAGATTCTGATTGTTCATATTACAGCCCTGGGGCCAAAAATGGCCCTGCCCCATGGCCAACTGGTTTTACATAGGCTTAGAGAAAACCTTTAAAATCTGCTTGTCTGAAACCAGAAGGCCCAGGTCTTTGATGTTTGGTATGAAGTTTCAACTGATGGGCCTCTACCAAGATATAGCCCTGGGGCCAAAAATGGCGCTGATCCAGGTTTTACGTAGGCAAATATAGGGAATACCTTTGAAAGTATTCTTGTCTGAAACCAAAAGGCCTAGATCTTGGATATTCGGTATGACGCATGCTGCTCCATCTAGTGGACCTCTTCCAAGTTTGTTCAAATTCTAGCCTAGGGGCAAAAAATGTCCCCGACCCCCAGGGCCCGCATCTTTTCATAGGCTTATATAGGGAAAACCTTAAATGATTTTTTTATATTATACCAGAAGGACCAGGCTTATGATATTTGATATTAAGCTTCATTTAGTGGACCTCTACCAAGATTGTTCAAATTATAGCCCTGCGGCCAAAAATTATCCCGCCCGAGGACCGACATGTAAATCTCTTAGTTCAGGTGAGCGATATAGGACCATCATGGTCCTCTTGTTGTTTATCAGAGTGGAACCGATTTAGCTAATTTGGTATCGAGTGACCTGAGCAACATTTCTGTGACGTTTGCATGAAAATGGACCAGAGGTGCAGGAGAAGTTGCTATTTAAATGTTTTCTATTTTTAGCTGAGACTGGTGGCCATTTTAATAACCTGGGCGGGACTGTTTAACACATTCTGTACCGGAAACCCCAAAGGGATAATTGGCAAACAGTGCAAAACGCGGCATCTGATCAGGGCCTACACTGTTTGCAAAAATTTCAGCTAGTTACAAATGAGTTTTGAAGAAAACACAAGCTAACATCCCTAAATTTTGAAATAGACTCCTGCTGTGTATAAAGGAGAAGATTCAGGGTTAAGTTATTTTGGTAGAAGGTTACCTTAGGTATTCCTATGAAGTTTCATTGGAATTGGCCCATGGGTATAGTAGTTGTCGTTTTAAAATTGATCTATTTTTAGTTCTGACGGTCACCTTGTTCATCGAACCAGAACGATTTTAGCTATTATGGTAGGGGGCCAACTGGGCAATATTCCTGTACATTTTGAATTAAATTGGCCCAAGGATTTAGGAGATACGAGCCATTTATAGCAAAATGTTGACCTTGTCTATGTTTAGCTCTGGCAATCATTTTGTTCATTAGAGCAGAACCATTTTAGCTATTTTGGGAGAGCTTCACCTAAGCGAAATTCTTATTGAGTTTAAATTAAATTGGCCCTGAAATATATAAAAAAAATGTTTAAAAATCGTTCTAATTTTAGCTCTGGTGGTCAGTTTGTTCATCGGAGCAGAACGAGTATAGATATTTTGGTAGGCAGCCACCTCGGTAACATTCATGTGAAATTTGAATGAAAAAATGTCCAAGGGTTTAGGAGGAATTAGTAATCAAAGCAACTCGTTGACGGCCATTTTCTCATCAGAGCGGGACTGTTTTAGCTATCTTGGGAGAGGTTCACATTCATGAAATGACCAAGGGTAAAGGCGGAGTTGTCAGTTTGACGATTATTCTATTTTTAGCTCTGGTGGCCATTTTGTTCATCGGAGCAGAACGATTTCGGGTATTTTGGAAGGGGGCCATCTAGGCTACATTTAAGTGAAGTTTAAATCAAATTGGCCCAATTAGCATCTTAATCAAATGTTTTTTTGTTGTTGTTTTTTTTTTTTCTAGTTTTTAGCTCTGGCGGCCACTTTGCACATCAGAGCGGAACTGTTTTACCTATTTTGGTAGTGCGTCACCTACGCAACATTTCTATGAAGTTTAAATGAAATTAGCCGAAAGGTTGAGCAGGAGTCGTCATTTGAAGAGTTTTCAATTTTAAGGTCCGGTGGCCATCTTGTTCATCAGAGCAGAACGATTTCACCTATTTTGGTAGGGAGCCATCTAAGCAACATTCAAGTGAAGTTCGAATCGAAGTGGCACAAGGGTAAATGAGGACTTAGTATTTAAAGTCAATTAATGATTTTTTTTTTTTTTTTTTTTTAGCTCTGGTGGCCACTAAGCTCATTAGCGCGAACAGCTTTAGTTATTGTGGGAGGGGATTACGTAAGCAACAATCCTATGGAGTTTAAATGAAATTGGCTCAAGTTTATCAATTTAGCTCTGGTGGCCATCTTGTTCAACGGAGAGGAAAAAATGTTAGCTATTTTGGTAGAAAGCCATCTAGGTAACTTTCAAGAGAATTTTGAATCATATTGGTCCAAGGGTTTAAGAGGGAGTAAGCATTTAAAGCAAATTGTTGAGGTATTAATATTTTTAACTTTTCTCTGTCATTTCGCTCATCGGAGGGGAACGGGTTTAGCTATGTTTGGTTGAGGGTCTTTAAAACAACCTTCCTTTGAAGTTTGAATGAAATTTGCCCAATGGTAAAGGAGGAGTAGTCTTTTAAAGATTTTTTAATGTTTAGCTCTGGCGGCCATCTTGTTAATCGGAGCGAACGATTTTAACTATTTTGGTAGAGGGTCACCTAGGCAACATTGCGGCAAAGCTTGATTAGTATTTGCTTAAGGGATTTAAAGGAAATTGTTTGTGCCGCACAACGGAGGACGCACGGCGGACGACGGCGAACAATGACCGATCGCAATGGCTCACCATGAGCACTTCGTGCTCAGCTGAGCTAATAGGCAAAGCTATGTATACACTTGTAATCACTACTTTCTCAACAGTATTATGAAAACACGCCTATTCAAATATGTTGAAAATTTAATAGCCAAAAAATGAAAATTTCCAGATATAAAATTCTTATATTTTTCACATTTCTGCTCAAAACATAGATTGTGGTGCTTGTTAGCCGATGTTTTCGAGGAGAAATAAGAAAACATATGTATACCCCTGTAAAACCCCAGTTTTACCATATGAACGTGGGGTTTAATAAGGTAAAAATTATATAGGTGTTTTTGTAATGTGAAGTTATCACTCATGGCTATTTAATCGCGGTCGAGAGGGTACTGTTGTTTGAATCTTATTCTGAGATATGATGTCGCGGTCCTGTCAACGTGACTGATAATCACGTAAGCTGGTTTTTGGCGAACATAAAGTCATAAATGCTAATCAATGATTGGCATTTGAAGTAAAATCTAACAATATTCTGTAATTACAGTACATTAATTTTATTATCCACATAAATGGTATTTATATGTATTCTGTTTTATCGAAAATGCTATGGATCTACATTAATGTCGAAAGTCTGATTTGCTGATTAGATTTCAGTGTTATTTGATTTATTCGAAAACGGATGTGAAACCGTATTTTTTAGGAAAGATGTACCACAGCAAACAATACTGACCCTGTTCGGAACAGTGTCTAATTTCAAGTGATACAGCACCTTGGCCGGCAAACCCACCAGCATGGGGGGCATGGTCTACATGTATCTCTGGGCTAAGCGGGCATCCATGTTTGCCGGTTCTCCTACCCAAAAGCGGGAAACAGTAGGGGATACTCCCCGGAGTATATGGACCGAAATCTTCAACTCTCCTTCATCGGCACGGACATCACACTTAAGGGCCATCTTTCACAGAATATTGCCACTTCTGGGATCCTTGAGAGCTTTAAAAGGGATCTTCTCTGAACTAAATAAAAACTGTTTTTAAAAGTTTGGATATGCTCCGTTGTGAGGCAAAGGTGACGGGAGTCCAACTGATATTGACTTACAGGAGGGCAAGGCCTGCTGTCCTTGCAGCATGTAGGGATACAGGGGAGCATTATTACTGCTTCTGTTTGTACACTTTTATTCATTTTCCCCTTTCTCCCTCGTCCCCCACCTACCTATCTTCTCCTCTACTACCTCTTTTATCTCTTTGGTCCCTTTCTCTGGGAGACGACTCAAAATGACCCACCAGTGTTGGCATGTCATTTAACCCAAAACAATTGTTTGAGCTTCAGCGCCGCTATGCACATAACCTTAGTATGATGATGCTCCAGTGTTGGTCCTGTGTGCACTTCATGGGAAGAAAATTAGATAGGGTGACTCAGTCAGTTTGCAGCATGAACACATAAGTATCCTGAAGCACTAGCGTTATGCTATGGATTTGGAGCTCATCATCATTTTGTAAATCTAAGGAAGATAGAAATCCACAGGTAGCCAGATAGCTCATTGTGTCTCTTACTATTCCCAGGGCTTTATTCTACATCCCTGAGTGTTTGTGAAAAGTTTTAATTGCTTGGCCCGACGAGAAGCGCTTTCTTCCAAACCGGTAACTGGTTGGTCCAAGCGCGGTGCTTGATTTTAACGGCTAACATTTTCGGTTCAGTGCGGTACGTTTTGGTTCATTTAAAACGCGCGACGTAGTTTCGAAACTTTCCCGCGATCAAAATTCAGCGTTTGATGCAGCGGTCATCGGAAAGAGTTTTTAAAAATTATTTCGACGCTTTTTGTGTTTCTTTTGTAATGGGACTTGACTCTTTTTGATTTTGAGAAGCAATTTTTGGATGTGAATACAATTCTCATGAGCTCTGTAAAGATGGCGGATTATCGCGAGAAATTGAACGAGATTCCAGGCGAGATTTGGGTGCCTAAGTATGTTGTTCCAGCCTCTCTACAGTAAAGCAAACACTTCGTGTGTTTGCTATAAAAAAGATGCCCAGGCCATTTCGATAACACATCCGTGTGATATAGTGCATTTTTCAAACCTCAAAAAGGTTTTTTTTTTCTGATGAAAATGTGTGATGTTTTTCTAATTTATACTCCAAACATAGGTTTTGGGTGCTCGTTAGAACCGCCTCATTGAGGCGGTTCTAACGAGTACCCACAACCTATGTCTTGGAGCAGAAATAAAGAAAATAATGAATACTTCCGTAAACCCCAGTTTTCTCTATATAAAGTGGGGTTTAGGGGTGTCTTTAATCCACGGACTTGTTCACGTGATGAAAAGACCACAAGGAAAGATTACATCCTAGCAATGGCACCAAGAGGAAGAGTAACTAACAATGAGGAAAACAAAAAAGGAAACAAAAACTAATCACAAACAGCACAGCAACCAGCTCCTCATTCTCCACAACAGGTGATCAACATGCAACAGGTACATGTACAATGAATGAAAACTAAATAAATAAAGTGCTTCAGCTGAAGTGCACGACCCGCCGGATGCTTTTAGCTTTATGAGTGTTACCATATATGGGTATTGCGGCCATTTTGGTCACGTGATCTGGACCTAAAACGGTTCCCCCCAATAAATGCGCCTTATCGTAAGGAGCAAAAATATATCTTATACTTTAGTACTGTATTCTGAATCGTTTGCAGGATAAAATGCATTCTCACTTCTCCTATACAAAAGCATATGTGTCAAAGTTTGACCTAGGCACAAAGAAGGTCAAGGTCAACCCAGGGTCTCCATTTTAGGAATTTATGATGGGCCTACGTCCCAGATGCTATTTATCAAGTTTCGTGGAAATCTGCCCAGTAGTTCTGGAGAAGACTATTTTTGAAGGGTTTTTACCATATATGGCTTGGCGGCCATTTTGGTCATGTGACCTGGACCCCATGAGCAAATTTTGGTTTCCCCCATCCCATAGAGGCTCCATATGAAATTTGACTTCAATCGGCCCAACGGTTTCCGAGGAGAAGCAGTTCGAAAATTTTCACATTTTTCGCCTCGGCGAGGCTATACTAAATGGAATGTAATATTTCGCAAGTTCATTGATTAGACCTCATTGATATCTATCAGTTTGCCAAAATATGTTTAAATATTCCAAGCGGTTAAGACACTATCACCAATTTTCACAAACGGGTTACGGACGGACAGACACACAGACCATATATGGCTTGGCGGCCATTTTGGTCATGTGACCTGGACCCCATGAGCAAATTTTGGTTTCCCCCATCCCATAGAGGCTCCATATGAAATTTGACTTCAATCGGCCCAACGGTTTCCGAGGAGATGCAGTTCGAAAATTTTCACATTTTTCGCCTCGGCGAGGCTATACTAAATGGAATGTAATATTTCGCAAGTTCATTGGTTAGATCTCGTTGATATCTATCAGTATGCCAAAATTGTTTAAATATTCCAAGCGGTTAAGTCACTATCACCAATTTGCACAAACGGGTTACGGACGGACAGACTGACAGACTGACCGAATGACCGAATGACAGAATGACACGGTGATTTTAGGGCACTCTTAGAAAATCAACCGACTTCAGTCGGTCGCTTTTTCTGCGGGTCGTGCAATATAATACGCAACGCATAAGCACAGACACCATAAGAGCCCCGTCGGATAATCCGACAAAGTTACATTTAAAATAAACAACATTCCACCGTATTCAGCGCCCCCCGCCCATCGGGGCTTGAAGAAATATATGGGCTGCATGATGCTTCCACGCAGAGCTGAATCTGACCAACATGCGTACTGGTAAACCGCTTAGAGGATCTAAGCCTGCCCAGGCAAAGCGGTGTGAATGTCGGAGCGTCCATGCTTATAAACCCTATTGGTTTCATTGGGCGACAGGACAGGACATTGAGATGAAATGACTTCTCAAGCCCTGCCGTCCAATGAAACAACAGGGTTTATTTGCATGAACGGTCCAACTCGCGCGACTTGCCTTGGGCATGCTTAGAACCTCTGAGCGGTTTACCAGTACTAATGTGACGGTTGGTTTTAGCTATGCGTGGAAGCATCATGCAGCCCATTTAGTTCTTCAAGCCCCAATCGGCGTGGCCGGCAGAACTGCCTCGATGCGGTTCTTACGACCACCCACAATCTGTGCGAGGCGGTTCTAACGAGTACTTACAATCTATGTTTTGAGCAGATATATGCTGAATATCAGAATTTTTATCAGAAAATTTTTACTTTTAGTGGTTAAAATTTTCAGTATGTTGGAATTTTACATCACGAAAACATGCCTTTATAATTTTGACTCCCTTGAACCCCACTTTTATATAATAAAACTGGGGTTTACAGGGGTAAACCTTAGTTTTCATAGTTCTGCTCTAGAATATAGATTGTGGATATTCGTTAGAACCGCCTCATCGATATTGTGAGCAGAAATAAGAAAAATATCACAACTGTTCATCTTAAAATGTTAGTTTTTTCGGCGGTATAGTTTACAATGTATTTGTATAGGCTTTTTTTCGTAATGAAGTAGCAAAGAGTTGTGATGTAGACTAAAAGGAATGTAATAATCTAATGTTCTGTAAATGGTAGAATGCAATATGTTGGGCAGATCAATCGTATGTAAAAACCCCGCTTCAATGAATACTATCGTAGAATAATAATAAAGCAAAAAACACAGCAAAATCAATTTCATATGCCGTCTTTTAAAATGTCATAATTATGTGATTCACTAAATGATATTTCCATACAACCAGTATTAAAAATTATAAAAAAAGACATGAAGCAGAATTCAAATGGATATTTATTACAACGACAACATTTATTATGAGGATATATTTCTAAAATTCTCAATTTTGACATTTTTAGTTCTTATGGAATGCCATAAACCTAGCTGTAGGTCTGATTATGTCCAGGAATAAAGGAGAATATAAATGTACATTACGCGCAGTTAAAAGAATTAACACCAGAATGAAGGCCGGCCTCAGTAGCTCAGTCGGATGCGCGTCTGACTGGTGACCAGGAGGACGCGGGTTCGATACCTGCCGGGGTCGGCAACATTCTTTCGTGGATATTGATCATGAAATCTTCTCCACGGTCATTCTCTCCCTTCCGCTGATTCAAAAAGGGCAGTTGTATAAATTCTGTTAGCACACAGTGCAGGCCCTGATCAGACGCCGCGTTCTCTGGCGTCTGATCTGGGCCTGCAATGGTTGCCAAGGTACCCCCTTTAGGGGTTTCCCGCATGCAATGGGTTAATGAACGTGCTAAAACAGTTATCAATTAACGCTGGCAGGCACATTAAATTAACAGTATTTCAAACAAATGACTGCATGTCGTTGCAACCATAACCATTTCAAGGAAGTTTAACATTGCGACCGTCCTTCAGCCAGCGCAATGAAACTAAACATGAGAGACTCAGAGATTTCAACCATCCTTTGGTCAATCACCAGGCACATAGTCAGTCTCATAACATCTACATTATAGCATTATTTTAATCACGGAAGCTCTGCTTTCCGAAACTTGTTATTTAAGCAATACAGTCCAACCTGTGTTAAGCAAGCACCTCGAGATGATGAAAATGTGCTTGCTTAAGACAGGTGCTTGCTTAATACAGCTGAATTTTAATGCATTTGCTTTTTTCAGGAACTAAATGCCCGCTTGCTTAAGACAGGTTGCATGCTTAATAGAGGTGGCCACTAAGACAGGTTTTACTGTATTTAGAAATGCTCATCGAAGTGTATAATTGTGATGGCACTGCTAATGAAACTTGGCGGTCATGCGTTTGTTCTGACTGTGGAAGCCGAGCTTTTGCGGCCGTATTTAGAAATTCTGTTATGCGTTTTGCTGTCTTTGGTCTGGTACAGTCAAATCTGTTTCAGAATGGCGTTCTTGCTTCGATGGATTACATGACAACGTTTTTACAGACAAATAAAGCGCAAAACATTCACATTGTCTAAAACAGCAGTCAGATTTCCAGAAATGAGACTGATTTATCCGAAGTTGAAAGAAAAATCGTTTCTTGTCAAGAAACTTGTGCCACATGTTGCTTCTGCAGCAATATGCATGGTCTCGTGTGCACCATGCTACAAAAAGATAATTCTTACGACAAACGCATTCCTCTGATGATACTTTGAAAGGCAGACTATATTATACTTCTGGCGGTTTTAATAACTTCTGCCTATATCAGGATCTACTTACATATCTCATTGATTTGGAGGTTCAACAAACATGGTTATGTACTGTCTTAAATAAATAATACGTATACCTATATACGCACAACGAGGGTAAAGAGTGCATACAGAAGAATAAATGACTACTCTCTTTCTTTTTTTTCTCTCTCTCTCTCTCTCTCTCTCTCTCTCTCTCTCTCTCTCTCTCTCTCTCTCTCTCTAGTAAGCTAATAATAAATGAGCCAGCGCACGACAAAACCTACAATAAGACATGTACGCCCAGCGAAGAATCAGATCAGCCTGCACATCCATTTAGTCTAACCGGTGACTTTTCTTGCTGCATGAAGGAGCAATGGGCCTTTAGCTATCCTTAGAGCGCACAGCGAAGACTCTGATCAGACTGCGGGGACGCGCAGGCTGATCTGACTCTTTGCTGGGCGCACATGTCTTATTGTAGGTTTTGTCGTGCGCTGGCTCAAATGTAGTGCCATAACAGTTTCATACTTTATCCCGAAAAAAGAACAGAGAAACTACTGATCACAACCGATTATCCGGATAAACCACAAATAAGCAATCTTTTAATGGTTGATAAATGTTCGATATTTTATTAATTTATTCCATTTAAAAGTACAAGTAAAGGCGATACTATTACATCACACCTCCCAACGGCACCAAGACATCAAATAGAAAGAAGCACCGACATAAATCAACTTCACCATAATGAAAACGTAACAAGCAGAAATAAAAACAAATGTTACTTTCCCAAAAAATCCAGAATAAAAGATGCATTTCTTTCTACTATCAAAATACTAACTTATTATCTCCTAAACCTAAATATGTTCTAGAAAGTGTTATCCTTTGGCAGCAAGGAATACACCACAGAACTGGAAAATATGGAGTGTACATGTTTTCTTGGCCAGACGAGCTAGTTTCGGCCAATTAGGCCTCATCAGTGACCCTCAGATATTTTCAAAATTCAACAATGGAATCAATGACCCCAAAGGACAAGTAAATATAAACTACACTATGATGTAGGGCAGGGAGACGTTTTACGGCACCTTAAAATTGATATTCAAGAATTTCATAAGAAGTATGTGTTGGCTCCCGCAGACAAGGCCGCTAACAATGTCGTCGTTGTTTCACGGCTCCACTATGTTCACACCCTTCAGCAAGAACTTGGTGGTACTAAGACCTATGAACTACAGCCTGTAGAGAGAGCTGAAGTTGATGACCACATTTGGCATTAAGCCACCAAGCTCACGATATGTCTTACAGAAGACCAAGACAGGCTTTTTCTGTCAAGTTTTATTTTGTGTTAGTTCGTCTTTGAATGTGGGTATCTGTTATATATTTTTGTTTTGGATAGCCAGTTGGCCATTTTGTGGGAAAGTAACTGTCCTTTTGGCTTTCCGCTTTTGATGTTTCCATTGGGGTCTAGTTATTTCATGTTTGTCTCTGATGGGAGGTGTGGATTAATTATATCGATTCCTGATCGTTGCCTCCACTTCTATATTCCTACGTTATATTGGTTACCTAAACTTCATGAAAGAACACCACTGAACGTTCCAAATTATTAACCTCATGTCTTACTGCCATCAAAAACATGTGATTATATATTGCGATAAAGTCGTTGAAAGATCAAGGAGAAATCTGTTTCGGTCTATCAAAAATTCTAATGAGGTTTTAAATAAATTGAAATCCATACATTTTCGTGCTTCATACCTATCTACGTATGATTTTTCAAGGCTTTACGCTACACTTCCACATAATCATATAAAAGTAAAACTCAATGATTTGATTGAATCGATTCACTTATGTAGAGAATAAAGATTATACATTATGGTCATGTCAGAAATTCTGTGAAGCTCTCACCTTGCTATTATGAACATAAGATTTAACTTATTTAGACAAATTGTGAAAATTCCGATGGGTGCGAATTGCGCACCCCTTGTGGCTGATCTGTTCTGGTTTTGTTAGGAAGGAGACTTCATGACGTCCCTTTCCGTTGAAAACCAATCTGAAATCATTGAAGCCTTAGTATATAAATTTAGAAAAATACATGTCTGTAATGACTTTAGAACCCAATTTCGTAAAATCGTTCGTCGATATATAAAGATTGGGTACAACATCAATATTATAAAACAGACTGCATGCATCGTGGTTAACCCAATCACGGTTGGCAACTTTGCTTCCCTCTTTAATTGCGCACCGGTTGGTCGGGCTTAAGATTATATGACGGTTTCAGCGTAAAAACATAAATGGAATTTTATTTTATTTTAGTATTCTTTATGTTGGTTGGCGCCTGATGCTCCGTCTTTGGTCGGGCCCCTCGGAGTCTAACTGTTGGTTTTCTTTTGCTCCGGCAATTCTGTTGTTGAATGCTGTCGAGTCCTCAACCTTGTTTCATCTCTGTAGTTTTTTTGATTTGTATGTTCTCGGAGATGTTACACTGATGAGTTAGGAAGCCTTCATGCGGGCTAAACAAAATAAGTGTATACCGCGACAGAGGTAAGGGCGAGGATTATGGCCATGTAAAATCGATTTAAGCCCCCTAGTGGAATTCTTTTCACTTACCGTTCCAAGGCGGTTCTTCTGTGGCGGTTTATATGTGTTGTTGTTTGTTACTACTTACTGTTTGTATCACTTGTGTCTTTTTATTTTGGATGGTCATTTAGCCATTTTGTGGGAAAGTAACTGTCCTTATGGCCATCCTTTGTTTAGGTTTTCATTATGGTCTGGTCACTTCATGTTTGTGTTTCTTTCCCTTTGGTGTATTTGATGGGTGGAGTAAGTTAATTGTATCGATTCCTACGAAAGCCTACGTACGTACGTGCGTGCGTGCGTGCGTGCTTACGTACGTACGTACGCACGCACGCACACACAGAAGGACAGACAGACAGACAGGCATACATATTGACGGGCGGACGCAGCAAGTTGGCAAACATAGTCGGTCAGACAGATAGAGAAACACAGTTAAACGGACGGACGGACAGACAGATACATAGGCAGACAGACAGACAGACCTACATACATACATGCATGTCACCTCATACCCATAATTATACACGCACGCACATACACAGACAGACAGACAGGCAAATAGATTAGCGGACGGACCAATGCAGCAAGTTGGCCAACGCGCACACACGCACATACACAGACAAACAGACACACAGGCAAACAGATTGGCGGACGGACCCATGCAGCAAGTTGGCAAACATACAGACAGACAAACATGTAGACAGACAGACATACATGTATGTCACCGTTTATACCTATAATTATACAACTCAGAAGTTGCAACTCGGAAATAAGAACTTGGAACTAAGAAGTAAGAAGTAGGAACTAAGAAGTAAGAAGTAGGAACTAAGAAGTAAGAAGTAGGAACTAAGAAGTAAGGACTAAGAAGTAAGAACTAAGAAGTAGGAACTAAGAAGTAAGAACTAGAAAGTAAGACGTGCGCATGCATGCATGTACAGTGTAACTACACAGGCGTATAAGGACAGACATATAGACAGACAGACAGACATACATGCTTGTCAGTGTTTATACCTATAAGTGTACAACTCATGTGTTAACTCGGAGATAAGAACAGACAAACAGAGACAAATGGACGGACAGACAGATAGAAAAATATATAGACAGACATACATGCATGTTACCGTTTATACCTATAATTATACAACTCAGAAATTGCAACTCGGAAATAAGAACTCGGAAATAAGAACTTGGAACTAAGAACTAAGAAGTAAGAAGTTGGAACTAAGAAGTAGGAACTAAGAAGTAAGAAGTAGGAACTAAGAAGTAAGAACTAAGAAGTAGGAACTAGGAAGTAAGACATGTGCATACATTTATGTACAGTGTAAGGGCATGTGTGCAACTACACAGGCGTGTACGCATGCACGCGCGAAAGTACACGCGCACACAAGCGGACATACATACATACATACATACATACATACATACATACATACATACATACATACATACATACATACATACATACATACATACATACATACATACATACATATACATACATACATGCATACATACATACGCACGTACGCAAGCACTCACGCACAGTAACACAGACAGGCAAATAGATTGACGGACGGACACCCGCAGCAAGTTGGCAAAATACAGTCAGAACGACAGACAGACGCACATACAGTTAGAGACTTCTTACTTCTTAGTTCCTACTTCTTAGTTCTTATTTCTTAGTTCTTACTTCTTAGTTCTTACTTCTTATTTCCAAGTTCTTATTTCCGAGTTGCAATTTCCAATGTTTAATTAGAGATATGAATGGTAATATGCAGGTATATCTGTAAGTATGAATGTCTGTGTGTGTACTTGCGTGCGTTTACGCGTACTAACACATGCATTCATATATGCACAGTGTAAGTGCATGTGTGGGCAACTACGCAGGCGCGTACGTACGCACGCAAGTGTACGCGCATGCAAGTAGGCAAACATACATACATACATACATACATACATACATACATACATACATAAATACATACATACATACATACATACATACATACATACATACATACATACATACATACATAAATACATACATACATACATACATACATACATACATACATACATACATACATACATACATACATACATACATTTATACATACATACATGCATGCATGCATGCATGAATACATACGTACGTTTGCACGTACGTACGCACGCAAGCACGTACACACAGATAGACAGACAGCCAGGCATACATATTGACGGACGGACGCAC
Organism: Lucinisca nassula; assembly: GCA_963580285.1. NCBI lineage: Eukaryota > Metazoa > Mollusca > Bivalvia > Lucinida > Lucinidae > Lucinisca > Lucinisca nassula. The sequence goes on along the minus strand of OY757024.1, from coordinate 104,689,262 downwards.
GCAGCAAGTTTGAAAACATAGTCAGTCAGACAGACAGAGAAACACAGTTAAACGGACGGGCAGACGGACAGACAAATACATAGGCAGATAGACAGACAGACCTGCATACATACATGCATGTCGTTTCATACCCATAATTATACACGCACGTACATACACAGACAGACAGACAGGCATACAGATAAGCAGACGGACCAATGCAGCAAGTTGGCAAACGCGCACGCACGCACATACACAGACAGACAGACAGACAGACAGGCATACAGATTGGCGGACGGACCCATGCAGCAAGTTGGCAAACATACAGACAGGTAGACAGACAGACATACATGCATGTCACCGTTTATACCTATAATTATACAACTCAGAAATTGCAACTCGGACATAAGAACTTGGAACTAAGAAGTAAGAAGTAGGAACTAAGAAGTAAGAAGTAGGAACTAAGAAGTAAGAACTAAGAAGTAAGAACTAAGAAGTAAGAACTAAGAAGTAGGAACTAAGAAGTAAGAACTAAGAAGTAGGAACTAGGAAGTAAGACGTGCGCATGCATGCATGTACAGTGTAACTACACAGGCGTGTAAGGACAGACATATAGACAGACAGACAGACAGACAGACTGACAGACAGACAGACAGACAGACAGACAGACAGACAGACATTGTACAACTCAGTTGTTAACTCGGAAATAAGAACAGACATACAGAGAAAAACGGACGGACAGACAGACAGACAAATATAAAGACAGACATACATGCATGTTACCGTTTATACCTATAATTATACAACCTAGAAATTGCAACTCGGAAATAAGAACTCGGAAATAAGAAATTGGAACTAAGAAATAAGAATTTGGAACTAAGAAGTAAGAACTAAGAAGTAAGAGGTTGGATCTAAGAAGTAGGAACTAAGAAGTAAAAAGTAGGAACCAAGAAGTAAGAACTTTGAAGTAGGAACTAGGAAGTAAGACATGTGCATAAATGCATGTACAGTGTACGTGCATGTGTGTAACTACACAGGCGTGTACGCATGCACGCGCAAAAGTACACGCGCACACAAGTATACATACATACATACATACATACATACATACATACATACATACATACATACATACATACATACATACATACATACATACATACATACATACATGCATACATACATACATACATACATACATACATACATACATGCATACATACATACGCACGTACGCAAGCACTCACGCACAGTAACACAGACAGACATACATATTGACGGACGGACGCACGCAGCAAGTTGGCAAACATAGTTAGTCAGACAGACAGAGAAACACAGACCTACATACATACATGCATGTCACTTCATATCCATAATTATACACGCACGCACATACAAAGACAGACAGACATACAGATTAGCGGACGGACCAATGCAGCAAGTTGGCCAACGCGCACGCACACACATACACAGACAGACAGGCATACAGATTGGCGGACGGACCCATGCAGCACGTTGGCAAACATACAGACAGACAGACATGTAGACAGACAGACATACATGCATGTCACCGTTTCTACCTATAATTAAACAACTCAGAAATTGCTACTCGGAAATAAGAACCTGGAACTGGAAGTAGGAACTAAGAAGTAAGAAGTAGGAACTAAGAAGTAAGAATAAAGAAGTACAAACTAAGAAGTAGGAACTAAGAAGTAGGAACTAAGAAGTAAGAACTAAGAAGTAGGAACTAGGAAGTAAGACATGCGCATGCAGGCATGTATAGTGTAACTACACAGGCGTGTAAGGACAAACATATAGACAGACATACAGACATATATGCATGTCAGTGTTTATACCAATAATTGTACAACTCAGGTGTTAACTCGGAAATAAGAACAGACAGACAGAGACAAATGAACGGACAGACAGACAGACAAATATAGAGACAGACATACATGCATGTAACCGTTTATACCTATAATTATACAACTCAGAAATTGCAACTCGGAAATAAGAACTCGAAAATAAGAACTTGGAATTAAGAAGTAAGAACTAAGGAGTAAGAGGTTGGAACTGAGAAGTAGGAACTAAGAAGTAAGAAGTAGGAACTAAGAAGTAAACACTAAGAAGTTGGAACTAGGAAGTAAGACATGTGCATACATGCATGTACAGTGCACGTGCATGTGAGCAACTACACAGGCGTGTACGCATGCACGCCCGCAAGTATACGCACACACAAGTAGACATTTATACATACATACATACATACATACATACATACATACATACATACATACATACATACATACATACATACATGCACACATACATACATACATACATACATAAATACATACTTACATACATACATACATACATACATACATACATACATACATACATACATACATACATACATACATACATACATACATACATACATACATACATAAATGCATATATACATACGCACTTACACAAGCACTCACGCACAGTAACACAGACAGGCATATAGATTGACGGACGGACACACGCAGCAAGTTGGCAAAAAACAGTCAGAAAGAGAGACAGACGGACATACAGTTAAACGGACAGAGGGACAGACATATAGGCAGACAGACATACATGCATGCCAGTGTTTATACCTATAATTGTACCACTCAGATCTTGCAACTCGGAAATAAGAACTTGGAACTAAGAAGTAGGAACTAAGAAGTAAGAACTTAGAAGTAGGAACTAGGAAGTAAGACATGCGCATGCATGCATGTACAGTGTAACTACACAGTCGTGTAAGGACAGACATATAGACAGACAGACAGAGAGACATACATGCATGTCAGTGTTTATACCTATAATTGTTCAACTCAGGTGTTAACTCGGAAATAAGAACAGACAAACAGAGACTTAAACGGACGGACAGACAGACAGACAAATATATAGACAGACATACATGCATATAATTATACAACTCAGAAATTGCAACTCGGAAATAAGAACTCGGAAATAAGAACTTGGAACTAAGAAATAAGAACTTGAAACTAAGAAGTAAGAACTAAGAAGTAAGAAGCTGGAACTAAGAAGTTGCAACTCGGAAATAAGAACTTGGACATAAGAACTTGGAACTAAGAAGTAAGAACTAAGAAGTAAGAAGTTGGAACTAAGAAGTAGGAACAAAGAAGTAGGAACTAAGAAGTAAGAACTAAGAAGTAGGAACTAGGAAGTAAAAATGTGCATACATGCATGTACAGTGTACGTGCGTGTGAGCAACTACACAGGCGTGTACGCATGCACGCGCGCAAGTACACGCGCACACAAGTAGACATACATACATACATACATACATACATACATACATGCATACATACATACGCACGTACGCAAGCACTCACGCACAGTAACACAGACAGGCATATCGATTGACGGACGGACACATGCAGCAAATTGACAAAATACAGTCAGAAAGACAGACAGACGGACATACAGTTAAACGGACAAAGGGACAGACATATAGACAGACAGACATACATTCATGTCAGCGTTTATACCTATAATTGTACAACTCAGAAATTGCAACTCGGAAATAAGAACTTGGAAATAAGAAGTAAGAACTAAGAAGTAAGAAGTTGGAACTTAGAAGTTGCAACTCGGAAATAAGAACTCGGAAATAAGAACTTGGATTTAAGAAGTAAGAACTAAGATGTAAGAAGTTGGACACAGAAATAGGAACTAAGAAGTAGGAACTAAGAAGTAAGAACTAAGGAGTAGGAACTAGGAAGTAAGACATGTGCATACATGCATGTACAGTGTACATGCATGTAAGCAACGAAACAGGCGTGTACGCATGCACGCGCGCAAGTACACGCGCACACAAGTAGACAATGCATACATACATACATACATACATACATACATACATACATACATACATACATACATACATGCATACATACATACATACATACATACATACATACATACATACATACATACATACATACATACATACATACATACATACATACATACATACACATACATGCATGCATACATACATACATACGCACGTACGCAAGCACTCACGCACAGTAACACAGACAGGCATATAGATTGACGGACGGACACATGCAGCAAGTTGGCAAAATACAGTCAGAAAGACAGACAGACGGACATACAGTTAAACGGACAGAGGGACAGACATTTAGGCCGACAGAAATAAATGCATGTCAGCGTTTATACCTATAATTGTACAACTCAGAAATTGCAACTCGGAAATAAGAACTTGCAACTAAGAAGTAGGAACTAAGAAGTCAGAAGTAGGAACTAAGAAGTTAGAACTAAGAAGTAAGAACTAAGAAGTAGGAACTAAGAAGTAAGGACTAAGAAGTAAGAACTAGGAAGGAAGACATGCGCATACATGCATGTACAGTGTCACTACACAGGCGTGTACGAACAGACATATAGACAGACAGACAGACAAACATGCATGTCAGTGTTTATACCTATAATTGTACAACTCAGGTGTTAACTCGTAAATAAGAACAGACAGACAGAGACTTAAACGGACGGACAGACAGACAGACAAATATATAGACAGACATACATGCATGTTACCGTTTATACCTATAATTATACAACTCAGAAATTGCAACTCGGAAATAAGAACTTGGAACTAAAAAGTAAGAAATAAGAAGTAAGAAGTTGGAACAAAGAAGTAGGAACTAAGAAGTAAGAAGTAGGAACTAAGAAGTAAGATCTAAGAAGTAGGAACTAGGAACTAAGACAGGTGCATGCATGCATGTACAGTGTACGTGCATTTGTGTAACTACACAGGCGTTTACGCATGCACGCGCGCAACTACACGCGCTCACAAGTAGGCATACATACATATATACATACATACACACATACATACATACATACATACATACATACATACATACATACATACATACATACATACATACATACATACATACATACATACATACATACATTCATATACATACATACATACACGCATACATACATATGCACGTACGCAAGCACTCACGCATAGTGACACAGACAGGCATATAGATTGACGGACGGACGGACACACGCAGCAAGTTGGCAAACTAGTCAGAAAGACAGACAGACGCACATACAGTTAAGCAGACAGACAAACGGACATACATTTAAACGGACAGAGGGACAGACATATAGACAGGCAGACATACCTGCATGTCAGCGTTTATACCTATAATTGTACAACTCAGAAATTGCAACTCGGAAATAAGAACTTGGAACTGAGAAGTAGGAACTAAGAAGTAAGAAGTAGGAACTAAGAAGTAAGCAGTAGGAACTAAGAAGTAAGAACTAAGAAGTAGGAAATAGGAAGTAAGACATGTGCATGCGTGTACAGTACACGTGCATGTATGTAACTATACAAGCGCGTACGCACGCACTATGCAAGAACACGCATACGCAAGTAAGGAAACATACACACATGCATACATACATACGCACGCACGCACGTACACAAACCCGCAAACACACACATTGAGGCATATAGATTGCCGGACGGACACTCGCACCAAATTTGCAAACATAGCCAGACAGAAAGATAGACGGACATACAGTTAAAGGGACAGACAGAGGACATGCAGTTAAACGGACAGACAGACAGACATATAGACAGACAGACATACAAGCACGTCAGCGTTTATACCTATAATTGTACAACTCAGAAATTACTTCTTAGTTCCAAGTTCTTATTTCCGAGTTCTTATTTCCGAGTTGCAATTTCTGAGTTGTATAATTATAGGTATAAACAGTAACTGTCTATATATTTGTCTGTCTGTCTGTTCTTATTTCCGAGTTAACACCTGAGTTGTACAATTATAGGTATAAACACTGACATGCATATATGTCTGTCTGTCTGTCTGTCTAAATGTCTGTCCTTACACGTCTGTGTAGTTACACTGTACATGCATGCATGCGCACGTCTTACTTCCTAGTTCCTACTTCTTAATTCTTACTTCTTAGTTCCAAGTTCTTATTTCCGAGTTCTTATTTCCGAGTTGCAATTTCTGAGTTGTATAATTATAGGTATAAACGGTAACATGCATGTATGTCTGTCTATATATTTGTCTGTCTGTCTGTCCGTCCGTTTGTCTCTGTCTGTCTGTTCTTATTTCCGAGTTAACACCTGAGTTGTACAATTATAGGTATAAACACCGACATGCATGTCTGTCTGTCTGTCTGTCTGTCTGTCTATATGTCTGTCCTTACACGCCTGTGTAGTTACACTGACATTCATGCATGCGCACGTCTTACTTCCTAGTTCCTACTTCTTAGTTCTTACTTCTTAGTTCCTACTTCTTAGTTCTTACTTCTTAGTTCTTACTTCTTAGTTCTTACTTCTAAGTTCTTACTTCTTAGTTCCTACTTCTTACTTCTTAGTTCCTACTTCTTACTTCTTAGTTCCAAGTTCTTATTTCCGAGTTGCAATTTCAGAGTTGTATAATTATAGGTATAAACGGTGACATGAATGTATGTCTGTCTGTCTACATGTCTGTCTGTCTGTATGTTTGCCAACTTGCTGCATTGGTCCGTCCGCTAATCTGTATGCCTGTCTGTCTGTCTGTCTGTGTATGTGCTTGCGTGCGCGTTTGCCCACCTGCTGCCTTGGTCCGTCCGCTAATCCGTTTGCATGTCTGTCTGTCTGTCTGTCTGTCTGTCTGTCTGTCTGTCTGTCTGTCTGTGTCTGTGCGTGCGTGTATAATTATGGGTATAAGGTGACATGCATGTATGTATGTAGGTCTGTCTGTCTGTCTGCCTATGTATCTGTCTGTCCGTCCGTCCGTTTAACTGTGTTTCTCTTTCTGTGTGACTGACTATGTTTTCATAGTCACTGCGTGCGTCCGTCCGTCAATATGTATGCCTGTCTGTCTGTCTATCTGTGTGTACGTGCTTGCGTGCGTGTTTATGTACGTACGTACGTACGTTCGTACGCACGTACGTACGTAGGTATTCATGCATGCATGTATGTATGTATGTATGTATGTATGTATGTATGTATGTATGTATGTATGTTTGCCTACTTGCATGCGCGTGCACTTTCGTGCGTACGTACGCGCCAGCGTAGTTGCACACACATGCACCCACACTGTGCATATATGAACGCATGTGTTAGTACGCGTAAACGCACGCAGGTACACACACAGACATTCATACTTACAGATATACCTGCATATCACCATTCATATCTCTAATTAAACATCTCGGAAATTGCAACTCGGAAATAAGAACTTGGAACTAAGAAGTAAGGACTAAGAAGTAAGAACTAAGAAGTAAGAACTAAGAAGTATGAACTAAGAAGTAGGAACTAAGAAGTAGGAACTAAGAACTAAGAAGTAAAAAGTCCCTACAAGGCTTTCGTAGATTCCTGATCTTTGTTTTACTTCTACTTTACGCTTGACCTCCAGATATTTTGATGATTTATAAAATATTAACAAAACCATTTTCGATGGTTGATCAGTCAAATTTACCCCCGCCCCCACCCGCACCCCGAACTTCATTAAAAAAATCAAATTCTTCTGATACCGATTCGCCCTTTTTTTATTTACATGTATCTATATTAGTTGGGTTTGTTTCCTGCATAATTTATGATAAACGCGATGATTTGGTTTTGAGAATGAAACATTTTCCTTTCTTGGATGGTGATGTTATTTGTGCGGCATCCTATGGTGTTTATATTTCGCAATTAATTAGATTTGCCAGAATGTTTTGTCATCTGACTGACTTCAACACTTCAACAATAAATTGTTCACTGCCAAACTTCTTAATCAAGGTTATCGGTATCATAAACTACGAAAGAAAAGAAGTGAAGGCAATGATCAGGCATCAACACAATTGACTCATAGCTCCCACCCGAGACACCAAAGGGAATGAAAATGGCCAACTGGCTATCCAAAACAAAAATATATAAGCGATACACAGTCTCAAAGACAAACCCTAACAAAAATAAATCGTGACCGATAAAACACCTTGGAACGGATAGTGAAAAGAATTATTTCAGCCCTTACTTCCGTCGCGATTTAGGCAAATACTTTGTTCAGTCCGCATAAAGGCCTCCTAACTCATCAGTGCAACATCTCCGAGAACATAAAAATTCAACAACCACAGAGATGACACAACAGTGATTACTCGACAACTAGAAACCACTGAAATGCCGGAGCAAAAGAAAACCATCAGTTAGACTCCGATGGGCCCGACCAGAGAAAGAGCATCAGGCACCAACCAACATTACATAAAATTAATGTCTTTTCGGAGTCTAATTGTTGGTGTTCTTTTACTCCAGCATTTCAGTTATTTCTTGTTGTCGAGTCCTCGCCGTTGTTTTATCTCTGTTGTTGTCTGATTTGCTGTGTTCTCTGAGTTGTTGCACTGATTGACATTTTTATCTGCTCCTCCTCCATTTTCCTTTTGTCGGCTCCTCCACCCACTGATTAACAAATTATATTGTCTAAATCGCGATGGAAGCAAAAAAACAAGGAATGCGCTTGCGTAAAATTGATTGAAGCCCTCCAGTGAAATACTTTTCATTGACCGTTCTGCCGCAGTTTATGTTTGTTAATTGCAGTTCGTTGTTGACAGTGTATATCGCTTATATCGTTATGTTTTGGATAGCCAATTGGCCATTTTGTTGGAAATCAACTGTCCATTTGGCTTTCTGCTATTGATGTTTCCTTTATGATCTAGTTTTTGCATGTTTGTGTTTCTTTCCCTTCGGTGTCTCTGATGGGAGGAGCGGATTAATTGTATCAATTCCTGATCATTGCATTCACTTCTATTTTAAACCGTTATTTGCACCAAGCAGACGCAATTATTAAATTTTATCGACGGTATTCTAAACTAGTTGAACAATACCAAGTTTATTTAAAGAAACTTCTGCAACAAGGTATTTAAGAACGATTTGGTTTACAAATGTCGAAAAATTAGGAAGAATAAAAATCAAAAATGAGTTCCTTTAAGAGCAATGAAAATATTCATAAGAAAGAAGATGGGTCAAACTACGTAGTTTCGGCTAATTAAGCATCATCAGTGACCCTGTAATGATCCGGCAACGAAGGCCAGAGGAAGCATACTGCAATTTTGCGAATTTCGAATAGGCAGTCGATTCAAAGACTGATATAAATCAAAATGAGGTCGAAATATTTAAAAACCTGTCTAGAATTTGAGTCTAAACTAATAATTTATTTCTGATTTCTCAGAATATTTACGCTGATCTCAAAGGACCATAAGTAAAAATTAAACTGCACTATGGTTGATGTACGGGGAGACGTTTTACGGCCGCCACACGGCACAACACCAGCTGCAGTGAAGGCAAATAAAAATAAAAAATGAGTTCCTTTAAGAGCAATGAAAATATTCATAAGAAAGAAGATGGGTCAAACTACGTAGTTTCGGCTAATAAAGCCTCATCAGTGACCCTGTTATGATCCGGCAACGAAGGCCAGAGGAAGCATACTGCAATTTTGCGAATTTCGAATAGGCAGTCGATTCAAAGACTGATATAAATCAAAATGAGGCAGTATGCCTAGTTTTTAACTAAGTCATGGTTGAGGTCTATGCTTCACTCTTTGATTGCACGACGGGAAGAAGTCATGTCTTTGACGGCCCCAACTTATCCGGCAGATAAGGCCGCTGACAATGTGGTGGTCGTTGTTTGACGGCTCCACTATGTTAATACTCTTTAGCAAGAACTTGGTGGTACTGAGGCCTATGGACGGCAGCCTTTGAGTGTAAAGAAGGCTGTAGTTGATGACCACATTTGTCATTCAGCTACCAAGTTTACTGTATGTGCTTCAGAGGCAAAGACAGGCTTCCGAGGTTATATTGGGTTACCTAAACTTCATATTTTATTGGGTTACCTAAACTTCATATTATAAAAGAACACACAAAGCACACGGTTAATTGCCAATTCACGCTCTTGTATAGTAGTCGCAGATAAGATTGACTAGGCGGAGCTATTGTTTGTACCTGCCTTAGGGATATTCCATTAACAAAAAGGTAAACCAAGTCACCCAATTGTGTGAATTCAACTGTAACACAAGCAAAGCTGTGGCGTATACGACCATTTCGTCCGCTTGTAGAAAGCGTGCGAAAGGCACTCTACCGAATCTTCTGGTGGACTCAGCGAATTTGACATATGTTGACAACACCTGAATAGCTCCGCCTAGTCATTCTTATCTGCGACTACTATACCACCAATGAACTCTCCAAATTATTAATTCATATTTTAATGCCATCAAATAAAATATTGCGACAAAGTCGTTGAAAGATCAGGAAGAAATCTGTTTTGGTCTGTAACAAAATCTAATGAAGTTTTAAATAAATTGAAATCGAGAAAGTCTCTCTACCTTTAATTTTTCTACCCAATACACTACACTTCCTCATAAAGAAAAACATTTCATAGAGAAGACTCCCTCTTGCATGTAGTGTTAAAAATGTTGTTTTTTGTGTGTGTGTTTCTTTTTACTTTTGCAGAGCATAAAAATTATACTTTACCATTCTACTTGACAAGATTTACATAAGATTTGGTACTAAGGTATTTAAGCAAGTTGGGGGTATTCCGGTGGGTACGAACCGCGCACCCCTTGATCTTTTCTTGTTGTATTATAATGGGACTTCAGAAAGTAACTGTCCTTATTGCCATCCTTTGTTTAGGTTTCCATTATGGTCTGGCCACTTCATGTTTGTGTTTCTTTCCCTTTGGTGTCTTTGATGGGTGGAGTAAGTTAATTGTATCGATTCCTGATCTTTGTTTTACTTCTACCATTATTATTTATTCAGTTATCATTGCCTGTGACTGTTGAACCGTGATCACATCTTAGGGCAAGAGGGAGCTGGTTGCTACGCTGTTTGTGGTTCGTTTATTTCCTGTTTTATTTTCCTCATTGTTATTTACTTTTTCTCTTGGTGCCATTGGTAGGTTGTAATCTTTCATCAGGAAAACACGCCTATATAATTTTGACCGCCTCCACCCCACTTTTATAGAGTAAAACTGGGGTTTGCAGGGGTAAACCTTTTTTTTCCTTATTTCTGCTCCGAGATATAGATTGTTGGTACTCGTTAGAACCGCCTCGATGAGGCGGTTCTAACGAGTACCCACAATCTATATTTTGAGCAAAAATAAGAAAAATATCACAAATTTTCATCTCCGCATGAAGGCCTCATAACTCATCAGTGCATCATCTCCGAGAACACAAAAATCAAAGAACCGCAGAGATGAAATAGCGGTGAGGTCTCGACAGCAAGAAACCACTGAAATGCTGGAGCAAAAGAAAACCAATCTAGTTAGGCTCCGATGGAAAAAGTCATAAACCGTTTGATTTTCTTTGCCAATGAAATACCGTTGATTGGATGACTCGAAATGACGTGATAAGACATTAGATTATTCGTCGCATCAACAAATAGACACGGCCGCTATATCTGAATATGTAGTTTGTACATCAAAAGGTATTGTGACCCACTAGCCCATTTCAAGCTTCAAAATTTACATTTAAAGTCGTCTGTGAAACAAATAGCATAATCACCATTAGCGTTCCTTGCTGGCTTAAATATACGCAGCAGGCCCACGCCGCTAGGGCAACGTCAAATCAACGTCGGTGCACGGACGCAGATATGACGTCGCATAAACGTGACCTTGCACCAACGTTGGTGTGACGTCACAATTACGTCTTGTGCTTGCTGGGTAGAGCCTTACACAGTTGCTAAGTTTATATTGTGTGGTTCAGTGGAGAGAGAGAGAGAGAGAGAGAGAGAGAGAGAGAGAGAGAGAGAGAGGAAGGAAGGAAGGTAGGTATCCTCTGTAAACGTGATGCATGCATCCTCTGTAAACGTGATGCAAGACAAATCAGACTATGAAACTAGTCAAACATATGGATATTGTTATTTCTTTATTACCAACACATGCGGTTCTTATTGGGTGGTGAACAAATTGATGATTTATTAGTTTAACATTTGATTGGGCCATTGACATTTTAGCCCTTATACAATTCGATTTGTCAGCCCTAGTATAATGACTGCACGGACCGAAAATTTATTGAGTACATATAGTTTATTTATTTGTCCTGGCATCGGTACGTAAAGCAATAAATCACGCTAAACTTTCAAAGGATATGTTATCTTGTCAGCATGACCAGATAGGGGCAAAATGACCTGCCAGACTGTTTTGTTCATACAAATGTGTTCAATACTTCCATTGGCAGTCACTTTGATAATTACCGCATAAGTCTATGTTATTGTTTAGATGTTGTTGTTTATTTGATAAAACTATAACCGATGAGGTATTCAACATTACTTTGATCATTGGGTCAAATCGCTATTGCTTAACAAGACAATGCCACAACAAGCGAAAAGGCACCTTTAAACAGTTACGCACAGCGAAGGCTCTTATCAGCCTGCGCATCCGCGCAGTCTGATAAGAGCCTTCGTTGGGCGTTATACATAACTCCTTAAGCGCTAGGTCTTCTCCAAAGAGTTAGAAAAGGTTATGATTAGACCGGTTGTGTACGCAGGATAAATTTTGTATTCCATGTGTGCAAATGCTCGACGACTTGAAGGCCTTATACAAGTGCGCAGGTAGTGTTATCTTTCAGAGCACGAGACATGCAATTTTCACATTAGCTATGTCTTCTTTGACCATCACATTAACGAGTCCGTGGTTCGAACGCCCTTTTAAACCTCACGTTTTACCAGAGTTTACAAGGGTATGCATTAGCTTTTTATAATATTGTTAAATACATAGATACCGTAAAATTTCGCTTTTTAGACCAGCTACAATTAAGACTAAATTTGCTTTTAGAAGCTTATTTACTAGGTTGCAGTTATTTTTTCTCTGCCTTTACTGCATACACTCCGCTCCTCTGGTCAGAGACCACCTTTGGGTCTGTTCAAAAGTGGTCTTAAAGACCACTTTTGAACAATCCGAAATGTGGTCTATATATATATATAGGAATTTCACTGTAGTTGGAACTCACTATATAGAACCGCCACCATAGATAAAAAAAAAAAATCAATTAATATATAAATTTGAATATTCTTGACCTAAACATAAAGACGACAGTGCCACCTTCTATCATCGACTCCGGGAACCGCCAACCACTGAATCGAAACCCATTTCGAAAACACGCCCATACAAATGCATTGTAAACTTTACCGCCGAAAAAAACTGCCCCCGCCCATAGGGGCTTGAAGAAATATATGGGCTGCATGATGCTTCCACGCAGAGCTGAATCTGGCCCGCACACTAGTACTGGTAAACCGCTTAGAGGATCTAAGCCTGTCCAGGAACCGCGGTGCGAGGCGGACCGTCCATGCTAATAAACCCTATTGGTTTCATTGGGCGACAGGGCTTGAGATGTCATTTCATCTCAATGTCGGGTAAAAGTCCCACAAAGTTGGAAGCAACGTCTCCAAAATGACCTTTATAGTGTTGACGGGGACGTTAAACCTCAAATCAAACAAAACAAAACCGCCGAAAAAAAACAACGAAAATGTTAAGTTGAAAAATTGTGATATTTTTCTTATTTTTTTACTCAAAATATACGTAAATTGTTGGTACTCGTTAGAACCGCCTCAGTCCGCGCTGTCTGATCAGAGTCTTCGTTGTGCGCTCCGGGGGTAGCTAAGAGCCCAGCTGCTACTTCATGCAGGAAGATAAGTCTCTCATCAGACTATATGGATGTGTAGGCTGATTCTTCACTGGGCGCACATGTAAATTGTAGGAAATGTTGTGCCCCGGATCATTTATTAAACGAGTTGAGGAAAATGGATAAACGTGTTGAGGAAAAAGGATAAAATGCACGGCTTCCCCTTTTCCTCAATAAGTTTAATGAATTTAATAATAAATGAGCACGGATGCAAGATTCAATTTATCATATAGCATTTTAAACACATTTTAGCACGATTTTGTAATATAAATGTCAATATTCCGCCATAAGTAAACGCGACATTGTTAAGGACGTCGCAAGTGTAATGTTACGGGGCATATCTAACTAATTTGCATATTTAATCCACTAGTGGATTATCAAATTTAATACTATAATGTTACTAATCAAATAATTTCGTATTGGCCCAAATACAGGTCCGATGTCTGCTTATTGGCCCGAGGCCGAAGGCCGAGGCCAATACAGCTGACCGAGGACCTGTAACTGGGACAATACGAAATTACTTGATTAATGCCAATTTTATTATTTGACGTAATTAAAAATCTCGATTTATGATTTGTTACCTCTGGCAAATATTGGTTGACGTAGTGTGATACGGGAATGGCGTTATTACATTCCTAGATGCGACGTCATATGATAATATAAGAATCTTATATGGGTGTAAGGGGTGGATTGAACAATCCGTCCCGAGGGACACTGTCCGGCATCACGAGGCTTGCCGAGTGATGCCGGACAGTGATCCCGAGGGACGGATTTTTCTATCCACCCCTCACACCCATATTGGATTCTTTTTCTTGCATACCTTCCATTACTTAGCGCGGATTTTTAATGCTGCAGTCACTTCGGTTACCAACGTCCGCCATATTGTTTTGACACTGCAGGAATGTTTAGTGACGTCACGTTACGTTCATGACGTCAACCTTAACGACGGCGCACACAAGGTCGTAATCAACCAGTGCATTTATCCAACACGCGATTATAATCGATTTTGGGTCGGAACACGAGGGTCAGAACATAAATTTCTATCCCAGGGTAAAATCGCGGATTTCCTTGTCTGGTGTGCAAGAATATAAGCATCTTATATGGGTGTGAGGGGCGGATGGAAAAATCCGTCTCCGAGGGACACTGTCCGGCATCACGAGGCTTGCCGAGTGATGCCGGACAGTGATCCCGAGGGACGGATTTTTCTATCCACCTCTCACACCCATTTAGGAAATTTTTTCTTGCATACCTTCCATTTCTTAGCGCGGATTTTTAATGCTACAGTCACTTCGGTTACCGACGTCCGCCACATTGTGTTGACACTGCAGGAATGTAAAGTGACGTCACGGATCGTGCATGACGTCAACCTTAACGACGACGCACACAAGGTCGTAATCAACCAGTGCATTTATCAAACACTCGATTATATTCGATTTGGGGTCGGAACACCAGGGTCAGAACATAAATTTCTATCCCAGGGTAAAGTCACGGATTTCCCTGTCTGGTGTGCAAGAAAATATAAGTTTAACACAGGAATCCTGACGTTTGGATCCCTGCCACACCTAAGGTTATTGTCAAAAGCTTCAGCAAAAGCTAGCATTTTTGAATCAACATATGATACAATTCATTGACCCAATTTTTGACCTGTAAGATTCCGTCTAGCAGTAATGAAAATTCATTTTCATGTTTATAGGTATATTAATCATCAATAAATCATGTAAAATTATTCAAATCACTTTCAATTTGTTATTTGAATACGAAAGACTAACGTCTGTATCCAAGACTTTTCATTGTATAATTTATTTATTATTTAGTAAAAGCTTTTATGGACAATTACAAAATAGGTTGTTGATAGAGATCTTTGCAGCAATACATTTAAATTACATTTAAATCAGTTAGGTGTCTCAACTGAAAACGCAATTTTATACATATAAAAATATCTCTTACCAACAAAATTGTAGATCTCATGCCAACCTGGTGCTAGATGTGCCATCGCGAAAATACGCCTATATACGTTTGACACCTTGAACTCCACTTTTATATAGTAAAACTGGGGTTTACAGGGTCATACCTCATTTTTCTTATTTCTGCTCTGCATATATAGATTGTGGCTACTCGTTAGAACCGCCTCGATTACCCACAATCTATATTTTGAGCAGAAATAAGAAAAATGTCACAATTTTCATCTTAAAATTTTCGTTTTGTTTCGGCGGAAACGTTTACAATGTATTTGTATAGGCGTGTTTTCGTAATGCGAAACGCACTAGGTTTACATTACAATAACGCATTCCGTGTGATGAAGTGCATTCTTTCATACCTCCAAACACGGTCATTATTGCACGACCCGCAGAAAAAGCGACCGACTGAAGTCGGTTGATTTTCTAAGAGTGCCCTAAAATCACCGTGTCATTCTGTCTGTCTGTCCGTCCGTAACCCGTTTGTGAAAATTGGTGACAGTGACTTAACCGCTTGGAATATTTAAACAGTTTTTGGCATTATGATTGATATCAATGAGATCTAACCAATGAACTTGCGAAATATTACATTCCATTTAGTATAGCCTCGCCGAGGCGAAGAAAATCTTCGAACTGCTTCTCCTCGGAAACCGTTGGGCCGATTGAAGTCAAATTTCATATGGAGCCTCTATGGGATGGGGGAAACCAAAATTGCTCATGGGGTCCAGGTCACATGACCAAAATGGCCGCCACGCCATATATGGTCTGTCTGTCTGTCCGTCCGTAACCCGTTTGTGAAAATTGGTGATGGTGACTTAACCGCTTGGAATATTTAAACATTTTTTGGCATACTGATAGATATCAATGAGATCTAACCAATGAACTTGCGAAATATAACATTCCATTTAGTATAGCCTCGCCGAGGCGAAAAATTGGAAAATTTTCGAACTGCGTCTGTTTCCAAAGAGAAATATTTTTTGGGCCGGCGAGGCAGTGAATACTGACCGAACATCTAATACTAATTGGCCGAATATCTTATAATCGCCGGGCGATAACCGGCCAGTTCACCTGACATGGTACGAATATCGCCCGCGTATCCTATGGACAAAGAACGATGCTTGTACCAGGCCCGGCCGAATGTCGGGCGATTGTCGGGCTGTGTGATGGAATCGTGCTATAATGTTGCACACGGCGACTGACGGGGGTTTATATGGTCCGCCCGATGCCCGGCCGATGTCCGGTTCTAGCCGACCAGTAACCGGCCGATGTCTGTGACATATCTGGTCCACACCGGTTCAAGCCGATCGGACATCGGTGGATTACTTTCCAATGTGTAAACAGACATCGGCCGGATATCGGCCCATGTCCGGTCCCCAAAAATTATCCTATGAGGCTACATACACAGGCCGATTACCTCTCGATTCCCGGCAGGATATCGGACGATACTTAAACGATGTGTGAAGGATATGTGGCCGACTATGAAAATGTACGGGACACCGCAGAAATTTTAACTTCGAGTTAAAACTCTTCGGGCACTTCCCGGTGCTGCCTGAGAGCCCCGGCCACCGGCCGGCCATGTCTGGTGTCCGGCCGGGGACCAGGCCAAAATGACTAAAAATCATGCCCGGAGTACATCCTAAGCCTAATCGGAAGGGGTTGTGACCAAAGTATTATACTGCAAACATAGGTTCTTAAGAGTACCCATAACCTATGTCTTGGTGCAGAAATAAAAAAAATAATGTATACCCCCGTAAACTCCATTTTTCTCTATACATAAAGTGGGTTTACGGGGTGTTCGATTCACGGATGATGGAGTACCCACAACAGAAATAAGAGAAATAATGTTTACCTCCGTAAACCACAGTTTTCTCTAAAGAAGTTAGGTTTGGAGGTGTGTTCATTACACGGACTTGTTCCCGTGATGGATAACCCACATCCTATGTCTTTGAGCAGAAATGTGAGAAATAATGTTTACTTCGGAATCCATAAACCCCAGTTTTCTCTGTAAAAAGTTGAGTTTAGAGGGGTGTTCATTTCACGGACTTGTTCACGTGATGACAAGATCGTTTGTGTACCATTTATCAGCTGTCCTAGCAAGTACCATCAAGAAAACACGCATATATAATTTGACCCCCTTGACCCCCACTTTTATATAGTAAAACTGGGGTTTACAGGGGTCAACCTTATTTTTCTTATTTCTGCTCTAAACTATAGATTGTGGGTACTCGTTAGAACCGCCTCGATGAGGCGGTTCTAACGAGTGCCCACAATCTATATTTGAGCTGACGGTTCTAACGAGTGCCCACAATCTATATTTTGAACAGAAATAAGACCAACATCACAATTTGTCAATTGAAATTTTCTTTTTTCAGGGGGTAAAATTCACAATGTATTTGTATAGGCGTGTTTTCGTAATGAATATGAGCCGGGGCACAGCAATTCCTACAATTTACATGTGCGTCCAGCGAAAAATCAGATTAGCCTGCGCATCCATGTAGTCTGACCAGAAACTTCTCTTGCTACATGAAGGAGCAATTTTTCAACCTAATTTTTTTTTTTTTTTTCGGCGAAACATTTACAATGTATTTGTATAGGTGTGTTTTTGAAATGTTTCTTACGCCGTTGCGAATGCCGAAGCTCAGAGCTAGCCTCGTTTTATAGGATTGTGATTCGGAATCAGAAAACGTGAGCAGGTGAAAGGAACTCTGTACTAACCGGTAGTATGTACGCATAAAATATCATAACCCTTGTCCTGCTGAATATTTTAATCTGCCACACCCAATACTGATTATCAACCAATCAGATTACTTGATGCAAATCATTGCAACAAATTCACAATCTGAATGGCAAACAATGTAGATCCTGATCAGATGGCTTCGTTAGAAGCCATCTGATCTGGATCTTCATTGTTTGGAAAATAAGGCATATCCGGGCTCAGCAGGACAAGGGTTAATGTTCTATAAAACGTTAGTACTTTGGGAGCGAGGACTACAACGTTGAACTGTAAACCGTAGAGTGAGTTTTCACATTACGAAAAATCGCCTATACAAATTCACTGTAAACTTAATCGCCGAAAAAAACGAAACTTTTTAGATGGAAAATTGTGAATGGTTTTCTTATTTCAGTTCAAATATCTATATTTTAGAGCAGAAAAAAGAAAAATAAGGTATACCCCTGTAAACCCTAGTTTTACTGTATAAAAGTCGGGTTCAAGGGGGTCAAAATTATATAGACGTGTCTACACAATGTTCCGCAGTAAAATCAATGACCAAAGAAGACTAGAATGCCTTTCAAAGTGCATGTATTCAATTAAATGTGCCAATTATTTCTCTGACGTGGTTGGAACATAAGCGTTGACTGCAAGGTTTCGTGAGTTTGCATTTGAATTATGCAGTACGGGTATCATTTAGTACTCTGTGCATTGTTTCGTTTATGATGATGATGATTAATCGAACATGGCTCATTTTGCTTAACACATTTTCCCATACGTTATGTACTATTGCCCCTCCACTTCATCAGAGTGCTATTGGTGGGCTGTGATATTTATCCCGTATAATTGAGCCCCGCCAAGCGAATTTGTGTCTTCGAGCATTCCGTCATGGCAAATTTTAACTGCGCATGCCCAGCCTTTCAGAGGGGCCAGGGATATGGCTTTCTGTCTGAAGGTTCCTCTTCATTCACTGCTTGTATGAGCGAGCAGCGAAGGTTCTGGCGAGACTGCGCGGATGCGCAGGCTCGCCTGA
The DNA here is from genome assembly GCA_963580285.1 of Lucinisca nassula. Classification (NCBI taxonomy): domain Eukaryota; kingdom Metazoa; phylum Mollusca; class Bivalvia; order Lucinida; family Lucinidae; genus Lucinisca; species Lucinisca nassula. The sequence continues at coordinate 104,669,888 of OY757024.1, read as the reverse complement.
ACCTTCGCTGCTCGCCTAGGCGATAAGTACCAAAATCGCTTGACGGGGCCCAATTATGACATAAGAATCTTAATTTTAATACATTTGAAAAATTACATTTCCAATTTCACAAAATGCGAGGTTTTCTTAAGTTATTGTACATTTTACACAAACATGCTGCACTTCAAACAACTAATAACCCCTGATCAGAAGCCGCGTTCTGTGTCAACTGATTTGTGGCTGCACTGTTTGTCCATGTCCCTTTATTTGGACGCATTACGAAAACACGCCTATACACGTACTAATACAGTGTAAGTTTTGCCGCCGAAAAAATCGAAAATTTTCAGACGAAAAATTTTGATATTTTTCTTATTTCTGCTCAAAATATAGATTGTGGGTACTCGTTAGAACCGCCTCATCGAGACGGTTCTAACGAGTACCCATAATCTATATTTTAGAGCAGAAATACGAAAATAAGGTTAACCCCCTGTAAACCTCAGTTTTACTATATAAAAGTGGGGTTCAAGGGGGCATGTATTCGTAATGTTTGTGGCCTTTTCTGTGCTGGCCATATGTCAATCTATAACTTTGATCACATCAGGACAGCAGAAAAATGTCCCACATTTTACTTAAATAGGACCAGTTGTAATGTCATATAAGAATTGTATGTATTTTAACGTTCAGTCAATGTACCCATTTGTATTCATTTTAGGGGCCGGCCCCCGCCCATCGGGACTTGAAATATATGGGCTGCATGATCCTTCCACGCAGAGCTGAATCTGACCCACACACGATTACTGCTAAACCGCTTAGAGGATCTAAGCCTGCCAGGCAAAGCGGTACCAGTCAGCCTGTCCGTACTTATAAACCCTGCTGGTTTCATTGGCGACAGGGCTTGAGATGTCATTTCATCTCAATGTCAGGTAAAAGTCCCACAAAATTGGAAGCATCGTCTCCAAAATGACCTTTACAGTGTTTACGAGGACGTTTAACCTCAAATCAAACAAACAAACAAAACGTTCAGTCAATGTATTAATTTGGGCATGAACAGTATTGCGTCTCAGGAGTGTACAATTGGGGTTTCTGCCAGTGCACTAAGAATGTAAATATTCGTCAATAATCTTAAGCGGTCTATACGGTCGACGTCATGCAACAGCCTCTAACAGTCACGCCATAGAATGTCATTAAGTTTCTAACACTCACGCAAAACTATATAATAAAATCGTTCAGCTTACGGAGCCACACGCAATGTTGAGAAGAAGGATTGACCATCCAGTACACTTTCAATGGTAGATAGATAGATAGATAGATATTTTATTTTCCTCCACAATTGGAGAGCATAGCAACTGCAAACAGAAAAACAATGTGACAAACAAACAGTAAACGTGAGAGTACAAACGGCTAAACAAAACATAATATACAAATATATACATGAACTATAGAAACTATAATTATTATATTGTGGTATTTTAAATACACCATAGGTCGGCCATGCCCATCGAGAAGACCACCAGGATCACTTAAATTTGTACCTCCTTGGCCTGGAATCTCCTGTTTCACACAAGAAAAGGAACATTTTGACTCTTGGAATTAGCTGATCAATATTGATTTACTAATGAATAGCAGAACGCTTGCTACCAAATACTAGTTTCCTTGCCGAAACGAAATGCAAGGGAGAACTTAGCTGGTCAATATTGATCTATTATCAATGAATAGCAGAACGCTTGCTACCAGATACTAATTTCCTTGCCGAAACGAAATGCAAGGGAAAACTAAGTAGAGAAACGTTCTACTAAAAAAAACTCAGCGTATTGCCAAATGTATATTTGTAGTATTTAGTTTGTTCATGAAATTCATGAAAGTTGTATATGCTGCACAAAATGAACTCCTCTCAGGGCTATTATAAATAGTTTTAAACAATCTTTAATTTCGTCATCATCTTGCAACATTATTTTACATCCGGAAAATAAACTATCTATTTGGCTTGCCGGAGATAGCGATATAAACTTTCTGAAAAAGACAGCACCAAATCGAGATATCATACGCATCCAAAGTTTGTTGCGGAAGGTTTCATTCTCTTGACAGAATAAGATGACATGTTCGGTTATTGCATTTGTTAAACAGCCACATGAGCGGCATGCCGTTCTGTTTTCACCGCAAAACAGTAAGCTTAAGAGGCGAACCGCCATCTTAACATATTTAAGCAATTTTGGCGATTCCTTACATATTTTGTATAGTATATAAGGTCCATCCACACTATGAATGCCTAGAAACCTGTTCAGAGACAGAGATAAGACGCATTCTGTAACATTTCATCTCTTCCAAAATTCGCCAATGTTTCGGTCAAAAGCCTTTTCCATGCATTTTTTGATAAAAACGAACCATTGTCCAAAAATCCATGTAAAACATATATAAGTGAGTATTTTTGAAGTATTCTGTGTATATCTGGTATAAAGCCATAATGACACCTAGGATTGGCTAAGTAATTTATCAGTCTATTAATAAAAACTTCTTTAATTCGTACATGACTGGGCAAGTTGCATAACTGACCTAGAAATATCAGCTTACGGCGGTCTATTTCAACCTCTATTGGTTTGCATCCAAGCAAGGACAGAGTTACTTCATTTTTGGTGTTGCGTGGTAAGAATTGCATAAATTTTATACAGAAGCGATGGGCCCGTTCCAATGATAAAATTTGGTTTGGTAACATATTTGACCATAACTCACACCCGTATAATGCTTTTGGTAGGACCACAGAATTATATATATGTATGGATGTAATTGGGTTTATTCCATTTTCATACAACCCACAGTTAACGATGCTAAGAAAGGCACCTTTCAATTTCTTACAAGCACCTTCAACTACGTCATTTAAGTTTAGATTTTTGTCACATATAATACCTAAATGTTTGTATTGCTCCTTTTCTGGAATAAATTCGACACCAAGTTTCCAAGTTCGTTCAGCCTGCAAAAAGTCATTTCGTTTCTCATTCATAACCAATACAGCACTTTTGGCGGCCGCATGTACAAATCTCCACAGACAAGAGTACATATAAGCAATTCTAATCAGCCCATCCGCACCTGCTTTTGAGTATGATGCGACAAGCATATCGTCTGCCACAGTTGGGCTAGACAATTTTATATTATTAATGCATATCCCTAAGCCTGACCCTTCTAATTCATATAATAAATCATTCAGGTAAATCAAGAACAAGAAAGGGGAGATAACTCCCCCTTGACGTGTACCTTGTAATATTGGAAACCAGTCTGACATACACCCTTGAACTCTTACACAGCTTGTCATACCCTTATAAAGATTTTGAAGTACTTTAAAAATAGCATTATCTATACCAGCATTATACAATTTATAGAATAGGCCATCATGCCATACGCAGTCGAACGCTTTCTTTACATCAAGAAAACAAACGTATAAACGACTCCCGGTTTCTTTTGCAAAATATGCAGATTCCCTTAATGCAAAGGATGTCATAAGACAGCCGAAACCTTTTTGAAACCCACCTTGTAGGGGATGTATCGGCGGATGTATATTATAAAAAAGCTCAATACGAGTCAACAGTATTCTCTCAAATAATTTCAGGAAAACGGAAGAGAGCGTTATAGCCCTATAGTTATCCGGGTCATCCTTTCTCTTATTACCCCCTTTAAATAAAGTTATAATAATGCCCTTTTTCATATCGTTCGGGGCAAGAGATAGTTTAAGCATTGCGGTAAACAGAATAGCAAGTAGGGAATTTAATACTTCGCCACCATATTTAATATGCTCATACGTAATGCCGTCTTCACCTGCGGCTTTACCTTTCTTGCCAAGACGTACAGCAGCCCGTACCTCCTCTGCATTTATGATCGGCGGTTCTGGAAATGACAAATTTTCATTTATTATTTCTAACTGCCTCGAAATGTAATGTTTATGTTCATTATCAAAGCGAATATCTTCGGACGGTTTATATAGATTTGTAAAATGTTTCGCCCATTCATGTGTAATTTCCTGAGGACCAGCAGCCAACGTACCCTGAAAGTTGATTTCCGATCCAGGTGCTGTCCCTGACTGTTTACGTCGCGCATTAACATATTTCCAAAATAAGCTACGGTCGACTTCTGCTAACCGATCTATTTCTTCAATTTGACTTTTCATATAAGCTTCTACTGTTTGACGATGTTTTCTTCTAAAATTCCGTTTAGCTGATTTATAAAGATTGTAAGATCCTGAGTAATTTCCCCTTGGTTTTCCACTATTTACCCAATCAAGGCGTTTTTGTTTCATTTCCTTATGTAATTGGGAAAGACTTTCGTTCCAGTACGGTTTTAAACAATGTTTAAAGCTTTTGATTGGTAAACAATCTACAGCAGTATTCCTTACCACAGTGACTATTGTAGAATATGCACAATCTATGTCAGTTTCAGAAGTTATATTATTATTTACGAGGCTTTGCAGCAAGTAATTGTTACTTAAACATTGCTTATATTCTAACGTTAACTCGGGCGTTACTTTCTTCCAATTAATATTCCTATTATTATCTGTCTCTGCGTTCTCTATAAATACCTGATGGGTTGGTACTCGCAGCCGGCAAAATACCGGCCTATGTCTAGAAACATTAAGACAATCATCATCACATATTTCACATTCCATGATATATGGCAGCTTTTCAATCGGAAGTAAAATATGGTCTAATAGTGATTCAGAAGCATTGTCATACGAGACAAAAGATGACCTCGCTCCCGTACAACTCTCTAAAGTGTCTAGAGAAACCATATTACTATCTTGTAAGAATTCAATAAACGCTCGTTGTCTCCCAGAAATATTATTCTGTAGAACATTTGGGGCTAGATTAACGTTCATATCCCCCATTAATACCACCATACCTCTCTCGGAGTAAAGATTCATTACATTTCTTAGTCTATCTATATAATCCACAAAAACAGCAACGGAAAAGTTTCTACACGGCAAGTACAATTGAAATAGATAAATATGACAATTTAAACCACAGTCATATTTTATACCAATAATTCTATCGTCATCTAGATACAGCGGGGTAATATTTTGGTCATGCCGTTTGTGCCACATGATGGCAACTCCCCCTTTACCGACCTTTCGTCTGCTCGGAACATTTAGGCCAAAGTCCGATACAGCATGACAACGATATCGGGTATCTAGTTCGTTCAAAAATTGTAAATCTTTTTCATAAAGCCAATGCTCTGAAATACCGCATATATCGACTTGTTTCTGATTGAGAATACGACAGAGGTAAGTTGCACTTGACATAATGCCGGTCGCGTTCCAGCTAAGAATACTTAATTTTTCGGAAATATTGGCATCCATGCGACTTGATATTTTTACTCCAAATGTGTAATCTCTTAGACATTAGCTGTGGCAGTGCATGCACTTGTGGTTCAGTAAGTGCTCAAATTATAGGAATTTCATGAGGGAGATCATATGAGTAAGTAAGAGGCAATGATCAGGAATCGATATAATTAACCCACAGCTCCCATCAGAGACACCAAAGGGAAAGAGGCACAAACATGAAACAACTAGACCCTAATGGAAACATCACTAGCGGAAAGCCAAAAGGACAGTTACTTTCCAACAAAATGACCAACTGACTATCCAAAACAAAATGATATAAGTGACACACACACTCAAAGACAAACCATAACAAAAATAAACCGCGACAGTAGAGTCGCCTTGGGGAGTTAAATCGATTTTATGTCGCGATTTAGACAAATTATTTGATCAGTCTGCACGAATGCCTCCAAATTCATCAGTGCAACATCTCCGTGAACACAAAAATCAAATAACAACAGAGATGGAACAACGGCGAGGACTAAACAGCAAGAAACCATTGCAATGCTGGAGCAAAAGAAGACCAACAGTTAGGCTGCGATGGGCCCGGCCAGAGACAGAGCATCAGGTACCAACCAACATTACATAAAATTACATAATCTCTAATTCTCAGTTAACCTTCGCGCTGGAACCGTCATAGAAACTGAGGTCTGGCCCACCGGCGTGCAATTAAAGAGGGAAGCAAAGTTGTCAACCGTGATGGGGTTAACTACCATGCATGCAGTCAGTCGTATAACATTTATGTTGTACCCTTTCTTTTTATATCGAATATTGATTTTGCGAAATTGGGTGCTTAAGCAAATGCATTTATATATTGTTTTGAATTTATACACTAAGTCACCATAAAATTCGAATTCCGATAGACCTTGTTGCAGAAGAGATTTAAGTCCAACATTGAATTTTGAAATTACAAGATACAAGATACAAGATTTTATTCAGAAAACCAACATCAAATGAAGGTGTCCTCCGATACAACATAATTATACAATATGCTTTAATGGTGATGACGAGTAATACGATATGAAATGGTATGATATAATGTGCAATACAAGTTATCTTAATTGAAAGGCGGACTCAATAAATGCACATATTTGTTTTGTTTCTTTGTATTTTACTGGGCTCAATAAGCGAATAAACGTTTTAAGAGATTTAGCAGTATTTGGTATCAATTTCTGAAATAAAATATTTCTAGGTGCAGAATATTTGGAACAAAAAAGCATAAAATGTTCTTCATTTTCTGTCACATTGCAACATGTGCATAGTCTTTTCTCACGTGGAATTTGGGGTCTGAAATATCTACCATGTTCTATCAGTAAATCAAGAGCACCAATTTTCAGTTTTGAAAGTTCTTTAGTTTTACTTATTGGCCGTCCAAATGACAAATAATTTTGAAAGGAAAAGTTGTGTAAATGTTTGAAATAGTTACCAGTTTATTATCATGTACCTGATTCCTAAGACGGAATAATTCTTTATTAATGCCTGTTAAATATTTATCAGAAATAATTTCTGACATATCACTCGATTGTACTAGTGAAACAAGGCAGTAGAATTAAATCGGAATGATGTCTATTAAATTTTGAAAAGACTTTGCGTAGTTTATGAAACCGATAATCCTTATTAAGAAGTTGAGCATTTAATAATTTATTACGAGTGTTGAAGTCAGTTACATGACTAGACACTCTGGCAAATCGAATGAATTGCGAAATATAAACGCCATAGGATGCCGCACGAGGAACATCCCCATCCAAGAAAGACAATTTACAATCTCAAAATCAAAATCATCGCGTTTGTCATAACTTTTGCAAGAAACAAACCCATCTATAATAGACAGATGTAAATCCAAACACGGGGCCTCGGTATCAGAAGAAACTGCTTTATTTAACTGGAGTTCTGGGGCGGGGTTGTGTGACTGATCTAACAATCGAAATAGGTATTGTCAATATTTAATAAATCATCCAATTATCTAGAAGTCGAGCTAAAGACTTCAATGATTCCAGATTGATTTTCAACGGAAAGGGACATCATGAAGTCTGTTTCATAACAAAAACAAGAACATATCAGCCACAAGGGCTGCGCAATTTGTACCCATCGGGATACCCATAGCTTGTCTAAATAACTTAGTACAAAACTTATGTAAATATTGTCAAGGAGAAAGGTGAAAGCTTCACACACTTTCTGACATGACCATAAAGTATATTTTTTATGCTCTTCAGAAGTGAAAAAAGCATTTCTTAAATTACACGCAAGATAGAGGGAATCTTCCCTATGAAATGTTCATTCAATTAAATCATTAAGTTTTTCTTTTATAAGATTGTGAGGAAGTGTAGTGTAATGGGTGAAAAAACTTTAAGCACGAAAACGTCTGGATAGGAGCTGTGTGTTAATTGTATCGTTTCCTGAGCATTGCCTTCACTTCTATTTTCTTATGAAATTCTTGAATACCTAGTTTTAGGTGACGTAAAAGGACGTAACAAGTTCGTATATTGAGAGTAGAAACTAATGCGTTTGTTCACTAGTTTCAGAATGCTAAGTTTCTATTTTTTGAGAGCTTTATGATCAACATACACTCGTTTACACCATCGATTACCAAATTCATTCAAGGCAGCAGCGATTTTATCTCCACACTTATATTGAAATCATTTTTTGGAAGAAATCGATATTTTGGTCTTTGAGAAACTATATTTCTCAACCCTGGATTCAGGAATAATTTTTGAATTGCCGGTAATAATATGACCAGCAGCAGGATAGCAATACACTGAATGTTTTACAATCACATGTATCAGGAGTGTTAGTGTCAATATCAAAACAGAAACAAGTTTATTGAAATTAAAAATGATAGATCTAACAGGTATATTTATCCCCCGCCTCGAAGTGGAGCGGGGATCATAGGAATGGCCTCCGTCTGTCCGTCCGTCCGTCTGTCCGCACCAACAAATGTATAGTTAGGTGGCTATGTAAATGGACAGAATCAGTGTAAGTCTATGGGATTTATTCCGTTAGACACCGAAAATACTTCTTTTCTGTGGCTAAAAGTAGTCACTTAATTATCAATCCTGCCAAAAATAGCCACACAAGTATACATCCGTGAGAACGTCCGTATGTCTGTCCGTAACCTTTCTTGTCCTCTCCATATCTCCTGAACCCTTCAATAGATTTTCATTAATCTTTGGTCAATTATTCGTCCCAGTGAGCTGATATGTAGCACCCATAAATGAACCATGCCGACTCAAGGTCAAGGTAACTGTTGAAGGTCACGAGTTTGAAACTTTGAATTGTGAGCCCGTTCCATATCTCCTTTACCCTTGGAAGGAAATTCATTAAACTTTGGTCAAATATTATTTTTAGTGAGCTGATGTGCAGAACCCATAAATGAACTATACTGACTCAAGGTCAATGTCACATTTGAAGGTCAAGCGTTTGAAACTTTGAATGTTTTGTCCGTTCCATTTCTCCTTTACCCCTGCAAGGATTCTCATTAAACTTTGGTCAATTATCCCCCCTTAATGAGCTCTTGTGTAGGGACCATAAATGAATCATGCCGACACAAGGTCAAGGTCACATTGGAAGGTCACGAGTTTGAAACTTTGAATTTTGTGTCCGTTCCATATCTCCTTTATCCTTCAAAGGATTTTCATTAAATGTTGGTCAAATGTTTCCCTCAGTGAACTGATGTGCATAACACATAAATAAACCATGCCGACTCAAGGTCAAGGTCACAGTCGAAGGTCACGAGTTTGAAACTTTGAATTTTGTGTCCGTTCCATATCCCCTTAACCCCTGGAAGGATTTTCATTAAACTTTCGTCAAATATCCCCCTCAGTGAGCTGATGTGCATCACCTATAAATAAACCATGCCAACTCAAGGTCAAGGTCACATGTGAGGCCACGTGTTTGAAACTTGGAATTTTGTATCCGTTCAATATCTCCTTTACCCCTGGAAGGATTTTCATTATTTTTTGTGAAATATCCCCCTCAGTGAGCTGATATGCAGAACCCATAAATAAATCATGCCGACTATAGGCCAAGGTTACAGGTAAAGGTCACGAGGTTGAGCCTTAATACAAAGTGCCGCTGGGGATTTGGCTGTCCCTCAGACTGCTTTCTTGTTTTATTATAGCAAATTCGTTTACAGCTTCGTTGGACGTGCATGCTTAGGCAAACCTTACAGGCTCATTATGACCTTAATTATATTTTCTGGTCCTGTAAGTAAAGAAAAAACAACCAACAAAGTGTTATGGCTTATTTCGAACATCTATTTGTCTATGAGAATGCCACCCCTGTTAGAGATCATGTTTTCTTACATATGGATCTTATGTGATAACAGGCTAATGCCTCAACGTGTTAACTAAGAACTAGATCAGCCCTAGCAGTTAATATTGAGTAATAATTCAAAGTTTGTCGGTCAAACCACTCGCGCTAGTAATAAATCACAATTTGGAGGTCAGTTGTACATGTAAAGTAGATCAAAACACGAGCACGTAGCGCGAGTGATTTGTCTACTTACAACTGACCGACCGACTCTACACTAGAGCTGATCTATTTTGATTCTAACACACTATAAATTAGCAAAAATATTTTCGATTCCTTCAAATTCCCCCAAACTCTTACCATTGTTAGAAGAAATCCCGCCAAAATTATCGACTGCAATACACCCACACCCATGGTCTTTTGTTATATTTTGATGTCAGAAAATAACGTTTCACCGTCTAACGTCATAGGATCTTTGAATGACGTCATAAAACGGCAGCTTTTCGCGTCACACTCTACTTCTTGTGATTTGTGGCAGAATAAATCACCGTTCTTTTCCATTGCCTATATAGGTGCGCTGTGTTAGAATACAGTTTAGGGCGACTCTAACGAATACTCAAAATCTATATTTGGTGAAAACATAACATTGGCGCCCAATGTTCAATTTCAGATTGCATTTTATTGCATAAATGTATTGTCCTAGAAGTTGGCTACATCAGAAGAGCTATTCATTGCGAAAACACGCCTATACAAATACACTGTAATCATAACCGCCGAAAAAAAAAAAAACGAAACTTTTCAGATGAAAAATTGTGATATTTTTCTAATTTCTGCTCAAAATATAAATTGTGGTTACTCGTTAGAACCGCCGATGAGGCGGTTCTAACGAGTACCCACAATCTATATTTGAGAGCAGAAATAAGAGAAATAAGGTTTGCCCCTGTATACCCAAGTTTTACTATATAAAAGTTGGGTTCAAGGTGGTCAAAATTATATAGAAATGTTTTCGTGATGCTATATTTGGTGCTGAATTGTGCATGACAACATAACATTGTCGACCAGTGTTCAATTTTAGATTGCATTTTTTTTTTCATAAATGTATTGTCCTAGAAGACGGCTACATCAGAAAAGCTAATATTAACTGCAACAATTACATTTTAATGCATAAATGTATTTCCTAGAAGACGGCTACATCAGAAAAGCTAATATTAACTGCAACAATTAGTTATACCATGCCACAAATCATCATACGATCAAAGGTTCATGTTACAAATATCTCTAGTCCTTTTTTTTATTATGATAAATAACTGATTTATTGCGTTGAGCTTTTAGACTTGTTTTAGCTTTTAGCATGCTTTACGATTTTAATTATTTACATGCTGTTCTTGTGTGGGATTCGTGGATTAAACTACTTTTTGAAGTGATCATAAATTACACATCTGTCAATACAAATCAAAAAAAGAAACGATCAGGAACTGATACAGTCAGATCCCAAATTGCTCCCCATTACGAAAACACACCTATACTAATATATTGTAAATTTTACCGCCTAAAAAATGAAAATTGTCCGACAAAAATAGTGATATTTTTTTCTTATTTTTGCTCACAATATAGATTGTGGATACTCGTTAGAACCGCCTCCATGAGGCGGTTCTAACGAGTACCCACAATCTATATTTTAGAACAGAAATAATAAAGATAAGGTTCACCCCTGCAAACCCCAGTTTTACTATATAAAAGTGGGGTTCAAGGGGGTCAAAATTATGTAGGCGTGTTTTCAAGGGAAAGTAGTCGAAACGAAAACAAAACGGACCATCACGAAAACACGCCTATATAATTTTGACCCCCACCAACCCCACTTTTATATAGAAAAACTGGGTTTACAGGGGTAAACTTTATTTTTCTTATTTCTGCTCTAAAATATAGATTGTGGGTACTCGTTAGAACCGCCTCGATGAGGCGGTTCTAACGCGTACCCACAATCTATTTTAGAGCAGAAATAAGAAATCGGCGGTTCTAACGAGTAACCAAAATCTATATTATATAATATCATTTTTTTTTTCGTCTTAAAATCTCAGTTATTTCGGCGGTAAAGTTTACAATGTATTTATGACATTTCTAACAATGAATTACCTATTTTTCTCGGTGAAAGAAAACCCGATGAGGCGGTTCTAACGAGTACCCACAATCTATATTTTAAGCAGAAATAAGAAAAATAACACAATTTTTCATCTTAAAATTTTCATTTTTTCGGCGATTAAGGTAACACTGTATTTGTACAGGCGTGTTTGCGTAATGCAACAGGTAAACCGAGTCAGCAGCGCTTTCCAAAACAGGTGGTGACTCAGAATATTCAAATCTAACTAAAAAGGAGCAATAAAGGCCTATATAAGTGGGGAAAGAATCAGAATCACCAACATGGCACAAACATTAAACCGGAAGGACAAACCTAACTAAAAATGAACAACCAAAAAGGGCAAAGAATCAGAATAATCAACGTAACAACATATATGATTAGGGAAAGAATCAGAACCACCAACACAGAACATGAAGGAACCACAGCATAAGCACCGACTTGGAACAGTCAGTCAAAAATACTGGTGGGTTGAAGTTTACTTTACGGGATCCCAACCCTCACCCCACATTCACTCTGGTTCAGACACTGATGTTTGGTCCGCGTGAAGGTTTTCCATCAGTGAATCAACTCAGTCACAATTATAGCCAAGCAATCCTTTTAAAGGATAAGGACTCGACAGTAAAACGCACTGAGCCATCCGGTGCTGAACACAACGCCACAGGAACCCTGGAGCAAAAGTAAACCAGCAGTTGAACCACGTTGGACCAAGCACAAGGCAAAAAAGTTCCGGCTCCGACCAACTAATAAATAGGTTTAAGTCAAAGCCATCATGCAGTCTGAACTCCGATCCACAGCCTGAGTTTTTGGCGACATTCAAGAAAAGTTAAAGGCAGACCTAACTTTTCGGAACAATTTCAGAATATAATTAAATGTTACAAACGCATTGGATATAATATAAATTCTATTCAACAGTCTGCATGCATTGTGTTTGACCCAATCATGACCGTGATTGGGTCGGAAGATGGGGACTCGTTCGGGATCGGACTTCATTTCGCAGAAAGTGGTTTCGTGCCGAAATTGGCTTCTCGTCATCACAAATGATGACTGACTCTCTTGAAGAAGGTGTATGTTACGGACCGCAATTCCTCCATTCAGTTATCTTTCTTGATAGATAATGCATAGCATGTAGGTTTATCAACACTCCCTGAGAACTGCGTCAGCATTACGAAAACACGCCTATACAAATACATTGTAACAATACATTTAAGATGAGAAATTCTGATATTTTTGTTATTTCTGCTCCAAATATAGATTGTGGCTACTCGTTAGAACCGCCTCATGAGGCGGTTCTAAAGAGTTCCCACAATCTATATTTTAGAGCAGAAATGAGAAAAATAACGTTTTCCCATGTAAAGCCAAGTTTTACTATAGAAAAGATTAGTTCAAGGGGGCGGGGTGGCGGGAGCGGCAAATTATATAGGCGTGTGTTTTTGTGACGGGGGACGACTCTTCAGCTCAGTGGTTAGAGCGACGGATTTTCACCCGAGCGGCCCGGATTCGAATCCCCATAGGCGGGGATGTTTTCAAGTTATACGTGTACCGCTTACCTTTGTTATATACGACTTTCATGTCGTAAGACTAGGCATCACGAAAACACGCCTATATAATTTTGACCCCCTTGGAAAATACAGTAAAATTTCGATGGCTCGAATTCCGATGGCTCGTTTACCATGGATGAGTCGAACCCGTTCATTGAGTCCGCAGGGAATTCCTCCAAATACGATAAAGGGGTAATTTAGTAAGATTTTCTTCATTTATCTTGCAAATGTATGTTGTGTGTACTCATTAGAATCGCCTCGATGAGGCGATTCTAATGAGTACACACAACGTACATTTATAATACAGAACACCGAAAATATATCCACAATTATCTCCATTATGCCTCCTTGTATGGCACTAATAGTATCCCTCTGTGGCTCGAACTACCGCTGTCTCGAACAAATTTTCATGGTCCCAAAGTGGTTCGAGTCATCGAAGTTCGACAGTAGTAGTATAGGCAATGATCAGGAATCGATATAATTAACCCACAGCTCCCATCAGAGACACCAAACGAAAATAAAAATCACAAACACGAAACAACATACCCCATTGGAAACATCAATAGCGGAAAACCAAAAGGACAGTTACTTTCCCTCAAAATGGCCAATATGCTATCCAAAACAAAATAATATAAGCGATACAAACACTCAAAGACAAACCATAACAAAAATAACCGCCACAGAAGAACCGCCTTGGAACGGTCATTGAAACAAATTCCACATTTATATAGTAAAACTGGGGTTTACAGGGGTAAGCCTTACTTTTTATTTCTGCCCTAAAATATATATTGTTGGTACTCGTTAGAACCGCCTCAATTAGGCGGTTCTAACGCGTAACCATAATCTATATTTATATTGTGGGTACTCGTCAGAACCGTCTCGATGAGGCGGTTCTAACGCGTATCCACAATCCATATTTTGAGCAGAAATGAGAAAAATATAACATTTTTTCCATCTTTATTTTTTCTTTATTACGTCAGTAAAATTTACAATGTATTTGTATAGGCGTGTTTTCGCAATGGACTCAAGCGCGAGTTCGAAATCATCACGTGAACAAGTCCGTGAAATGAACACCCCCTTAAACCCCATTTTATAAAGAGAAAACTGGGGTTTAGGGGGGTAAACTTTATTTTCCTTATTTCTGCTCCAAAACATAGGTTGTGGGTACTCGTTAGAACCGCCTCAATGAGGCGGTTCTAACGAGCACCCACAACCTATGTTTGCAGTGTAAATTAGGAAAATATCACGGATTTTCACCAGAAAAGTAGCCATTTTGGAGATAAGAAAAATGCACTATGTCGCACGGGTGTGTTATCGTAATGTAGCCAGGATAAAGGAGTTATCTGTATTCGAGGTATTGAAGTTTCACGGAGTCGGGACACAGCATTTCCTACAATTTACATGTGCGCCCAGCGAAGAATCATATCAGCCTACTCATCCATATAGTCTACCCAGAGACTTATCTTGCTGCAATAAGTGGTATTGGGCCCTTAGCTATCCTTAGAGCGCAGAGATAAGACTCTGATCAGACTGTGCATCCGCTGGGCGCACATGTAAAATGTAGGAAAGGCGGTGACTATGCTCATATCGAGTTCTGGTCCTGAGGAATCTTTTGTGTGTGGGGGGGGGGATGGTTTTACAGCCCTTTCAAGATTATTTCACTCAAATCGGCGGACTCCCCGGAGTAAAACCACCTGACCTTCCGTTGCAGAACTTGGCGTCTCAGAATGCTACATGTATTTGTCCTGTTTTTAAAATTTTAAAATATAAAATTTATAAGCAGGAAAATTTTCATGTTCAAGTGAGTTGAGCATGAAAATAGTTTTATAACCTCGAGACCTGGAACTCACTTGAGCATGAAATTTATCCTCAGGCTCATAAATTTTAAAATTCCAACAAATGTTGGCATTATAAAATTTATGAGCAGGATAAATGATATTAAGTGCTGATCCGAGCAAGAAAATTGCCTGATTTGTTTGTATTTTAATAGTTATGAGCATTACAAATTTCATGCTCAGCTGAGTTGAGTTTTATAACTTCGGGGCCAGGTCTTTGCCTCCCTTCCTTTTCAATTTGACGTTATAGCTACACTACTCACTACTATCATTATGACTGTTTCACAAATTTTATTGTTCATAAATCACAGAAAATCTTAATTTAATTTTCGAACAATCTTTTAAATATAAAAGACATCAAAATATAGATAACTGTGAACGTTGATCGCACATCATTACCGTCGGTTGCCATGGAAACGCACATTTTATTTTTTATCAAGCGTTCTCACTTAGGTTTATGGGTAAGAAGTTTGATTTTTACCATTATCCTGCTGAACACGACAACCTCCTTACCTTGCAAACATTGTAGATCAGGATCAGGATCTACACCGTTTGTCATGCAGTAATATGTCTTGAACGAATGCACTATATGGGCCCCGTCAAGCGATGTTGGTCGCCTATGCGAGCAGTGAAGGTTCAGGCGAGCCTGCGCATTCGCGCAGTCTCGCCAGAACCTTCGCTGGTCGCTCATACAAGCAGTGAATCAAGAGGAACCTTCAGACAGAAAGCCATATCCCTGGCCCCTCTGAATGGCTGGGCATGCGCAGTTAAAATGTCATGCGGAATGCTCGAAGACACAAATTCGCTTGGCGGGGCTCAATTATCAAGTAATTTGATTGGTGGATAGTCAGGAATGGGTGTTGCTAAATTAATTTATTCAGCAGGATTGGGATTAACATATGCATCATAGGCGAAATTACGTCACCTGTTCAGATAATTTCTGATCCGTTCTGGCATGTCACGTTAGGTATTGGGCCAGTTGTTCAAAGGGTAACAGGACACTTCGGCCCCAAAACCACCTCGGCCCCTAGACCCTTCGGCCCCTAGACACCTCGGCCCCAAAACCACCTCGGCCCCACATAAAATTGAAACCCTAGACGGGTCGGCCCCTGGACACCTCGGCCCCTAGACACGTCGGCCCCATCTACCTAGACACTTCGGCCCCACTTTGCTTTTCACGGGGCTTCCACTTAAATAAGAGATCGGGTTGGATGCCCGATGAGTTTTTTTTTTATTTGTATTTGCTGATTTGATTATTTTGATAGGGAGCCGCGAATATTTGAATATATATATTTATTATATATTATAACAAGAAGAATGGAAGATACATTTGAAAAGTCCCCTCTTTTATTTCAATGTATATTTCTAGTTGCATTGCGGCATGCTTTAGAGCAGGCTCTTTTTCTACTTTTCTGCTCTTTTGATTATTTACAGGCTTTTTTTATTATCCGAAATAATTCCACACCGCTAAAATACTTTTAAATTAACTTCAATAAGTTATCCTTACTAATTGGATGGAAATCTGGATGGAAATCTGGATGGATCCGTGGATGGGGCCGTAAAACAACAACAACAAAAAAAAAAGCATTTCTCGGTTTCGTCAACCATGGTGATGATGGGGAATAATCTTATATTTGTTAACATATATTTGTTAACATATTTATATATTTATTTATTAATTAATTTATTTATCCGGCCTCGGTAGCTAAGTCGGATGCGCGTATGACTGGTGATCTGTAGGACACGGGTTCAATACCTACCGAGGTCGGCAACTTTCTTTCGTGGAGATTGATTATGAAATCTTTTCTTCGGTCATTCTCTCCCTTCTGCTGATTCAAGAAGGGCAGTTGTCACTTTCTTGCGAACAAAATGTGCACTGTAATGGTTACCCACTTACGCCTAAGCCTACCCAGGTTAAGTGTGGATAGGTAAACTGACCGGCTCGAAAATGAACTAAAATAGTGTTGACTTGGCCGTTAAACTCCAATACAAATAAAAAATTTATTTACTTATTTATTAGGTAATTATCAGTGTTCAGGTTCGCTGAACTAGAATTATCCTCGTAAGTAAACCAATTAATATAATGTATGCATGCAATTCAAAAACTGCATGAAAAACGGTGCAGATCCGGTTCAGAGGGCAGAAGCAATCTGATCAGGATCTACACTGTTCGCAAAGATAAGGATTATCGTGTTCAGCGGGGTAAGGATTAATGAATTTCAGTTAGTACACTATTAAGCAAAAAGTTTTACAAGAACAATTAATTATTGACAGTAAGTACACTATTAAGCAAAAAGTTTTACAAGAACAATTAATTATTGACTTAAATTAGTAAAGGGTGAAGCTCAATAAACAACCAGGCGTTACTAATCCCTTACCCCACTAAAGAGATCCTTGATGATAAACAGATCATTGTTATCAATTTTCACACATTTGATTGTCATTCTAGCTCTTATTAAAGACAGTAACGAGTTTATTGTATACTTTATTTATTTATTTATTTATTTATTCATTTATTAGTCACATTTCTGACTATCAGCTACTCAAATTACTTGATACATGTGTAGTATATGTATATATTTGTGGCAAACAGTGTAGATCTGGATGTGCACTGTGTGCAAAGTCTTCACTGCTCGTATTTTGTAGAAATTGCTCAGTATGTTTCCATTGTTATCAATTTTCACACATTTAGAACTTTCCATTTGATTGTCATTTCAGTTCATATTTAAAGACGGACAGTAACAAGTATACTGTATAATTTATTTATTTATTTATTTATTTATTTATTTATTTATTTAATTTATTTATTAGTCACATTTCTGACTATCAGACCCTAAAATTACTTGATACATGTATATTGTATTCATTTAAAATTCGCAAATTGAATGACAAAGTAGATCCAGATCAGATGGATCTGGATGTGCACTGATTGCAAAGTCTTCATGGCCCTATATATTCTTGTAGAAAAGGCTCCTTGACTATCAGTATCACAATTCGAACAACCCGCTAAACCCCACTTTTCGTGATGCTGACTCAAGGTCAATTTCACGGTTGAAGGCGGCGGGGGATAGCTGTCCTTAGGAGTGTAGTCCAAGTTAACATGAAAATGTCGTGTATGCGTTGTTATATTTATTATTAACGTCTCATTTGTTATTTGTTATTTTTACATGAAATAAAGATAGTAATAAAATAATTTGATCCTGTTTCCTAACAAATTAATAGAAGATTCCGTAAAACCAAAATTATATAACACACAACCTGTATCTCGGACAGAAACAAGAATTACGAAAACATACCTATACAAATGCAAAAAAACGAACATTATAAGAGGAAGAATTGTGGAATTTTTATTATTTCTGCTCAAATAAGAAAAATAAGGTTTACCCCTGTAAACCCCAATTTTACAATATAAAAGTGGGGTCCAAGGGGGTCAAAATTATAAAGGCGTGTCTTCGTGATGTAAATAATGTATGCCCCTATAAGCCCCAGTTTTCCCCGTATAAACTGGGGTTTAGCGGGGTCTTCATTACACGGGCTTGTTAACATGATGTTTTGTTTGTTAGATTTGACGTTTAACTCTCCAATCAACACTGTATCGGTCATTTTGGAGACGTTGCCTCCAATTTTGTGGAAATTTTGCCAGGCATTGAGATGAAATGACATCTCAAGCCCTGCAACCCTATGAAACCAATAGGGTTTATAAGTATGAACGGTTCGACTCGCAGCGCTCTTACTGGCCAGGCTTAGAACCTCTAAGCGGTTTACCAGTACTCATGCCACAGACTGTCGGTTTCTTGAAGTCCCAATGGGCGGGGCCAATTTTAACATGATATAAATGCTCATACCCTAACATATATCAAACGTGGGGCCGAGGTGTCTTTGGGGCCGAGATGTCTAGGGGCCGAGGTGACAGTGGGGCCGAGGTGTCTAGGGCCGAGGTGACTAGGGCCGAGGTGTCTAGGGCCGACTTGGTTTTGGGCCGACCTGTCTAGGGGCCGAGGTGGTAGTGGGGCCGAAGTGTCTGGAAATCGTTCAAAGTTAACTCGTTAGTGATCAGGGGCGAGTTGTTCAAAACTAACGACTTCGTTAGTAAACATATCGTTAAAACTTTGAATATTTAATATGGAAAATGTGCTAATATTTTTGCTGACAAAATGTGAGCAGCTTTTGCAAATGCAAAAGCTGCTCACATTTATTCAGAAAAAAAACACTACTATATTGGATAGTGTGCTTCCTAAATTAGTTAACAACTAACGATATCGTTAAGCTAACGAAGCTTTGAACAACTGGACCCAGATTGTCAAATATTGTAAGCCAACATGACCTAAACAGTGTTGGGAGGGGAGTTAAACCTCAATTCAAACACTAAGAATCTCTTATATTGTACAGTAGTAGTGCGCTGATAAAAACACACCTACAGTTCGAACAAATTGACCTACGACTGGTGAACTCTATTAACATAATTTCACACCCGACTGAATGCATGTATTTATCTTCGCCGTCCCCCGTAAATGGCGATATTGTTATTCAATACATAGAGGTCGGTTAATAGGTCGCAATTCACGTGATGCCGAGAATTCACGAGAAGTTTCCGAAAGCCGACGTTTTAGGCGATAACATTGACAAATTTATTCCATGCATAAATGTTAGTCTCAGGTCAAATTGTTCGAACTATATATAGTTTTGACCCCCTTTAACCCCACTTTTATATAGTAAAACTTGGGTTTACAGGGATAAACCTTATTGTTCTTATTTCTACTCTAAAACCTATATTTTGAGCAGAAATAAGAAAAATACCACAATTTTGCGTCTTAAAGTTTCGTTATTTACAATATATTTGTATAGGCATGTTTTCGTAATGGAGTAACTTTTGCATATGCATCCAAAAGCTACTCACATATTTTACAGCGAAAATAAGCATATTTGCCATATTAAATGATAAAGACATGTACTTTTACTATGCGAGTTTATTGTCGACTTCACTAGTTTTGAAGAATTGGACTCTGGTGTGTATCACTTCACATCACGTGAACAAGTCCTTGAAATGAAGACCCCCTTAAACCGCACTTTATATAGAGAAAACTCGGGTTTACGGGGGTATTCATTATTTTTCTTATTTCTGCTCCAAGACATAGGTTATGGGTACTCGTTAGAACCGCCTCAATGAGGCGGTTCTAACGAGCACCCATATAGAACCGCCACAATGAGGCGGTTCTAACGAGCACCCATAACCTATGTTTGCGGTATAAATAACAAAAATATCACGGATTTTCATAAGAAAAGTAACCATGTTGGAAATGGGAAAAACACACAGTGTCGCACGGGTGTGTTATCGTAATGAGGATTCATAACCTATGGAAATGTTGTTTGAATGCGTTATGAACGAGGGAGTGAAGCATAGGAAATGCGAATAAAGATACGTTACATATCCCACGTAAACGTATATGTGACTATTTTTTTTTTTTTTTTTAGTTATTTAAATAATTTCTGTCTTTTTGAGATCCTATCGATTATGGGTAATGACTTTTGTCATAAATCATCCAGACACGCAACAAGACATTTTATCAATGGGACCAATTATCCTAATGACAGACGTTTAATACTATATGTATCCTTAATATTTGAACGTATGAAAACCCAATTTATCATATGACGTCGCGTCTGAAAATGTAATAACGTCATGTAATAAGTTTACTAATGGCCGACTGTTAAACGATCGTGAATAGAATGCGTTTTAGATGACATATGATAAATAGGATCCTGCATTCGTGTTCGTGTATTATTGATTATTGAATTCATTAAACTCGTTGAGGAAACGGGATAAAATGCTCGGCAAAGCCTTGCATTTTATCCTTTTTTTTTTTTCCTAAACTCGTTTAATAATTTCCATCATACATGAATACTCATGTAAGATCCTCTATTTATTACATTTCTAATAATGAATTACCTATTTTTCTCGGTGAAAGAAAACCCGATAATCGTTCAACAGTGAATTATTTCATTTCTTCGTTTCGAACGTTTTGACGGCATAATTGCTAGGCGACGTCGTTGACGTTACAATAACAATAGTTGACGTTTGGCGGAAAATCTGATAAAATCTTGGGAATCAGATTTCAATTTTCGCGTCCATTTGACGTTTTTGAGGACAGACCAGCTACACGAAGATAAAGTATAATTCACTTGAAAATACAGTTCCAATTTCATTACATTTTTGCATTTGTAGTTCAAGGACAGGATGATTTTTGCATTGAAATGAAAACAAGACGGCGACTGATTTTCAAACAAACCACGCCTTCTGAAATCCATACCCCGACTGGAACTATTTTTGTTGGAAATCAGAATGGTTGAATTCTGAAAATTCAAAGGTAAAACATGAATAGAAATGTAATAAACAGTTTATTTTGTTGATTTGATCGATTACGGTGAAATAATTCACAAGTGTTCTAAGGCTTCCGAGTAAAAAACGAGTGAGCGTAATTTTGTTCATACTCCCAATGAATACATTGACTTTCTCGACGTCACCGGCACGATCAGTAAGTGACGTCAGTATAAACCATGTTTGGCTCGATCACTACGTTTGAGCATCATAGATTGGGCTCCACGCACTAGGAGCTGAAACTGACTAAACACGAGCACTGGTAAACCGCTTAGAAGGACTAAGGCAACGTGGTGTGAGTCAGACTGTCTTATGTATATAGCGGCAGAGCTTGAGATGTCATTTCTCAACTGAAAAGCACAATGTTTAATTTAAGTTTAACAGATATGAAAGACACAGTAGAAGTTGTTGCTATGGAGTATATAAATACCTTGGTGTGACAATCACCCACAACTTCAGATGGAATACTCATAATAGCAACATGTGTACTAGGGCAAATTGAACACTTGGTTTCCTGAGGCGAAATCTTCATCAGTGCCCAAAGGATGTAAAAGAGGCAGCATATTGTTCGCCTAATCTTGGAATATGGTAGTTGTGTCTGGGAGGTCCTTAACGAAAAAATTGCAAAAGTTCATAATAGAGCTGCTAGATTTGTAACAGGCAATTTACTGCTTTGAATTTGGGAGCATGACTGGAATACTTGGAAAATTAAAGACCCTTTCTGCAAGAACTGACTGTATAAACACGCCTATATAAAGAATCATTTTTCCCCCGATCCATTAGAGATTGGAATGCCCTTCCCGATTCGATTATTTCGACAGCTGAAGGTGCTGATGACTGTCTAGCTAAGTTTACCTCTTTGGTTAGAGCTAGGGACTGACTTCCCAGGTGTACAATAGATTCTGAAAACAAAGAGAACAAACAGAGAAAACAATATGTGAACTACGACAGTCTGCCACACAGATAATGATAACGTCCAGTTTGTTTTTGTATACAATACGGTAGGTGTGATTGGATCATTTGAGTACCGCCTTACACCATAGTACTGAAACAAAACGATCTGTATCAAGTTTGATAATGAAATGATATACCCTGCCTTGCATTGAGCTGTAGACTTATCTGTACAGGGTAATTGAAAAAGAACATCAATACTTGTCAACACTGGCCTTAAATCAAAGACATTTCACCGGCACAAAAATCTGAGACGAACAAACTTTATCTCGGTATATTTTATTTGACCATGTGCGCTTGAAAAGGTGAAATGTGGCATGTGCGACAGGCGAAGACTCTAATCAGTCTGCGCATGCGCAGACTGATTAGAGTCCTCGCCAGTATAGGTGTTGAATCATTCACAGAGCGAAGCTCAAGGCGCTGAAACGGCTATCCGAATGCGGGGGCTTGATTGCACATGCCGATTGGTACATTATCCCGTACAGAGTCTGTGTTTAACTTGTATTTTACCTTTCTGGACTCCCATAGACAAGTTGTTCATTATAATGTTATGGCCCCTGCCTATAGGGGCTTGAAGAAATATATGGGCTGCATGATGCTTCCACGCAGAGCTGAATCCGGCCCGCACACTAGTACTGGTAAACCGCTTAGAGGATCTAACCCTGTCCAGGAACCGCGGTGCGAGGCGGACCGTCCATGCTAATAAATCCTATGGCATGGTTTCATTGGACGACAAGGTTTGAGATGTCATTTCATCTCAATGTCGGGTAAAAGTCCCACAAAATTGGAAGCAACGTCTCCAAAATGACCTTTACAGTGTTGACGGGGACGTTAAACCTCAAATCAAACAAACAAAAACAAAATGATGTATGTGACAAACTGCATTCTTTCATATCGATTCCGATGAAATTTTGTGATATTTTTCTTGTTTAAACTCATAACAGAGGCTGTTTGCACTGGTTAGAACTGCCTCAACGGGTACCCGCAACCTATATCTCGGAGCAGAAATAACGGAAATAATGTAAACCCCCGCAATCCTCACCTTTCTCTATATAAAGTGGGGTTTAGAGGGTATTCATTCCATGGCTTGTTAACGTATTGTTGTGTGGCCTCAACCCTTTCTGGACTCCACGATCAAGTTGTTCCAAAAGTTAACGTGCCTTTATAACTATGATAATTAGATGTGGCATACTCACTATAATATTATATATTTTTTTATTTATTTATCTTTTCATTTTTTATTTTATTTTATATATTTTTTTTACCTTTTTTTAATAAAATGTAAGTGGGCGCAAAAACAGGTCATACTGCCACGTTGCTTTTTTTTATATAAACATGCGTACATGCATACATATTATTCAGCTTTGAAAATAATTTAGGGAAAAATAAAATGAGGAAAAAAGTCTCTGGAACGACCGAAGGTCGAATGCAAAGTATACGGCTCATTTACGGTCATAAACAGCAAGAAAAATGAATTGCAAGATTGGTCCAAATAATTTATTTTCAATTACATTGCACTACATGTTTTTGGGCGCCGTATGGAGTTTAAGGGGCAGGGGAGGCAACTCCTGCAAAAGTATTTATGTCTCCCATATCAATACGGGTTAACTCTCATTGGAAATAATTTGCTCCTACTTTCCTTTAAGAGTAGACCCCTTTTCAGTGGGACAGGACTTATAGAAAAGCGAACAGGACGTCCCGAAGGATGTCTCCCGTTGAAAAAGGGGGGGGGTGTGTGCAAGGTGTTCACATTCCCCTTATTTTGTTTTCTTTGATTTGAGGTTTAACGCCCCGTTCCCCTTAATCTAAGCAAACTACTTCAAATCATTAAAAATACGAAAATTCTATTCGAAAACAGTAAAATGAGTGTCCTGTCCACGCAAATAAAGATAAGCAAATAGTTCGTTTTCAACAGAAACAGTATTTTATTGTCAAAATCTCATTTTTATTAACAATTTTAATCTTTAACGTTTGCTCTCAACAGCGTGCTTGGTTCGTGACCTTTGACAATGATGGAATTTGCAACGGTCTTTGGTTGCTCTGCGACGGGACAGGCTTCGTGCTCTGTGACAGTCCCACCCAAAATCTTCTGAAAAATAGAAGTGAAAGCAATGATCAAGGATCGATACAATTAACCACAGCTCCCATCAGAGACACCAAAGGGAAAGAAACAAAATCATGTAATAATCAGACCCTAATGGAAACATCAAAAGTGGAACGCCAAAAGGACAGTTACTTTCCCACAAAATGGTCAATTAGCTATCCAAAACAAAAAATATATATGCGAGCCAAACAATAACAAAACTAAACCGCGACAGAAGATCCGCCTTTGAACGGTAACTGAAACGAATTCCCCTGTGGGGTGGGGTGGGTGTGGGGTGGGGCTTTAATCTGTTCAGTCCGCATGAAGGCCTCCTAACTCATCAGTGCAACATCTCCGAGAACACAAAAATCAAACAACCACAGAGATGAAACAACGTTGAGAACTCGACAGCAAGAAACCACTGAACGCCTGGAGCAAAAGAAACCCAACAGTTAATATCTCTTGAGGACGCTGGTTAACATGGTTTATTATTGTTATAGTTCGTCTTTTCAGGTGTGTGCTGCTAATATCTTATCATTTTGGATAGGCGTTTGCTCAGTAACTGTCCTTTCGGCATAATATGACGTTTCCATTATGGCGATCATGGTAATTTATGTTCTGTTTTTCCAGATAGCTTGTACATTACGATAACATCTACGAGACCCTGGAATTTATTTCCAAATGTTGTGCGCAAATTGAGGCGGTTCTAACCTATATGTCTTGGAGCAGAAATAAGGCAATTAATGTTCACGTATGTAAACCCTAGTTTTCTCTGTATAAATCGGGGTTTAGAGGGGTGTTCATTGCACGGACGTGTTAACCTGGTGAATAGTTTAAGTGAAATTGTGAGTTATTCCATCCAGTCCGCAGTTATACTTTGCTGACAACGCAGAACACTACTCTGACATCTCTATCCGAGTCTAAGGCCTGGCAGAAAGTTTCACATAAATGTGCCAGATGTTTATCGAGTGGTCTTGATTGTTACGTCCCCTCCAACACTATTCCGGTCATTTTGGAGACGCGGCTTCCCATTTTTGGGGACTTGTACCAGACATTGAGATGAAATGAGATTTCAAACTCTGCCGCACAATGAAACCAAAATGCTTATGCATTGAATGGTCTTTGCCGGGGCAGGCTTAGTCTGGCCCAGAAAACATGTACACTCCATATATTTCAGTTCTGTGGTGTATTCCTTGCTTCCAAAGGATAGCCCTTTTATAGAACGTATTTAGTCCTTCTTAGCGGTTTACCGGTACTCGTGTGTGGTCAGTTTCATCTCTGCGTGGAAGCACCCTGCAGCCCAATCTATTTCTACAAGCCCCGATGGGCGAGGATGAATAGTGGCCTTGTATAAAGCCAGATTGAAACGTAAAACAATCAGGTGGGGTTTTCATGTGGTAAGGACATTGTAACACTGGCATAGCATAGAATGTTTCATGGCGTTTTAGCATTTCCTTTAACCAGACTTGTTTTGGAAACAGCTGAGAGTCACAGATGAGGCTAAATTGGCCAAAACCAGCGAGTCCGGCCCAGAAAAAAAACTTGTACAGTTTTCACTTCTGTTTTACAGTTCTTGCTTCAAAAAAAAAATATATAATTCACCTCAGCTGGTGTTAAAGGAATGTGTGGCGGCCGCAAAAAGTCTCCATGCCCTTCATCATAGTATATGTTATAAGTTCCTGTCCTTTGAAATCATTGATTTCACTGTGGCATTTTTAAAATATCTGAGGGTCACTGATGAGGCTGAAATGTCCGAAACTAGCCAGTCTGGTCTAGAAAAAAGTGTACACTTCACGGTTTTCAGATCTGTATTGAAGTCCCATTACGAAAACACGCCTATACAAATACATTGCTTTTACCGCTGAAAAAATGAAAATTTTAAGGTGAAAATTTGTGATATTTTTCTTATTTCTGCACAAAATATAGATTGTGGGTACTCTTTAGAACCGCCTCGATGTTCTAACGAGTAGTCACAATCTATATTTTCGGACAGAAATAAGAAAAATAAGGTTTACCCCTGTAAACCCCAGTTTTACTATATAAAAGTACGGTTCAAGGGGGTAAGAATTATATTGGCGTGTTTTCGTGATGCCTGCCTTAAAAGGATAACCTTTTAAAGGGCATTATATGGCAAGTTAACCCTTTTTGTACCTAATGGAATCTTCCACCTTATATATAGCAGGGGTACGTTTCAAAATTCAGGGGTGTCAGGTTGTGTTTTCTTCAAAATTGATTTGGAAAATGGCTAGACTTTTTGCAAACAGTGTAGGCCCTGATCAGACGCCGCGTTCTGTGGTGTCTGATCTAGGCCTGCACTGTTTGCCAAGGTACCCCTTTAGGGGTTTCTGGTACTGAATGGGTTATGTTTAGTTGTAAGGTTTGTGTCATTTATATGTCAAGCTGCACTGTCAGTATGGGAATATCAAGCAGACGTTAGATTCGAGCACCAAGCTTGTTTTGTTTGTTTGATTTGAAGTTTAAGTCCCCGTCAACAGTGTATAGGTCATTTTGGAGACGTTGCTTCCAATTTTGTGGGACTTTTACCCGACATTTAGAAGAAATGACATCTCAAGCCCTGTCGCCCAATGAAACCAATAGCGTTTATAAGCACGGGCGGTCCGACATTCTTGACTCGCAACGCTTTGCCTGGGCAGACTTAGATCCTCTGAGCCGTTTACCAGTACTCGTGTGCGGTCGAATTATCATGTATCATGCAGCCCATCTATTTCTTCAAGCCCCGATGGGCGGGGGCTTGTAGCTATTGCATTAGTTTTATGCTGATTTGTATCATTTGTAGGTTATCTTTGTGCTTTTAACCCGACAGTCTTTCTGGCCAACGTCGGGCAGACAGCGATACAACGTGCCCGACGTTGAGCAGCGTCGTATCGCTGTCGGTCCGACGTTGGTCCGCTATTTTGTGCTAGCCGTGAATGTCGCAGCGCGCGACATTCTACATGTACATATAAGGCTAAGCCCCACCCATGTAAACCAGTGTTTTTGCTCAAGCCTCTAAAACTGGCTTTTTCAGATGGGTCTTTGTGGTATAGTTCCCATTTTTGATACAAATCTAACAGTTTAAATGTTTGTTAGAGCCGCAGCAATCACCGCTTCAGTTCGATGCCCACACTCTATGATTTTGATCAATTTTAAGTATACCCTTTTAAACCCAAATTTCTCTAAATAAAGTGGATTTACAATTGTATTTTGTGTACGATGTTGATTATCAAAAGCATCTTCAGAAACAAATAAACACCATTATTTAACCCTTTTTGTACCGGAAACCCCAAAACGTGTACCCTGGCAAGCAGTGAAGGCCCAGATCAGACGCCGCAGAACGCAGCGTCTGATCAGGGCCTACACTGTTTGCAAAAAGTTAAGCCATTTTCCAAATAAATTCTATGAAAACACAACCTAACACCCCTAAATTTTGAAATGAACTCCTGGTATATACATGTATATGGAGGAAGATTCCATTTGGTACAAAAAGGGTTAAGGATATGAAAGAGGTAATTGTTGTAAATGGGTGTTTTGTTCACATGATTAAGATACATCTCTATAGTACAACGAAGAGAAAAACACCTTCAATTTGTCCGGAGTATGTATAATTTAGTAAAATAAAAACGAGTCTAAAGTTCGTATATCTTTATGTGCTAATAAAGCTTCGCCTTTTAAAGTGTTTAACCCTTTTTGTACCAAATGGAATCTTCCTCCTTATATATACATGTTGCAGGAGTTCATTTCAAAATTTAGGGGTGTCAGGTTGTGTCTTCTTTAAAATCCATTTGGGAAATGGCAGAAAATTTTGCAAACAGTGTAGGCCTTGATCAGACGCCGCGTTCTGCGTCGTATGATCTGGGCCTGCACTGTTTGCCACGGTATCCGTTTAGGGGTTTCCAGTCTGAAATGGGTTAAAAGATTTTCTCATGCTTGGATCCATTTTGACTTCGGTAAAATGAAAACAAGTCAAAAGTTTATATATATTAAATAGGGTGCATATTTAAAAACAAGTTGGCTGCTTTCAAAAAGCATCCAATAGGTTTGGTCTTATCAGTCTACATTCTGATTTTTTTTTTTTTTCTTTTTTTTTTTCTCCTATTACTGCTACTCGCTCACATCTGAGCATTACGAGCAGGATTTCCTGGGTGGTAACCAGTACTTTCTGTTTTCTTTTTTTTTTTTTTTTTAAGCAATGTGGATGAAGTGCCTTGCTCAAGGGCACAACACTTTGGTCAGCGTGAGGCTCGAACCCGCAACCTCTTGATCACTAATCCGATGCGCTACCACTGCACCAAAGCGCTCCACTGCCAGCTGATTTCATTATCCCACTTAATGCATTTTTTGAATAAAAATAATAAACTTTAAACGTTCCAAGGCGGTTCTTCTGCCGCGGTATATTTTTGTTATGGTTTGTCTGAAGTTTGGAGGCCTTCATGCGGACTGAGCAAATTATTTGTCTAAATCGCGACGGAAGTAATGGCGAGGATTGTGGCCACGTAAAATCGTTTTATGCCCCCCAGTGGAATTCGTTTCCGCTGACCGTTCCAAGGCGGTTCTTATGTCGCGGTTTGTTTTTGTTATGGTTTGTCTTTGGATGTTTGTGTCGCTTATGTTATTTTATTTTGGCCATTATATTGGCCATTTTATGGGAAAGTAACTGTCTTTTTGGCTTTCCGCTGTTGGTGTTTCCATTAGGGTCTGTTGTTTCATGTTTGTGTGTCTTTTCCTTTGGTGTCTCTGATAGGACTGTGGGTTGATTGAAACGATTCCTGATCATTGCCTCCACTTCTATTTTTTAATACAAAACTTGTCTATAAAATTTCGAAGTCTGTGACCTTGGTATCAGGAGGGGTAGGTAGTGATGAGTATTCTGTGGTAAATTGTTTAACGCCATGGCAAGTATAAACTAAATGTAACTTACATATACGTGTATAGCACCAAACGAAAATGTAAACCGAATTTTGCAAAGGTCATAACTCTGTTAATATTTGGTGGACAGTAATTCTCGAAACTTAAGGCACATCTTCACATCTTAGACTTACTACATACACATTTTAGGCTTGATCGGATGAAAACTGTATAGTAGGAGTTATACGGAAACGAAAAAAAGTTTACGAACGGACGGACGGACACCAACCCCATAACTTAATACGACCGTTTTTTTTTTTTTTTTTTATTTTGATGTTGTTTTTCAAACGGGTATATAAAAAGATTTTTCCTAAGTCATCAGGCCTTCTATAGGGCATTGGTTATCTATTTCATTTGTTGTTAACGTCCCTGTTAACACTATATGAGTCGTTTTTGAGACGTTGCTTCCAATCTGTCGCCCAATGAAACTAAATGGTTGAAATGCATGACCGGTCCGACTCGAGTCATTTTTCCTGGGCATGCTTAGAACTTCTAGGCGATTTATCACTACTCATGAGCGGCCGGTATGAGCTATGCGTGGAAGCATCATGCAACCCAATCTATTCCTTCAATCCCCGATGGGCGGGGGCCGATCAGACCTTGGGGCAATATATTGGACTGCATGAGCTGAAACCGACCGAACTTTGAAGTATTGCCGAACAGCCTAGGAAGATCTAAAAAGTAGAAGTAAAACAAAGATCAGGAATTGATACAATTAACTTACTCCATCCATAAAAGACACCAAAGGGAAAGAAATACAAACATTAAGCGACCAGACCATAATGGAAACCTAAACAAAGGAAGGGCATATGGACAGTTACTTTCCCACAAAATGGCCATATGGCCATCCAAAATTAAAAGACACAAGTGATACACACAGTAAGTAACAAACAACAACATAAATAAATCGCCACAGAAGAGCCGCCTTGGAACGGTCAGTGGAAGATTTCCACTGGGGAGGGGGGGGGGGCTTAAATCGATTTTACGTGGCCACAATCCTCGCCCTTACTTCCGTCGCGATTTAGACAAATAATTTGTTCAGTCCGCATGAAGGCCTCCTAACTCATCAGTGCAACATCTCCGTGAACACAGAAATCAAAGAACCACAGAGGTGAGACAACGGTGAGGACTCGACAGCAAGAGACCACTGAAATGCTGGAGCAAAAGAAAACCAACAGTTAGACTCCGATGAGCCCGACCAGAGACAGAGCATCAGGCACCAACCAACATTATCTCTTTAATTTTCAATAAGCCTTTACGTTGGAGCCGTCATAGAATCTGAGGCCTGACCCACCGGCGTGCAATTAAAGAGGGAAGCAAAGTTGCCAACCGTGATTGGGTTAACTACCATGCCTGCCCAGAAAAAAGTGCTGTGAATCAGACTGTATCTTAAACCTCGGCAGTTTCTTTGAGCGGTACCTCCGCAAAAACCTGAAATTTGCAATCCTTTTGAATATCATTCTGGATCACAATATAATTGCAAAAGAAACTGATTAGTAAAACGTCAAGTATTGAGTCGAAATAAAGAACACCACTCTCGGCTTATCAGATACAATAGCTCCAAGCGAATGTGCCAAAAAATCTTTTAACAACTCAGTCTATAACTGGTGGCAGGTAACTTAGTAGTCATGAAGTTTTTGAACAGAAACTATTGCTATCTGTGCTGGGCTCAAGAACAATAAACAACGACCCATCAACGTTATGACTTTGTTTCGCTCCCTAAATATTTTATATATTTGGAAGAGTTAGAAGGTTCGACCTTGGCACTGACGTTAATTCTAGTAGCAACGACATGAAAATGTTTTTACACACCCAGCGATCTTTGTTATGTTTGGTTTTACGATCCTTTCATGATTATTTCACTCACATCAAGCCGATCGTTAATCAGAGGTGAGCGAAACTGGAGTACCCGATGAAAAACCTCCTGACCTTCCGTTGCAGAACTTCTCATTATGTGACCTGAGCCATGCTAAAACCTACAGCGTTGAGAGACCTAATGATTAAGAGTCAGCACTCTTATCCTCTAGGCCACGGAGGCCCGTTACACCCAGCGATCTTTATAAATGAGGAAAAATAACGTTCTCTGTC
Organism: Lucinisca nassula; assembly: GCA_963580285.1. Lineage (NCBI taxonomy): Eukaryota > Metazoa > Mollusca > Bivalvia > Lucinida > Lucinidae > Lucinisca > Lucinisca nassula. The sequence continues at coordinate 104,638,389 of OY757024.1, read as the reverse complement.
TTTCCAACATTTACATATACATGTACGTATTATTAGAGCTATCAGCGTACCGAAAGATGTTTAGAATATATAAATCTGTTCCTATCTGTGTGGAGTAAACTTTGCAAGTTTTGTTTATTTGTATTTAACGGCCCAGTCAACACTGATTTGGGTCATGTTTGGGCCTGTCAGTGTACCTATCCACGCTTTTCCTGAGCAGGCTTATCTGTAAGCGGTTTACCAGTTCAGTGCACATTCTGTCGCCCAAAACTGACCCCTGCCCTTCCTGAATCAGCGGAAGGGAGAGAATGACCATAGAAAAGATTTCATAATCAATCTCCACGAAAGAATGTTGCCGACCCCGGCAAGTATCAAACCCGAGTCTTCCTTATAAGTAGTCAGACTGCATCCGACTGAGCTACCAGAGCCAGCCACACTTTGTGAGTAGTAGTAGTTATGTTCTGTTGTTTTTCGTTTCCCTGGCCCCATTGACGCACTCCATAATGGCATTACAAGACGTAAAATTTGCGAAAATGACTGCGGCTGTTATAAGTTCCCCATAAGGGAAATAGATACGCCTTAAGTGGGGTGGGACTACTCCTTCAAAAGTAGTTTCTCTTTGGATATGTCTAAGGGGTATACTCTTAAAGGAAAGTAGACCCCTTGAAAAGCAAATTCTTCCCCTTTTAGAGTAGTTTTCAGTTGGACAGAGCCAACGGAGTAGCAACCATAAGGTCCTTAAAGTTGGTTTTTCCATCACGAAATCATGCCTATAGATTTGTGATCCCCTTTAATATGTTCTATAAAAGGGTTATCTTTTGGAAGCAAGGAATACACCACAGAACTGAAAAATATGGTGCGAACATGTTTTCTGGGCCAGACTAGCTAGTTTCGGCCAATTAGGCCTCATCAGTGACACTAAGATATTATCAAACTTCCACAATGGAATCAATGATCCCAAAGGACAAGAGAATATAATCTACACAATGATGTAGGGCAGGGAGACGTTTTACCGCCGCCACACATTCCCATACACCAGTTGAAGTGAAGTTAAATATGTTCTATAAAAGGGCTATCCTTTGGAAGCAAGGAATACACCACTGAACTGAAAAATATGGAGTGTACATGTTTTCTGGGCCAGACTAGCTAGTTTCGGCCAATTAGGCCTCATCAGTGACCCTCAGATATTTTCAAAATTCCACAATGGAATCAATGATCCCAAAGGTCAAGAAAATATAATCTTCACTTTCATATAGTAAAGCAAGGGTTTGCAGGGGTATACTATCTATCTCTATCTCTATGTGTGTTTCGAAATACGGTCAAAATGGAAGACTAACTGCCACACCTGCCAGGTGTATCCATTTCCCTTTAGATATTTATTGTTGGAGTTGAAACGCTTGCTTTTCGGTCTGTTTCGCTATTCAGACAGGCTGTTTCCTGTATTTTACAGTATAGTATTGCATCATCGTTAAAGCTGATTGGTTGATCGCGTCACGTGCCCCTCCATGGAACAGTTACAATCTGGTCATTAGACCCGGTTTGACCGTCTCATGGCGACCAAACCAAAAAAAAATAATATCTTTATGAATTTTCCCATGCCTTGACCGGTTTTAACTTAGCACACTATATATATAAATACATCAAATCCCGTGCTTACTTCATCGAATATAAATTTGAAAACGCTATAAAGCAATACCCAAACGAGACACTGGCAAAAAGTGCGGGCCAGCTTTGTTCGCAAAAAAAAAGAAAAAAACATTTTCTTATACGTCATGTAAACAAGTCTGTGAAATGAATACCCCTATAAACCCAACTTTATACAGAGGAAACTGGTGTTCACAGGGGTATACATTATTTTGCTTATTTCTGCTCCATGGCATAGGTTGTTGATGCTCGTTAGAACCGCTTAATTGTTGTGTGTACTCGTTAGATACAACTGAATGAGGCTGTTCTAACGAACATCCACAAACCTATGTTTGGAGTATAAGTAAGAAAAATATCACGTATTTTCGTTGGAACGGGTAGCCATTTTTGTGAAATGAAAGAACGGGTGTCATCGCAATGACACAGTCTTAACCTGACATAGCTTAATTTCGAAATGGATTACCCCCCCTCTCTCTCTCTCTCTCTCTCTCTCTCTCTCTCTCTCTCTCTCTCTCTCTCTCTCTCCAGTTTGAAGTTCACCATCTCTTTCAATATTGCTTTACATTTTCTGATTTTTGCCATTTGTATGATGTGTATATTTCTGTGTGGTATGTGATGTTGTTGAGGGTCCCAAGGAAGATTGGATAAACCAATTGGGTTACCCTCGGTAAATAAAGTATTTACTTACTTACTTACTTTCAAAAATAAAAACTGTGGGATATAAGTGCAACAAGGTTTTTTAAATTGTTTTTCAATACGTTAACAATAAAGAAAGAGAACCAAACATATGTATGAATATACCGATTTCGGGGCCATATAAAATATTTTTATCTGCTCTTTTTAAGACAAGTTTTTCTACGTTTTAAGATGATATCAAGATATCCTTCATCAAAGAAAAAAGTAACAAATAAAAATAAAATAAAATTTCAAGCATTTGGGAATAAATTGCAATGTAATGCAATATATCAAATATTTCTCATGGTAATATATCAGAAATATATCAGAAATTCCCGATGGAACTTTCTGATCGCAGTCGTTATTTTTTATTTATATTCTCCACATTTTACTAAATGTAACCGAAGATGTTACCCTTCATGGATCTAAAGAAAGCTTTTTTTCTTTCTGTTTTTTATTTCTCTCGTTCCATTACGACAACACACCCATGTGACATAGTGCATTTTTTCCTATCTCAAACATGGTTACTTTTCTGACGAAAATTTGTGATTTTTTTTACTCCAAACATACTCTGTTGGTCCCTTAACACAAACTGTAGCGAAGATCACAGTCCACAGACTCCCAACCACTTGGAAATGGGCAACAAATAGCTCGTCTGCACCCTTCCTCTTGAACTAATTTTGTTCATACTTAGTAAAGGGGATTGCAGAAATACATGTGGTGCATGATGCTTTCACGCAGAGCGGAAACCGACCGCACACGAGTACTGGTAAACCGCTTAGAGGATCTAAGCCTGCCCAGGCAAAGAGGTGCGAGTCGGAACGACCATGCTCATAAACCCTCTTGGTAACTAATGTTGTGAGAACTTGTGGCCCAGCCCCATTGCTTATCATGTTGCAATAAAATATGTTTATACTATTGGTTTCATTGGGCGGCAGGGCTTGAGATGTCATGTCATCTCAATGTCGGGTAAAAGTCCAACAAACTTGGAAGCAACGTCTGCAAAATGACCTTTACAGTTTTGACGTTAAACCTCAAATCAAACAAACACATCATACTTAGTACAACATATAACTGCAACCTACCGAAGACTTTACTAGATTTAATGACATTGACTCCCCAAAACTGCCACTCTTGGACCAAATCTAGCTTCTCTGCACCCTATATCAAACTTGGTACAGCATATTGCAACCTGCCAAAGTTGTTATAAAAATAGCTTGGAATGCGCTATTGCCGCACAGCTGTGTGTGTGTTTTTTGTGTTTTTTTTTTTCGCTGTATTATGTCTCCCCAGCTGAAAGGTTTAAACTTTATTTCTTTGTATGATTCATACATCTTTTACACATATATTGAAGGAAAAAATACACATATTTTACAAAAGGGATTTATAAAAAAAGCAAAATGACATTTAAATCTGTATCCCTGGGTTATAATATCATTGTACTCATTGTTATTGCGATTGTCATATTTACCTTGAATTTGCAATTTGCAAATACACATACATTAAGATTACCAAATAACAAAGGGAAGTGAATTAAAGCATGTATATATGGCTCCACGGGGAATGGATTTTAAGGTAGTGACTTGTTTCAATCATACAAATGAGAATCAAATCTGAAAAAAGAATTGATTGGCTTGTAATTTTGGGCTGTCTCAAGAAATCTAATACACCGCAACACACAGTAGCGCTTTTTGAATGGTAATGTGGTACAGGGGTGAAGATGACGCTGCAGTTGCTTTACTTTGACATTAGTAACTGTTTTCGATTTTCGTGTAATGTGCTTTAAAGGTTTCTCAAACATTTTTCAAGTGTGTACGTGTGCGTATATACGTATATGTACGTATGTGCGCACATGTAGGAGAATTGCATATGTTTGTTTATTTATGAGTACCACTTAGGCATGTAAAAATGGTCTCAAAATCTTTTAAACGTGAATAAAACCATGCATTGCTAGGAATATTTGCATGTTGTCATTCTCAGATGAATCAAAACTGCCATATAGAAGAATGTTCAAGGAAGGCTGCCAAATCGCTGAGACAATGTTTATCAGGTCCTGTCTTATGTCGGTGCACTGATCGCAGGCTAAGAAGTATTGCTTCGTGTCCTCAACAGCACCACAAGCACATAAAGAGTTATTTAGAATATGTTTGTGAAAGAGATGATGGTGTAACGAGCTTCATTTCAGCCCGAGTCTGACATGATGCTTTGTCCAAGTCTTTTACCTGCACAAAAATATGTCCGTAGTGTCTGTAGACTGTAGCTTGTGCTTAAAAGCTGTTACTAGGGTGCAGTTTTCTTGTCACCAGACGGGAGAAAGGATGTATAATAAAGATACGAGTTGACTCGGACAGTCTGTAGATTGGCGTTATTTCGCAGCCACTCCTTGTAGTGACACATCCCCTATCGCCTTCCGTAGACACAGCCTATTACATAAGTGGGGTATGAAGTACATGTTACCTAATTTCCGTTGCTGGTTCGATGTGTCATACTAGTTACTTTTTTCGGTAGCGGTTCCTTTGCATCTTAATATAGCTCTTTAGCGTGTCACCGATGCGTGCAGCTATAGTTTACGGGTAAATATAAAGCTGATACTTTAACCCTTTCGTCCCAGAGTTTCGTAATTGGACTCTTCCATTTTTTAAACCAGGACACATCCATTCACGTAAAAGTGGGATTTAATTAGAATCATTAACAATGTGGAAACAGTGTAGATCCGGATGATACGGCTCTAAAAGAGCCGTATCATCCGGGTCTACACTGTTTGAATAATATGTCTGTGCTGGTGTAGAGGTTTGAAAGGGTAAACCCTACCATCACAAACTTGTATAGAAGTTAACAAATAAAGTTAAACTCAGCGACCTGCTAAGATGTAAATAAATATACTGTATATGGATAAGGATGTTAGTTAAGGGTGTTTTAACATTTAGAGTGAAGTAACATATTATGCAGTTTCCTGTTTTAGATTAGTCACCATTTTAGTTTTTTTAGTTTGTAGAACATGTATGGAACATGTGTAGTCTTACTGGGGACAATTTGGAGTAATTTACATTCTAGAGATATTCTGGAAGCTTGTCGGATGCAAATAATATTGCGGTTTATACAGAAAAAAAATTTAAAAGCGTGTTCGCTTATTAGTGATGTTCGAATATTGTATAATATGTCATTGTTTATTTGTTTGTTTGTTTGTTTGATTTGAGGTTTAACGTCCCCGTCAACACTGTATAGATTTTGGAGGCGCTGCTTCCAATTTTGTGGGACGTTTATCCGACATTGTGATGAAATGACATCTTAAGACCTGTCGCACAATGAAACCAATAGGGTTTATAAGCATGGACTCGCACCGCTTTGCCTTGGCAGGCTTAGATCATCTAAACGATTTACCAGTACTCGTCTGCGTTCGGATCAGCTCTGCGTGGAAGCATCATGCAGTCCATCTATTTCGTCAAGCCCCGATGGGCTGGGGCCAGATAATATTTCATTGAATAGTACCTGTGCATGGTCTCATACATTATGAAAACACGCCTATACAAATACATTGTAAATTTTACCGCCGAAAAAAAAATTCAGATGAAAAATATGACATTATTTCTGCTATAAAAATAGATTGTGGGTACACGTTAGAACCGCCTCATCGAGGCGGTTTTAACGAGTACCCATAATCTATATTTTAGAGCAGAAATAAGAAAAATAATGTATACCCCTGTAAACCCCAGTTTTACTATATAAAAGTGGGGTTAAAGGGGATCAAAATTATATTGGCATGTTTTCGTGATGAGCCGTACAGACAGACAAAGGAGATTCTAATTCATCATATAACGTCGCTTACTGGTTACTGGCAACGGTGTACGTCTCGCGGACTTGTTAACGTGATTCAAACCTTATACTGCTGAATTAATTAATCTGGCCACCCACCAATCAAATTTCTTGATGTAATATATTCACTTAATTCACAAACTATAGGACAAACGGTGTAGATCCTAATCAGAAGCATTTTGATCTCGATCTTTACTGTTTGCAAAGATTGTGGTTGTCATGTTCAGCGGAATAAGGGTTAAAGACTATATATTAGTCTTCGGTTCAATATAATATAACTAGTTCAATACTTTCTTTAATTGGGCCGTTTCAAGCAAAAAGTGTTCTTGTCACATAGTCGTCCACGAAATGCTCAGGAGAGCCTGCGCATGAGCGCAAACTCGCCCATTACGATTATACACCCGTGCGACTCACATCTCCAAAATGGCTACTTTTCTGATGAAAATCCGTAATATGTTTCTTATTTACCATTACGATAACGCATCCGTGTGATATAGTGCATTTTTTTCAGTCCTCAGAAGAGGTATTTTTTCTGATGAAAATTTGTGATTTTTTTTCTTATTTATGCTCAGAACATAGGTTTTGGGTACTTGTTAGAACCGCCTCATTGAGGCGGTTCTAACAAGTACCCACAACCTATGTCTTGGAGCAGAAATAAGGAAAATAATGTTTACCCCCGTAAACCCCATTTTTCTCTATATAAAGTGGGGTTTAGGGGGGTCTTTATTTCACGGACTTGTTCACGTGATGCACTGCGAAAATAGGTTGTGGTTATTCGTTAGAACCGCCTCAACGAGGCGGTTCTAACGAGAACCCACGACCTATATCTTGGAGCAGGAATAAAAAAAATAATGTGCTCCCCAATAAACCTCAGTTGTCTCTGCATAACGTGGGGTTTAGGGGGGTGTTCATTTCACAGACTTGTTCACGTGATGCAAAGCATTTGCTACGGGGCCTTTTTCCATGGACCGGCACAATTATACATCAACATTTTGTTAAAACGTCCATGCTAAAAGTTGGCTTCCCCAAGGAACCCTTCTTTTTGCAAAGAAAAGTTTGGTTTTCAGGTTTATATGACACCTTTCTTCAAGTCGACAAATTTAAATGCCTGAAGTTTCCGGGTATACAATAGAATCCCCTCATTGAAAAAAATAAGAAAAAGTTTAAGAAAAAAAGATTGTTGGAACTGACAAATAGAAAAAAGGCGCATTACGGGGAAAAATGCAACTGACATGTCCGCCATTTTTTCAAGGTAAACAATTCTTGGGACTTCTTGTTGGGACTTCTTGTTCCCTTTCGATACATTGTTCGTGTCTGAAATGGGGTCTACTTTTAAAGGAAAGAATTTGCTCCTCAAGAGCAAATTCTTTCCTTTGCTCCTCAGGAGCAAATTCTTTCCTTTAAAAGTAAGCCCCTATTGATATGGGAAACAAACATATTTTGAAAGAGTTGCGTCTCCTGATGGTGTACGCATTCCCCTTAAATAGCGCATGTTTGGAGGATATACTTTTACGATAACACATCTGTGAACTAAAATGGCGTTTTTCATATCTCTCAGACTAGCATTTTTCAGATCACTTTTGTTAATATTTTTATATTTCTAGTTAAAAAACCGATTGTAGGTGTTCGTTAGGCGGTTCTAACGAGTACCAACAATCTATGGTTTCGAGCAACAATAGGAAAATGATGTCACCTTTAAACCCCACTTTTCTAAATATCACATGGACGTGTTGAGCCGATGCGCGATCCAATCTTTCTAAATTGTGCATGTCACAAGTTGGTATCTGGTCGAGACACGCGTTATTTGTAATGAGATTTCTTGCCCTCTGCTGGACGGGTAAAAATACGTGACTGATCGATATCCTCAAATACTTTGGTTTCAAATGTCTTGAAATAGTATCATTTATGAGATAGGCTAAAACACCTGTATGATATTATACTCTCTTTTTATGTATAAGAATGATATTTTCGGATTTTAACTACCGTAAGAATTTTTCTGTGTCCGTTGCAAAGGAATGACTTGACTTCACCGGCACAGCCTCATTCATCACGTTAACAAATCCGTGTAATGAGTACCACTCTAAACCCCACTTTATACAGAGAAAAACTGGGATTTACGGGGGTATACGCTATTTTCTTATTTCTGCCAATACATAGGTTGTGGGTAATCGTTAGAACCACCTCAATGAGGCGGATCTAACGAGCACCCTCAACCTATGTTTGGGGTATTAATAAGAAAATATCACGGATGTTCATCAGAAAAGCAGCCATTATGGAGATGTGAAAAAATGCACTATGTCGCATAGGTGTGTTATCATAATGTTGGCGGTTCTGATGAGTACTCACATCCTGATGGTTGGAACTTCATATTCCAGTCATGGAGTATGGGTACCCATTATATGTACGAAGAAGCAACCATCACGAAAATACGTCTATATAATTTTGACTCCCTTGAAACCCACTTTTATATAGTAAAACTGGGGCTTACAGGGGTAAACCTTATTTTTCTTATTTCTGCTCTAAAATATAGATTGTGGGTACTCGTTAGAACGGCCACACCTTTTGTTTTCTTATATAGATTGTGGTTATTCGTTAGAACCGCCTCATCTTTTGCTTATTCCTGCTGTAAAATATAGATTGTGGGTACTCGTTAGAACCGCCTCGATGAGGCGGTTCTAACGGGTATCCACAATGTATATTTAGAGCATAAATAAGAAAAATATAATAATTATTCATCTTACAATTGTCGTTTTTTCGGCGGTAAAATTTACAATGTATTTGTAAAGGCATGTTTTTCGTAATGACATTTTTAATATAAATGGAATTTTCGCATACGGAATCCTTTCAACTGTTGATCAAAATCCCTTAAAAATGTGTTGTAGACTTCTCCGCTAATTTCGCCAAAATGTCATTGTATACCGTTTTAATCTTTTAATTGCAAAGCACCATGTCAACAAGTCCATGCAATGATCAGAAATGTCCTTGAAAGCACCGCTTTATACATAGAAAAGTGGGGATTACAAGGGTAAAATTTTCCTTTCATCTCTCTCAAAATTTTTTGATTGTGGTTACTTGTTAGAACCGCCTCAATAAGGCGGTTCTAACGAGTACCCACAATGTTGAAGCAAAAATAAGAACAGAAAACGAATTCTCTTCAGAAAATTTCTATTGTTAAGCACATATCACATGGGCGTGTTATTCTCCTGGAATCATCATCATTTTACATAGGTATACCATGGTACAGTGAAATTCCGCTATTAAGACCATCTAAGACTAATTCCACTTTAAAAATATTATTTACTAGGTTGCAGATATATTTTCATTGTGTCAGCCGCCGCCCATAGGGGCTTGAAGAAATATATGGGCTGCATGATGCTTCCACGCAGAGCTGAATCCGGCCCGCACACTAGTACTGGTAAACCGCTTAGAGGATCTAAGCCTGTCCAGGAACCGCGGTGCTAGGCGGACCATCCATGCTAATAAACCCTATTGGTTTCATTGGGCGACAGGGCTTGAGATGTCATTTCGTCTCAATGTCGGGTAAAAGTCCCACAAAATTGGAAGCAACGTCTCCAAAATGACCTTTACAGTGTTGACGGGGACGTTAAACCTCAAATCAAACAAACAAACACAATTTTCATTGTGTATTCTGCATACATTGTCCTCTGGCCAGAGACAACCTTTGGGACTGTTCAAAAGTGGTCTTTAAGACCACTTTTGAACAGTTCCAAAGGTGGTCTTAATTTACGAATTTTACTGTATGAGAATGGTGTGGCAGGTCGATATCTTCAGCCGATTAAGTTTCAAACATCTTAAACTGGTATAAAAGTACTAGTCGTATTTGAGATCTACCCAAGGAACTGTCAATTTTACGTCACCCAATGAAGTGTTAACAATTTGGTTGCAAATTGTTCGGTTGTGACAAATTAAAGGGCTAGACAAACACGTGATTATGTGACATCATCATCATCATGAACATTTAATACGGATGCAGCGGACACGTTAAGGATTGTTAAATCTCCATTCGATGTTTATGGTGAAACATGAAATCGCATCTACTAGTGATTGGCATTATTATATGCTTTGGAAAATATTCACAACAGGTAAGATATGTTTGATTATATTAGTATTGGATTAACTTTATTTTGGTACCAAACATTTTTAAATTCACCCTGTCGGTCTTATCTTTTGTTGACAAAACATCTAGAGTATACGATCTTAGGTCTTAGAATAAATATAGACTTTACCTCGGCATCAATGATAATAATAATAATAATTATTATAATAATAATAATAATAATTATAATAATAATAATAATTATTGTTATTATTATAATTATTATTATTAATTATAATAATAACAATAATAATAATAATAATAATAATTATTATTATTATCATAAATGATTATATAAATAATGAGCAAAATATATACCGTAGGTAAATAATTAGCTTTGACGGTTTCTTTTCTTTTTCTTTTTTTTATTTATTTATTTTTTCTTCTTCTTATCAAAATTATTTTCTATAGCAAACCGTTTATCATCACGTTAATAAGAGCGTGAAATGAACACCTCTCTATACTTCACTTTATAAAGAGAAAACTTGGGTTTACTGGGGTATACATTATTTTGTTTACTTCTGCTCCTAGATATAGGTTGTGGGTACTCGTTGGAACCGCCTCAATGAGGCGGTTCTAACAAGTACCCACAACCTATGTTTAGAGTATAAATAAGAAAAATATCACATTTTTTCATCGGAAAAGAAGCTATTTTGGAGATATGAAAGAATGCACTATGTCACACGGGTGTTATCGTAATTCTATGGTAACACACACGTGTGTTAAAATGGCGTCTTGCATATCTATAGAACTGACATTTTTCAGGTGAAAACTTTTGATATTTTTTTCTTATTTCTTATCACAATTTATGGTTTTGAGCAAAAATAGCGTATACCGTTGTAAATCCAACGTTTCTCTGTGTAAAGTTGGCTTTACAGGGATGTTCGTTTAACGGACTTGTCGATGTGGTGATTAAACAAATACAATTAACACTGCTGTTATAATTATTATTTATTATCATTATTGTCAGTAGTAGTAGTAGTAGTAGTAGTAGCAGTAGTAGTAGTAGTAGTAGTAGTAGTAGTATAGGTTTATTGATTCGTTCAATATGACAAGCTGTATACTACTTCCTGTGAACTTTTTCGATGCATTTTTTATGATATTTTTTCTTGTTTTTGCTACAAACATAGATTGTGGGTGCTCGGTAGAACTACCTTAAAGAGGCGGTCCTTACGAATATCCACAGTATTTGCTAGTAACATTACGATAACAAACCCATGTGATAATGTGGATCCTATCATATCTCCAAAATGGTTACTTTTGTTATGAAAAATTGTGACATTTTCCTTAATTTTACTCCTAACATAGGTTGTGGGTGCTCGTTAGAACCGCCTAAATGAGGCGGTTCTAATGAGTACTCGCAACCCTATGTCTTGGAGCAGAAATAACCAAACTAATGTATAACCCCTAGTTTTCTCTATATAAAGTGGGGTTTAGAATGTATTCATTACATTAACCTGTTGACGTGATGACAAGAATGAAAAGAATAAAGTCTAACCATATCACCCCATTTTTTTCTATATAAAGTATAACTTTCAAGACTACTCGAATTTGTTTACATGATGAGAAATGTATTTTCTTTACCGTTCTTTTTTTTTTTTTTTTTTGTTTTTGTTCTTTATTTAGCAAGGCCGGGTGTGAAAGTTTTTAGTTATTTGATGTATTTCTTACTTTCTAAGGATAAACCTTAATTTCCGCCGTTGTTAGGGAACTGTATGGTCGCCGTAAAATGTATCCTTATCTTTCAACAAAGTGTAGATTTTATTTTCAAGTCCTTTCGCATTATTGATTCCATTTTGAAACTTTAAAAATATTTGAAGGTCACTGATGAGAGATACAGTGGTCGATGCAGTGTAGTAGGTGGTTCTTTACCAGTTCCTTAACAATGTATAAATAAAAATGTTGCCACTTGATTCTCAGTTTCCTATCCCTACATAGAATAATTGAGGAGTGAAACGTCCTAGGACGAATTTTGAGACCGGTTTTGGACGAAGCGTCTCTGGAGCGAAACGTCCCGTTGCCCCGGTAGTCTCGGATTTTACACCCGGCGCGGCTGTATTCATCCGCAACGTCATCGATGTTTTCATTCATACATCTTGTACACGAAGAACCCCTATTGAAAAGTAAGCAGGAGGGCACGCGTGTTCATGAATCAAACTATTATAATATAGACTATACAAGTTATATTGTTTTATTTCATCGGTCGTCTCATTTTTAGTTTTAGATATGTGGACCTTTCGAAACTTTTTGGATCAGGTAAAGCGGTGCGAGTCGGCCCGGCCCGTCCATGCTTATAAATCCTACTGGTTTCATTGGGCGACAGGGCTTAAGATGTCATTTCATCTCAATGTCGGGTAAAAGTCCCACAAAATTGGAAGCAACGTCTCCAAAATGACCTTTACAGTGTTGGCGGGGACGTTAAACTTCAAATCAAACAAACAAAACTAAAGACGTAAGATGATCGGGAATTACGCATTACAGTCGCGGTAAAATTGTTTTTAAAACATTTTGCACTTAGAATACGTTTGTGATAGTTTTTTTTTTCCTAATTCGTCCTGGTAAGAATCGCTTCGCCGAGGCGATTGTATTAGAATCTCCCCATCGAGGCGATCTATCAATTACAACAAGAAATACATGTAAGTAAATGCATTCCTTAATCACTCTCGTCACGAATCTTCCTCTCATTATCTGTAGATATAGTTTAAGATGATACGGTTTAAGTGTGTGAATGTGAAAGCTTATTGTCATTTGACGCAACAAGCATTACGAAATTATCGCCGAAAAAAATGAAGATTTTAAGATGTCAAATTGTGACATTTTTCTTTTTTCTGCTCAAAATATAGATTGTTGGTACTCGTTAGAACCGCCTCATCGAGGCGGTTCTAACGAGTACCCACAATCTATGTTTTAGAGCAGAAATAAGAAAAATAAGATTTACCCTTATATACCCCAGTTTTACTATATAAAAGTGGGGTTCATGGGGCTCAAACTTATATAGACGTGTTTTGTGATGAGGTTCATAATTTTATTTCAGGAGACTGTCTTCATTTGCAGGGGAATCCACTGTTTCAATAGTATAGTTTTATTGGGTCGAATGTTTATAAGCGCAGTAGCTTTTCAGTGCTTAAGAACACGTGCCAATTGTTGACAATCGGAAATCCAGGAAAGGCTAAAATGATTCGCAACTAGGGTCATTATTTTTTGTTTAGGAGACTGCCTTCACTGGCAGGGGAATCAACTGTTTATAAGTGCAGTAGCTTTTCAGTGCTAAAGTACACGTGACTATTATTGACAGTCGGTAATCCAGGAATGGTTATTTATAGAAAATAGCTTTGCAATTCTCATCGCTGTGAGGTCTGGGTGCCGCGTAAGAGAGTGGAGTGGAATCATGTGTTGGGTTTGGCAAATAGTGTAGACCCAGATCAGACGCAACAAAACGCTGCGTCAGATCTTGTTTACAATACAAGAATTTAAGGGTTAAACGAAACAGTCCAAGTCCTCGTCCGGGACCGTGATGTTCCACCCTACACTCAGAGAAAATCGTGCTGCCAATGCTTTGATTTTATTATGTGTGTCTTAGTGCTTCAAACATAGGTTGTGAGTACTCGTTAGAACAGCCTCATTGAGGCGGTTTTAACGCGTACCCACAGCCTATGAGAACTTGGTAGAACCGCCACGTTGAGGCCCCGCAGCCTATGTTTTGGAGCAATAATAAGGTTTTGGGGTGCTGTTGACGTGATGTGAACTGAATGCAGACTTTGTCTACTAAAGCAATCAAGAAGGCATACTTGTGTAAAATATGTAAAGTGTATCCGTTTTTAACCCTTTTTAGCCCAATAGACTGGTACAGATTCCTTTGCAAACAGTGAAGTGCGTGATGAAATGGCTAATATCAAGCCCTCGCATTTGGATTAACATTGTGTGCTGCGCTTTCAACGATTTTGATTATAACTCTATTTAAAAAGAATAATATATGTTATATTAATTCTTGATCACATTCCCCGCCTGCGAGCGATATTTGGACCCAAGCCCTTATCGCTTTCAGGTGGGGAATGTGATCCCCTGTTCCCAGTTAAGAATCAAAACAACCAATTTGTTATACCGGAAAGCTTTTTGACGACATTTGGTACATTGTAGCAATATTTTTCCAAAAGATTCTTTTGTAGCGGACGTCGACAGAAATATAGTCATCCAACGCACCCTTTTGCACGCACTAAGTTGACCACGATGATCAGTGGTAAACGGTTTATGCCATGTTGAATGAAGAGTTTCATAAAGGAAAACAATGTAATAAAGCACTGAATAAACTAGAGCTGCCGCCTAACGGGCGCCAATTATACCCCCGCATCCTCAAGGTCAACGTAAAGGTCAAGGTCAGGTTTGTGTATATCAATCTTAAGTACTAGTGGCAAGGTGTGTGGTGTGTGAATATTTAAGAAATCGGTCAAAGAATAAGGAAATTATGAGCAATGTTAAAGTTTTTTGTAACGGACCGACGACGACAGACGACGACGACGACAGACGACAAGCTGACTCCTATATACCCCCTTCAAACTTCGTTTGCGGGGGTATAATAAAAACAATCAAAGGTTTACTTATTTACTTATTACTTGACTGGAAATTATTGTTGTGCATGAAAAGATTTTGCATATACGAGTCGTATTCCTTATCAACTGCAGTAAATCCAGGATCGCGGACATCGCAATTCAGCGAGTGTAATATATTTTTGCTCACGGGGTATCTGGAAAAGAATTGCCCTTGCGCTGTTCAATCAAAAGCCTGCAAATTTCTAAACGCACCAAATTTAAAAGATCGAAGAGCCCTCTTCAAAAACTCGAGGGTAAAAGGGTCGCATCGGATTCATTGCTAAAACACGCCTATACAAATACAATGTACAGTCGAACTTCAATGGCTCGAACACCTTTGGGACCTCGAAAATCTGTTCGAGACAGGGGTAGTTCGAGCCACTGAGGTTACTGTCAGGAGGCATAACGAGATACTTTGAGACATCGTTTCGGTGTTCTATAATGAATATGTATGATGTGTGTACTCATTAGAATCGCCTCATCGAGGCGATTCTAATGAGTACACACAGCATACATTTGCAAGATAAAAGACTAAAATTTCCTTAATTATCCCCCACTTTTCTTATGTAGAGGATTTCGCTAGGGGCTCAAGAATGTGTTCGACTCATCCATGGTAAACGAGCCATCGGTGTTCGAGCCATCGAAGTTCTACTGTACATTGTAACCTTTATCGCTGAAAAAAAAAATTTTAAGATGTAAAATTGTGATATTTTTCTTATTATTGCTCTAAATATAGATTGAACCGCCTCATCTAGGTGGTTCTAGCGAATACCCACTATCTATATTTTAGTAAGGAAATAAGAAAAAATAAGGTTTACCCATGAAAAGACCAGTTTTACTTTATAAAAGTGGGATTAAATGGGGTCAAAATGATATAGGCGTGTTTTCTTGATGTAGACTTGCCTTTAGGTAATAAAAAAATTCATGCTCAGATCAACTGAGCATGAAATGTGTAATGCTCATAACTATTAAAATACAAACAAATCTTGTAGAAGCCTATATGGAGTAGTGGATAAGCTATTCGCCGCAGTCATAAACTTGGGTCGTGGGTTCGATCCTGGGCTTCTCCAGACTTTCTGATAAGTCTTTAAAGCGAGGTCCCATCTGCGTACGAGCTAAACTCTTGTCGGGATGTGAAACTTTAAACCGAGGTCCCGTCTCCGTATGACCTTAACTGTTGATGGGCCTCAAACAAACAAATCCTGCCATCACGAAAACACGCCTATATAATATTAACCCCCTTGAACCCCACTCGTATATATAGCGAAACTGTGGTCTACAGAGGTAAACCTTATTTGTCTTATTTCTGCATTGAAATAAAGATTGTGGGTACTATATTTTTAGCAGAAATAAGAAAAATAACACAATTTTTCATCACTAAATCTTCATGATTTCGGCGAAAACAAAATTACTATGTATTTGTTTTGGCGTGTTTTCGTAATGAATTTTCCTGCTCAGATCAGGAGAGAATATCATTTATCCTGCACATAAATTCTTAAAATGCAAACATTTGTTGGCATTTTAAAATTAATGAGCAGGGTGATTTTCATGCTCAAGTGAGTTGAGCGTAAAAAAAATTATAACCTCGGGGCCTGGTCATGGTGTTTCGGGATTTCAAGGCAGTGCAACGTACATGTATATATGTTCTATAAAAGGGTTATCCTTTGGAAGCAAGGAATACACCACAAAACTGGAAAATATGAAGTATACATGTTTTCTGGGCCAGACTAGCTAGTTTCCACCAATTAGGCCACATCAGTGACCCTCAAATATTTTCAGAATTCCACAATGGAATCAATGATCCCACAGGACAAGAAAATATAATCTACACTACATTCTTAATGCAATATCATTGAGAAAACATACTTAACAATGATATAAAGATATCTGTCGGAAAATACTAAATTGTCTTGAGTTGAAATACTAAATATAGTGGGTGACCGTTTAAACAGTTTATCTGATTGGGGGTTTAAAAAAGCAAGGTCATGTATGTTTGGTTGTTTGTTTAATGGCCCAGTCAACACTAGGTTGGTCATTTCAATTTAACCTAACCGCACTTTTCCTGGCCGACCTATACATTAGTAGTCAGCCAGTATTTCGATAACACGCCCATGTGTACTCTTTCATAACTCCAAAATGGCTACTTTTCCGATGAAACTGTGTGATATTTTTCTTATTTGCACTTCAGACATAGGTTGTGGGTGCTCGTGAAAACCGCCTCGTTGAGGCGGTTCTAACGAGTACCCACAGCCTATGCCTAGGAGCAGAAATAAGCGAAATAATGTTTACCCCTGTAAACCCCAGTTTTCTCAATACAAACTGGGGTTTAGAGGGGTGTTCATTTCACGGACTTGTTATCATGATGGCCAGAAAGTGCCAAATGGCCTTCTTGTATTAGCAGCGGGGTAAATGAGAGAAGAACAGAATTCATTATCCATCTGCACGACCAATCAAATGCCACCAAGGCGGAACGCGGTGTCTGACCTGCGTCTACACTGCTTGCTTAAAGAACATAAATTTTTGTAAAACTTAACACAAACAAAAAAAAATCTGGCACCCCTATAATTTGTAATGGAACACTCCAAACTTATTATGGTGGCAGATCCCATTGTCATATATTAGTTAAGCGAGTCTAATGAATACGCACAGGCTATGTTTTTAACAAAAAAAAAATCAAAAAAAAAATCAAAGAACTGACAGCACTGTTGGGTTGATTGACTCTGGGTGCAGGCTGATAAAAAGGTCCTGACTATTTTGTTTAACCCTTGAATTTCTGCACTCTTAAATAAACAATGCAGACCCTTATCAGATGCCGCGTTTTGCGGCGCCTGATCTGGGTCTACACTGACAATGACCCAGTACACGAGCCAAGTCAGATTTTACATATCACCATTTTCACTCAGCGCTCTGACGTCACAGGGAGAATAGCGCTGTTATTAATAACCTTTCATGGTCAGCAATAGTCACGTGGTTACAGCTACTATGTAACAGCTGGTGGGAACTTTTTGCAGGAAGTAACCCAAAGATGGCGTTCACCAGAATTTTCATCATACGGGTTTGTTAAGGTGTGCTACGCGTATATGTCGTTGAACCGCACGAATGCGTAGCCTTGACCAATTTATGCATTTTGGCATGTTTAAAGAGGGCATTGTGTAGAGAATAAAACAATTGGAACATTACATGCATTTTTCTTCGTGACAAAGCAGTGGAACAATGACCGAAATGCTTTGCAGTTGCGTGTCTGAAATTTGTTTACCAATTTGCGATTATGATTCCGGCGATAACTTTGCGAGGTTAAGACATTCGTAAACACCTATGCGAAGACACATAGGGCAATTAGCACTGTCACGTTAAGACGTTCATGAACGCCTTTTATATACAAACAGAACACTGACAGCACTGGTAGGTCGATTTTTTCCGAGTTATTAGGATTACACACTAGTGCTTTGTTTGTTTGATTTGAGGTTTAACGTCCCCGTCAACACTGTAAAGGTCATTTTGGAGACGTTGCTTCCAATTTTGTGGGACTTTTACCCGACATTGAGATGAAATGACATCTCAAGCCCTGTCGCCCAATGAAACCAATAGGGTTTATTAGCATATTAGCCTCGCACCGCGGTTCCTGGACAGGCTTAGATCCCCTAAGCGGTTTACCAGTACTAGTGTGCCGGCCGGATTCAGCTCTGCGTGGAAGCATCATGCAGCCCATATATTTCTTCAAGCCCCTATAGGCGGGGCCTCACACACACTAGTGCGCTAAAATCATCAGAAAAAAACACGCCTATATCGTTTTGACCCCCTTGAACCCCACTTTTATATAGTAAAACTTGGGTTTTCGGGGGTATACCTTATTTTTCTTATTTCTGCTCTAAAATATAGATTATGGGTACTCGTTAGAACCGCCGCGATGAGGCGGTTCTAACGAGTGCCCACAATCTATATTTTGAGCAGAAATAAGAAAAATATCACAATTTTTCATCTTAAAATTTTCATTTTTTCGGCGATAAAGGTGGCAATGTATTTGCATAGGCGTGTTTGCGTAATGATGGTGTTTTTCTTAATCTCCAGAACTAGCATTTTCAGATGAAAATGTTCGATACGTTTCTTATTTCTTGTCCTAATATAGATTGTTGGTGCTCGTTAGAACCGCCTCAATGAGGCAGTTCTAACGAGTACCCACAATCTATGTTTATAAGCAAATATAAGGAAAATATTGACTACCCGCGTAAACCCCATTTTTTCTATGTAAAATGGGGTTTGGCGGGGTCTACATTACACGGACGTGTTAACCTGATGTTAGGCTGGACGAGGACTTAGACTGTTTCATTAAACCCCTAAACTCCTGTACTGTAGGTAAACAGTGTAGATCCTGATCAGATGCGTTTTGTGACATTTGATCTGGGTCTGCACTGTTTGCCAAACCAAACACAAATTCTATAGATAACCCCCTTAAACGTCACTCTGACCTCATATCGATACGAATAACGCGGCTATTTTCTATCAATAACCATTGCCTGGATAGCCAACAAGTCAGTGATAGGCACGTGTACTTCCGCATTGAAAAGCTACTGCGATTTATAAGTTTGATAAACACTCGACTCTAAACAGATATGAGTTTATAAAGCTATGCCTTATTTTCCCTGACCAATAGCTTTGGACAGCTCCATTGCCAGTTTAACCCTTATCTTGCTGAATATTCAGTTTAGCCACACCCATTTCTGACTTTGAACCAATCAGATTACTTGATGTAATTTATTCCTACAAATTCATAAACTGAATGTCGAACAGTGTAGATTCTGATCAGATGACTTCTTCAGAAGCCATCTGATCTGGATCTTCACTGTTTGCAAAGATAGGGGTTGTCATGAACAGCAAGATAAGGGTTAAGGGTTATATGGTAAATATCATTTATTGCAAGTTTGACAAAAATAACTCTTGCACATCTAGCAACCAGCTTAGACCTGGGTGGGAGACCGCGTTCGTTCGAAGTTGCCACCCGAACCTGGTCTGAATTGTTTGCTAATGCCAACTGAGGCTAGTTGGTGTATATTGGTCATTTATTATTTTTATTTTTATTATTATTATTATTATTATTATTGTTATTATTATTATTTGAGGGGCATGCAAAACGTGCAATGTGAGGAAAGTTAGCCCATTTTGTACCAATTGATATCTTCCTCCTTATATATACCAGTAATCCATTTCAAAATTCAGGGGTGTCAGGTTGTGTTTTCTTCAAAATTTATTAGGAAAATGGCTTATCTTAGGCCCTGATCAGACGCGGCGTCTGATCTTGGCCTGCACTGTTTGCCAATTACCCGTTTTGGGGTTTCTGGTACAAAATGGGTTAATAACAATTTACCGTCCTTTTAAACTGATATATAGTTGGCCATCCAATCCCCAAAAAGATTGATATTTTTACTTTTGATGGCAAAATTGAGTAGAGTACGGCACCCATGCTAAATGTAATCCTTGATGTGTGTCAACAATCATAGGGGTGGATGCCACGTCTGGAAATGCGTCTGAGGCTCAGAAGTAGGTCAAAGGTCAAATGAGTGCAAAATAAACATGAAGCTACTTATAACTCTCTTTTAACACATATTTGGGGAAAATGTTTGCTTAAAATCACCATAAACTATTCAGGTGTAGTGAACAATGGGAAATCATTATAAATGTACCTTCAAAGTATGTCAGTCTTATAGGTCAGGGGTCATTTAAGTGCAAAGCTCGTGAAAAACGGATGTTTTCTGACCACATTTTGTTATATTTAGCATAAGGATGTGTTGCTGACCAGTATTTATTATACCCACGCAATACGAAGTATTCTATGGGGTAAAAAGTGTTCGTTCTGCCGTTCGTTCGTTCGTCCGTCCGTCTGTCCGTGCATCCGTCCTTCCGTCCGTCCATCCGTCTGCTAACATTTTGGTTAAAGTTTTGCATTAAAGTTTCTAAGTCATTGTATCTTCTGAACCCTTTGATAGATTTAGTTGATGCTTACATTGAAGTTTCATACTGGTCTACAGATTTCATTGATGCATGTTCCACCACCCACAGTGGCCTTGAGGTCAAGGTCACAGACTTAGAAATTTTACTTTTGGTTAAAGTTTTATGACAGAGTTTATAGATGCCTGTATGTTCTAAACTCTTAGACAAATTCAGTTGATACTTGCATCAATGTTGCATACCAGTCCAAAGATTTTGTGATGCATGTCCCTTCACCCACCCATTGTGACCTTGACCTCAAGGTCACAGACTTAGACTTTTACATTTGGTTAAAACTTTATGACAAACTTTAGAGATACCTGTATGTTCTAAACTTAAAACAAATTCAATTGATATTTCCAACAATGTTGTATACCAGTCCAAAGATTTAATTGATGCACACCCCACCTGCTTCAGTAACATTGATGCCCCCACCACTTTAGTAACTTTGATGCCCTCAAACTCTTGGTCCATTTAGAAATTTTATGTTTGGTTTAGCTTTTACAAACACATTTATAAATTCTTATAGCTTCTTGACTTCTTCATACAAGCTCGAAAGATAAATCAGAGGGCGGCGCTGGCCGGAGGTATACGTGACCCACTGGTCGCTTTCTCTAGTTATCAAAATATTGAAAAAAAATTCATTTGTAACGTGTATTTGATTAGAAAATCTGCTTGTTTACATGGATATGGGTTAAATGGAATAAAAAGGGATACTAATGTTACAGACTTGAATCATTGATGATCCCCGATATTAATATAGCATTGGATTCTTTCTTTGTGACTTTGTTTCTGTTATGGGCCTGAAACATTGCCTTTGCGCAACTACCGTGAGTCAAATCGCGACTTCCGTTGAGCTAGCCTGTCCGACAACAGGTTTTATTAGTCAGTACCCACCAGCTGACTGAACCGGGTTGCCAGGCTGGTTTTTATCACAACATAGACAGAATACTACACTGTGCCATTTTTAAAACAGAAATGGTGATATAAAATGGTTTTGCAAGCATTAAGTATTTTCAACTAAAATGTTACTCTATTATGAGCAGGACCGATTTTAACACTTTTTTGTGAAAGACAATTAAAATTCAAACTTTAACCCTATCCCCTTAATTAAAATGTCGCATCTCTGATAACTGGCAATAATAGACAAACCAATTAACAACGCATAAAAACATCCTTTATGCGTGACTAAGCAGGTGCAAAAAAGCTTGATATTTTTACGTTTGATGACAAAATTGGCTAGAGTATGGCACCCAGGCTAAATGTAATCCTTAATGTGTGTCAACAATCATAGGGGTAGGTTCCACGTCTGGAAATGCGTCTGAGGCCAAGAAGAAGGTCAAAGGTCAAATGAGTGCAAATAAACAGGAAACTACTCATAACTCTCTTTTAACATATATTTTGGGAAAATGCTTGCTTAAAATCACCATAAAACTATCCAGGTGCAGAGAACAATGGAAACTTATTTTAAATGTACCCTCTTAGTATGTCAGTCTTATAGGTCAGGGGTTATTAAAGTACAAAACTGTTGAAAATGGATGCAATCTATTCAAATTTTGTCGTATTTAATCCCAGGGTGTGTTGATGACAAGTATTTATTATAAAAAAATACACTTATTACATGTATTTGTTTGAAGTGAAGGCAATAATCAGGAATGAATACAATTAACCCACACCTCCAATCAAGGGCACCAAAGGGAAAGAAACACAAAAATGAAATGACTAGACCCTAATGGAAACATCAATAGTGGAAAGACAAAAGGACAGTTACTTTTCCACAATGATCCAATTGGCTATCCAAAACAAAATAATATAAGCGATACACATATTCAAAGACAAAACACAACAAAAATAAACCGCGACAGAAGAATGGCCTTGGAACGGTCAGTGAAGCGAATTCCGCTGCGGGGGGGGGGGGGGGGCGGTCTTTTATGCAGCTGCAATCCTCGCCCAAACTTCCGTCGCGATTTAGCGAGGACAGCAAGAAACCACTAAAATGCTGGAGCAAAAGAAAACCAAAAGTTGTACTGTACTCCGATGGGCCTGACCAGAAACAGAGCATCAGGCACCAACCAATATTACATAAAACTAAATTCTCTCTAATTCTCAGCAAGCCATTACTCTGGGACGGCCATAGAATCTAAGGCCTGACCAATCAGCATGCAATTAAAGAGGGAAGCAAAGTTGTCAACTGTGCTTGGGTTAACTACCATGCATGCAGTCCGTCGTATAACCTTTATGTTGTACCCAATTTTTTTTATATCGAAGAATGATTTTTACGAAGTTGGGTGCTAAAATAATTGAATTGTATATATATTTTTCTGAATTTATATACTAAGTCACCACAAATTTCGGGTTCCGATAGACCTTTTAAGTAGAAGTAAAACAAAGATCAGGAATTGATACAATTAACTTACTCCACCCATAAAAGACACCAAAGGGAAAGAAATACAAACATTAAGCGACCAGACCATAATGGAAACCTAAACAAAGGAAGACCATAAGGACAGTTACTTTCCCACAAAATGGCCATATGGCCATCCAAAACCAAAAGACACAAGTGATACACACAGTAAGTAACAAACAACAACATAAATAAATCGCCACAGAAGAGCCGCCTTGGAACGGTCAGTGGAAGATTTCCACTGGGGGGCTTAAATCGATTTTACGTGGCCACAATCCTCGCCCTTACTTCCGTCGCGATTTAGACAAATATTTTTTTCAGTCCGCATGAAGGCCTCCTAACTCATCAGTGCAACATCTCCGTGAACACAAAAATCAAAGAACCACAGAGGTGAGACAACGGTGAGGACTCGACAGCAAGAAACCACTGAAATGCTGGAGCAAAAGAAAACCAACAGTTAGACTCCGATGAGCCCGACCAGAGACAGAGCATCAAGTTCAACATTGGATTTTGGAATTAAATCGGAATGACGTCTTCAAAATTTTGAAAAGGCTTTGCCTAGTTTATGATACCGATAGCCCTGATTAAGAAGTTTAGCAGTTAACAATTTATATCGAGTGTTGAAGTCAGTCACATGACTAGGCACTCTGGTAAATCGAATTAATTGCGAAATATAAACGCCATAGGATGCCACACAAGGAACATCACCATTCAGCAAAGGAAAATTTACAATCTCTAAGTCAAAATCATCGCGTTTATCATAAATTTTCCAGGAACCAAACCCATCTACAATAGACGGATGTAAATCTAAAAATGGGGCATCGGTATCAGAAGAATTTGCTTTATTTAACTGAAATTCTGGGGGTAAATCTGACTGATAAAGTAGAAGTAAAACAAAGATCAGGAATCGATACAATTAAAGACACCAAAGGGAAAGAAACACAAACATTAAGCGACCAGACCATAATGGAAACCTAAACAAAGGAAAGCCATAAGGACAGTTACTTTCCAACAAAATGGCCACACGGCCATCCAAAACAAAAAGACACAAGTGATACACACAGTAAGTAACAAACAACAACATAAATAAATCGCCACAGAAGAACCATCAAAATAGGTATTGTTTATATTTAATAAACCACCCAAATATCTAGAAGTCGAGATACGAAGTTAAAATGGCTTGTTATGACTATGTCTATCACTTCAGATTATGCGGAAGAAAGCTTGTATCTGTGATATCGGAGAAACCCCTATTTCGTTTGCATTGCATAGACTTGTCAATGTTGAAGTAAAATCATTAAATCATACGGGCGCAATCGCAAATACATATTAGCTGTTACCCTTTACATTGTAGTGATCTAAACGGCTTTTAAAATGAAGTGGCATCTTGTTAAATACAAACTTTGAATAGTGTCAGCGGCAGCAAATTTTGTGGCGTTTTATGAGTAGACCTTTTTGCGGATTTATATTTTGGCGGATTTTCGATTTCCGAAGTAAAAGGTCGAAATCATTGGTGTTGGTCATTAACAGCGTTATGCAAAAACTGTAGTAATTAGTTAAATATTTGTGTTCACCGCATGATTAACCCAATGTGCTACCTTGATAATCCACATGTCTGTCTGGAGGTGTGCCACTTTCCTCTTATCTGATTGGTTTACCCATCATATTGAGCTCACAGTTAAAGCCATCAATCAATTACTAATTACATCCACAATTTTGACAATAACTCTCAAGGTGTGTTTGTTTTCAGTCAGCCGTTTTGAGCGGTCTTATGACTAGAACAAATAGGCTTCTGAAGAAGTAAATACACTTTTTCTTTTGTCAACGATGATGCCTATGTCCTATTGACACATTATAATTGTGATGTGTAGAATAAAGTTTCTTCTCTTGCATTCTGTTAGCTTTATTGGCGGATTTTTATTTTGGCGTTTTTTTTCCTTGACTTCAAATAGCGCCAAAATAAAATGACCGTCAAATATAAGTGTTTTACAGTAGCTGCATGTGACCTTTGATTATGACCCATTTGTGTTCTTATTAGATATATCTTCATCATATACTATATCCTTGATATATCACTGTGACATTTAGTAAGAACTCAAAAGACGATTTGGAATGTTACTTATAATAATGGATGGCATGTGAATAAACAACGTATTTTGCAAAATAAACATATTTTGCCAAATATGTACTTAAATGACCTTTGACCTAAGGCCGATTAGGTTGGCCATTATGCTGTTTGTATAATGTGTGGGTTTTATGCTTCCTAGATAAGGAAATGGCAACTCATTTGGCTTTGTTTCAGTTGACATACTAGATAACCCTTTGTACAATAAATATTGATGCATATTTAAAGAAAATGTGTACTTAAATGACCTTTGACCCTGGCCAACTCTATGATACAACATCTTTTCTCACATATGATTCATAAACAATATGTCCTAAGTACATTGCTGGTGTTTTAATTAACTGTTTTGGTCTGCTTAGATAGAGAGAGGGTACAAATCTGGCATATACAAATTTTATTGTATTTTTGCACTCATTTGACCTTTGACCTAATTCTGAGGCTCAGGGGCATTTTCAGAAGTGGCATCCACCCCTATCACTTTTGCATCACACTAAAGAACACTATTTGCGTGGATGCCATACTCTACTCAATTTTGCCATCAGAAGTATTTTTTGTGGTTTGGATGGCCAACTAATAATATAACTGTTTCTGAATTATTTTTTCAGCTTAGGCCATTTTCGTAGACGGCATGAAAGAATGTATAGTCTTAAATGTTGTTACCTTAATGCTGCTTTGCACTCATGGGACACATTTTAATAGGAGTTAGCATGCATTCAAGAGGGAGAACTCTTTAAAAAACATTTTGTCGTCCTTATCACGAGGGGTCTACTCTCTAGGAAAAGAATTTGTCCCTTCGGCAAGGCCACAGAGGGCCCCATTTTATATGTGTACATGTATCTATGGAAGCCTCCGTGGTGTAGTGGTTATGCTACTCGCCTTGTAAACCAGGGATCGCAGGATCGATCCCGGCTTCTCCAGACTTTCGGATGAGTCTTTAAACCGAGGTCCCGTCTCCGTATGACCTTAGCTCTTGGTGAGACGTAAAACTCAAACACTCCCTCACATGTATCTATCAAAACAAAATCAAGACCATCACGTGAACAAGTCCGTGAACTGAACACACCCTAACCCCCACTTTATATAGGGAAAACTGGGGTTTACGGGGATATACAATATTTGTCTGATTTCTGCTCCAAGACATAGGTTGTGGGTACTCGTTAGAACCGCCTCAATGAGGCGGTTCTAACGAGCACCCACAACCTATGTTTTGAGTATAAATAAGGATAATATCACAAATTTTCATCAGAAAATTGACCGTTTTGGAGGTGTAAAAAATTGCACTATGACCCATGGATGTCTTATCGTAATGGTCCCGATAGTTGTCTCCAATGGCAGACAAAGTGACAGGTGTGTCCAGCCACCTTTCCTGTCTTCTTCCTCTCTTGGGACGGAATTGAATTAATTGAAACAAAGATAGTCTAGTATTTCAATGGAACAATATAACCGGTTGTTTATATGAAATTGAAAATTCATTAGTATGCCAATGCATTGGAAAATACAGCAAATCCTGTTATATTGTATGGTAAACATACAAATATCATCATCACGTGTATAAGTCCGTGAAATGAACACCCTCTTAAACCCCACTTTATACAGAGAACATTGGGGTTTACGGGGTATAAACTATTATATTTACTTTTGCTCCAAGACATATGTTGTGGACACTCGTTAGAACCACCTCTATTGCAGCCTGTGTTATGAAAACTGGTAGATGCAGTAAGCTAAATGAGTGGGCCCTGGGGCGGGCCTACCTTTAGCCCCAGGGCTATAATTTGAACCTTCATATTAGAGATCAACCAGATGAAGCCTCATATCAAATATCAAAGCCTTCTGGTTTCAGACAAGGAGATTTTTTGAGGTATTCCCCATATAAGTCAAAGTAAGACCAGTGGTACATGGGATGGGACCATTTTGACCACAAGGCTATAATTTGAACAATCTTGGTAGAGGTCTGCTAGATGAAGCTTCATACCAAACATCAATGACACAGGCCTTGTGGTTTCAATCGAGAATATTTTTAAAGGGTTTCCCTATATTATATAAGTCTATGTATAACCAGTGGGCCCCGGGCGGGGCCAGTTTTGGCCCCAGAGTCATAATATGAACAATGAAAGAATAGGTCCACCAGATAAAGCTTTATTTTTGACCACAGGGCTAAACTTTGAAAACCTTAGTCGAGGTCCATTAGATGATATCAAAGACCTTGGCCTTCTGGTTTCAGACGATAAGATTTTTAAAGGTTTTCCCTATATACAGTCGAATTTCGATGGCTCGAACCCCTTTGGGACCATGAAAATTTGTTCAAGACAGGGGATGTTCGAGCCACTGCGATTACTTCCAGGAGGCATAACGAGATACTTTTGGACATATTTTCGGTGTTCTGTAATGAAAATGTATGTTGTGTGTACTCATTAGAATCGCCTCATCGAGGCGATTCTAATGAGTACACACATCATACATTTGCAAGATAAAAGACGAAAATCTCCTTAATTACCTCGCACCATTTCTTATGTAAAGAACTTCCCTAGGGGCTCAAGAACGGGTTCGACTCAGATATGGTAAACGAGCCATCGGTGTTCGAGCCATCGAAGTTCTACTGTAAATCATTTTTGGCCGCAGGGCTATAATTTGAACAATCTTGGTACATGTCCTCTAGATGAAGCTTCATAGCAAACATCAAAGACCACAGCCTTCTGGTTTCGAACGAGAAGAGTTTTAAAGGGTTTCCCTATATAAGTCCATGTAAAACCAGTGGGTCCGGGGCGGCACCATATTGTTCCCAAGGCTATAGTATGAACAATCTTGGTAGAGATCCACTAGATGAATCTTTATACCAAATATTAAACACCAGGGCCTTCTGGTTTCTGACAAGAAGATGTTTAAAGGTTTTCCCAATATAATTCCGTGCAAAACCGGTAGACATTTTAACCCAATGGCTATAATTTGAACAATCTTGGGAGAGGTCCACTAGATGAAGTTTCATCCAAAATATTAAAGACCTAGGCCTTCTGATTTCAAACGAGAAGACTTTTAAAGGATTTCCCTATGTAAGTCCATATAAAACTAGTGGGCCCCGGGGCGGGGCCATTTTGGGCCCTAGGCCTATAATTTGAACAATATAGGTAGAGGTCCACTAGACGAAGCTTTATACCAAATATCAAAGACGCCTTCTGGTTTCTGACAAGAACATTTTAAAAGGTTTTCCCTATATAAGTCCATGTAAAGCCGGCGGACCCCGGGGCCGGGTCATTTTTTTGACCCCAGGGCTATAGTTTGAACAATCGTGGCAGAGGTCCACTAGATGAATCTTCATACCAAATATCAAAGACCCGGGCCTTCTGGTTTCAGACCAGATGATTTTTAAAGGTTGTTCCTATATAAGTCTATGTTAAACCAGTGGACCCCGGCGCGGGACCATTTTTGGCCCCAGGGCTAAACTTTGAACAATCTTTGTAGCGGTCAAATAGATACAAATTTTTACCACATATCAAACAGCTGGGCCATCTTGTTGCAGACAAGAAGATTTTAAAGGTTTTCCCTCTTAATGTCTATGTGAAACTAGTGGGCCCCGGCGCGGGGGCATTTTTGGCCCCAGAGCTTAAGTTTGAACAATCTTGGAAGAGGTCCACTAGATGAAGTTTCAATGTGGTTTTAGAGAAAAAAATGTATTTTGGCTTCTGTGACCTAGATGTGCAACGGACCGGAATTGTTTGAATGGGGACTACCTGAGGACCATTCCTGTGAAGTTTGGTAAAATATCGAACAGTGATGAATCTTCATACCAAATATCAAAGACCCGGGCCTTCTGGTTTCAGACCAGATGATTTTTAAAGGTTGTTCCTATATAAGTCTATGTTAAACCAGTGGACCCCGGCGCGGGACCATTTTTGGCCCCAGGGCTAAACTTTGAACAATCTTTGTAGCGGTCAAATAGATACAAATTTTTACCACATATCAAACAGCTGGGCCATCTTGTTGCAGACAAGAAGATTTTAAAGGTTTTCCCTCTTAATGTCTATGTGAAACTAGTGGGCCCCGGCGCGGGGGCATTTTTGGCCCCAGAGCTTAAGTTTGAACAATCTTGGAAGAGGTCCACTAGATGAAGTTTCAATGTGGTTTTAGAGAAAAAAATGTATTTTGGCTTCTGTGACCTAGATGTGCAACGGACCGGAATTGTTTGAATGGGGACTACCTGAGGACCATTCCTGTGAAGTTTGGTAAAATATCGAACAGTGGTTTAGGAGGAGATGTCGTTTTGAAGAAATTGTTTACGCACGGACGGACGCACGGACGGACGACAGACAAGACGTGATCCCAAAATCTCACCGACAGGAGAGCTAAAAAAACAGCTGTGCGTATTTAGGCTAGATTTACATATGAAGCCTTTATGGGATGGAAGAAATTATGAGATTTTTTTTTTTTTCAAATTGTTTAGGTCACATGACCTAGATGGCTGCCATGGCTGCCTTCAAAAATCTTCTTCCCAGAAACCAAATGGCTCCATAAATAAACAGCACTCAGGTGAGCGGTTCAGGACCATTGGTCCTCAGGTTCCTCAACAAATCACTGCATATCAAGGTTATAAGAATCTTATATGGGTGTGAGGGGTGGATGGAAAAAATCCGTCCAGAGGATCACTGTCCGGCATCACGAGGCTTGCCGAGTGATCCCGAGGGACGGATTTTTCTATCTACCCCTTACACCCATGTAGGATTCTTTTCCTTACATACCTTCCATTTCTTAGCGCGGATTTTTAATGCTGCAGTCACTTCGGCTACCGACGTCCGCCATATTGTGATGAGACTATGAGACGCATATGAGGTCGTATTCAACCAGTGCATTTATCAAGCACGGGAGAATATTCGATTTAGGATAAGAACACACGGGTTAGAAAAGAATACTATCCCAAGCTAAAACTATGGATTTCCTTATCTGGTGTGCAATAACGTCTTTCCTACGTTCTCTACACGTTGTGTCCTGTCGGAGCGACAGAACAATACCGCAAAAGGACATGTTTAAGTACAATATCGCAAAAACAGACAATTGTTATTGTTGATGTTTATTGTTATGGTAGATGAAATATTTTCTCGGGCCCTAGATTTTCAAACTACATGCACAAGTTGTTTGACCCCACAAAAAGAATCGGAGCATCCACTACCTATTGTTGTTGTACAATTTGAAATCTGATAGGCAATAAAGTTTTGCAATATTGAGCGACTATATTCTTGTGCGCAAAATTAAATTTAGTCTCTCGGTCTGTTAAACAAAGTATCATCAGTATGCGAATGATTGTTACCTTATGATAATGCATTCGTTTGCCAGAATGGCGTCTGTCATATCTTTTCAGATGAATATTTGTGATATTTTTCTAATTTGTAGACCAGTCATGTGGGTAATCGTTAGAACTATGTTTCTCAGCAAAAATAAGGATATAAGAATCTTATATGGGTGTGAGGGGTGGATTGAAAAATCCGTCCCGAGGGACACTGTCCGGCATCACGAGGCTTGCCGAGTGATGCCGGACAGTGATCCCGAGGGACGGATTTTTCTATCCACCCCTCACACCCATATTGGATTCTTTTTCTTGCATACCTTCCATTTCTATTGCGATTTTTTAATGCTGCTGTCACTTCGGTTACCGACGTCCGCCATTTTGTGATGATACAACAGGAATGTTTACTGACGTCACGAATGACGACGCCGCACATGAGGTTGTAATCAACCAGTGAATTTATCAAACACGCGATTATATTCGATCTGGGGTCGGAACACCAGGGCTAGAACATAAATTTCTATCCCAGGGTAAAATCACGGATTTCCTTGTCTGGTGTGCAAGAAAACAATATCCATACAAACTCTACTTTTCTTCATATAAAGTGGGGTTAACAGGGGGAGTACTTACGAGAATCTGTTAAGCATCACGAAAACACGCCTATATAATTTTGACCCCCTTGAACCCCACTTTTATATAGAAAAACTGGGGTACACAGGGGTTAACGTTATTTTTATCATTTCTGCTCTAAAATATAGATTGTGGGTACTCGTTAGAACCGCCTCGATTAGGCGGTTCTAACGAGTACCACAATCTTATTTTTGAGCAGAAATAAGAAAAATATCACAATTTTCATCGTAAAATTTTCATTTTTTCGGAGATAAAGGTTACAATGTATTTATATAGGCGTGTTTTCGTAATGGTAAGAAACTGTTTAACCCATATGTTGTTTTCAATGTTGTAAATAATATCAGAACCTAGAGTGAGGGTTGGGACCCATAGAATCGATTTAAACTGCCCAGTGCTTGTCGCAGGTGGGTTTATTTTAAATGTAGCTTTGTCGGATTTTCCGACGGGGTTCTTCATGTTGTATTTGCTTATGATTGTGTATGAATATTATTATTCTGTTGCACGGGAAGATGGAGCTGGTTGTTATGCTGTTTGTGATTCGTTTTTGTTCCCCTTTTTGTTTTCTTAATTCATCACGAAAACACGCCTATTCAAATACATTGACTATTTTACCGCCGAAAAATCGAAAATTTTATGATGAAAAATTGTGATATTTTTCTTATTTCTGCTCAAAATATAGATTGCGGGTACTCGTTAGAACCGCCTCGGTGAGGCGGTTCTAACGAGTACCCACAATCTATATTTTGGAGCATAAATACGAAAAATAAGGTTTACCCCTGTAAACCCAAGTTTTACTATATAAAAGTGGGGTTCGAGGGGGGTCAAAATTATATAGTAGTGTTTTCGTGATGTGTTAGTTACTCTTCCCCTTAGTGCCATTGGTAAGCTGTAATCTTTGATTGTGACTTTTCCATGGCATCTATTTTATCTATTTTTTTTTTTTTTTGGCAGTAGGGCACGGACCTGTTTTGCTTGCAGCAGGTGTGGGATTAGTAGCTGTTGGGTGTTCCTGTAAGGGGTGCGGGGGGGGGGGGCGATCGGCGATCTCACTAAGTACTGGTAAACTGCTTAAAGGGTCTAAAATAGAAAGGAAGCAATGATCAGGAATCGATACAATTTACCGACAGCTCCCATCAGAGACACCAGAGGGAACGAAACACAAACATGAAACAACAGACCCTAATGGAAACATCAACAGCGGAAAGCCAACAGGACAGTTACTCACAAAATGGTCAATTGGCTATCCAAAATAAAATAATATAAGCGAAACAAACACCCAAAGACAAACCATAACAAAAATAAACCGCGACAGAAGAACCGCCCACGCAAAGTGGTCAGGTCTCGTCAGAAGTATTGCTAGTGAATATGAGGCAAAAAAGAAATAGCGAAAACGAGCAGAAACGTGTACAGCGCAACGCCAGAGCTAAGTCATCAACATTGCTTTCTTCTACTGATCTCTCTTGCTCTATCTGCAATAGACAGTGGTCTCCATCACGAAAACATGCCTATATAATTTTGATCGCCTTGAACCCCACTTTTATATAGTATAACTGGGGTTTACAGAAGTGAACCTTATTTTTCTTATTTCTGCTGTAAAATATAGATTGTGAGTACTCGTTAAAACCGCCTCAATGAGGAGGCGGTTCTAACGAGTACCCACAATCTATATTTTGAACAGAAGTAAGAAAAATATAACACTTTTTCATCTTAAAATTTTCGTTTTTCAGCGGAAAAAATTACAGTGTATTTGTATAGGCGTTTTTTTTTTCGAAATGCCATTAGCCATCTTAAAATACCATAAAGAAAACATGCCTATACAAATATATTGTAAACTTTACCGCCGAAAAAAGGAAAATTTTAAGATAAAAAATTGTGATATTTTTCTTATTTCTGCTCAAAATACAGATTATAAGTACTCTTAGAACCACTTCGTCGAGGCGGTTCTAACGAGTACCCACACTCTATATTTTAGAGCAGAAATAAGAAAGGTAAGGTATACCCCTGTAAATCCCAGTTTACTATATAAAAGTGGGATTCAAGGGGGTCAAAATTATATAGGCACGTTTTCGTGAAGGCACAAATATTAGCATCTCTCGCATGTGATTAAGATTGTTCATTGACAGTAATGACAAACAAATTATTATCACATTATACGGATATTATTTAAATACATAATATCACGAAAACACATTTGGCCCCTTTACACCCCACGTTTATTTGGTAAAACTGTGGTTCAGGGGGGGGGGGGGGGGGTAAATCTTATTTTTAGCTCGGCTGTTTTGGAAGAAAAACAATGCGGTATTGTCATAGCTCTGGCGTCGTCTACGTCGTCGTGCAAAAACGTGGACATTTTGTAATATCTCTGTCATTACTGAACATATTTACTTGAAACTCGGACTAGTTGTTCATTATGAAAATGGGAAGTCACCAATAGGTGAGGAAACCCTCAAAATATTTTTGGCACAGTTATACCCCTTTTTCGATTAGAATTTTTGCAGCCGAGCGTTGGTACCCCCATGCGATGCTCTTGTTCTTATTTCTGCTCAAAGCAGAAAAAAATCTCAATTTCTTCTCTAAACAGTTTCGTTTTTTTTTTATTTATTTTTTTTTTGTTGTTGTTTTTTTTTTTTTCGCGGTAAACTTTACATTTGTATAGGCCCGGTTTCGTAATGAGGAAGCAACAATAATATGTATTTATGCAAGAAAGATAAAAAAAAAACTTCTTGCATCAGCATAATAGGGAAATATTTTTAGTCTTAAACAAGATACAATGGCTTACGTTTTCCTTCATAATTTTATTATGAAAAGGCGTTCATTTCATCAGGTATCATCAATGGCCGGTTGCCTACTATACGGAAACATGGTAATTCCCAGCGAAAACGTTCATTCCATTATAATAACACACCCGTGCGACGTAGTGCCGGTTTTTTTTTTTCACATCTCCAAAATGGCTACTCTATGATAATATTCTTATTTAAACTGCAAACATAAGTTACTTTGGGGCCCTTATTACCATATCACATCAATGTGACAATGGGAAGTCTTTTATTTGTCCAAAATGGTATTTTTGTTATATTTTTCTTATTTATAAGCCATACATATGTTGTTGGTGCTCGTTAGAACCGCCTCATCTGTATGTTTGAGCAGAAATAAGAAAAATAAGATTTTTGGGACAAACAATGTATACCCCAGTAAACCCAAGTTTTCTCTATGTAAAAGAGAGTAAGGGGGCGTTCATTTCACAGACTAATTCACGTGATCATGCTGGATTTACATTTCTGAGCAGACACTGATCACTGCAGGTAGGGATGTAGATCTGGACTCAGGTTATAGTTGTTCGAACTTACACTGCGGTTGCAGTTAGTAAAATGCGCTCTCAACTCAAACGTTTGGTGCTTGATAGTATCTCTGAAGATCATAATCATACACACACGTTGTGACATGTAAACTTGATACATTACGAAAACACGCCTATACAAATACATTGTAAACTTTACCGCAAAACGAAAATTTTAAGATGAAAACGTGTGATAATTATTCTTATTTCTGCTCCAAATATAGATTGTTGGTACTCATTAGAACCGCCTCGATTGATATTTTTTCTTATTTCTGCTCTAAAATATAGATTGTGGTACGTACTAGAACCGCCTCATCGACGCGGTTCTAATTAGTACCCACTGTCTATATTTTAGAACAGAAATAAGAAAAATGAGGTTTACGCCTGTAAAACCCAGTATTATTATATAAAATTGGGGTTCTAGGGAGCCAAAATTATATAGGTGTGTTTTCGTGATGATGTTTGAAATAATGAGATATTGCGTTGCCTAGATACGTTATCCTTCGGTGATTACCCTGTTCTGTGAACTTTGTGATCCCGTACTCTGCGTACCACACTGCGCACTGCAGAATTATATAATCCTATTCAGATGTATTGTATAGCTTTTTATGACTGTTGCTGTTTGTTTGGTGCATTCTAGAATTACAAAATAAAAGTAAAAACTACTTCTTTATATAGGGATATGTTGCACCTGCAAAAGTTATGATTTCGCATGCATAATTAAAACATGGTGCGTATCATTGCAAGTGCAAGTTGATTAAACATAGACGCTCATCGACAATTGAGTGTTGAAATCACACACACACGCACGCACGCACGCACACACACAAACAGTGTATACATTCTTCTTTCAACGTTCATTTCGATGGACTGCCCAGACCGGTTGTCTTTATATGTCCCCGGTAGCGATAGCGGGGAAATTGTTTGTTGGTTTGTTGGTTGGACAACCTTAACATTCTTCTTAATTTTGAACCGCTTGACATAAAGCCTTCATATTTGCCACTTAGGCCTTTCTGTTACAAGGGATTCCCACAAATACAAAAAAATGACCTGTGACCTTGACCTTTGATCTATATTAAAGAAACAAAATAACATTGGTCATAACTTTCGAGCCGTTTTAGATAGAACCTTCATATTTGGCCTGTGGGTTCCTTGTGACAAGGGCTTTCCATCCATACAAACTATTTTGACATGTGACCTTGACTTTGACATGTGACCTAAATTAAAAGAAAAAAATGACCTCGGTCCGGGGACCTGATCGTGTTTCACAAACACATCTTGTTTCTGCATAATATCGGTTATTATATTTGATTCGTTACTCAAATGAATGAAAAATGTGATTTCAGTCTGTTTACACATGCCATATGTTGTTGGGAGCTTAGTCCAAGATATACCAGGTCATTACGACATTGAAACATGTACATTGTAGACAAGTGCCTCATACATAAATTATTTATCATTCGTCTTCCATAGTACGAGTTGTGAATGGAAACAAATCAATCTTGCGCCATGTTAACTCTTCAGACGCCGTGAAAAACTACATCTGAAAATAGCGTCTGCTTATGTCGTCTGCTGATTTTTTTTGCAAACTTTTTAAAACTATTTTTGCATATAGGCAAACAGTGTGGGCCCAGATCAGACTGCTCCTAGAGGAGCAGCTGGATCCACACTGTTTGCACAAAAAACACACACACTTTTAAGGTAAGCGGCAGACGGCAAAGCAGACGACAATGTTGTGATTAGCATTTTAAGGGTTAAGCATTACGATGGCACACCAGTGAGACATAGTGCATTTTTTCACATCTCCAAAATGGTGACTTTTTTATGAAATCCATGTTTTTTCTGTTTTTATACCGCAAACATAGATTGTAGGTGCTCGTTAGAACCGCCTCAGTGAGGCGGTTCTAACGAGTACCCACAACCTATGTCTAGGAGTAGAAAGAAGCCTCCGTGGTGTAGTTGTCATGCTACTCGCCTTGTAAACCAGGAGTAGCAGGATTGATCCTGGGCTTCTCCAGACTTTCGGATGAGTCTGTAAACCAAGGTCCCGTCTGCGTATGACCTTAACTGTTGGTGAGACGTAAAACCCAAACACTCACTCACTAGGAGATGAAAAATAAGAAAAAGAATGTATAGCCCCGTAAACCCAAGTTTACGCTATATAAAGTGAGGTTTAGTTGGGTTCTCCTTTCACGGACTTGGTTACATGAATGGGAGACATTGTTGGTGATCTTCTGCTCCCTTCTCTGTATACTGAGACCCTCTGAAAAACATGGATCTACTTTTAACCATTTTTTGAACCAAATTGGATCTTCCTCCTTATATATAGCAGGAGTCCATTTCAAAATTTAGGGGTGTCTGGTTGTGGTTTCTTCAAAATTTGTTTGGTAAAAGGCTGAACTTTTTGCAAACAGTGTAGGCCCTGATCAGACGTCGCGTTCTGCGGCGTCTGATCTGGGCCTGCACTGTTTGCCATGGTACCCGTTCGGGTGTTTCCAGTCTGAAATGGGTTAAAGGTCGCTCCACAGGAGCAAATTCTTTCATTTAAGAGCAGATCACTTTGTGGGAATGTGTGGCGGCGGTAAAACGTCTCCCTGCCCTACATCATAGTGCAGATTATATTTTCTTGTCCTTTGGGATCATTGATTCCATTGTCGAATTTCGAAAATATCTGAGGGTCACTGATGAGGCGTAATTGGCCGAAACTAGCTAGTCTGGCCCAGTAAACATATACACTCCATATTTTTCAGTTCTGTGGTGTATTCCTTGCTTCCAAAGGATAACCCTTTTATAGAACATATTTGGATGAACTCTATTACAATTAAGTGAAATATTTTTCAAAGGGAGTGCCTCCATTCAGAAAGTGTGTCTACCAACCTTAATTGCATGAACAGAATAATTAAAACTGTACTCAGAGCACTTGGAACTGTACTGCCTTTATTGCCAATAAAGGACAAAACGAATGTTTATTGAATTTAAGTTGTTAGTGCAAGAATGTGTCTACGTCACATTTTTAGCTCGGCTGTTTTCGAAGAAAACGACGAGGTACTCGTATTGTCATAGTTCTGGCGTCGTCGTCGTCTGCGTCGTCGTGCAAAAACTTGGACATTTTGTAATATCTCTGTCATTACTGAACACATTTACTTGAAACTCGGACTAGTTGTTCATTATGAAAATGGGAACTCATACCAATAGGTGAGGTAACCCTCAAAATATTTTTGACACAGTTATGCCTTTTTCGACTTAGATTTTTTGCTTTCTAAAAGAAACTGCAGCCGAATGTTGGCACCCGCATGCGGTGCGCTTGTGTTATTTTTAGCTCGCCTTACGAAAGTAAGGGGGAGCTATTGCCATACCTCCGGGCGTCCGTCGTCGGCGTCGGCGTCAGCGTCGGCGTCCGCATGTGGTTAAAGTTTACCTGCAAGCTCTTATATGTGATGTTTTACAAGTTTATTTTGAATATATAATTAACAATTGCTTAAAAACAATATTTAACATTATCATTGTACTTCATTTTACAGGATTGGACTTTTTGAGAAGTTAATATTTTCCTCTGTTTTACCTCCCTTACTTCCCTGGTTTAAAGAGTTTACCTGCAAGCTGTGTGTTCAAATCCCGGGGGAGGAATGTTTTTTTTTTCTTTTTGTTTTCTTTTTAAAAAAAAAAAAAAAAAAAAAAATAGCGGGTCTGGGGCTCAAGGTCAAGGTCACGTGACTGTGACTATTTTTGGAAAAAAACATTGTCATCGCTCTAGCGCCTTCATTTATTGATGTTTTAATATAACTTCACACAAATGTTGGGTATAGTGATATCTCGAGTGACTTTGACTTTCAGGGTCCGGGGCTTAAGGTCAAGATCACTACTTTCAGGGTCACGGGGTCAAGGTCACTGTGGCTATTTTTAGAAAAACATAGTCATCTCTCTTGCACCTTAATGTATTGATGGATTTTAATATAACTTCACACAAATGTTGGGTATGATGATATCTCTAGCAAGTTCGATTTTCAGGTTCCAGGGCTGAAGGTCAAGGTCACTGTGGCTATTTTTAGAAAAAAAAACTTTGTGATCGCTCTAGTGCCTACATTTATGGTTGGATATTAATATAACTTCACACAAATGTTGGGTATGATAATATCTCGAGCGGGTTCGAATTTCAGGGTCTTGGGCTGAAGGTCAAGGTCACTGTGGCTATTTTCAGAAAAACTTTTTCATCGCTCTTGCACCTTTATCTATGGATGGATTTCAATATAACTTCACACAAATGTTGGGTATGATGGTATCTCGAGTGGCTTTTACTTTCAGATTCCTGTAGGAGCAGTCTGATCTGGACACAAACTGTTTGCTTGTATTCAAAGATATTTTAAAAAAAGTTTCAAAAAAAAAAATCAGCAGACGGCAAAAGCAAACGACATTTTCAGATGTTTTTCGGGTTAAGTGTTGGTTTTGTATGTTTGTGTAAAGGCCCATACAACACTATTTAGACCACATCGACCCGCTTGGTTTACCTTACCACACTTTATATAAAACGGCCCCCGTCCATCGGGGCTTGAAGAAATAGATGGGCTGCATGATGCGTCCACGCTGAGCTGAAACCGGCCGTACACGGGTACTAGTAAACCGCTTAGAGGATCTAAGCCTGCCAAGGCAATGCGGTGCGAGTCGGACCGCCCATGCTTATAAACCCTATTGGTTTCATTGGGCGATAGGGCTTCCATTTCAATGTTGTGCTTGAAAGATGCAATAAAGTATTTTTATACTACCGCAATGAAACAAGGTATCTTATTTCATTGGTCTGCCGTCAGTATATTACTAAAACATATTTCGCTTAAGAGCAATTGGAACACCTGGCATATTTTCCCATTTTCCGCCATTTTTCAAAGGGAGACAACTTTCGGGACTTCCTATTTACTTTTCTATAAGCCCTGTCCCACTGAAAAAGGGGTCTACTTTTAAAGGAAAGAATTTGCTCCTCAGGAGCAAATTTTTTTCCTTTTAGCGTTGGCCCCCTATTGTTTAAGAGTTGGCCCCTATTGACATCGGAGACTAACAACTTTTGCAGGAGTAGCCTCCCCTGAAGATGTTTCCAATCCCCTTAAAAGGTGCACGCAGGTGTTTAAAATTGCATGGAAAAAGATAGGCGTGACATGAAACAATATCGTATTCATTTCATCATATTTTCATTTTCAGTGCATTTACAGATACCCTTTGACATAAAAAGTGTTGACAGGGACATAAATCTAAAAAAAAAAACAAAAAAAAAAAAAAAACAGAGATCCCCTATAGACAATATTGAGACGCACTCACGCGATGTCACATGTCCATGTCAAATTTCATTCCAATTCTATTCTTCACTTCCTTGTTTCTTCCATGTTGATATTGTTTGTTTGTTTGTTTGTTTGTTTGATTTTAAGTTTAACGTCCCCATCAACACTGTATAGATCATGTTGATATTGTATCAGAAGAAACTGTATGAGGAACTGGGATGGGAAACACTGGAAGCCAAAAAAAAAAAAGAAAATAAAAAAACAGAAACTTGTTCTTTATCCATTTTTGTAGGCCGGAGACCCCTAAAGGGGTACCTTGGCAAACAGTGCAGGCCCAGATCAGACGCCGTAGAACACGGCGTCTGATCAGGGCCTGTACTATTTGCTAACATAGTTTTCCATCTAACATAGAGTAGGAATTAAAAACAGGCCTCCACCCCTTATATAACAAAAGAACTTGTACAACATATGGGCCCCGTCAAGCGATTTTGGTACTTATCGTCTATGCGAGCAGCGAAGGTTCAGGCGAGCCTGCGCATCCGCGCAGTCTCGCCAGAACCTTCGCTGCTCGCTCATACAAGCAGTGAATGAAGAGGAACCTTCATACAGAAAGCCATATCCCTGGCCCCTGTGAATGGCTGGGCATGCGCAGTTAAATTTTGTCATGACGGAATGCTCGAAGACACAAATTCGCTTGGCGGGGCTCATATAGCAATGGTAGATTATGGGTTATTACAAAATGTTTTACAATCTATCTCCACTTTATCTATATTCTTTAGTTCCACTTGATTCATTGCACTGCCTCCGCCCGTCGGGGCATGAAGAAATAGATGGGCTGCATGATGCTTCCACGCAGAGCTGAAACCGACCCACACACGAATACTGGTAAACCGCTTAGAGGATCTAAGTAGAAGTAAAACAAAGATCAGGAATTGATACAATTAACTTACTCCATCCATAAAAGACACCAAAGGGAAAGAAATACAAACATTAAGCGACCAGACCATAATGGAAACCTAAACAAAGGAAGGCCATATGGACAGTTACTTTCCCACAAAATGGCCATATGGCCATCCAAAATTAAAAGACACAAGTGATACACACAGTAAGTAACAAACAACAACATAAATAAATCGCCACAGAAGAGCCGCCTTGGAACGGTCAGTGGAAGATTTCCACTGGGGGGCTTAAATCGATTTTAAGCCTGCCAAGGCAATGCGGTGCGAGTCGGCCCGTCCATGCTTATAAACCCTATTGGTTTCATTGGGCGACAGGGCTTGAGATGTCATTTCATCTCAATGTCGGGTAGTAATCCAACAAAATTGGAAGCAACGTCTCCAAAATGACATTGACAGTGTTGACGGGGATGTTTAACATCAAATCAAACAAACAAATGTCTATCATTGCCGGTAACTTGAGAAATGCAAATAACAAACACACCTTAGCATCACACACAACGCAGCATTAAAATTCATTTCACCTTTGAGATTAGGGAATGGAATAATCTAGAAGATGCAATCAGGAATGTCAGTATAGTTGAATCTCTTAAAAGAAATATTAACCAAAGACAGAGCAATTGTACCCAAACTTTATTGCTCTGGATCACGCAAACTTCACACCTTTCACATCAGGCTAAAAACAGGTTGTAGTTCACTTAACCATGACCTTTTGTTTTCTTAAAGATACAGTTGAAGTGCGTTATGTGCCTGCAGGAGCGGAAATATAGAAAATGCAGAACATTTCTTTCTCGAGCGTATGCATTACAATGAACATCGATTGGAACTACTTCAAACAATGTCACAGTTTTGTAATGTAACACTAGATGTACTCCTCAAAGGGAACATAAACTCAGCTTTCGAAACAAACACTAAAATATTTAAAGCCGTGCACAAGTACATTAAATCAACAAAACGATTCTAAAGCTATTGGTACTCTATGTGTCCCCTATCCAATCTCCAGAGTGACTATTCTTTATTATTATTTACATCTCGCATTTTGTTCAAATATGTGAATGTTTTGCAAAGATGATAAATTAATGTGTTTCAATGGCCCATAGAAACGCAGGGTTACGTCCCTGGCTTGTCACCGCTGTGGCTCGGGTTCGAGTCCATGAGTCGACATGCAGCAAGATAGCTTCCCCCCTGCAATGTCGCACAATGAAACCAATAGGGCTTATATGCAACGACGGGCTACTCGTACCACTTTGCCTGGGCAGGTTTAGACCTTCTAAGCGGTTGACCAGTTCTCAAAAGTTTGGTGGGTTGGCACAATGAAACCCAGTCTATTTCTCCTGACCCCGAGGGACGGGCTAGCAGGTTTAAGAAAATATACAATGCTGCCTAACGAAAAGCCGAAGTAATCACATTTTGGCTATCTGGCCGCTATATATTAGGAAAACATGTCCGTGTTAAATAATGGCGTCCAACATGGTGTCAGAAAATGATAAATTTTAGGTAAAAATGTTAAAGTCTTTCTTATTTCTAATTTCAACATAGATTGTGGGTTCTCGTTAGAACCGCCTCATTGGGGCGGTTCTAACGAGTACCTACAATCTATGTTTTTGAGCAAAAATAAGGCAGATAGTGTTTGCCCCGTAAATCCCACTTTTCTCTATATAAAGTGGGGTTTAGAGGGGTCTTCATTCCATGGACTTATTATCGGGATGACATGAACATATATGGACAAAGGGAAGATTCCCATTAATCGTTTCTTGTATTGTTGCTGTGGGTTGCCATAATAATAAAAATAATAATTCGTTTGTCATTACTGACAATGACCAATCTTGAGCACATGCGAGAAATGCTAATGTTTGTGTATTCTAAGATAGCTGATGAGACCAATTCTGTTCTGAACTGTCTAAAGCAGATAGAGTAGTCTAGCTCCTAGACCTTGATGTCATATTGACCAAAGACCAATCTTCCTGTGTTTTGCCATCAAATATGAAACCTTGACTCTTGTCTCAGACATCAAAGGATATCTTCCCAAGATAAAACAAGTTGCTATCAGAGAGGGAAAAAGAAGTGAAACAATAAATATAGAATATATATATGTTATATATTAACTTTAAAATATGATATTCGACTTGTTGCTGTTCTACAGATAGAGCAACAGAGGTTAGAGGAAGGCAGCTCTGTTGGTGTTGCGTTAGCTCTGGCTTTACGCTATGCACGTTTCTGTCCGGCTTCGCAGAATCTTTTTTGCCTCATATCCATTAGCATCGCTTCTGAGGAGCCTCGCCACGCGCTCGGTCCTATGTTGAAGTCCTTTACGGGGGCATTTAGGGCGACCTTATAACGCTTCATCTGACCACCATGGGGGCGT
The DNA here is from genome assembly GCA_963580285.1 of Lucinisca nassula. Lineage (NCBI taxonomy): Eukaryota > Metazoa > Mollusca > Bivalvia > Lucinida > Lucinidae > Lucinisca > Lucinisca nassula. The sequence goes on along the minus strand of OY757024.1, from coordinate 104,595,240 downwards.
TTGCCCATTTTAAATTCTCAATAGAAGATTTTCTTCTGCAACCGTTTCTCAGGCATCCTGGTATCATGGCCTTTCCATCTTAACCCTTGTCCTGCTGAATATTCATATATGCCACACCCACTACCGATTATCAACCAATCAGATTACTTGATGCAAATAATTGCAACAAATTCATATACTGGATGGCAAACAATGTAGATCCTGATCAGATGGCTTCTTCAGAAGCCATCTGATCTGGATCTTCATTGTTTGAAAGATAAGGCTTATCCGGGATTAGCAGGACAAGGGTTAACATGACCAGTTTCAGAAGATGACGTGACGCGTATTTAATCATTTTGCAAATTAATTTTATGGATGATACCCATGCAATTCGCTCCACATGACATTTCAACCTTTATGTGTCAAATAGAATCTTTGGACAGATCATTTTCCTATCTAAAAGTGCCGTGTTTATTTAATTCTTTGTAAGTTTAACAAAACTCACTGTACTTTTTAAGCAAACAGTGTAGACACGGATCAGACTCCGCATTCTGTGGCGTCTGATCTGGGTCTTCAATGTTTGCTACCGATCCATTGGGGGACGGCTAGGCATATACGGGTTTACCGACTGATAGTCCGGTCAAACTGTGTGGGGACCTAGACAAAATTGCAACACAAATGTCTTTTTTAGTTTTGACCACCTCTGATATATGTTAATAACATATAAAAAGTAGGACGGAATCGGAGGATATGAAATTTGATTTTTTTCCTTCATTTATATTTATGAGTGATTTTATCACTGTGAAACTATTATAACTGGAGTTGTAAGCTTGTATAGCTTACAATTTAGTTATGAAATGGATTCTATTACATATATATGTTGATAATAAAACTTTCATGTCATGTTCCATCTAATAAGTCTATGTTTAGTATGAAAAGGGATGTGTTACAAGCCAATGCTTTTGAATATTCGTGTTGGTTTACCCCACCCACTAACGTAATTTTGATTTTGCTTAGTTTCTTGGGCAGTTTTAGTGTCAGCGTTTTCACTGTGAAGAGATAATAGGTTCTTTAAACAAATTTCTCTCTTTCAGTATAAACATATGTTATTGCAACTAATACATATATATGTGTACAATGGGGTTGGGTCACAAGTTCTCTCCACATTAGTTACGACCCTTCCCCTACAAATGACATAAATAAATTATAGTCACGTGAAAATGATATGAACGAACAAATAAATAAATAAATAGTGTGTGCCTTCTCGGGTGAGCATGGAGTGATTGGGATCTTCTAAAATACAAAACAGAAAATTGTTTTGTGTTTTTAATGTAACTCCTGACAGGTCTAAAAAGTGTAGTATAACTTTCGAGGGATATGCGATCATCTCCAAATAAAATCAGGTTGATACTCAAAGGGTGAAACTCGCGCGTTTCATGGAGAAATCTCAACCGTTTGTTTTTATATTTAGAGCATCGAAGGAAATAGTGATCTGCGTTTTCTCTTTCTTGATTACAGGTACAAAGTGGATTCATTGTTAAATGGTTAATATACAAATCATTCGATAAGTTACTACAATTGTTTCTTATTCTAGAATGCATAACTGACAAATATCTGTCACCATTAATATAGTGAGGCGATACTCTTTGAACATCTAGATGGTGTTTTTTTTGTCTGATATTTAAAATTAATTTAAGGAGGGGCTGTTGCGTAAGTTTTCATCCAGAGAATTCCACAACGTTATTCCTGACGGAATACAAGATTTCCTAAATAGTTCGGTACGACAAAACGTTTGAGTAATATTATTTTGATTTCTCAGACGATAATCTGTGGTTTCCCTTATAACGGGAGGGATTAAATCAGTTATGTAGCTTGGAACTAACGCATTCGTTGATCTGTACATAAAATTCATTTTTTGTTGTTTTTTTCTTTCTGCTATTGATGGCCAGCGACATTCCCTGTACAAATTAACCAAAGAAACCGATCTCGAGAGACCAGTTACTAGCTTGATGCCTCATTTTGAAGCTTTTCGTGAGCATTTGAGTCTTGGATAGAACATCCATCCCAGACGACTGAAGAATACTCAAGAATAGGTAGTACATATAAAATATCTATTTGGTCTAGTGCAACTCTAGTGAGCGTAAATTGTATATATTTTCTCATTTTACCTACAATCTTTGCAACACTTGTTAATACGTTTTGAATGCGCTCACCCCACTGTCCGGTTTTACTATAAGTCAATCCAAGATGTTTATGAAATTCTAATTTCCGAGGCTTTTTCGATATTTGCATTAAAATTATTTAAGAAATTACTATCTGCTGCGGTTGGACTTTAAAATGAACCTATCAATAAGCTATCTTGATTAACATCGACCTCTGTCCAAATTGACTCTTCTCAAAATATTTCTAAATTAAGTCTACGTTCGTGCCTGAGGCTTGAACTTATATACAAGAGCAATCCACCTCCAATAGAAAGTAGTTCAGAGGATACGTTGGCGTCAAGATGCGTCTCAGAGAAGCATAAGATATTAAAATCCGAAAGATGATCTTGAATATAGGCAATTTTGTTTCGTATGCTCCTAATATTTAGACGAAGGATAGATAACGAGTGCTCATTGTCTGGACCTGGATTGCTCTCAACAGCTTCTAATAGTAGAAGGAACAAAACTAGAGAAAAGTGTACATTACATAGCGTATTTAGCTATAAATTGAAGCTTTGTCAGAAGCATCCACCAAAAACTCAGTAACCTATATCTAATCATGAAGGTCTGATAGCTGCCAATAGTGTAACAATGAAATAGGACTATGTTGACCTATGCATCTGCAGAAAACTTGGGTTGGGCAGTGAAAGGTGACAAATTGCTGGCGGTACATACAGTAGTTTAGGTCGTAGTACCAAAGCGTTAATCCAAAATCATTAGTCCATAGCCAAAATGGCAAATATCAATGTTCAGATCAACAGACATGGACTCCAGAAGAGTGTAATCAGGCGTCCGCGGATAGTGAGCATTACTTGGTAAGCAAGCTTCGCCCACCATGCCCATTGAACCGAACGAAGAAAAGGTGTAAATGCCGAGAAGGATATGTCCGAGATTTTGGAAGTCTTCCTATGGGTTTCCATTGGCAAACATATCAGAAATAATTCTGGAAATGGCCACATTGTACGGATCAACAAGATCATGGTGCCTTCCATAGAACTTCTTTAGTGTTGGCACCAGTTTGGTTTTTTTGATACCCCTGGCATAACAACCTGGTACTGAGCACCTTCCCAACCTGGTAGTAAGCACCTTCCCACGTTCCATGAATGGGAAAATTGATGTCATCTCGTTTATCGTACAACCTAGTAGTAAGCTTCCAGTTGGCAATATAGAGATAACAATCCAAGTATGAGGAGGAGGTTGCAGTCTCTGTTGTTTCCTTAATTTCAAGTTCACGTGGATAGTTGAATTCCGAGATAAACCACCAGCACCTTAGAGGCTGCTCAATGTCGTCAGGTCTAAATGTAAGGCCGATTGCAAAACTCCTCTGTGCACTTGTCGCAAGCATGGCCTTACATGCTTCCAAATGTGTTGGGTATGCAAGTGAACTAGCTGTCTGAATTCCATTCAGATGGATAATGCAGATGACACTGAAGACTGTGATTAGAATCAAGCTGTAGCAGAACAGTGTATTGAAGGAAAAGATGCACATCATGTCTGTATTGTGATTTGTCATAAATGGTCTAGTAATATTAACATTAATGTAGCAAAACCACAATGTGGTATGTGCACCCACTAAAGCATGACATCTCCCCAGGTATCTGGCCAGTCTTATCACAGTCTTGGATGTGCACTAAATGGGTAGCTGAGGATCCTAGCTTACTTCAAGTGTACACTGATTTTGTTTGATTTTAGGCTTAACGTCCCCGTCAACACTGTAAATATCATTTTGGAGACGTTAATTCCATTCTTGTGGGACTTTTACCCGACATTGAGATGAATTGACATCTCAAGCCCTGCTGTCCAATGAAACTAGGGTTTATAAGCATGGACTCGCACTGCTTTGCCTGGTCAGGCTTAGATCCTCTAAGCGGTTTACCAGTACTCGTTTACGGGTCGGTTTCAGCTCTGCGCGGAAGCATCATGCAGCCCAAGTCCCGATGAGCGTGTCCATCAAGTGTACACTGAAGGCTGTTAAGACCAGATGGATGACCAGGCTTAGATTAGTCTGATTAGCTTTTGATTGCATGATGTTAAGTAGAAGTAAAACAAAGATCAGGAATTGATACAATTAACTTACTCCACCCATAAAAGACACCAAAGGGAAAGAAATACAAACATTAAGCGACCAGACCATAATGGAAACCTAAACAAAGGAAGGCCATAAGGACAGTTACTTTCCCACAAAATGGCCATATGGCCATCCAAAACCAAAAGACACAAGTGATACACAGTAAGTAACAAACAACAACATAAATAAATCGTCACAGAAGAGCCGCCTTGGAACGGAAGATTCCCACTGGGGGGGGGGGGGGGGGGCTTAAATCGATTTTACGTGGCCACAATCCTCGCCCTTACTTCTGTCGCGATTTAGACAAATAATTTGTTCAGTCCACATGAAAGCCACCTAACTCATCAGTGCAACATCTCCGTGAACACAAAAATCAAAGAACCACAGAGGTGAAACAACGGTGAGGACTCGACAGCAAGAAACCACTGAAATGCTGGAGCAAAAGAAAACCAACAGTTAGACTCCGATGAGCCCGACCGGAGACAGAGATCTAATTATGACTTCAGTCCAATTTTATTGTTATATGATTTCAGCGAATAAAGAAACATTGATCATGACAGTTCGTTTTTGTTGTACCTTGGAATTTCCAAACATTTGCTACTATTTGTAGCGGTAGGGAAATATATTCTATGTTGTTTCTTGGTGTTTTAATCCTTTAAGTTTCAATGCAGTAGTCTTGCTGGTTTGTGGTATGCATTTGATAAGTAACATCATCATTAGTCGATATAAATTGTTTAGAGTTCAGTCGCAAGGGCAAAAATGTGGGTGGGGTAATTTTACCCCTGTTTTATCCATATAGGTCATCATTTAATTAATAAAAAAAACTTGTTTAACCATTTCACATGAAAAAGTTTCCATTCTGGTGTAGAAAGATGAGATTTGAAGAAATAAAACTCAACGATACCTTGTCAGATAGCAAAATATTGAATTTAAACACTAAATTGCTTGCCAAACCTAGGTGCTTTCAAAATGCTAAAAAAAAAACAAATTTCATATCGTCCGATTCCGTCCTACTTTTGATATGTCTTTTAGGGAAGGTACTCCAGTACAAAAAGGCTAAAAACATTTGTGTTGCAATTTTGCTTGGGTCTAGGCCAAATATCGCTAGTTTGCCTGGACTATGACAGTATGAATAGACACAAGTCGGGGTAAGAAGATTATCCTTAACTCCATTCGTAGAGTGTTTGCATAGCATTAAAATTAGTTACATGCTTTTGAATACGAATTATAGAAAACTTAACTTATTCAATGCCTGTCTGGCAGTCAAATATTTGTATCATTAACTGAAGTGTTCCGTACTCAAATTAGACTATTCATATAAAATTGTATCTCAATAATAGACACATTCATCAGAAATAATTAAGACCTAATTGTGGCGAATATGCTTAAACACTGAGAAAACTGTCATCACGAAAATAAGCCTATAAAATTTTGCCCCCCCCCCCCCCCACACACACACCTCTTTACTCCACTTTCATATAAAAAAACTGGGGTTTGGTTTAAACAATATTTATTTGCAAATAAATTACAAAGACAAACATAGATACATACACGCAAAATGACATAGGATCTGACGGTAAGCATGGTGCTTATATGGAAGTCATTTTCTAGCCGCGGGGTTTACAGGGGTAAACATTTTTTTCTTATTTCTGCTCTAAAATATTGATTGTGGGTACTCGTTAGAACCACCTCAAGCAAGCCTCGATGGGTGGGGGCCAAGCGCCTGAAAAGGAAAAACACGTTTAACTTACTATGTTATATGGGCTTACACGTGCGCAAATTGCGCTGAACATTTTCCGAGTTCTGTTCTTGGCGCAGCGAAATAATAGCGCAAGACGGCTTGAAGGCGCACAACTGTTTGAATGAAGCTCTATAGGTAGTTAACCACTAAATATTTTCCATAAGCGATTGTCCCTCTCCCACAAAAATTGTGAAAAAAGATTCCAAACCTTGGTGATTTGTAAAGCAACCCTAGCTCAAATGGCAAAGAAAATTCAACATGTAGTCCCGGGCAGCTGCTTTTTCAGCTACAGTCCGCAATCTTTGTTTAGGTGCAGTGCCGAGTTAAGCAACATGTCTATTTTATTTCTAAGGAATGACCATAAAACAAAAAAGTTTGGGTGTCATATTTTGTGCTTGCAGATATAATTGCAAAACGTATGTTATTTTGTTTTGTCATAACGCATTTCGCAAACACGCCTATACAAATACATTGCCACCATTATCGCCGAAAAATGAACATTTTATACTGAAAAGTTTTGATATTTTTCTTATTTCTGCTCCAAATATAGATTGTGGGCACTCGTTAGAACCGCCTCATCGAGGCGGGGTTCTAATAAGTACCCACGATCTATATTTAATATAGATTGTGGGCACTCGTTAGAACCGCCTCATTGAGGCGGTTCTTACGAGTACCCACAATCTATATATAAGAGCAGAAATAAGAAAAATAATGTATACCCCCCGAAACCCCAGTTTTACTGTATAAAAGTGGGGTTCAAAATTATATAGGCGTGTTTTCGTGATGTACTCTTTTCTGACAATGAAATAATTCAATTCTCCATCATTTTGTACATTTCGAGCGATTTAATGGTTGTCATTAAAGTTTTATACTTCTATAAATTCCCACTTACGAAAACACGCCTATTCAAATACATTGTAAATTTTACCATCGAAAAATGAAAATTATCAGATAAAAAATTGTGATATTTTTCTTATTTCAGCTCAAAACATAGATTGTGGATATTCGTTAGAACCGCCTCGACGAGGCGGTTCTAACGAGTACCCACACTCTATGTTTTTGAGCAGAAATAAGAAAAATAATGTATACCCTGCAAACCCTAGTTTTACTATATAAAATTGGGGTTCGAAGGGGGTCAAAATCATATAGACGTGTTTTCGTGATGCTGAGCAAGCATCTGGGAACTACATCACACAGCCGCAGGCAGTAATGTAACGTGGCGTCAAAGAGCACGTTTAGAACCCGCGCGATAGGTCATTGAATTTGAAACGACGTCAACAGCGTTCGATTAAAAGATTGGAATCTGTTGAAAACGAGAGTGTTAGAAGACAAATAAACTGAATTTAAAGACTTGACATTTTTTCGCTTGGCTTTCTTTCAAAGAGGACTGCTTCTAATTGAATGATCATTTCGCCGTGTTCATTTCTTACGCTTTCGAACAAATTCCTCAAATTTACCATTTTAGTGACATTTTTATCCCCCGACCGAATAGGTTCGGGGGATATAGCGATCAGCCTGGCGTCCGTCCGTCTGTCCGTCCGTCCGTAGACGCAACCTTGTGATGGCCATAACTTCTATACCCTTTGAGATTCATTGATAGTTCTTGGCACAATTGTTCACAAGGCTGAGACGGCGTGTCATGCGCAAGAACCAGAACTCTGGATGCCATACTTTTTTAGTTATCTCCCCTTTAAATAAAATAGAATGACTACTTTGTGATGGTCATAACTCCAATACCCTTTGAGATATATTGATGGTACCTGGCACAGTTGTTCACAAGGCTGAGACAGCGTGTCATGCACAAGAACCACAACTCTGGCTGCCATGGTTTTTGAGTTATCTCCCCTTCCAATAAAATAGAATAACTACCTTGTGATGGCCATAACTCCAATACCCTTTAAGATATATTGATGATACCTGGCACAGTTGTTCACAAGGCCTAGACGGTGTGTCATGCACAAAAACCACAACTCTGGCTGCCATGGTTTTTGAGTTATCTCCCCTTCCAATAAAATAGAGTGACTACATTGTGATGGTCATAACTCCAATACCCTTTCAGATATAGTGATGATACCTGGCACAGTTGTTCACAAGGCCGAGAAGGTGTGTCATGTACAAGAACCACAACTCTGGGTGACATGGTGTTTGAGTTATCTCTCCTTCCAATAATATAGAATCACTATCTTGTGATGGCCACATCTCCAATACTCTTTGAGATATATTGATGGTACTTGGTACAATTGTACATGAGGTTAAGCAGGTGTGTCACGTGCAAGAACCACAACTCTGGGTGTCCTGGTTTTTTAATTATCTCCCCTGACAATATAACCTTTTGATGGCCATAACTCCAATACCCTTTGAGATATATTGATGGTACTTGGCACAATTGTATACAAGGTTGAGACGGTGCTTCATGCCTAAGAACCACAATTCTGGGTGCTATGATAAATATTTGAGTTATCTACCCTTCCAATATAACAGTATGACCAGCTTGTGATCTCCAATACCCTTTGAGACATATTGATGGTACTTTGTACAGAAATGCATGAGCTTAAGCAGGCATGTCATGCGCAAGAACCACAGTTCTGAGTATCCTGGTTTTTTAGTTATCTCTCCTGAAGTATAATCTTGTGATGGCCATAACTGCAATACTTTTGTGATATATTGCTGGTTTAATTCTGGTGCACTTTCTATTGGTGAACAATCTTCTGAAGGCCATATTGGCTTTTGGTCGGGGGATTTGCCATCTCTTCCAATGGCTATTTTTATCATTTCGATGACAAAGTTGGAAGTATAAGAAACGAATTATCATTTTGTGGATTTTTATTATCACGTGACCAAGTCCGTGAAATGAATACCCCCTAAACCCCACTTTATATGGAGTAAACTGGGGTTTACGGGGTATACATTATTTTTCTTATTTCTGCTCCAAGACATAGGTTGTGGGTACTCGTTGGAACCGCCTCACTGAGGCGGTTTTAACGAGCACCCTCAACCTATGTTTTGAGCATTTATAAGAAAAATATCACTGATTTTCATCAGAAAAGTAACCATTTGGGAGATGTGAAAAATACACTATGTCGCACGTGTGAGTTATCGTAATGTCGATATGTAAACTCCGGCGAATCACTCACAAACTTAGCTCTTCCACAAAGGGTTTCCGTCTAAGTTTGCGGGTGATTCGCTGGAGATTACACATCGATAAAATCCACACCGAAAAATGAAATCTGGGTTTCATGCCAAGTTTGTGAGTGATTCGCAGTTTACACATCGATAAAATCCACAAAAAAATGATAATTCACTCCTACAATAAATCTAGCCTGCATGACCAATTAAATCCCAAAGTGCTGGCGCCCGGTTTTAGCGCTAAAGCTACCAGTACGATAACAAAAGGTAGCATTGCACTAAATACTGGGTGCCGGGTTTTATCACTTTTGGACCTAGCTTTTTAGTTGCGTTCTAAATACCAGACTTGCTTCCATTGGTTATATATCCTATGTTTTATTTCAATGTGAGAAAATGATAGGTATAAGGGACTAAATTGATGCATGTCTCATAAATATAGCTGTTTTGTGGGAGCAGGTAAATGTTACTATTGTCGCCTATGGAAAACATTTAGTGGAAAGCTCCCTATAGCAAAAGTAGAAAACTGTCCTGTTTTCAGTCATTACATATTATTTCCACACATTTGTAGGTTCTGTCCAATTCTGTTTCATAAAATGAATCTTCATGGCATGTATTTTGCCATAGATACTGTAAAAATGTGATGGTAGTGCTAATTTAGGTCTAACTGGGTGTATTTGATGAATTTGCCTCTAATCTATGTTCTTGGGAGGGGGGGGGGGGGGTTACTTTAAAGCCATGTAAATCAGTGTTTATTGATGGTTTTGGAAAGGAGACCTGCAGTAATTGCATTTGCACAAATACAAGAAAGAATCTACTCCATCTGGAATATAAGAGTAAGGTTTCATGGCACTAGGACTATGTCTCAAACCAAAGCAAAATTTCAAATTTGTCTCTCCGAACAGCCCGCTGCAATATCCGTTATAAGTTCTATTTTATTGTATTCATTTAAAAGGATGTGAACAGCTATAGATTCAGCTATACTTCATGGCATTAAGGCATTTATAAACATTTTCTTGGCAGTTTTGTCCTCAAAATATCCTCAAACTGCCAGTTTTTTACTTTAAATAGGGGGTGTAGGTGTGAAAATGGCCATAAAAATGAGTATTGGTGCTATTTAGGCATAATTCTGTGCATTTTAGGATTGAATTGTTCCAAAGACATTGGAGAAGAACCACTGATGCAAGCCGGTGTCTGGGTTCCATTCCAGAAAGAGCTGAACTTTGCGCTTTTCAAAAAAATATGGTTTGTTCGGATTTCATTGTTGAACCTGAAAGCGATAACTTTTTCGCAAAATTGAAAGATTCTTTGTGACTGAACTTTTGTTATGCATGACTTAACTATTAGATATGACCTAAATTTCTATTTGGCAATTCTTTTAATGCATCATAGAGAAAATGAAGGTTTGGTATGGGTAGCATTGCACTAAATAGTGGGAGATGCCGGGTTTTATCACTTTTGGACCTAGCTTTTAGTTGCGTTCTAAATACCAGACTTGCTTCCATTGGTTATATATCCCGTGTTTTATTTCAATGTGAGAAAATGATAGGTATAAGGGACTAAAATGATGCATGTTTGATAAATATATCTGCATGCTCAAAGAATGTTTTGCTGATTTTATATGGTCACCCCTCCTTTAAAAATGTTGGTTTGTATTTTCTCCGTTCTAGTAGGTATACAAACATGGTTGACTGTAACTTGAAAAGGAGCAGATTCACATGTGGATTTTTTCTCATTCACTTGTTTGGCTAGGATGGCTCTATAAACAAGTAAGGTTTGAAAAGTTTTGTACGTGTATTTTTGTGGGAGCAGGTAAAAGGTTACTATTGTCGCCTATGGAAAACATTTAGTGGAAAGCTCCCCAAATCCCTGTGCAAAAATGGCGTCTATCATATCTCCTTAACTAGCATTTTTTATATGTTTCTTATTGTAGCCAAAACAAAGATGTGGGTGCTCGTTAGAACCGCTGCATTGAGACGTTTCTAAATTAGGCGGTTCTGATGAGTACCACAATCTATGTTTTGAGCAAAAATAAGGAAAATAACGTATACCTTTTCCCTATAGTAGTAGTGGCATTAGTAGTAGTAGTAGTAGTAGTAGTAGTAGTAGTAGTAGTAGTAGTAGTACTAGTAGTAGTAGTAGCAGTAGTAGTAGTAGTATAGCAAGGTACATGTCACGTTAAAGCTTTAAAAGTGACGCAGTTCATAATTAAGCTACTAATCGTATTCTTTTATAAATCCTGCTAGGTTCATACGAACAATGATCATTTTTTCAAAATATATCCTATTTAAAAAAATTTTAATTAACAATTTTGAAGCAAGATATGACAGACAAGTTATTAACCTCCTGTTAACAATTATTTGCATATTTTTGTATAAATGGCAAAATGTTGGATAGATAAAAGTTAGTTAACTTACATCTATCTTTTACCAATATTTAAACAGAATCATCTTTATATTTGTTCGATTTTTTTTCAATCAGTAGTTAAATATTTGACGAGCACTCAAAGAATATTCGGGCTATCTTCACCGCCTCTGTTATGTACCATTCCAGTAAGTCGATTCGCCGTAAAACCGCCACAACCCAAACTAGACAAAATCACTGATCAGCCTGTGGGCTCTGAGAGCCATCGCTGATCGCATTGCTAATTTCAGAAGCCCTCCCCAGCTTCTGAGCAAATGCGAAGATTCAGATCAGCTTGCGCGCATGAACGCGCTGATCTGTATATTTGCTGCGTAAACTTGATATTTGTATGTTTTACTGTGGACCGGATCAACATGCGTTTGAAGCCCAATGTTTGAGGTTCAGCCGTCCAATTATTTATTAACAAATATTCATTATTTGCTGCAAATGCGTGTCGGACCATGTGACCTTCTCTAGGAATAAGCCGTTTTCAACAGACCTTTAGTGTTTTGTACTTTTGATAAAAATGTGCCCACTTAAAGGTGCATTATTGAGCTACCGGGTCTCATTTTTTTTTTTCTGGTTTTTATCTTCAATGCATACTCCTTTGTCATGTGTACACTTTTGGAGCCAAATACAGCTTCAGAACTTTGTGAAAATGGTCGTTATCATTCATGTTTACCCTTCGCTCTAAACATGTGTTCGGAATTTCTGTTCTAAAAATAAATCTGTCACTTTACACATACATGGCGACAGTATCGTCTCTGAGTGTCGTTACTTATGGCATGGTATTCAGCGTCATATTTTTTTCCGATTCAGGCATGGCCTTAGCAAACAAGGCCAAAAATGAACGTCGCATAACGTCATATATGGGGGTTCTATTTTTGTCACAAACTAAAAATAGATCTAACTAGTGTTCGAAGCCTAGTTAGGGAATCCCTCTCAAACTCGTTTACCTGTCATTATAATTGTTCGCATTTTTGCATAAAATGCATTCATTTGTATTGTTTTAAAGAAAAAAACCGGCTATATGTATTTTATTTTTGGAAGCATTTTTTCCAGATACCTCAATAATGCACCTTTAATGCATTTGTCTTTGTTGTCAAGGAAGATCTGATTTTACATTTTTAAATCAATTTCAGTAATTGCCATATGTACAGTTGTCTATACCTTTTAAAAGTGCCAACTTAATGCATCTGTATCTGTTGTCAAGGAAGATCTGATTTTACATTTTTTAATCAATTTCATTAATTGCCGTATGTACAGTTGTCTATACCTTTCAAAATCAATGAGGCAAAAGACTTTAGCGTTTTCTTCAGATGCGATTTTAGGGATAGACGCATGGCGTCTTGCACGTAGCTACTGCAAGTTTTTGTTTGTTTGATTTGAGGTTTAACGTCCCCGTAAACACTGTAAAGGTCATTTTGGAGACGTTGCTTCCAATTTTGTGGGACTTTTACCCGACACTGAGATGAAATGACATCTCAAGCCCTGTCTCCCAATGAAACCTATTGGGTTTATAAGCATGGATGGTCCGACACTCACACCGCTTTGCCTGGGCAGGCATAGATCCTCTAAGCGGTTTACCAGTACTTGTGTGTGGATCGGATTCATCTCTGCGTGGAAGTATCATGCAGCCCATATTATTATTCAAGCCCCGATGGGCGGGGGGCTTAGCTACTGCAAAGTCTCTGTTGCATGCATGCTGCGGGCTCAAACGCGTTAACAAGTCTATATATAGAGAAAAATGGGGTTAACAGGGGTATGTACTATTTTTTGCTTATTCAGTCTGCTCCAAGACATCGGTTGTGGGTACCCGTTAGAACCGCCCCGATGAGGCGGTTCTAACGAGACCCTACAACCTATGTTTGGCGTGTAAATACGAAACATATAAAAAAATTTCATTACAAAAATGAACTGAAAGAAAGTGCAGTAAAATTCCTATATTAATACCACCTTGGGGACTGTTCAAAAGTGGTCTTTAAGACCACCTTTGGGATTGTTCAAAAGTGGTCTTTAAGACCACTTTTGAACGGTCCCGAAGTTGGTCCCTGGCCAGAGGATATTGTGGGCAGAAAACACAAAGAAAAATTCAGAGTACCCTTCAAAATAAGCTTTTTATAGCAAAAATAGTCCTAATTTTAGGTGGTCTTAATAGCGGAATTTCACTGCCCTATGTCACACGGGTGTGTTATCGTAATGCGCCTCATAACGATAACATACCCGTGCGACATAGTGCATTTTTACATCTCCAAAATGGCTAATTTTCTGATGAAAATCTGTAATATTTTTCTTATTTATACTGCAAAAATAGGTTTTGGGTGCTCGTGAGAACCGCCTCATTGAGGCGGTTCTAACGAGTACCCACAACCTATGTTTTGGAGTAGAAATAAGAAAATTATTTTGTACCCCCTAAACCCCAGTTTTCTCTATATAAAGTGGGGTTTAGGGGGTGTTCATTTCACGGACTTGTTCACGTGATGTGACCCTTGGAATACATACACCGATTAGTACCGTATTCTCTTGAGCCGGCTTACATGTTCACATAGGCATGCTTGATAAAGTCTGAGACTCTAAGAATAAAAGCGACATTGACAAAATGAGTGTGGCTGGTTACGCAATGGGTAAAAGAACAAAGTTTCCTTAAAAATCATTTTGATCGCCAATTTAGGTCAACGGTGAACCGTCACGCAGTCGAAAGAAAAACGCAGGCACATTCTCATGCAATACACATGTGTTCTATTCTTACTTCGCTGCCTCCCTCTATACTTTCCTACGTGCTTGCCTACTTTTACTTTCAGAAGCCTCCGTGGTGTAGTGGTTATGCTACTCGCCTGATAAACCAGGGGTTGCAGGATCGAATTCGGCCTTCTCCAGACTTTCGGATGAGTCTTTAAACCGAGGTCCCGTCTCCTTATGACCTTAGCTGTTGGTGGGACATAAAACTAAAACACACACACACACACATACTTTTACTTTCATGTCACGTCACATCACGATGCGGTTCTAACGGGTACCAACAATATATATTTTGAGCAGAAATATGAAAAATATCAGAATTTTTATCTGAAAATTTCCATATCCTTTGGTGGTGAAATTTTCGATACATTTGTGCATTTTTATGCGTTTTTTTTTTCGTATTACAGATGGGAATCAATATCTTTATTGCAGTCTGATATGAGTTTTAGCTGTAGACGGGTATTTGCTTCTCTTGGCTCAGAAATAGGAGCTGAAAAGATAATCGATTATCAGTCCTGTCATTGCGGTCGATAATCGATTAGTAATTACTGAATATTTGGTCAGAATTTTATCTTTCTGGCTTTCTGTCTGAGCTTGATTCTTGCAATATGTTAAACTTCACGGTATGTTTTGGACAGACAGGCCTAAGCAAACATTGTAGACCCAGATGAGACGCCAAATAATGTGGCATCTCATCAGGGTCTGCACTGTTTGCCACTCATTCTGCTATCCTAGTAACAATACTAGGTCATTACGAAAATACGCCTATACAAATACATTGCCACCTTTATCGCCGAAAAAATGAAGATTTTAAGATAAAAATTACAATATTTTTTCTTATTTCTGCTCAAAATATAGATTGATGATACTCGTTAGAACCACCTCTTTGAGGCGGTTCTAACGAGTACCAACAATCTATTTTTAGAGCAGAAATAAGAAAATAGGGTTTACCCCTGCAAAACCCAGTTTTACTATATAAAAGTGGGGTTCGCGGGGGTCAAAATTATATAGGCATATTTTCGTGATGTTCTCAAATAGTTGATTACTAGCATAATGATAAACATTTTTGTGGAATTTTTGTGTCAACCTTAGATAGAAGACATAATTAATTTTTTAAGTCTCCTGATTTATTGAATAAGTTTCTTGAATGGCATACAATAGGTGATCAAACGAAAAGTGACAAATGATATGGAAATTAAATGCAACTATTGCGTTCCCATCACCAAATTTTGGCGCATTTATTGTTTGATCGGCAGTCTGCAATATTGAATTAAAATAATAATGAGATATTTATATGAATTGATCTTGCGTTTCAGCAGTACCATGATTAATGCTAAAGGATTGTCGCAATTCCTGATTAATATTGACACACTTAAACGGCCCTTCTTGTTGGCGATGTTCTGGGGCTAGTTTCACCGAAGCATTTACTACGCATGCTCATCTACAAAAATCATGTTTGATCAAATGCGCACTACGGTCGTTCAATAGATATATGGCCTTACCTACCTAGAGTCAACCCGCAGCAATAAGCAATTCCTCCATCGATGTTCCAAGGCTGAAAGTCCGTTTTGTAGAATTAAGGGTCTTTAGAGTCAATTCACCCTCCAACTGTTCTTCTGACCGGAAGTGACGTCCACGCAATTCTTCCTTCAAGTTCGGAAACAAAAACCATTTGGTGCCGGATCAGTAGAATAGGGTAGATGGGGTAAGGGTTTGATACGGTTCCGCTTCATTGGGTCCACAGAACTTTGCAAGCATGGAATCTAGGATTGGCCTGTTGCAACAGCACACCTTGTGAAATTTTTCTGCGCCTTTTCTGTACTATAGCTGAATGTAATTGGTCCAAAATATTAGCATAATAGTCTCTATTAATAGTCTGGCCATGAGGTAAATAGTCCACTAACAGACCCCCTTGCTATCCCAAAACACAGTAGCCATGACCTTGCCAACTGAAGGCTGAGTCTTGAATTTCTTTGGACGCGGTGAACGTGACCAGTCCATCGTTTTCTCTGCTGTTTAGTCTCAGCGATGGATCCAAGTTTCGTCCCCGGTAACAATTCTTTCAAGAAAGATTCACGGGCAGAATTATATCTTTCTACACGCGACTCAGACATGGACACTCGGACGGCTCGTTGTTCTTTACAAAGTCATTTTGACACTCAATGCACTGATAGCTGCTTCATGTCCAGCCGTTCATGTAAAATGGTAAAGACTCTCAAATCTCATAACGAAAACACGCCTATACAAATACAGTGTAAATTTTACCACCAAAAATGAAATTTCAAGTGAAAAATTGTGATATTTTTCTTATTTTGCTCAAAATATAGATTGTGGGCACTCGTTAGAACCGCCACATTGTGGCGGTTCTAACGAGTACCCACAATCTATATTTAGTCGGGAAAAGGTCAAAAATATGCTCAAAATATAGATTGTGGGCACTCGTTAGAACCGGTGTTAACGAGTACCGCCTATCTATATTTAAGAGCAGAAATAAGAAAAAATAAGTTCCTGTGTGTGCAGCGTGGGCACAAAAGATATGATATGTCAACTGCATATTCAGTGTTTGGTGAAGAGTATCCCACCCACTTATACACGTGTATTTCACCAATGTCAGTTTATTGGAATGCTAAATCTCATTAAGACCACTTTTGAACAGTCCCAAAGGTGGTCTTAATATATGAATTTTACTGTACATGTAAATTGTGTAACAGTTTCGTCTTCTGCACACTGCTCTGCATGATGCTTCCACGCAGAGCTGAAACCGACCGCACATGAGTACTGGTAAACCACTTAGAGGAACTAAGCCTGCCCAGGCAAAGTGGTGCGAGGTGGACCGTCCATGCTCATAAAACCTTGGTTCCATTGGGCGACAGGGTTTGAGATGTCATTTCATCTCAATGTCGGGTAAAAGTCCCACAAAATTGGAAGCAATGTCTCCAAAATGACCTATATAGTGTTGACGGAGACGTTAAACCTCAAATCAAACAAACGAAACAATAATTAAAAAATAATTTAAATTCATAAATGAATTTATAAACAGTATTTATTCACACAGTTGACAAAAAAAATCAGTAATCACTTGTGTGGTGACGAAGAGTACCCCACCCACTTATACACGTGTAGTTCACCAATGTCAGTTTATTGGAATGCTAAATCTCATTAAGTAAACTTTATACCGCTTTAAGTGGGTTAACCGCCATTTCTGGCATATGAGAGTAATAAAAAGACTTTAAAACGGTCTATAGCTTTCATTCAAGCTCACAGTCGAATGCATATATGCATGCATTTCATGGGGTCTTGTAAAAATGGAAATTCCACACGAAAATTGAAATTTGAACCTACCTGAAAAAGTAGTTTCGTACAATATGTTTACTATTTCAACGACATTTAATGCATGTCATCGCAACATCTGACTGTAATAAACCATTTAAATGGCAGAAGGGCATGTCAAATGTCAAAATATTACATGGGCCCCGTCAAGCGATTTTGGTACTTATCGCCTAGGCGAGCAGCGAAGGTTCAGGCGAGCCTGCGCATCCGCGCAGTCTCGCCAGAACCTTCGCTGCTCCCTCATACAAGCAGTGAATCAAGAGGAACCTTCAGACAGAAAGCCATATCCCTGGCCCCTCTGAATGGCTGGGCATGCGCAGTTAAAATTTGTCATGACGGAATGCTCGAAGACACAAATTCGCTCGGCGGGGCTCACATGATTTTCCACAAATACTATCATTATCATGCTTTGGGATCTGTGATCATAGCATGAAGAAAGAATTCCATGTTTTTTTCAGGGAGATAATTTCTAATTTCATCAAATGATTGAATGAGTTCAATAACTGTTTTTAAGTATTCTCGAGCCTTGGCGGGCAACGCGAAATAATAGAAATCAAAGCACTGAGAGTACTGGTGGGTACCCTAAATGACTCAAAATATATTATTGCTCAATATCTTGAGAAAGAAGTGATATTCTGAATTGTACTGTTGCGGAGGAGAGCGGGGAGGTGGGGTTAGTTAATTTAAGCCAAACATTAAATAAAGAGTTTTATCGATTAAGATTCCCATGGGTTTGCAACCAAACTTTGATCGATTCCCAACTCTATCACTTTTGGACATTTCTACAAACAAATGTTTAAAATATTGTTGTTCAAAAAAAGAACATCTATCATTATCTACTTTATTGTTATTTTTTATTTTTTGTAAACAGGATGCTGTACATGGAATGTTTGTGTTAATCCCTGTCCATAGTGTTGATTGATTGTTGAAATGGACATAGCATTGACCATGCCCGTGACTAGGCAGTGCTTAATTTCATATTATTATTATTAAGTCAGACATTAATCATTTTGGTTTAAAGGGAATGGGTACACCTTCAGGGGAGGCAATTCATGCAAACTATGTCAAATGAGGAGCAAATTCTTTCCTTTGATAGTAAACCCCTTTTTCGGTGGGATTGAGCCTGTAGGTGAATGCCACAAGTGTACCGTCCTACGGATCGGGACGTTAATAACTGGAGGCCCCCTGTGCAAGGAGAACCATCCGCTGTGCAGGTTAATGATCCCTACCGTAATCACATGCTTACTTCTGCAAACCTGGAGAGCGTGTAATATACACCTGCGAGTAATGGTCAAATGTGACCGATGGCAGTATCAGTGGAAAGAAAGAACGGTAGAAAAGTGAACAGGGCGTCCCGAAACCTGTCCCCTTGAAAAATGGCGTACCCCTTTGAAAAATGGCGGGAAATGTGCTAGGTGTTCCCATTCTCCTTAATTTATTTATTTTGTTGAAATGGTAAGATCATATGAGCCCCGCCAAGCGAATTTGTGTCTTCGAGCATTCCGTCATGACAAAATTTTAACTGCGCATGCCCAGCCATTCAGAGGGGCCAGGGATATGGCTTTCTGTCTGAAGGTTCCTTTTGATTCACTACTTGTATGAGCGAGCAGCGAAGGTTCTGGCGAGACTGCGCGGATGCGCAGGCTCGCCTGAACCTTAGCTGCTCGCATAGGCGATAAGTACCAAAATCGCTTGACGGGGCCCATATAAACATAAAAATCCGCATAAAGTATACGACATTCAGAAACGTCATTACTGACGTCATTACTGACGTAATCAACGCAGCGCCTTTATGTCATGAACGTCATTTCGAATACCGTCAAACTGGAGTGTCCGATATTCTTGTTTTGTTTGATTTTATGCATTACCGTAAGGAGTTTACAAAATGTAAGTAACAACTTTATTAGTTAGATCTTTTTTGATAATGGACGGGGAGCGAAGGGCGGAAACTGGAGTACTCGGTCCGGGAGAAAAAAAACACCGAATTTTAAGGATGAAATTTCGATCAAATATGTCTTTCAAAAGTTATTGAAAGGTCAAGTTGGTTAATAAAATTCAACAATAACCCTTTCTGTATGCTATGTTTTGTTTGATTTGATGTTTAACCTCCCCGTCAACACTATATGATTTGTTCTCCCCAGACCGTGCCCCTATGCAATTAACAAGAGCACCGCATGCGGGTGCCAACGTTCGGCTGCAAAAATTCTAAATCGAAAAAGGGGCATAACTGTGCCAAAAATATTTTGAGGGTTGCCTCACCTATTGGTATGAGTTCCCCTTTTCATAATGAACAAAGACTTTCGGATGAGTCTTTAAACCGAGGTCCCTTCTCCGTATGACCTTAGCTGTTGGTGGGTCGTAAAACGCAAACACTCATAATGAACAACTAGTCCGAGTTTCAAGTAAATATTTTCAGTAATGACAGCGATATTACAAACTGTCCAAGTTTTTACATGACGACGACGACGCAGACGACGCAGACGACGCCAGAGCTATGCCAATACCTCGTCGTTTTCTTCGAAAACAGCCGAGCTAAAAATAAAAAAATCTTCTATATCGCTTAAATATTTTTTTTTTTTTTTCAGTTTACTTTATGCATTTAATCTGCAATATTTAAGTCACTAACAAGGAGCTTAGTTTTCCAACAACAAATTCCGTATAGTATTTTTTCCCCAACTTTTCTATGTCACTATGCGGCCATTTTGTTTAATGATGTTTGTCATTCATGTCGTGCTTTCTGATTGGCTACTTCAAAAAATTACATTAGATTTTAGATGGTTTACAGTTAACAGGTCATATGATGGTCACGTGACTTTACCGTCTGCGCGAGCAGCTGGCTGCCATATTTAAACAAGATAATGCAAATAAACAGGACTTTTTTCAATGAAGGTATTTTCACAGATACATATTTAAAGAAAAATAATACTTTTATCACATGTGACAACAAGAATAAGTATGAGAAGCGACTTTTACTGGTTTCTGTTGCATTTGCTACTGCTGTGGGTTACCGTGACTGGCCTTAGAAAAATATTCAACCCAACATATTCTCGAAACATGCATCCACCAGCAACAACAGCACGTGAAAATAAAAAGCACGTGCTGACAAGAAAGCACGGTCTGATGAGAATAAGCCATAAAGGTCATTTTGGAGACGTTGTTTCCAATATTTCTGGACTTTTTCCCGACATTGGGATGAAATGACTTCTCAAGCCCTGCCGCCCAACGAAACCAATAGGGTGCCCGTTAGAACCGCCTAATTGAGGCGGTTCTAACGAGTACTCACAACCTATGGGAGTAAAAATAAAAAAAAAATGTATACCTCCGTAAACCCCCGTTTTCTCTATATAAAGTGGTGTATAGGGGGGGGGGGGGGGTCTTCATTTCACGGACATGTTCACGCGATGTTTACTGTACAAAAGAATTTTTGAAATTAGGGCCTGCATTAAAGGTCGGGTTTGTTTGAATGTTTCAGTTTCACACGGATATATAGTGAACTTTGTCAGATACATGGGACATCTGTTGCTCAAACACATAGATTGTGGGTACTCGTCAGAACCGCCTCGTCAAGGCGGTTCTTACGAGTTTCTACAATCTATGGTTTTTGCAGAAGTATTAAACATATCATACTTTTTCTTAAAATTTCCATTTTTGGTGGTAAAATGTTCAATATATTCCGATAGGCGTGTTTTCGTAATGTATTATTATTAGTAGTAGTAGTAGAAGTAGTAGTAGTAGAAGTAGTAGTAGTAGTAGTAGTAGTAGTAGTAGTAGTAGTAGTAGTAGTAGTTTTGTTTGATTTGAGGTTAAACGTCCCCGTCAACACTGAAAAGGTCATTTTGAGACGTTGCTTCCAATTTTGTGGGACTTTTACCCGACATTGAGATGAAATGACATCTCAAGTCATGTCGCCCAATGAAACCAATAGGGTTTATTAGCATGGACGGTCCGCCTCGCACCGCGGTTTCCGGACAGGCTCTAAGCCATTTACCAGAACTAGTGTGCGGGCCGGATTCAGCTCTTGTTGTTGTTGTTGTTGTAGTTGTAGTAGTATAGCAACATTCTTTCGTGGGGATTGATCATAGAATCTTTTCTACGGCAATTCTCTCCCTTATGCTGATCCAAGAAGGGCAGTTGTGGGTTTCTGGCGAAAGAATGTGCCCTGTACGGGTTAACCACTTACGTATAAGCCTGCCCAGGAAAAGTGTGGATAGTAAACTGACCGGCTCAAAAATGGCCTAAGTAGTGTTGACTGGGCCGTTAAACCCCAATACAAACAAACAAAAGTATAACGAATAATATTTCTTACCGCATTATTTACAAGAAAAAAGTGGGTTTTACAAAGGTAGATATTATTTTTCTTATTCCTTATTTCTTCCCAAAACATAACTGATTATCAACCCCGAGCTCAGCAGGACAAGGGTTAAAATGGAGTCTGGCATATCTTCAGAACTAGCAAGTTTCAGATGAATATTTTTGATACTTTTCTTTTTTTCTAGTCCAAACATAGATTATGGGTGCTCGTTAGAACCGCTTCAATAAGGTGGTTCCAACGAGCACCGATGAGGAGTCTATGTTTTTTAAGCCCAAACTAGGAAAATAATCATTTATCATATGACGTCGCGTCTGAGGGTGTAATAACGTCATGTATTATTTTCGATAATCCACTTGTGGATTAAATATGCAAATTAGCTAGATACGTCCCGTAACGTTACATGTACGACGTCCTTAACGACGTCGCGTTTACTAACGGCGGAATATTGACATTTTTGTTAACAAATCGTGAATAAAATGCGTTTTAGATGTCATATGATAAATAGAATCTTGCATTCGTGCTCATGTATTATTGAATTTATTAAACTCGTTGAGAAAAAGGGATAAAATGCTCGGCAAAGCCTCGCATTTTATCCATTTTCCTCAACTCGTTTAATAAATTCAATAATACATGAACACTCATGTAAGATCCTCTATAAACGGCATGAAACAAAGAAATGGAGCATAGCTGGAGAAAAATCCCGCATATGGTGGGATTCGAACACGGGTGCCTGGGGTCGAAGTCCGATGTTCTAACCACTGAGCCTAGAGGCGTCGAATCTTTGACTCAGTGGTTAGAGCATTGGGCTTTCTACCGAGCGGCCCGGGTTCGAATCCCACCGTTGGCGGGATTAATCTTCGACTGTGTTTCTTTCCTTTGTTACGGCTTTTATGTATTAAGAATAACTTATATCGCCGTAAACCCCACTTTTTACTATCTAAAGTGGGATTAAAGGGGTTTCATTGCAAGCATCGCCTGATTGAGGCGTTTCTTACAAGCACATACGACCAGAAAAACTGCCCTTCAGGATCTGTGAAGGGACCTACTATGTCCCGCCGGTCAAAATGGGGAAACTTCAATTTTCCAGGTCGTATGACAAAGATCATCGTCATACCCAAATATGGTAATTTTGTTTTGTTTTATTTGAGGTTTAACGTCCCCGTCAACACTGTAAAGGTCATTTTGGAGACGTTGCTTCCAATTGTGTGGGACTTTTACCCGACAGCGAGATGAAATGACATCTCAATCCCTGCCGCCCAATGAAACCAATAGGGTTTATAAGCATGGACGGGCCGACTCGCACCGCTTTGCCTGGGCAGGCTTATGTCCTCTAAGCAGTTTATTAGTATTCGTGTGCGGGTCGGTTTCAGCTCTGCGTGGAAGCATCATGCAGCCCATATATTTCTTCAAGCCCCGATGGGCGGGTGTCGCCCGAATATGGTATAAAACATATTCTCCAGAACCGCTAAGCCATTTGCCTTGAAACTTTGTAATCGGATTGAATGAGTTCTACCAAAGTTAAAAAATAAAATGGTTACTGAATGTTGTTAAGAGAAGGTGCGGTGGGTAGGGGATGCGGAAGGCGAATAACAAAACAATTGGGTTCGCGACGGCAGACCTAGTTGCTCGATAATAAGGGCAAAATGACGAGAATAAGTAATTTCGATTCTAGCATGAGTTAGAATGATGAAACAACTGTCTAACTGATACTAGTCTGTATCCCTTTTTGTACCAAATGGAATCTTCCTCCTTACGTAAAGCAGGAGTTCATTTCAAAATTTAGGGGTGTCAGGTTGTGTTTTCATCAAAATTGATTAGGAAAATGGCTGAACTTTTGGCAAACAGTGTAGGCCCTGATCAGACGCCGCGTTCTGTGGCGTCTGATCTGGGCCTGCACTGTTTGCCACGGTACCCTTATTGGGGTTTCTGGTACTAAATGGGTTAGGTACAATGTACCTGGGCGCTTAAAGCACATAGGGGCTCCCGTACACACACCCTTCCTCAAAACAAAAAAATAATAATTATTTGGTTCTTATCAACTCAAAGCATAAGCTGTATGTGCTCATTAGAACCGGCCTACACCCTACGTCTTGGAAGATATATAACAAAAAATGTATACCCAAGTAACCCAGGGTTTTCTCTGTATGAAGATGGTTTACGTGTTACGGGAGGTGTTCATTTTACGGACATGATAACATTACATTTACATTCTCAGTGTCAGTGCAATAACAGAAAAAGCCGTATAGTAAACCACTGGAAAGCAATGTAATGAGTACATTGACTCACGCGACGTCAGTGACGCCGGAATGAACAATGGTTCTTGCATAAAAACCTATGCGCATGGCTGTTTGAAGCCATTGTCAAATGTCAAACAGCAAAAACCATGTTCGAATCATGAAATTCGCGTGCTGTTTGAACATGGATTTTGAGCTTTTGATATCAAAAGACGGGCATTGCTTTGTTTACGTTACGGTGAGCGACGTAACGTTATCGCCCTGAACGTAGCGCTTTAGGGTTCAATGATGACGTCACTGCACGACATATTATAAACATCATTCTGAACTGGCCGCCATTTTGGTTTGCCTGTCGCATTTGAAGAGTTTATATGGAATTTATATGGAGCTTTTGGGCGTTTTCGTCAAAATTTGCTGTCGGATTCGTAAGTTATGCAAGAACAACGATCATCCATGGTTATTTCATTGCATTGACATTTGACGGATCCCTCGGAAGATATTTGAACATTCGGCCTAGCGGTTTAATGTTCAAAGAACTTCCTCAGGACCCGGCAAATGTTAATGCATGAAAAACCATGGTTGATCCCTATAATGGCGACGTTACTGTAATCGACACTGGTGTGGTGGTTAAGCTACTCGCTTACGACAGAATCGTAACATTAAAGTATTTTCCAATTTATACTTCAGACTTCTGAAGACAAGGTCGAAGAGCTTATCCGACGAAGAAATCTGCGATCAGGTAAGGATATACCACTTGGTAATATCTAAACTAGTAATACGCCCATAGGACACGGATGCCCCCGCCTGAAAATATGTCTCTGTTCGAATTAATCCATAGAAAGTTATTGACGGTGTTTAAGTTTTGGACCCTTTTTCACATTTGACCTCTAATTACGGCCTTGACCTTGGAGGTAAGGACCTTGTTTTTGTGTGAGGCAGATTGTCTCATGATGGCCAATATTTCTACAAAGTAATTTCAAAATCCATCCAAAAATAAGAAAGTTAATCACTGCGTTTAAGTTTCGGACCCTTTTTTGACCGTTGACCTCTAAGTATGACCTTGACCTTGGAGGTACGGACCTTAGTTTTGCACGTGACACATCGTCTCATGATGGTTAATACTTCAACAAAGTAATTTTAAAATCCATCCAGAAATAAGAAAGTTATTGACTGCATTTAAGTTTCGGACCTTTTTTTTACCTTTGACCTCTAAGTATGACCTTGACCTTAGAGGTACGGACCTGGGTTTTGCATGTGACACATCATCTCATGATGGTTAACATTTCTACAAAATAATTTTAAAATCCATCCAGAAATAAGAAAGTTATTGACTGCGTTTAAGTTTCGGACGGACGAACGAACGGATGGACGGGGGCAACGCTATATGCCCTTCCACCATTCTACGAATGGCGGGGGCATAAAACACTTGTTGAAAGGAACTCTATAGATAATCTTCATCCAGTGGTGTTCTTTCTTCAAATCCCCACTCCCACTACAAGTTCCACCCAAGTTTATAACAAGTGTTCGTTTCGAAGTTTAAAAGTGTCTAGAAACTTGGTAAGAAAAATCTCTCATAATTATCAAAAATAGCTTAACCCTTTTGTACCAAATGCAATCTTCCTCCTAATGTATGGCACGAGTCCATTTCAAAATTTAGGGGTGTCAGGTTGTGTTTTCTTCAAAATTTATTTGGAAAATGGCTGATTTGTTTGCCAACAGTGTAGGCCCTGATCAGACGCCGCGTTCTGCGGCGTCTGATCTGGGCCTGAACTGTTTGCTAGGGAACCCGTTTTGGGGTTTCCGGTACTAAATGGGTTAATATTTGACTCCATCATATTAGCAAGTCCATGCAATGAACGCCCCTCTAAACCCCACTTTATATAGAGAAAATTGGAATTTACAGGGGTATACATAATTTTCTTATTTTTGCTTCAAGATTTAGGTTGCTGGTACTCGTTAGAACCGCCTCGATAAGGAGGTTCTAACGAGAACCCATAACATTTGTTTGGAATACAAATAACAGGAATCAGAAAAGACACCATTTTGGAGATTTGAAGCACGGGTGTGCTAGCGTGATACCCTCGAGCTCTGATCACTCATAGTACATTACGATAACTCACCCGTGCAACATAGAACATTTTTCACATCTCCAAAATGGCTACTTTGATGAAAATCTGTGATAGTTTGCTTATAAATACTGCAAACATAGGTTGTGGGTGCTCGTTGGAACCGCCTCATTGAGGCGGTTCTAACGAGTACCAACAACCCATGTCTTGGAGCAAAAATTAGAAAAATAATGTTTACCCCCCGTAAACCCCAGTTTTCTCTATATAAAGTGGGGTATGTGGGGTCTTCATTACACGGACATGTTCACGTGATAAGAACCTACAGGAACTATATGTTAACAGTACAAAAGGGTACCGGTACTTCGATGAAATTGGTGGTCTGGAGATGTATTTGTGTGGGTTTTGAGTTTTACGTCCCACCATCCGCTAAGGTCATACGGAGACGGGACCTTGGTTAAAAGACTCATCCGAACGTCGGTAGAAGCCCGAAATTAAACCCAGGACCTCTTATTTATGAGGCGAGTAGCCTAACCACTGCAACATTGAACCTTCTAGTGGCCTGGAGCCAGTTTGGTTTCATTTGAGGTTTTACGTCCCCGTCAACACTGTGAAGGTTATTTTGAAGACGTTGCTCCCAATTTTGTGGGCCTTTTTACCGGCATTGAGATGAAATGACATCTCAAGCTCTGCCGCCCAATGAAACCAATAGGGTTTATAATCACGAGCGGGCCGACTCGCACCGCTTTGCCTGGACATGCTGAGATCCTCTAAGCGGTTTACCAGTACTCGTGTGCGGGTAGGTTTTAGCTCTGCGGGTAAGCATCATGCAGCCCATCTATTTCTTCAAGCCCCGATGGGCGGGGGCCGGGCCTGGAGCCAGTAGCACCAGCATGTCTAATTTGCTCTTGCCCTGAGATTAACGAAATGTTAATGCGAATGACAACAGTGCATGTAAGAAAGACTCTTTAAAATGTAGAAAATGGTCGAATTGGGATCAATTCAAATGAGATATTTTCAAATACGCTCATCACGTGAATACGTCAGTAAAAATACGCCCATCACGTGAACACATCCGTAAAATGAAGACCTCCTATACCCCACTTTATATAGAGCAAACTGGGGTTTACGGGGGTATTCATTATTTTTCTTCCAACACATAGGTTGTGGGTACTCGTTAGAACCGCCTCAATGAGGTGGTTCTAACGAACACCCACAACATATGTTTGCAGTATTTGTAAGACAAATATCACGGATTTTCATAAGAAAAGTAGCCATTTTGGAGATTTGAAAAATGCACTTTGTCACACGGGTATGTTATCGTATTCGAGTCATTAGAATATATGTGCCGGCCTCGGTAGCTCTGTCGGATGCGCATCTGACTGGTGATCAGGAGAACGTGGGTTCGATTCCTGCCGGGGTCGGCAACATTCTTTCGTGGAGATTGATCATGAAATCTGTTCTACGTTCATTCTCTCCCTTCCGCTGATTCAAGAAGGGCAGTTGTCAGTTTCTGTCGAAATAATGTGTACTGTACTGGTTAACCGCTTACGTATGAACCTGCCCAGGAAAAGTGCGGATACGTAAACTGACCGGCTCAGAATGACCTAAACTAGTGTCGACTGTGCCGTTAAACTCCAATAGAAACAAACAAACAAACAAACAATATGTACTAAAACAGTGACAAATGAGTCCATGACTGTTTTCTTGCATATACCGGTCGTACCTTTCTGCCAAGATGAATCGTGCAAACAAGGACGAAAAGACCAAATAAAATATATACCCTTAGGCATGCCTTAAAATTTTAATTTACGACTCACACATCTGCAAATGTCATCTTTGATTTCGGATGCAAAATGATAATAAACGTGGATTTCTTTCAATTTTTAGTTTATTATTTAGCAGTCGACTGCACATCAGCTTATCATTATAAAATGAAAACTATAGTTATTTTATTCTATTATTTTCTCGTTGCAGTTGGGTACACCCATTTTGACGTATCGCATCTTCACGAGACCGGAGCAAACGACGCCTTTCCCGCCAACATGTAGGTATCAAAAACAGCAGACGATTTTTAGCCTTGAAGCGCCAAAAATAGAGGGCTATTTTTAGTAGTAGCACACATTATTAACATTATTAGAGTAAAAACCTCCACTAATGGTCACCTCTGTTTAGCAGCCACCTCTCTTCAGCAGCCACAATAATTCCTCATAGTATTTTACTATATATTTAACCTCTGCTCAGCAGCCACCTCTCTCATCCAGCCAGCAGCCATTTTACCAAATCTAAATTCCCTCTATCAAACAGCCAGAGTTAACTCAATAGCAGAAATCGGATGTAAAAATAGGAATTTCTCTTCTGGTTTATTTATTTATTTCAAAATTTATTTTTATCAAAACTACCATTGTGATATATGCATAAATACAATATAAGCATGTCAAAAGAAACCTAAATAACTGAGTGGTGTCAGATGACACCTCTCCAGCATTTATTTAAGAAATAGATCAGCTCTAACTGTGATTTGTTGAGTAATAAATCACAGTTTGGAGGTCAGTTGTAAAGTAGACAAATCACGAGCGCGTAGCGCGCGTGATTTGTCTACTTACAACTGACCGACAAACTGTGATTTATTACTCAATAAATCACAGACTAGAGCTGATCTATTTCGATTCTAACACGCTGAAAATCGGCAATAATGTTGTTGTTTCCTTCAAAATCTCACAACTTTTCGCCATTGTTAGAAGAAATCCCGCTAAAATTAACGACTGAAACACATGCATTT
The DNA here is from genome assembly GCA_963580285.1 of Lucinisca nassula. Taxonomy (NCBI): domain Eukaryota; kingdom Metazoa; phylum Mollusca; class Bivalvia; order Lucinida; family Lucinidae; genus Lucinisca; species Lucinisca nassula. The sequence continues at coordinate 104,566,265 of OY757024.1, read as the reverse complement.
ACATCCTTTTCTAACGTTTTCGATGCAAGAAAATGACGTTACACCGTCTAACGTCAAGGAAATAGACTAGTGACGTCATCAATTGGCAGTTTTAATGACGTCACTTGTCACGCTCTTCCTAGCCGTGATTTGTTGTAGAATAAAACACAGTTGTTTTCCATTGCCTATATAGGCGCGCTGTGTTAGAATTTTCTTTTAGTACATCCATATTGAGCTGTCTTCAATAATCAATATTTTCGTCTGTCGATGAAAAGCCGTACATCATCTCAGACATTTCCCTCTGTTGAACAGCAACCTCCCTTAAACAACCAATTTTGGAGTTTTCCCGGGATGGCTGTTTAATGGAGGTTTCACTGTACTTTTTTGCGGAGAAAGTCAGGCTTGAAAGTATATGTTAATCCTTTTCTTGGCAGATGATAAACTTGATAGTTGGCCATCCAAACAATAAACATTAAAATCTGATGGCAAAATTGAGTAGAGTATGGCATCAATGCTAATTGTGTTCTTTAGTGTGTTGCATGGATGCCACTTCTGAAAATGCCCGTGAGCCTCAGAATTAGGTCAAAGGTCAAATGAGTGCAAAAAAAAATGAAAAGTGCACTGATACAACGCATAATGAAGTAATGTAGTAATTTCTTCATTTTGATTTTTTTATTTCATTATGCGTTGGCGTAGTCGACGCGAAATGAAGTAAAAAAATTATTTCATTTCGCGTTGATATGCACCATATCGACGCAAAATGAAGTAATGATAGAAGAACATAGCTGTCTACGAAAGGAGACCAAAGACTTATGAAGCAATACAGGTAAATTCCAATATAAAGACCACATTTGAGACAGTTCAAAAGTGGTCTTTAAGACCACATTTGAACAGTCCCAAAGATGGTCTTCCACAAGAGCACACTGAATGTCGCAATCACAAAGAAAAATGTAACTTTAACCTTTAAAATATGCTTTACAAACAAAATTTGTCGTAATTTTAGGTGGTCTTAATGGCGGAATTTAACTGTATTTGATTATGTTAGTAGAGTTAAAACGCAACGCCTTACGGTATTTTGGTCTCATGTCTGATAATAAATAATACACTGCAAAAGAACGACCGCTTTTGAACGGTCATTAGTAAAACTATTGGGCGTCTTCTACTTCGGAGTTTAGTGAAATTTTGAGCCCTCTATCGAAGTTCCAATACAGCGTCAAACACAATAACAATAACAAACTGCTTTTGCATGGAGATCTCTAGCTCAACAGTGAGTCATAATACAAACATGTAGTAAAATGGTTATGTATAAATTCATATTATGATATATTCGGGTTGAGGGCTAAACAAATATCCGTCGTCAGAGCAGAAGAAAACCACCAATTAGATCACGGAGGCTCGGACCCATGCAATATTAGGCTCCACGACCTCCTGAATTTAAAAGATTTGGAATGGGACCATGATCAAAGAGTCCGAAAACAGGCCCACCGCCGTGCAACCGAAGAGCGAAGCAAAATTATCCACTGTAAATGGATCGACAACCAAGGATAATAGCCATGCTTTGCCCAATATTCTTGTATAAGCCTTCTGATTTCATTGGGCGGTGAGGCTTCAGATGTCAATCCATCTTAATGCCGGGTAAAAGTCGCACACAATACGGACCTAAATAGTTAAATAGCTAAATATTAAACCTCGGTTCACAGAAACAAAAATTACTTAGACCGCAGTAGGCCTACGCAAGAGCTCTTGGCCTACGTCATAACGACTGGCTTCTTGAACTGCATACTTTTATATAAACTTCTCACCACATGTTTTCGACCTTCCTCGCTCCTTTACTGTTGATAATGCACCGTCATTCTACTTATAAAAGTCTCCACATGAATGTTTTAGCCTTAAATATTTGGGTTACTTTTGTTTCTGTGATGTTTGAAAAAGTGTGCCATCTCTCAAAGCAAAATACATGTGCATTTTTTTTTTCATTTAGAACCGACCTCATACTGTCGACGCATATTCGCCCCCGCCCATCGGGGCTTGAACAAATAGATGGGCTGCACGATGCTTCCACGCAGAGCTGATACCGACCGCACATGAGTACTGGTTATCTGCTTAGAAGGTCTAAGCCTGCCCAGGAAAACTGCTGCGAGTCGGCCCATCCATGCATATAAACCCTTTTGGGTTTAATTGGACGGCAGGGATTGAGATGTCATTTAATCTCAATGTCGGGTAAAAGTCCAACTAAATTGGAAGCAACGTCTCCAAAATGACCTAAATAGTGTTGACGGTGACGTTAAACCTCAAATCAAACAAACAAACTGTCGACGTATAATGAAGTTAAATTAAGTATGCAACCTATAATCGCAAAATGAAATAATTCTTTCATTTTGCGCAAACCTCTTCGTATCGACGCATGATGAAGTAAAAACTACATTTTATTTCATTTCGCATCGACTATGCCAACGCATAATGAAGTACAAATTTCAAAATGAAGAAATTACTAAATTACTTCATTATGCGTTGTATCAGCGCACATACTGATATTTGTAATGTCTCTATCTAAGCAGACCAAATAAAGTTAATTAAAACACCAGCAATGTACTTAGGACATGTTATTTATGCATCATATGTGAGAAAAAAAGTTGTACCGTAGATGTGGCGAAAGTCAAACGTCATTTAAGTACTTTGTTTCTTCATAATATGCATCAAAATTTATAGTACAAAGTGTTGTCTAGAATGTCAACTGAAACAAAGTCAAATAAGTTGCCATTCCCTTATCTAGGAAGCATAAAACCCACACATTATACTAACAGCATAATGGCCAACCTAATCGACTTATGTCAAAGGTTACTTAAGTACAAATGTTCCAAAATGTGTTTATTTTGCAAAATAGGTTGGTTATTCACATGGCATCCATTATTATAAGTAACATTCGAAATCGTCTAAGTTCTTACTAAACGTCACAATGATATATGAAGGATATACTGTCCGTCGAGGAATAGTTGACATTGACGTCACGACTTGTTTTTGTTTTGAACACTGCAAAGCTTATGGAGCTAACCGTAAAATAGCTCAAATAGTCAGCTAGGTCACTGCACGCTATTTGTTGGCGAACTATAGTATATGGTATCTAATAATAACACAAGTGGGTCATCATTAAAGGTCATGTGCAGCTACTAGTATTCAAAGTTTGTATTTAACAAGATACCACTTCATTTTTGTCGCACCTGCTTGTAGCAGGGTGCGACATAGGCGTCCGATTTTCCGTCCGTGCGTCCGTCCATTCGTCCGTCCGTCTGTTAACATTTACGTCGAAGTTCGACATTAACGTCAAAGTTTTTATTTAAGAAACCTACACTACCATCAAACCTTACATGAAACATCTCATAGACTTTCTCACTTTGTAAGCACATTGACCTGGTGATTTTGACCTATATTTTGCGCTCAAGTGACTTTGAGCATTACGTCGAAGTTCGACATTTACGCCGAAGTTTGACATTTACGTCTAAGTTTTTATTTTAGAAACCTCAGCTACCACCAAACCTTACATGAAACATCTCATAGACCTTCTCACTTTGTAAGCACCTTGACCTTGTGACTTTGACCTATATTTTGCGCTCCAGTGACTTTTACCATTACGCCCCGATAGCTCAGTTGGTAGAGTGTCCGCTCCGGGGAACGGGAGGTCACGGGTTCGATCCCGGGCCGCGACATACCAAAGTCGTTAAGAATGGTACTAGCTGCTCCTCGCTTGACACTTAGATTTACGGGGTAGAGCTAGGACTGGTCGACCTAGTGTCAGGATAATGTGACTTGGTGTGGTATCATGTAATGTGTCTGGGACATGATACTTCAGTGAGGCAGCACTATAAAAGTGAGCATTGAGCTCCCTGTCGCAACCAGACACCGTCGTGATATGACTGAAAAATTGTTGAAAGCGACGTGAAACCCGAATTCACACACACACACACACACACACACACACACACACACACACACACACACACACACACACACACACACACACACACACACACACACACACACACACACACAGACACTTTTTGACCATTACGTCGAAGTTCCACATTTACGTCGAAGTTCGACATTTACGTCAAAGTTTTTTATTTTACAAACCTCAGCTACCATCAAACCTTACATGAAACATCTCATAGACCTTCTTACTTTGTTAGCACCTTGACCTGTTGACTTTGACCTATATTTTGCGCCCCAGTGACTTTGACCATTACGTCGAAGTTCGACACTTACGTCAAAGTTTTTGTTTAAGTCAACTGCAAACCTCAGCTACCATCAAACCTTACAGGAAACGTCACCCTGATCTTCTCACTTTGTAAGCAACTACTTGACCTGGTGACTTTGATCTATATTTTGCGTCTGTTCATCCGTCCGTCTGTTAACATTTACGTCGAAGTACGACATTTACGTAAAAGTTTTTATTTAAGTAAACTACAAGCTTCAGCTGCCATCAAACCTTACATGAAGCATCTCCCTGACCTTCTCACTTTGTAAGCACCTTGACCTGGTGACTTTGACCTATATTTTGCGCTCCAGTGACTTTGACCATTACGTCAAAGTTCGACATTACGTCGAAGTTTGTATTGTAATCAACTATACAACAACCATCAAACCTTTCATGAAACTTCATCCTTAGCTCCTGACTAGGCAAGCACCTTGACCCGGTGACCTTGACCTATATTTTACGCTCCAGTGACTTTGACACAAATTAAGTTGATGTTCCAGAGCTTGTCAAATAAAAGGCCTACAACCATAAAATCTTGCTTAGTTCTTCTCCTAGGTACAGACACAGCAGGTATGATACAACGCATAATGAAGTAATGTAGTAATTTCTTCATTTTGAAATTTTTACTTCATTATGCGTTGGCATAGTCGATGCGAAATGAAATAAAATGTAGTTTTTACTTCATTATGCGTCGATACTAAGAGGTTTGCGCAAAATGGAAGAATTATTTCATTTTGCGGTGATAGGTGACATACTTAATTTTACTTCATTATGCGTCGACAGTTTGTATCTAGTTCCATATAAGACACAGAAGCCTATGTGGTGTAGTAGTTATGCTATAACTACTCGCCTGATAAACCGGGGTAGCAGGATCGATCCCAGTTTTGAAACCGAGATCCCGTTTCCGTATGAATGAGTCTTGAAACAAAGTTCGCTACTTTGTATGACCTCATCTGTTGGTGGGACGGAAACTGAAACACACCCGCACTCCTTTTAAGATGCATAGATGGACAAACAACTGGGCAATGGACTTGTCCAAGCCAATATGGTCCCCCACCCCAACTATTGTGTGCACTACATGATCATGTGTTGAGCATTAAAACACAAATGAGGGAAAAACATCAGACATGAGACCGAAATGGGCGTTCACTTTTAACTCTACTAACATAATCAAATACAGTGAAATTCCGCTATTAAGACCACCTAAAATTACGACAAATTTTGTTGTTAAAGCATATTTTGAAGGTTAAAGTTACATTGTCTTTGTGATTGCGTCATCCAGTGTGCTCTTGTGGAAGACTATCTTTGGGACTGTTCAAATGTGGTCTTAAAGACCACTTTTGAACTGTCTCAAATGTGGTCTAAAGTTATATTGGAATTTACCTGTATTGCTTCATAAGTCTTTGGTCTCCTTTCGTAGACAGCTATGTTCTTCCATTATTACTTCATTTTGCGTCGATATGGTGCATATCAACGCGAAATGAAATAATATTTTTACTTCATTTCGCGTCGACTACGCCAACGCATAATGAAATAAAAAAATCAAAATGAAAAAATTACTACATTACTTCATTATGCGTTGTAACACAGGTACCTTGACATGGTGACCTTGACCTATATTTTACTCTCCACAGACTTTGACACTTTTTACGTCGAAGTTCCAGATCTCCTCAAATAAAAGGCTCACAACCATCAAATCTTGCATAATGCTTCTCCGAGATGTACTGACTCTGCAGGTACCTTGACCTGGTGACCATGCCCTATATTTAACGCTCCAGCGACTTTGACACATTTTACGTCAAAGTTCCAGATCTCTGCAAATAATAGACCTACAACCATCAAATCTTGCATAATGCTGGTTCTAGATGTACTGACTGTGCAGGTACCGTGACTTGGTGACGACCTATTTATGGTACTTCATTGACTTTTACACATTTAAGGTTGACATGCCATATCTTCTTAACTATAAGGCCTACAACCACCGAACCTTGCATGGTGCTTCTCTTACATTTACTGACTCTGCGAGTACTTTGACCTGGTGAACTTGACCTATATTATACGCTTTACTGACTTTAACACATTTTACGTCAATGTTCTATATGTCCTAAAATAAATGGCATACAGCAACCAAGCCTTGCATAGTGCTTCTCCTCGATGTAATGATTTGGCACATACCTTGACCTGGTGACCATGGCCTATATCTTTTGGTCCTGTGACTTTGACACATTTTACATCAACTGCCGTCTGCTAAGAATAAAATTTTCTTATTTAATAACAACGTTATGATTGTGGCTCCTGTGACTTGTGCCCCTAATGGGGGGGGGGGGGGGGGGGGGGGCGACGCCGCCTTCTGCGGAATTCTTGTATGACTACAATGTACAGGGTAGCAGCTAATTGCGACAATACATACATGTATCATATGTATTCGCTTATGTGCCCATATCATTAATGTTTTTACTTCAACATTGACAAGTCTATGCAATTCAAACCAAATAGGGTTTTCTCCGATATCACTTATACGAGCTTTCTTCCGCATAACTTATGAACCCAAATGATAGACATAGTCATATATAAATAACAAGCCGTTTTACCGCTATTGTATGCACAAGCTGTCAGTGACTACTGGATGCATTAAATAGTACAAAAAAGCGGGTAACTCTAGATGCAAGTCAAATGAATTGTTTAAATGCATGAACATGTAATAATCTGGCAGCCATCTTGTATATCACCTAACACACATTTTGTATCTCAATATATATTTTTAGGCAAGCACAAGTTAGCAATTTGTCAGAATGTGTTTATTATGCAAACTGTTGAAGATATATCTGAGTTTACAGACAGAGCTTTCCAAAGCAGTCATTTCTCATTAAGCCACCAAGTTTGCTGTATGTGTCACAGAAGACCCAGACAGGCTTCCAATGTGGTTACCTAGACTTCATAAAAGACCATACAAAACACGGTTTATTGCTCATTCAAGCTCTTGTACCACCACTGAACTTCCCAAATAATAAACTTCATGTTTTACTAACATAAATAAAAAAAACATGTTATTAAATATTCTTTGAAAGATCAGAAAGACATCTGTTTTGGCCCATAAAAAATTCTAATGAAGTTTTAAATAAATTGAAATCCAGACATCATCGTGCTTCAAGTCTGTCTTCTTATGGTTTTTCCACCCTTAACACTACGACACTTTCTCATAATCTTATAAAAGAAAAACTTAATGATTTAATTGAATGGACATTTTATAGGGAAGACCTCCTCTAACTTGCATGTGATGTAAGAAATGCTTTTTTCACTTATGAAGAGCATAGAAATTATACTTTATGGTCATGTCAGAAAGTGTGTGATGCTCTCAACTTTCTACTTGATAATATTTACACAAGATTTGGTACTAACATCACGAAAACACGCCTATACAATTTTGACCCCTTCGAACCCCACTTTTATATAGTAAAACTGGGGTTTACAGGGGTAAACATTATTTTTCTTATTTCTGCACTAAAATATAGATTGTGGGTGCTCGTTAGAACCGCCTCATCGAGGCGGTTCTAACGAGTGCCCACAATCTATATTTTGAGCAGAAATAAGAAAAATATCACAATTTTTCACCATAAAAATTTCATTTTTTTCGGCGATAAAGGTGGCAATGTATTTGTATAGGCGGGTTTGCGTAATGGTTATTTAGACAAATTGTGGGTATTCCGATGGGTACCCGCACCCCTTGATGCTGATCTGTTCTTGTTTTGTTATGAAAGAAACTTCATGATCTCCCTTGCCGTTGAAAACCAATCTGAAATCATTGAATAAATAGATGTGAAGGCAATAATCAGGAATCGATTCAATCAACTCACAGCTCCCAGCAGTGACACCAAAGGGAAAGCAAAACGGAAAGCTACTTTCCCACAAAATGGCCAACTGCCTATACAAAACAAAATAATATAAGCAAAACACACGCTCAAAGACAAACCATAACAAAAATAAACCGCGACACAAGAACCGCCTTGGAAAGGTCAGTGAAACGAATTCCCCTGAGGGGGTGGGCTCAAGTCGATTTTACGCAGCTGCATTCCTCGCCCTATAGCTCGACTTCTAGATATTTGGATGATTTATTAAATATTGACAATACCTTTTTCGATGGTTTGATCAGTCCAATTTACCCCAGATATTCAGGTAAATAAAGCAAATTCTTCTGGTACCGAGGCCTCGCCAAGTTTTTGGATTTACATCTGTCTATTGAAGATAGGTTTGTTTCCTGAAAAATTTATGATAAACGCGATGATTTTGATTTTCAGATTGTAACTTTTTCCTTTCTTTGATGGTAATGTTCCTAGTGCGCCATCCTATGGCGTTTATATTTCGCAATTAATTTGATTTGTCAGAGTGTACTAACATTTTATAGATGTCATTCCAACTTAATTTCAAAGTTCAATGTTGGACTTAAATCTCTTTTGCAACAAGGTCTATAGGAACCCGAATTTTATGATGACTTCGTATATAAATTCAGAAAAATATATAATTGCAATGACTTCAGCACCCAGTTTCGTAAAATTCTTCGATATAAAAAGATTCGGTGCAACATAAATGTTATACGACAGACTGCATGCATAGTAGTTAACCAAATCACGGTTGACAACTATGCTTCCCTCTTTAATTGCACGCCGGTGGGTCATGCATCATATTCTATGACGGTCCCAGGGTAAAGGCTTAATGAGAATTTGAAAGAATTTAATTTTATGTAATGTTGGTTCATGCCTGGTGCTCTGTCTACGGTCGGGCACATCGGAGTCTAACTGTTGGTTTTATTTTACTCCAGCATTTCAGTGGTTTCTTGCTGTCGAGTCCTCACCGATGTTTCATCTCTGTGTTTTTTTTATTTTTGTGTACTGTGAGATGCTGCACTGATGAGTTAGGAGGCCTTCATGCGGACTGAACAAATTATTTGTCTAAATCGCGACGGCAGTAAGGGCGAGGATTGCAGCTGCGTAAAATCGATTTAGGCCGCCCTAGTGGAATTCGTTTCACTTACCGTTCCAAGGTGGTTCTTCTGTCGCGGTTTATTTTTTTTTATGGTTTGTCTTTGAGAGTGTGTATCGCTTATTATATTTTGTTTTGGCTAACCAATTGGCCATTTGTGGGAAAGTAACTGTCCTTTTGGCTTTCCGCTATTGAATTTTCCATTAGGGTCTAGTTATTTCATGTTTGTGTTTCTTTTCCTTTGTTGTCACTGATGGGAGGTGTGGGTAAATTGTATCGATTCCTGATCATTGCCTTCACTTCAATTCCATTTGACAGCCATCTTGGATACCATATTAAGGAATTTAAATCTGTCTTTGACAATCTAATACACCTAACAAATATATGTTTTAATATTGTGATAATAAATACTGGTCATCAATGCATCCTTATGCTAAATATGACAAAATTTGATTAGACAACATCCACATCACGTGAACAAGTCCGTGAAATAAAGACCCCCCTAAACCCCACTTTATACAGAAAACTGGGGTTTACGGTGGTAAACATTATTTTCCTTATTACTGCTCCAAGACATAGGTTGTGGGTACTCGTTAGAACCGCCTCAATGAGGCGGTTCTAACAAGCACCCAAAACCTATGTCTGGTGTATAAATAAGAAAATTAGCACGAATTTTCATCAGAAAAATAGTCATTTTGGAGATTTAAAAAAAATGCACTATGTCGCACGGGTGTGTTATAGTAATGATTTTCCACGCGTTTTGTACTTAAATGACCCCTGACCTATAAGACTGTCATACCTTGAGAGTACATTGATAATAATTTTCCATTGTTCACTACACCGGAATAGTTTTATGGTGATTTTAAGCAAGCAATTTTCCCAAAAATGTGTTAAAAGAGAGTTATGAGTAGTTTCATGTTTATTTTGCACTCATTTGACCTACTTCCGAGCCTCAGACGCTTTTCCGGACGTGGCCTCCACCCCTGTGATAGTTGACACACATCAAGGATTACATTTAGCATGGGTGCCATACTCTACTCAATTTTGCCATCAAAAGTAGACATGTCAATCTTTTTTTGGATTGGATGGAGGAAGGTGAATTTGGTGTGATTTTCGTTTTTCGATATTCATTTTCAGGTGAAGTTGGTTTGATTTTCGTTTTTCGTTTTTCGATATTCATTTTCAGGTGAAGTTGGTTTGATTTTCGTTTTTCATTTTTCGATATTCATTTTCAGGTGAAGTTAGTTTGATTTTCGTTTTTCGTTTTTCGATATTCATTTGCAGGGGAATTTGTTTTGATTTTCGTTTTTCGTTTTTCGATATTCGAATTGAGGCCGAATATCGTATTTTGACATTCAAAATCCTAGTTTGACATTCGATTTGGCGAAGAAAATCGTATTTTGACATTCAAAATCCTAGTTTGACATTCGATTTGGCAAAGAAAATCGTATTTTGACATTCAAAATCCTAGTTTGACATTCGATTTGGCGCTGAATATCGTATTTTGACATTCAAAATCCTAGTTTAACATTCGATTTGGCGAAGAAAATCGTAGTTTGACATTCAATATCCTAGTTTGACATTCGATTTGGCGAAGAAAATCGTAGTTTGACATTCAAAATCCTAGTTTGACATTCGATTTGGCGAAGAAAATCGTAGTTTGACATTCAAAATCCTAGTTTGACATTCGATTTGGCGAAGAAAATCGTAGTTTGACATTCAAAATCCTAGTTTGACATTCGATTTGGCGAAGAAAATCGTAGTTTGACATTCAAAATCCTAGTTTGACATTCGATTTGGCGAAGAAAATCGTAGTTTGACATTCAAAATCCTAGTTTGATATTCGATTTGGCGAAGAAAATCGTAGTTTGACATTCAAAATCCTAGTTTGACATTCGATTTGGCGAAGAAAATCGTAGTTTGACATTCAAAATCCTAGTTTGACATTCGATTTGGCGCTGAATATCGTATTTTGACATTCAAAATCCTAGTTTGACATTCGATTTGACGCTGAATATCGTATTTTGACATTCAAAATCCTAGTTTGACATTCGATTTGGCGAAGAAAATCGTATTTTGACATTCAAAATCCTAGTTTGACATTCGATTTGGCGAAGAAAATCGTAGTTTGACATTCAAAATCCTAGTTTGACATTCGATTTGGCGAAGAAAATCGTAGTTTGACATTCAAAATCCTAGTTTGACATTCGATTTGGCGAAGAAAATCGTAGTTTGACATTCAAAATCCTAGTTTGACATTCGATTTGGCGCTGAATATCGTATTTTGACATTCAAAATCCTAGTTTGACATTCGATTTGGCGAAGAAAATCGTAGTTTGACATTCAAAATCCTAGTTTGACATTCGCTTTGGCGCTGAATATCATAGTTTGACATTCAAAATCCTAGTTTGACATTCGATTTGGCGAAGAAAATCGTAGTTTGACATTCAAAATCCTAGTTTGACATGCGATTTGGCGAAGAAAATCGTAGTTTGACATTCAAAATCCTAGTTTGACATTCGATTTGGCGAAGAAAATCGTAGTTTGACATTCAAAATCCTAGTTTGACATTCGATTTGGCGAAGAAAATCGTAGTTTGACATTCAAAATCCTAGTTTGACATTCGATTTGGCGCTGAATATCGTATTTTGACATTCAAAATCCTAGTTTGACATTCGATTTGGCGAAGAAAATCGTAGTTTGACATTCAAAATCCTAGTTTGACATTCGATTTGGCGCTGAATATCATAGTTTGACATTCAAAATCCTAGTTTGACATTCGATTTGGCGAAGAAAATCGTATTTTGACATTCAAAATCCTAGTTTGACATTCGATTTGGCGAAGAAAATCGTATTTTGACATTCAAAATCCTAGTTTGACATTCGATTTGGCGAAGAAAATCGTATTTTGACGTTCAAAATCCTAGTTTGACATTCGATTTGGCGAAGAAAATCGTAGTTTGACATTCAAAATCCTAGTTTGACATTCGATTTGGCGAAGAAAATCGTATTTTGACATTCAAAATCCTAGTTTGACATTCGATTTGGCGAAGAAAATCGTAGTTTGACATTCAAAATCCTAGTTTGACATTCGATTTGGCGAAGAAAATCGTAGTTTGACATTCAAAATCCTAGTTTGACATTCGATTTGGCGCTGAATATCATAGTTTGACATTCAAAATCCTAGTTTGACATTCGATTTGGCGAAGAAAATCGTATTTTGACATTCAAAATCCTAGTTTGACATTCGATTTGGCGAAGAAAATCGTATTTTGACATTCAAAATCCTAGTTTGACATTCGATTTGGCGAAGAAAATCGTAGTTTGACATTCAAAATCCTAGTTTGACATTCGATTTGGCGAAGAAAATCGTATTTTGACATTCAAAATCCTAGTTTGACATTCGATTTGGCGAAGAAAATCGTATTTTGACATTCAATATCCTAGTTTGACATTCGAATTGGGTCCGAATATCGTATTTTGAAATTCAAAATCCTATTCTGACATTCTATTTGGCGCTGAATATCATAGTTTGACATTCAAAATCCTAGTTTGACATTCGATTTGGCGAAGAAAATCGTATTTTGACATTCAAAATCCTAGTTTGACATTCGATTTGGCGAAGAAAATCGTATTTTGACATTCAAAATCCTAGTTTGACATTCGATTTGGCGAAGAAAATCGTAGTTTGACATTCAAAATCCTAGTTTGACATTCGATTTGGCGAAGAAAATCGTATTTTGACATTCAAAATCCTAGTTTGACATTCGATTTGGCGAAGAAAATCGTATTTTGACATTCAATATCCTAGTTTGACATTCGAATTGGGTCCGAATATCGTATTTTGAAATTCAAAATCCTATTCTGACATTCTATTTGGCTGTACTGGGCCCCTTTTAGCGTGACCTTGATCCCCAAGGTCAAAGGTCAAAAAGTAGGACATGGGCATATCTTCTAAACCGTTGGGGGTTACACTTCTGAAACTTGGTCATTGGATGGTCCTTGGAATTTAGAGTGTACTGGGCCCCTTTGAGCGTGACCTTGATCCTCAAGGTCAAAGGTCAAAAAGTAGTAGATGGTCATATCTTCTAAACCGTTGGAATAACACTTCTGAAACTTGGTCATTGGATGGTCCTTGGAATGTAGAATGTACTGGGCCCCTTTGAGTGCATGCTTGGCACCAAGGTCAAAGGTCAAAAAGTAGGACATGGTCATATCTTCTAAACCGTTGGCGTTACACTTTTGAAATTTGGTCATTGGATAGTCCTTGAAATGTAGGGTGTACTGGGCCCCTTTGAGTATGACTTTGACCCCCAAGGTCAAAGGTCAACAACTAGGACATGTTGATATCTTCTAAACCGTTGGAGTTACACTCCTGAAACTTGGTCATTAGATGGTCCTTAGAATGTCGAGTGTACTGGGCCCTTTTGAGTGTGACTTTGATCTCCAAAGTCACGGGTCAAAAAGGAGGACATGGTCATATCTTCTTAACCGGTGGAGTTACACTTCTGAAACTTGGCCATTGGATTGTCATTGGAATGTATGGTGTACTGGGCCCCTTTAAGTGTGACCTTGACCCCCAAGGTCAAAGGTCAAAAAGCTGGCCATGGTCAGATCTTCTAAACCTTTGGAGTTACAATTCTGAAACTTGGTCATTGGATGGTTTTTGGAATTCGGAGTGTAGTATCCAAATTATGATTTGACCCCCTAGGGTTATGTAGAGCCGATCGTCCGCTTCAGAAGGGCGAAAATTGTGTTTTGTATTTAACAGAGAGAGAGAGAGAGAGAGAGAGAGAGAGAGAGAGAGAGAGAGAGAGAGAGAGAGAGAGAGAGAGAGAAAGAGAGAGAGAGAGAGAGAGTTCAACAAGTATAGTAACGTAACAACACAAAGGACACACTCAAATGAGTCGCCCTCGTCCACCGGGGACTGAAGAAATAGATGAGCTACATGATGCTCCCACGCAGAGCTGAATCCGACCGCATACGAATACTGGTAAACCGCTTAGACGATCTAAGCCTGCCCAGGCAAAGCGGTACGGACCATGCTTATAAACATCGGACGACAGGCTTTTAGACGTCATTTTATCTCAATGTCGGGTAAAACTCACACAAAATCGGAAACAACGCCTCCAAAATGACCTATATTAAGTCCCCACCCATCGAGGCTTAAAGAAATATATGGGCTGCACGATGCTTCCACGCAGAGCTGATCGCGACCGAACATTAGTACTGGTAATCTGCTTAGAAGGCCTAAGCCTGCCCAGGAAAACTGCTGCGAGTCGGCCCGACCATGCATATAAACCCTTTTGGTTTTATATGACGGCAGGGATTGAGAAGTCATTTCATCTCAATTTTGGGTAGAAGTCTCACAAAATGGGAAGCAACGTCTTCAAAATGACCTAAATAGTGTTGACGGGGACGTTAAACCTCAAATCAAACACAATGACCTATACAGTGTTGACGGGGACGTTAAACCTCAAATCAAACAAACCAAAACACTCCAATGCGGTGTCTGATTATGCTCGTTGATTATAGATGATTTTCTAGTGTTCGTTCGAACCAGACTTTTTGTCTGAATCCTTGACCAACGTCTAAGCAACGTCGCATCAACATGAACACGAATACGACGCTGCAAAGAAGATAAACTTTTAACTTGACAAATTCATATATTTAAGGTCAATGTCACCCAAATCAAATAAAATATTTTAAGTGGCAATGATATATCGAACCAAGTTCGACCAAATTTCATCTAAGGCGGTCCATAAAGTATGTTCTATAAAAAGTCTATCCTTTGAAATCAAGGAAGACATCGCAGAACTGAAATTATCATCACGAAAGCACGCCTATATAATTTTGACCCCCTTGAACCACACTTTTATACAGCAAAACTGGCGTATATAGGGTTAAACGCTATTTTTTCTTATTTATGATAAAAAAAAACTTAGATTCTTGGTACTCGATAGAACCGCCCCATCGAGTCGGTTTTATCGAGTCCCCGCAATCTAGGTTTCGAGCAGAAATAAGAAAAATATCAGAATTTTCAAAAGAAAAGTTATTTCTTTTGGATTTAAATTTCCAATACATTTAGACAGGGCCTGTTTTCGTAATGGAAGTGTGTATGTTTCCTTGGGCAGACTAGCCATTTAGGCCTCATAAGTGACCCTCCGATATATTAAACATTCAACAGTGGCAACAATGATCCCAAAGGACAAGAAAATATAAATTACGCTATGATGTAGGATAGGGTGACTTTTTTACGTCTGCCTTAACACCAGCTGCAGTGACGTACTATATAAAGATTATCATATGCATTTTTTTCATATTATACCCCATATGAGCTCGAGGGTTGATGTGGGGTATGATATGCAATATGCCTTTTCGCAATACGAAAACACCCCTCTTACCCCCCTTGAACCTTAGGTTTACATAGGTAAAACCATGGGGGTTACAGGAGTATACATTATTTCTTCTTTTCTTATTTCTCCTCTAAATCAGAGATTGTGGGTACTCGATAGAGCACCTCGTCGAGGCGGTTCTATCGAACCCCGCAATCTATGTTTTGAGAAGAAATAAAAAAAAAATATTACGCCGAAAAAAAATGACAACACACATCTTTTATACAGCATCTCATTTAGAGGTTGGCCTGACGTTGCATCGACGTTGCAGTGTGGTTATGTAGGTCGCGATCCAATTTCAACAAAAATACAACGTCTCTACAACGTCGCATTCTGACCTTGAACTGACATCGCAGTTACAACGTTGTATCGATGTTGTGTTGTGTTGTGTTGCGACCTAAATACAAACAAATACCAATGTTGATCCGATGTCAGGCGTTTGCTTGGAAAATATCCTAAATCATTAAAATAGTGTTATTTGGCCATTAAATCTAAATTTAAACAAAAATAATTAAATGGAGGCCTCGCTTATGTGGTCCGGCCTCGGTAGCTCAGTCGGGTGCGCGTCTGACTGGCGATGAGGAGGACGTTGGTTCGATTCTAGCCGGGGTCTACAGCATTCTTTCGTGGAAATTGATCATGAAATATTTTATACCGCCATTATCTCCCTTTCGCTGATTCAAGAAGGGCAGTTGTCAATTCTCGTTCTGGCGAAAGAATGTCCTCACGGACTACGCTCCAGGTTAGTTCACTGCAGAGGAGTCAAGATATTCACCAAAGGACTAGTACGGACCCCGTCTCGTTTAAATTCAATGGAAACTTCACCTCAGATGAGGCTTAAGTTGAGTTCAGTGGAAACTTTGCCTCTGGTGAGTTCTCTGGAGACTTCGCCTTAGGCAAGTATCTTATGTGTTCATGTCAAGTGAGTAAGTTCGCTCTATCAAACAGAGGTGGGGAGGACATAATTTTGGTGCGAATTCCGTTTGCATCGGTGTTGGCGTCAGTGAACCCTGTGTTAACCAATGTGAAGCCTACATGGTGGCATTGCTGTGTTGAAGGATTTCATTTTAAAGGAAAAAGTCCCAAAACTGTCACTTTTGAGTAAAACACACTGTTTTCTCCGTTTCGCTAGATCCGCCTTCTAATATAGATAAATTACAGTTAAAGGCAACGTTGAGAACGTCCTAGCGTTTTTCTCCGTCATCGGCATCGGTATCCGTATTCTGTATTGGTGTAAAATGTCTAAGAAAGAAATGATGGATTTTGATCAAATTTTGCATATGAATTGATATTGACAATGTCTAGCTTGGGATTGTTACACTGCTTTTCGCGTCAATTTTCAACAGAGTTATGGCCTTAGAATGATGCCAGAAAATGATTTCCGCTCAACATATATCTTAAGAAAGAAATGATTGATTTTAATCAGATTTTGCATAAGAATTGATATCGACAACCTCTAGCTTGGGATTGTTACACAGCTTTTAGCGTCAATTTTCAAAAGAGTTACGGCCCTTGAAGGATGCCAGAAAGTTGTTTCCATTTGATATCTTAAGAAAGAAATGATAGATTTTGATAAAATTTTGCATATGAATTGATGCTTGGGATTGTTACACGGCTTTTGCGTAAATTTTCAACAGAGTTATAGACCTTGAATGATGCCAGAAAATGGTTTCCACTCAATATCATAAGAAAGAAATGATTAATTTTGATCATATTTGGTATATGAATTTATATTAACAAGATCTAACTTGGGATTGTTAAGCGGCATTTTGCATCTATTTTCAGCAGAATTATGGTCCTTGAATGACATCAAATATTTACTTCAGTACAATATTTTGAGAAAGAAATGATGAATTTTGATCGAAATTTGTATGTGAATTTATATTGACAAAATATAGCTTGGGATTGTTACATGGCATTTTGCGTCAATTTTCAGCAGAGTAATGGCCCATGAATTATGTCAGAAATTTGTTTCCGCTCAATATCTTGAAAACACATTAATGGATTTTCATCAATTTTTGCATATGAACTGATATTGACAACCTCTAGCTTGGGGTTATTACACAGCTCAATTTTGCGTCAATTTTCAACAGCGTTATGGTCCTTGCCCGATGCCTGAAAGTCTAATTAATTTTGATCATATTTATATGTGAATTTATATCAACAAGAGTTAGCTTTGGATTGTCATGCCAAATTTTGTCTCTATTTTTAACAGAGTTATGACCCCTGAATGGCATCAAAAATTCGTTTCTGCTCGATATCTTGAGAAAAGAAATGATGAATTTTGATCTAATTTGGTATGTGAATTGATGTTGACCAAATATAGCTTGGGATTTTTACATGCCATTGTACTATTGCGGTGGGGGGTATTTAGTAAGCCCTGATTACTGACATCTAGTTGGTCCTGAAGCGCTCACCTAACAGCTCAAGATCTGAAGGGGTAAGGGACACCCTGGGATCCCAAGATCCATGTCTCTTGGTCATGAATCGCTCACCAGAAGAAGAAGAAGAAGAAAGTAGTAAAACTAGATATTATGCAATTGATGAAATGAGGGAGTGGGGCATGCCCCCGTTGTACACTCTAGGGTCCAAAGATCCATGCCTCTAAATGGCCCTTATCATAATGAACAAGAATATATATGGTTTATGGGTGGGTATCTGAACGGTTTCAGAGATATTAAGCATTTTACCATATATGGGCATGGCGGCAATCTTGGTCATGTGACCTGGACCCAAAATGGTCTCCGGATTAAATGTCCCTTATCATAAGGAACAAGAATATATATGGATTATGGGTGGGGATCTGAACCGTTTCCGAGATATTAAGCATTTTACCATATATGGGCACGGCAGCCATCTTGGTCATGTGACTTGGACCAAAAATGCTCCTTATCATAAGGAGCCAGAAAATATATGGTTTAGGGGTGGTATTCTAAACCGTTTGTAAGATATCATGCATTTTCACTTTTTCCCATATAAATGCCTATGTGACCAAATTTGGCGTTGGCAAAAATAGGTCAAGGTCATCCCAGGGTCACCATTTATGCAATTTATAATGGGCCAATGTCCCACATGCTACATACCAAGTCTAATGCAAATCGGCCCAGTGGTTCCGGAGAAGAAGATTTCAGAAGGTTTTTTTTACCATATATGGGCATGGCGGTCATCTTGGTCGTGTGACCTGGACCAAAAATGCAAACTTTCGTTCCCCCACCCCATGGAGGCTCCACATGTTCCAGAGGAGAAGACGCTTGAAAATGTGAACACACATACACACACGACACAAGACAGACAGACAAACTCTGGCCACCCTGTAAGCTTACCATTGAGCCTTCGGCTCAGGTGAGCTAATAAATGGTTCATATGTGGGGATCTGAACGGTTTCTGAGATATTAAGCATTTTACCATATATGGTCACGGCGGCCATCTTGGTCATGTGACCTGGACCAAAAATGGTCCCCCCACTAAATGCCCCTTTTCACAAGGAACAAGTATATATATGGTTGGTTGGTGGGGATCTGAAAGGTTTCCAAGATATTAAGCATTTTACCTTATATGGAAATGGCGGCCACCTTGGTCATGTGACCTGGGACAAAAATGGTCCCGGACTAAATGCCCGTTATCGTAAGGAGCAAGAACATGTATGGTTTGGGAGTGGTATTCTGAACCGTTTGTAAGATATAATGCATTTTCACTTTTTCCTATACAAATGCCTATGTGACTAAACTTGACCTTAGCATAAAATAGGTCAAGGTCGACCCAGGTCAACATTTTAACAATTTATGATGGGCCTACGTCTTAGATAATACTTACCAAGTTTCATGAAAATCGGCATAGCGGTTATGGAGATTTTAAGGGTGTTTTACCATATATGATTATGGCGGCTATATTGGTCATGTGACTGGAACCCATTAGCAAACTTTCGTTCCCCCATCCCATGGAGGCTCCACATGAAATTTGACTTCAGTTGGCCCAGCGGTTTCTGAGGAGTAAAAGTTTAAACATTTTACCATATATGGACATGGCGGACAGCTTCGGCATGTGACCTGGGCCAAAATGCCCCCCCCCCCCCCCCCCCCACTAAATGCGCCTTGTCACAAGGAGCAAGAATATATTTGGTTTAGGGGTGGTATTCTAAACCATTTGTATGATATAATGCATTTTCGATTTTTTTCCATACAAATGCCTATGTGGCCCTCGTCCCAGATGCTACATGTCAAGTTTCGTGGAAATCGGCCCTGTGGTTCCGGAGAAGAAGATTTTTGAAGGGTTTTACCATGTATGGGCCTGTCAGCCATCTTGGTCATGTGACCTGGACTGAATGTCAAAATACGATTTTCTTCGCCAAATCGAATGTCAAACTAGGATTTTGAATGTCAAAATACGATTTTCAGCGCCAAATCGAATGTCAAACTAGGATTGTGAATGTCAAAATACGATATTCAGCGCCAAATCGAATGTCAAACTAGGATTTTGAATGTCAAAATACGATATTCAGCGCCAAATCGAATGTCAAACTAGGATTTTGAATGTCAAAATACGATTTTCTTCGCCAAATCGAATGTCAAACTAGGATTTTGAATGTCAAAATACGATATTCAGCGCCAAATCGAATGTCAAACTAGGATTTTGAATGTCAAAATACGATTTTCTTCGCCAAATCGAATGTCAAACTAGGATTTTTTATGTCAAAATACGATTTTCTTCGCCAAATCGAATGTCAAACTAGGATTTTGAATGTCAAACTACGATTTTCTTCGCCAAATCGAATGTCAAACTAGGATTTTGAATGTCAAACTACGATTTTCTTCGCCAAATCGAATGTCAAACTAGGATTTTGAATGTCAAACTACGATTTTCTTCGCCAAATCGAATGTCAAACTTGGATTTTGAATGTCAAACTACGATTTTCTTCGCCAAATCGAATGTCAAACTAGGATTTTGAATGTCAAACTACGATTTTCTTCGCCAAATCGAATGTCAAACTAGGATTTTGAATGTCAAACTACGATTTTCTTCGCCAAATCGAATGTCAAACTAGGATTTTGAATGTCAAACTACGATTTTCTTCGCCAAATCGAATGTCAAAATAGGATTTTGAATGTCAAAATACGATTTTTTTCGCCAAATCGGATGTCAAACTAGGATTTTGAATGTCAAAATACGATATTCAGCGCCAAATCGAATGTCAAACTAGGATTTTAAATGTCAAACTACGATTTTTTTCGCCAAATCGAATGTCAAACTAGGATTTTGAATGTCAAACTACGATTTTCTTCGCCAAATCGAATGCCAAACTAGGATTTTGAATGTCAAACTACGATTTTCTTCGCCAAATCGAATGTCAAACTAGGATTTTGAATGTCAAAATACGATTTTCTTCGCCAAATCGAATGTCAAACTAGGATTTTGAATGTCAAAATACGATATTCAGCGCCAAATCGAATGTCAAACTAGGATTTTGAATGTCAAAATACGATATTCAGCGCCAAATCGAATGTCAAACTAGGATTTTGAATGTCAAACTACGATTTTTTTCGCCAAATCGAATTTCAAACTAGGATTTTGAATGTCCAACTACGATTTTCTTCGCCAAATCGAATGTCAAACTAGGATTTTGAATGTCAAACTACGATTTTCTTCGCCAAATCGAATGTCAAACTAGGATTTTGAATGTCAAACTACGATTTTCTTCGCCAAATCGAATGTCAAACTAGGATTTTGAATGTCAAACTACGATTTTCTTCGCCAAATCGAATGTCAAACTAGGATTTTGAATGTCAAACTACGATTTTCTTCGCCAAATCGAATGTCAAACTAGGATTTTGAATGTCAAAATACGATTTTCTTCGCCAAATCGAATGTCAAACTAGGATTTTGAATGTCAAAATACGATTTTCTTCGCCAAATCGAATGTCAAACTAGGATTTTGAATGTCAAAATACGATTTTCTTCGCCAAATCGAATGTCAAACTAGGATTTTGAATGTCAAAATACGATTTTCTTCGCCAAATCGAATGTCAAACTAGGATTTTGAATGTCAAAATACGATTTTCTTTGCCAAATCGAATGTCAAACTAGGATTGTGAATGTCAAAATACGATTTTCTTCGCCAAATCGAATGTCAAACTAGGATTTTGAATGTCAAACTACGATTTTCTTCGCCAAATCGAATGTCAAACTAGGATTTTGAATGTCAAAATACGATTTTCTTCGCCAAATCGAATGTCAAACTAGGATTTTGAATGTCAAAATACGATTTTCTTCGCCAAATCGAATGTCAAACTAGGATTTTGAATGTCAAAATACGATATTCAGCGCCAAATCGAATGTCAAACTAGGATTTTGAATGTCAAACTACGATTTTCTTCGCCAAATCGAATGTCAAACTAGGATTTTGAATGTCAAAATACGATTTTCTTCGCCAAATCGCATGTCAAACTAGGATTTTGAATGTCAAACTACGATTTTCTTCGCCAAATCGAATGTCAAACTAGGATTTTGAATGTCAAAATACGATTTTCTTCGCCAAATCGAATGTCAAACTAGGATTTTGAATGTCAAAATTCGATTTTCTTCGCCAAATCGAATGTCAAACTAGGATTTTGAATGTCAAAATACGATATTCAGCGCCAAATCGAATGTCAAACTAGGATTTTGAATGTCAAAATACGATTTTCTTCGCCAAATCGAATATCAAACTAGGATTTTGAATGTCAAAATACGATTTTCTTCGCCAAATCGAATGTCAAACTAGGATTTTGAATGTCAAAATACGATATTCTTCGCCAAATCGAATGTCAAACTAGGATTTTGAATGTCAAAATACGATTTTCTTCGCCAAATCGAATGTCAAAATAGGATTTTGAATGTCAAAATACGATTTTCTTCGCCAAATCGAATGTCAAACTAGGATTTTGAATGTCAAAATACGATATTCAGCGCCAAATCGAATGTCAAACTAGGATTTTGAATGTCAAACTACGATTTTTTTCGCCAAATCGAATGTCAAACTAGGATTTTGAATGTCAAAATACGATTTTCTTCGCCAAATCGCATGTCAAACTAGGATTTTGAATGTCAAACTACGATTTTCTTCGCCAAATCGAATGTCAAACTAGGATTTTGAATGTCAAAATACGATTTTCTTCGCCAAATCGAATGTCAAACTAGGATTTTGAATGTCAAAATACGATTTTCTTCGCCAAATCGAATGTCAAACTAGGATTTTGAATGTCAAAATACGATATTCAGCGCCAAATCGAATGTCAAACTAGGATTTTGAATGTCAAACTACGATTTTCTTCGCCAAATCGAATGTCAAACTAGGATTTTGAATGTCAAAATACGATTTTCTTCGCCAAATCGAATGTCAAACTAGGATTTTGAATGTCAAAATACGATTTTCTTCGCCAAATCGAATGTCAAACTAGGATTTTGAATGTCAAAATACGATATTCTTCGCCAAATCGAATGTCAAACTAGGATTTTGAATGTCAAAATACGATTTTCTTCGCCAAATCGAATGTCAAAATAGGATTTTGAATGTCAAAATACGATTTTCTTCGCCAAATCGAATGTCAAACTAGGATTTTGAATGTCAAAATACCATATTCGGCCTCAATTCGAATATCGAAAAACGAAAAACGAAAATCAAAACAAATTCCCCTGCAAATGAATATCGAAAAACGAAAAACGAAAATCAAATTAACTTCACCTGAAAATGAATATCGAAAAATGAAAAACGAAAATCAAACCAACTTCACCTGAAAATGAATATCGAAAAACGAAAAACGAAAATCAAACCAACTTCACCTGAAAATGAATATCGAAAAACGAAAAACGAAAATCACACCAAATTCACCTTCCTATTGGATGGCCAACTATAAAACGTCAAGACTGATCTTCTCTGAAAATCAAAAGTATGTTTAGGGGAATGGGATCACCTAGCGCATTTTCCCGCCATTTTTTCAAAAGGGAAACAACTTTTGGGACTTCATGTTAGCTTTTCTATAAGCCATGTCCCAATGAAAAAGGGGTCTACTCTTAAAGGAAAGAATTTGCTCCTCAGGAGCAATTTTTTTCCTTTAAGAGTTTACCCCTATTAACATTGGAGACAAAATACTTTTGCAGGATGTGCGTCCCCTGAAATAGTTCCCATTACCCTTAAATTGTCGCCAGCTTCATGTACAGTTGTGTTCAGCATATTTAACAAAAACGAGGCTTGTCAATCATCTGTTAACTGCAATAAAAACTTCCCTCAGAATGCAGGGACGACTTCTATTTAAGGTCAGATGGTTTACTCCGGGTACTCCGGTTTTTGCCCACCTCTGATTAACGAACGGCTCGATATGAGTAAACTAATCTTGAAAGGGCCGTAAAACTGAAACCATCATCATCATCATCCCTCAAAATGCATCGCTAATCTGCAGCCACCCAATGAGAACTTCAGGGTCTGTGCAATACGTCACGTGAACAATGCCATGAAATAGACACCCCCTAAATTCCATTTTGTGTAGAGAAAACTGGGGTTTACGGGGGTTTACATATTTTTCCTGTTTCTTGTCCAAGACATATGTTGTGGGTATATTCGTACTCGTTAGAGCGCCTCAATAAGGCGGTTCTAACGAGCACCCACAGCCTATGTTTGCAGTAAAAATAAGAAAGAAAAATAGCCATTTCGGAGATAAGAATACGTCCCTTATATCGAACGGGTGTGTTATCGTTAATCCCACCTCATATAAAGAAAACTAGCCGTTTACAAGGGGTATACAGTTTTCTCCTTATTTGTGTTCAGAAACATAGATTTTTTGTTTGTTTGATTCGTGGTTTAACGTCCACGTCAACATTGTATAGGTCATTTTGGATACGTTGCTTCCAATTTTGTGGGACTTTTACCCGACATCGAGATGAAATGACATCTCAAGCCCTGTCGCCTAATGAAACCAATAGGGTTTATAAGCATGGACGGTCCGACTCGCACCGCTTTGCCTGGGCAGACTTAGATCCTCTAAGCGGTTTACCTGTACTAGTGTACGGTCGGTTTCAGCTCTGCGTGGAAGCATCATGTAACCCATCTATTTCTTCAAGCCCCGATGGGCGGGGGGCAGAAACATAGATTGTGGGTTCTTGTTTGAAACACCCGTAGTCGCTGTTAGGACTGGAAATAAGAAAATTTTTATTTTCCCTGAAAAATGCTGCTTCTTGACATTGAAAGATGCCATTTTTAACACACGGGTATGGCATCGTACTACCTCGACCTATATTTACGAGCGGTCGCCCCCGCCCATTGGGGCTTGAAGAAATATATGGACTGCATGCAGAGCTGAATCCGACCCGCACACTAATGCTGGTAAACCGCTTAGAGGATCTAAGCCTGTCCAGGAACCGCGGTGCGAGGCGGACCGTCCATGCTAATAAACCCTATTGGTTTCATTGGGCGATAGGGCTTGAGAAGTCATTTCATCTCAATGTCGGGTAAAAGTCCCACAAAATTGGTGTTCCACGAAAGCACACTAAATGTCGCAATCACAAAGAAAATGTAACTTTAACCTTCAAAATATGCTTTAAAAACAAAATTTGTCTTAATTTTAGGTGGTCTTAATAGCGGAATTTCACTGTATTTGATTATGTTATTAGAGTTAAAACTGAACGCCTTACGGTATTTTGGTCTCATGTCTGATTTTTTTCCCTCATTTGTGTTTTAAAGGTGCATTATTGAGCTATCTGGAAAAAATGCTTCCAAAAATAAAATACATTTAGCCGGTATTTTTCTTTAAAACAATACAAATGAATGCATTTTATGCAAAAAAGCGAACAATTATGATAACAGGTAAACGAGTTTGAGAGGGATTCCATAACTAGGTTTCGAACACTAGTTAGATCTATTTTTAGTTCGTGACAAAAATTGAATCCCCATATATGACGTTATGCGACATTAATTTTTGGCCTTGTTTGCTTAGGCCATGCCTGAATCGGAAAAAAATGACGCTGAATACCATGCCATAAGTAACGACATTCAGAGACGATACTGTCACCATGTATGTGTAAAGTGACAGATTTATTTTTAGAACAGAAATTCCGAACACATGTTCAGAGCGAAGGGTAAACACGAATGCTAATGACCATTTTCACAAAGTTTTGAAGCTGTATTTGGCTCAAAAAGTGTACACATGACAAGGGAGTATGCATTGAAGATAAAAACCAGAAAAAAACATTGAGCCCCGGTAGCTCAATAATGCACCTTTAAGGCTCAACACATGATCATGTAGTGCACACAATAGTTGGGGTGGGGGACCATATTGGCTTGGACCAGTCCATAGCCCAGTTGTTTGTCCATCTATGCATCTTAAAAGGAGTACGAGTGTGTTTCAGTTTCCGTCCCACCAACAGCTCAGGTCATACAAAGTAGCGAACTTGGTTTCAAGACTTGGTGTCATACGGAGACGGGACCTCGGTTTAAAGACACATCCGAAAGTCTGGAGAAGCCCGGGATCGATCCTGCGATCACTGGTTTACAAGGCGAGTAGCGTAACCACTACGCCACGAAGGCTTCTGTGTCTTATATGTAACTAGATACCTATATATTAAGGATATTTGCTATACAAACCTTATGGTGCCTCTTAAAAGGAAATCGACCTTAGATATAACTCACCAGGGGGAGCTTAACGGAGAGTCATTGGTACGTCGTCAAAAAAGTCTCCACATGCATGTTGAAGCCTTAAATATTTGGGTTACTTTTGTTTCTGTGATGTTTGAAAAAGTGTGCCATCTCTCAAAGCAAAATACATGTGCATTTTTTTTCCATTTAGAACCGACCTCATACTGTCGACGCATATTCGCCCCCGCCCATCGGGGCTTGAAGAAATAGATGCTTCCACGCAGAGCTGATACCGACCGCACATGAGTACTGCATGGTTATCTGCTTTGGAGGTCTAAGCCGGCCCAGGAAAACTGCTGCAAGTCGGTCCATCCATGCATATAAACCCTTTTGGGTTTAATTGGACGGCAGGGATTGAGATGTCATTTAATCTCAATGTCGGGTAAAAGTTCAACAAAATTGGAAGCAACGTCTCCAAAATGACTTAAATAGTGTTGAAGGTTACTTTAAACCTCAAATCAAACAAACAAACTGTCGACGCATAATGAAGTAAAATTAAGTATGCCACCTATCACCGCAAAATGAAATAATTCTTTCATTTTGCGCAAACCTCTTAGTATCGACGCGTAATGAAGTAAAAACTACATTTTATTCCATTTCGCATCGACTATGCCAACGCATAATGAAGTAAAAATTTCAAAATGAAGAAATTACCACATTACTTCATTATGCGTTGTCCCCCACCCCTGGGTAGTGTTGTATAGTTATGTCAGTTAAATCGCTGAAGATGTAGGGTGGGGAAGAACTGGGGCAGCCCATTTCTTCCCCCACACTTGGGTAGTGTTGTACAGTTTTTTTGTGTTTTTTTTTTCAGTTTTATTGCTGAAGATGTCTTGGGTGGGGAAGGACTGGGCCGCCCGTTTCTTCCTCACCCTTGGTAAGTGTTGAACTGTTAAGTCAATTATGACGTTGAAGGTGTCTGGGGTGGGGAAGAACTGCATGGGCCTGCCCATTTCTTCCCCACCCTTGGGTAGTGTTTGACAGTTATGTGAGTTATATCAGAGGTTGTCTGAGGCAAGGAAGAACTGGGGCGACCCTTTCTTCCCCACCCTTGTGTAGTGGTGTACAATTAAATCAGTTATGGCGTTTAAGTTGTCTGTGGTGTGGTGTGGTGGCCGGCCCAGTCCTTCCCCACCCCAATCTCCAAATTCTATTTAGATTTGAGCTCCAAACATTTTTTTGTGTTTATTATATCGTTTTGCTTTATTCCATTTTTTGTCTTAAAAAACAAAGGAAATTTATCAAAAGAATTTTTTTGTAAACAGAAAAATCTGATGTGGGGATTAAACGGGCTGGCCTAGTTCTTCCCCACCCCAAGTCTCTAAATTCTATTTAGATTTGAGCTTCAAACATGTGTTGCTTATTATATCTTTATAGTTTATACCAATTTATGTCTTAAAAAGCGAAGAAAATTTAGCACAAGAATTTTTTGTAAACAGAAAACTCTGGGATGGGGAAGAAATGGGCCGGTCCAGTTCTTCCCCATCCCACTCTCCAAATTCTATTTAGATTTAGCTCCAAACATTGTTACTTGTTATATCTTTTTAGTTTATACCAATTTATGTGTTAAAAAGCGAAGAAAATTATTCACAAGAATTATTTTTTGTAAACAGAAAAATCTGGGGTGGGGAAGAAACAGGCCGGCCCAGTTCTTTCCCACCCCCAGTCTCCAAATTCTATTTAGATTTGAGCTCCAAACATGCGTTGCTTATTATATATTTTAGTTTATACAAACTTTTGTCTTAAAAAGCGAAGAAAATTTATCACAAGAATTTTTTTGTAAACAGAAAAATCTTGTGTGGGGAAGTTTTTCCCCACCCCCAGTCTCCAAATGCTTATTAGATTTGAGGTCCAAACATTTGTTGCTTATTATATCTTTTGTGTTCATCACGTGAACTAGTCCTTGGAAGGAAGACCCCCCTATACCCCACTTTATATTGAGAAAACGGGAGTTTACAGGGGTATACATTATTTTTCTTATTTTTAATCCAAGACATAGGTTGTGGGTACTCGTTAGAGTCGCCTCAGTGAGACGGTTCTAACGAGGACCCAAAACCTATGTTTGCAGTTTTTATAAGAAAAATATCAGCGATTTTCTTCAGAAAAGTAACCGTTTTGGAGATGAGAAATATGCACAATGTCTCACAGGTGTGTTATCGTAATGTATACCAATTTTAATCTTAAAAAGCGAAGAAAATTTATCACAAGATTTTTTTGTAAACAGAAAATTCTGGGGTGGGGAAGAAACGGGCCGGCCCAGTTCTTCCCCATCCCCAGTCTCCAAATTCTATTTACATTTGAGCTCCAAACATTTGTTGCTTATTATATCTTTTTTAGTTTATACCAATTTATGTCTTAAAAAGCAAAGAAAATTTATCACAGGATTTTTTTGTAAACAGAAAAATCTGGGATGGGGAAAAAACGGGCCGGCCCAGTTCTTCCCCACCCCCAGTCTTCAAATTCTATTTAGATTTGAGCTCCAAACATTTGTTGCTTATTATATCTTTTTCAGTTATACAACCTTTTGTCTTAAAAAGCGAAGAAAATTCATCACAATACATTTTTGTAAACAGAAAAATCTTGGGTGGGGAAGAAACGGGTCGGCTCAGTTCTTCCCCACCCCCAATTTCCAAATTCTATTAAGATTTAAGCTCCAAACATGTGTTGCTTATTATATCTTTTTAGTTTATACCAATTTATGTCTTAAAAAGCGAAGAAAATGTATCACAAGAACTTTTTGTAAACAGAAACATCTGGGGTGGGGAAGAAACGGGCGGCCCAGTTCTTCCCCATCCCAAGTCTCCAAATGCTAATTAGATTTAAGCTTCAAACATTTGTTGCTTATTATATCTTTTTAGGTTATACCAAATGTTGTCTTAAAAAGCGAAGAAAATTGATCACAAGCATTTTTTGTGAACAGAAAAATCTGGGGTGGGGAAGAAACGGGCCGGCTGAGTTCTTTCCCACTCCCAGTCTCTAAATTCTATTTAGATTTGAGCTCCAAACATTTGTTGCTTATTATATCTTTTTAGTTTGTACCAATTTATGTCTTAAAATGCAAAGAAAATTTATCACAAGAATTTTTTGTAAACAGAAATATTGGGGTGGAGAAGAAACGGGCCGGCCCAGTTCTTCCCCATCCCCAGTCTCCAAATTCTATTTAGATTTGAGCTCCAAACATTTGTTGCTTATTATATCCTTTTTAGTTTATACCAATTTATGTCTTAAAAAGCAAAGAAAATTTATCACTAGATTTTTTTGTAAACAGAAAAATCTGGGGGGGGGGGGGAAGAAACGGGCCGGCCCAGTTCTTCCCTACCCCCAGTCTCCAAATGCTAATTAGATTTGACCTCCAAACATTTGTTTGTTACTTATTATATCTTTTTTTTTTTTTGGTTTATACCAACTTTTGTCTTAAAAAGCGAAGAAAATTGATCACAAGACTTTTTTGTAAACAGAAAAATCTGGGGTGGGGAAGAAACGGGCCGGCCCAGTTCTTCCCCACCCCTAATCTCCAAATTCTATTCAGATTTGAGCTCCAAACATTTGTTGCTTATTATATCTTTTTAGTTTGTACCAATTTATGTCTTAAAAAGTGAAGAAAATTTATCACAAGAATTTTTTTGTGAACAGAAAAATCTGGGGTGGGGAAAAAACGGGCCGGCCTAGTTCTTACCCACCCCCAGTCTCCAAACTGTATTTAGATGTGAGCTCCAAACATTTGTTGCTTATTATATCTTAGTAGTTTATACCATTTTCTGTCTTAAAAAGCAAAGGAAATTAATCACAAGAATTATAAGTAAACAGAAAATTCTGGGGTGGGAAAGAACTGGGCCGGCCCAGTTCTTCCCCACCCCCAGTCTCCAAATTCTATTTAGATTTGAGCGCCAAACATTTGTGGCTTATTATATCTGTTTAGTTAATCCTTATTTATGTCTTAAAAAGCAAAGAAAATTCATCAAAGATGCTTGAATTTGGATGCATATTTTATTGCATCTTCATGAATGGTGTAGCACTGAGGAAATTTTGTCATTCAAGCTAAAAGGACTCAGAACTTATTCAGAATGGTCTCTTTTCTCATTTATAACAAATTGTGAGCTGAAAATTATTCGTTGACTATGGTTCTGGAAAAAATTCAGGTGGGAAAGAAACTGACTGGGTGGGGAAGAAACTGACTAGTCAGTTTCTTCCCCCGGGGAAGAATCGGGCCGGCCCAGTTCTTCCCCCGGGGAAGAAATGGGCCGGTCAAATTCTTCCCCGGGGAAGGACTGGGCCGGGGGAAGAAACTGACCGTTACACCGGCTTCTCCAGACTTTCGGATTAGTCTTTAAACCGAGGTCCCGTCTCCATATGACCTTAGCTGTTGGTGAGACGTAAAACTCAAACACTCACTCGAGCCTCATATGTTAGACGCCAGGTTCTGCAATGGAAGGCCGGGTGGATTTCTCCAGATATTTCGGATTTCTAACTCTAAATTTTAACGCAGAAATAAAAAAAAAAACAGTTTTACTATATAAAAGTGGGGTTCAAATGGTTCAAAATTATACAGGCGTGTTTTCGTGTTGAAAACACATGTCAGGTGCATCTCTTCACCTTAAGGGCACGGAAAATGGGGTATTGTTGATATTACATTTCTTTATTGGTATGTCAGCAATGTCGTAAGTAAAACTGTCAGGCCAAGTCCGTGAAATGAACACCCCACTAAACCCCACTTTGTATAGAGAAAACTTGGATCTACGGGGGTATACCTTATTTTTCCCATTCCTGCTCCAAGATATAGGTTGTTGGTACTCGTTAGAACCGCCTCAATGAGGCGGTTCTAACGAGTACCCACAACCTATATTTGCAGTATGAATAAGAAAAATAGCACGGATTTTTATCAGAAAAGTAGCCATTTTGGAGCGGTGAAAATATGCACTATGTCGCAAGGGTGTGTTATCGTCATGGTTAGCTAACAACAAGGGGCTGATCAGCCTGCGCGGCCCATGCAGTGATCGGTAACTTTGTGTTCGCTGCCTGCTTAGTACAAAACCTAGTCTCCAGCATATACAGTGAAATTTCACTGCTAAGACCACCTGAAATTAAGACAAATACTGCTTTAAAAAGCTTATTTAGAAGAGTGCAGTTATTCGCCTTATCAGGGAGCACCTTTAGGACTGTTCAAAAGTGGTCTTAAAGACCTGTGGAATGGGCCGCGGCAGACTTTGGATTCCGGGATTGCCCGATATTTCGGGCGGATATACTGGACACCAGGCAAGGTGTCTGTGACAGTCCCAAAGGTGGTCTTGATATAGGAATTTTACTGTATTACGATAACACATCCATATGACATAGTGCCATCTTTCATATCCGCAAAGAGCTTTTTTTTCTTATCGAGGTGGTTCTAACGAGTACCCACCACGTGAACAAGTCCGTGAAATGAACACCCCCCTAAACCCCACTTTATACAGAGAAAACTGGGGGTTTACAGGGCTTTACATTATTTGTCTTATTTTTGCCCCAAGACATAGGTTGTGGGTACTCGTTAGAACCGCCTCAATGAGGATGAGGCGGTTCTAACGAGTACCCACAACCTATGTTTGCAGTATTTATAAAAAAAATAGTACGTTTTTTCCTGAGAAAAGTATCCATTTTGGCGATGTGAAAAAAAAGCACGGGTATGTTATCGTAATGCACAACCTATGTTTGGGAACGAAAATAAGATACGACCTAGTGCATTTTTCACATCTCCAAAGTGGCTACTTTTCTGAAGAAAATCCGTTATTTTTTGTTTCTTATTTATACTGCAAACATAGGTTGTGGGTGCTCGTTAGAACCACCACAATGGAGCAGAAACAAGAAAAATAATGTATACCCCCATAATCCCAGTTTTCTTATATAAAGTGGGGTTTAGGGTTGTTCATTTTACTGACCTGTTCATGTGATATATGTCCCTGTAAACCCCAGGTTTGTCTATATAAAGTGGGATTTAAAGGTTAAGACTTTTGCTAGACTGTGTACATGTAGCTTAGCAGGTCAGGTTTGCTTTTCCTTGCCAAAGATCCCGAAAACAAGCGGTTTTAATGACGATTCTCATTTGAGGGGATATTGCGATTTAAACAAAAAATTGGAAAATGCACACTTTTTTGACGTACATAGACATGATAAAGCGGAAAAATTCGTGTTTGAAAAGATGAACATAAGATATTTGCGTTTCGAATAACATTCGCAGGTGTCCGTCCTTTACATGTTCGTATAACGAAAATTACATGTCATTACGAAAACACGTCTGTATAAATACATAGTAAACTTTACCGCTGAAAATACGAAAATTTTAAAATTGTGATAGTTTTCTTATTTCTTCTCAAAATACAGATTGTGGGTGGTACATGTTAGAACTGCCTCATCGAAGCGGCACAATCTATATTTAAGAGCAGAAATAGAAAAAATAAGGTTCACCCATGTAAACCCCAGTTTTACTATATAAAAGTGGTGTTCAAGGGGTCAAAGTTATATTGGTGTGTTTTCGTGATGTATCGTTACCCAACATCTAGGGAATGATGGTTTTCCACGGGCATTTATATTATCATCCGTACGGTTTGGCATTTGGCAGTATTGTGAACAACTCCGTGCGTCCGTTCGTCTGTCTATCCGTCCGTCCGTCCCGCTATCTCCTCCTTAACCACTAGCTTGAATGCAACCATATTTGGTACATGTACGAGAATTGGCGTGCGAGAGCAGCATTACATTAGATTCCGCCAGAAGCGCGGGGATTTGCGATGTCGTGCCATCGAACCATCACGAAAACACGTCTATATACTTTTGATCCCTTTAACCCAACATTTATATAGCAAAACTGGGGATTGCAGGGGTAAACATTTTTTTTTATTATTAGTTCTGTTCATAAACATAGGTTGCTGGTAGTCGTTAGAACCCCCTCGCCGATCGGTTCTATCGAGTTTTCTTATTTCTGCTCATAAAACATTGGTTGTTGGTATTCGTTAGAACCGCCTCGTCGAGGCATTTTTGAAATCATGGCTAAAATGGGGGAAGCGAAGATCATTTCGCCCTAGAACCTGATCTTTTGGGCTAATTAACCTTATCTTGCCCATTTTCAATGGGAGACAGACTGTCTGATGACGTCAAAGGTCATGGCACAGGGGTCACTTTACGCTAAATCATGCGCACAGACTTTTTTTGTGTGTCTACCTAATTTTTCTCCCCTTATCTTTCTCTCCCTCGTGTTCTTTTTCACTATTTTGTACCTATGTTCGACAGGTCTTCATTGTGGTCGCACTTGTTTGGTGCAGACAGCACGCCTTCTCAAAGGTCTTTCAGTATCTTGTAGAGAACTGATAGGCATGCTGTGAAGAATTTTGGTATGTCATATGCGAAAGAATGAGGGCTGTTCAAAATGTTTTAGGCAGCAGTTACGCATTAATACGCTTTGGTGGTGGAAAGGATATGGCGAAGTAATTTAGAATTGCGGAACTAGCATTTTCTGATATGAAATCTTTATCTTTGACATATTTGGTAGAACTATGAGGAAATCGGGGCAATATACAGGGATTTTCACTTTTTCACCATATCCTTAGGACAGCACGCCGTCTCCATTACGAAAACATGCCTATACAAATACATTGTCACCTTTATCGGCGATAAAAAATGAAAATTTTAAGAAGAAAAATTGTGATAATTTTCTTCTTTCTGCTCAAAATATAGATTGTGGGTACTCGTTAGAACCGCCTCATCATAGATTGTGGGTACTCGTTAGAACCGCCTCATCGAGGCGGTTCTAACGAGTACCCACAATCTATATTTTAGAGCAGAAATAAGAAAAATAACGTTTACCCTTATAAACCCCAGTTTTACTTTATAAATGTGGGGTCCAGGGGGGGGGGGGGGGGGGGTCAAAATTATATAGGCGTGTTTTCGTGATGATAAAGAACTTAGGTCAGAATGACAATTTCAGAGGCTATTTTTCGACTTTTTTGCCAGGTTTGAAAGCCTCCAATTCTCTTCCAATATCTCTTCTAATATCTCGTAGAGGACTGATATACGCATTAGTACGCTATGGAAGTAGAAAAGATATCGGCGCGCTGTGTTAGAATTGATAATATAATGTTACAGGTCCTCAGTCAGCTGCATTGGACCTGTACCAATTACTTGATTAATGACAATTTTATTAATTGATACAATTAAAAACATGACATTTGATTTTTTGACCTCACTTGACCTCAGTTAATATTGGTTGACCTGTTGTTAATACGGATGACCTCCGATTGGTACTTGGAATAACCATTATATCGTTACAAATCATCGGATAATTTCGCACATGTATTGCAGTGAATGATGTCTGCGCGTTTGCACACTACATAGAGAAAAGATGAATATATGCTCAGGCAAAATGATGCCTTCGAGCGCGTGTATCCAGCGAAGCCTCGGATCTGCCTGCGCATTCGCACAGCCTGATCAGAGTCATTGCTGTGCGCTATATGTCCCGAACGTGCTAGGAGGGCATTTTTCTTTTGTTTCGGTTCATATCATAAATCAAAACACTGACATTACTGGTTCGTCCATTGTCTATGGGCGTTGTCTGAAAAAATGGCCACAATTTTCATCTTAAAATTTTCGTTTTTTCGGTGGTAAAGTTCACAATGCATTTGTATAGGCGTGTTTTCCTAATGAGCTTTGTACCATTTACAGCACATTCGATAACCCTTATCCGTCTGTTCACGACAACTTCTACCTTTTCAAACAGTGTAGATCCAGATCAGATGGTTTCTGAAGAAGCCATCCGATCAGGATCCACTCTGATTGTCATTCAGTTTGTGAATTTGAAAGAAAACATTATATCATGTAATCTGATTGGCTGTTAATCATAAATGGGGATGGCTTATTAAAATATAAGGATAAGGGCTAAAGTAGATGAGTTGGAAAAACAATCAGTGATGGGGTTTAGACCTCGGCATAGAAATTTCAGCCTCGCATGAAACTTAAATAAACTAAGATCTCCTTGTCTCGGTTTCAACCCCATCATACATTCAATTAATCTCATTTAAGTAAACATTATATTTGTGATAATTTTTGTTTCAGTGTCAACTCGGATATACTTCGAAGACGCAAGCGTGACGTCATCAATGGCACGAGTCCCAGCGGTGCAACAACATTCCGCGTGAACGCCCATGGTAACGAATTCTCCATTCCCGCCAGGCATACAAAATCTCCGCTCCACCCAAAAGCAGCCGTACGGTTTACCGACGGGGACTTTTCGGAGGCATGGACGGGAACCAATCCAGATTGTTTCATGACAGGCTTGGTAGCGTCTCATGATGGTTTAACAGCCGTGTTCTCGTTCTGTGACAACATGGTAAATATTAATTACTGCTTTGTTTGTTTTGTTTGATTTAAGGTTTAACGTCCCGGTCAACACTGTATAGGTCATTTTGGAGACGTTGCTTCCAATTTTGTGGGACTTTTACCCGACACTGAGATGAAATGCCATCTCAAGTCCTGTCGCCCAATTAAACCAATAGGGTTTATATGCATGGGCGGCCCAACTCGCACCACGTTTCCTGGGCATGCTTAGAACCTCTAAGCGGTTTACCAGTACTCACGCGCCGTTGGTTTCAGCTCTGCGTGGAAGCATCAAGCAACCCATCTATTTCTTCAAGCCCCCAAAGGCGGTGGCGTAAATATTACTGCTTAATCTAGTTTGTACTAAATGGAATCTTCCCTATTAACTCTTATCCTGCTGTTCACAAAAAACCTATATTTGCAAACCGTGTAGATCCAGATCAGATGGCTTCTGAAGCAACATTCAAGCCCTCATCCACCCCCACCCCCCCACACACACACCCAAGTTGTCATCACGAAAACACACCTATATAAATTTGACCCCCTTTAACACCATTTTTATATAGTAAAATTGGGGTTTACAGGGCTTTACATTAGTTTTCTTATTTCTGCTTAAAAACATAGATTATGGGTACACGTTAGGACCGCCTCACAGAGGCGGTTCTCACGAGTACCCGTTAGGACCGCCTCACAGAGGCGGTTCAAACGAGTACCCACAATCTCTGTGAGGCGGTCCTAACGAGTACCCACAATCTATATTTTGAGCAGAAATGCGAAAAATATTATAATTTTTCATCTTAATTTTTTCGATTTTCGGCTTTAAAATTGAAAATGTATTTGTATAGACCAATTTTCGTACTGGTTCCTCCGTGGCCTAATGTGTAAGAGCGCTAACTCTTGCATGCAATCATAAACGGGTCTCTCACCGCTGTGGTTCTCGCCTTGCTCAGGCCTCATGTGAGACGCCAACTTCTGCAACGGAAAGTCAGGTGCTTTTTCTTCAATAACCCCGCTTTTCGCCAACCTTTGAATAATGATCAGCTCACGATAAGTGAAATAATCTTGAAAGGGCCGCAACGCACCACCCTAAAAAAACGTCCCCAGAGTTTTTGATGAGTTAAGATAAAGATAAAGAAGCTTTATTTAACGTCGCATACATAAGCTTTATAGAGCTTTTATTGCGACAAACAAAGTATCAATTAACAATTAACAAATACTTGGCTGCCTTCATTTATCTTCCTAGGGCTACCCCCGATAATGCGAGCGTTAGCCAAGGGAGCTCCTAGTACATTTTTACGCCTTTGGTATGGCGTGGCCTGGGAT
The DNA here is from genome assembly GCA_963580285.1 of Lucinisca nassula. Classification (NCBI taxonomy): domain Eukaryota; kingdom Metazoa; phylum Mollusca; class Bivalvia; order Lucinida; family Lucinidae; genus Lucinisca; species Lucinisca nassula. The sequence continues at coordinate 104,529,343 of OY757024.1, read as the reverse complement.
CGAACCCGCGACCTCCCATTCCTGAAGCGGACGCTCTACCACAGAGCTATCGGGGCCGGTGATGGCCGGTGTTGCATCCCGACCTGTAATGAAACAATGGAATGCTGTTTTCTCATATAAATCGTCAGGCGATTCTTTTTGAGTACACATAACCCATTGTATGCTAGTGGACTTTTCCATTGCTATATGTTGGACAAGTCCCTTTTTAGCTCACCGGAACTTTTTTTCCGGTAAGCTATTCTACTACCCCCGGTTTCGGCGTCGGCGTCGGCGTCCACAAATGTTAAAGTTTTGCATTAAAGTTTTTAGAAGCTCATTTCTTTTTATGCCTTCATGGATTGAGTTTATATTTGGTATGATGATAGATACTGGTCTAAAGTTTTTATTTGCAATATCAGCAGCCATATCCGTGACCTTGGGGTCAAGGTCACAGACTTAGAATTTTATGTTAAAGTTCTTATGAGTTCATTACTACTTTACCTTCAGATGGATTTAGTTTATACTTTATCTCAATTATTATGCAGCAGCATCAGCTCTCATGACCGTAACCTTGGGTCAAGGCCACATACTTTGAATTTTTATGGTAATTATGGTAATTTCTTTGTTTTATCACAACTTTGGAGCCGTTTCAGATAGAGCCTTCATATTTAGCATGTGGGTTCCTTGTGACATTACCTTCCCACACATAAAAACATTTCGACCTGTAACCATGACCGTAACCATGGGGTCAAGGCCACATACTTTGAATTATTATGGTAATTATGGTATTTTTTTTGTTTTATCATAACTTTTGAACCGTTTGGCATGTATGTTCCTTGTGACATTGCCTTCCCACTTGTACAGAAAAAAATTGACCTGTGACCTTGACCCTTGACCTTTTGACCTACTTATCATAACTTTTTATCTATTTGAGATAGAGCCTTCAGTGACATTCCCTTTCAACTCATACCAAAAATTTTGACCTGTGACCTTGACCCTGGACTTTTGACCTACTTTTTCATATTTTTAACTATTTGAGATAGAGACTTTATATTTGCCATGTAGTTTCCTTGTGACATTGCCTTACCACTCATACAAAAAGATTATCTGTGACCTTGACCTTTGACTTACTTTGTCATAACTTTCTTACCATTTGATATAGAGCCTTCACATTTGGCATGTAGGTTCCTTGTGCCATTGCCTTACCACTCATACAGATTGTCTTTATCTGTGACCTTGACCTTTGACCTTTTGACCTACTTTTCATTACTTTCTAATCATTTGAGGTAGAGCCTTCATATTTGGCATGTAGGTTCCTTGTGACATGGCCTTAACACTCATACAAAACATTTTACCTTTGACCTTGACCTTTGACCTACTTTATCATAACTTTGTAACCATTTGAGATAGAGCCTTCATATTTGGCATGTAAGTTCCTTGTGACATCACCTTTCCACACATACAGTTTTGTTTTACCTGTGACCTTAACTTTTGACCTACTTTATCATAACTTCGTAACCATTTGAGGTAGAGCCTTCATATTTGGCATGTGAGTTCCTTGTGACATTGCGTTTCCAATCATAAAAAAAAATTTGACCTGTGACCTTGACCATGGACTTTTGACCTACTTTTTCATATCTTTTTAACCATTTGAGATAGAGCCTTCATATTTGGCATGTAGTTTCCTTGTGACATCGCCTTACCACTCATACAAAAAACTTTGACCTGTCACCTTGACCCTGGAACTTTGACCTACTTTATCATAAATATTTAACCATTTACATAGTCTTCATATTTTGCATGTAGGTTCCTTGTCACATTGCCTTCGCACTCATGCAAAACATTTTGATCTGTGACTTTGACCCTTGACCTGCGACCTACTTTATCATAACGTTCTAACTGTTTTAGCTTTCTTACTTGGTATGTAGGTTGCTTGTGACATTGCCTTCCCATTCTTTTATAAAATTTTGACCTGTGACCTTGACCCTGGTCCTGTGACCTACTTTTTAATAACTTCTTGACCATTTGAGATAGAGCCTTTATATTTGGCATGTTTTGATTCGTTGATTCATGTCTAAGGGTTAAATGGAATTAAAAGTGATACTAATGAGGCAAACTTGAATCATACGTGAGCCCCAAATATTGATATAGCACTGGATTCTTTCTTTGTGACTTTGTTTCTGTTATGGGCCTGAAAATTTGACTTTGCGCGACTAGTCAAAGCGCGACTTGCGGTGAGCTACCCTGTCCGGCGACAGGTCTTGTTTCATTTAAGGGTAGTCAGGCATATTTTTCCATTTTTATTATAGTTTTGTCTGAAAATTCTGTAAGCAAATAGTGCAGGCCATGGTCAGACGCCGCGTTCTGTGGCGTCTGACCTGGGCCTGCATTGTTTGCCAAGGTACACATGTACCCCTGTAAGGGTTTCCCGCATACAATGGGATAATATACATTTTCAATATGAGCGCCCGCCAGTCAGCACTGCCCCCGCCCATCGGGGCTTGAAGAAATAGATGGGCTGCATGATGCTTCCACGCAGAGCTGGAACCCACCCCCACACGAGTACTGGTAAACCGCTTTGAGGACCTAAGCCTGCCCAGGCAAAGCAGTGCGCGTCGGCCCGTCAATGTTTACAAACCCTACTGGTTTCATTGGGCGGCAGGGCTTGAGATGTCATTTCGTCTCAAAGTCGGGTAAAAGTCCCGCAAAATTGGAAGCAACGTCTCCAAAATGACCTTTACAGTGTTGACGGGGACGTTAAACCTCAAATCAAACAAAAAAACCGCCAGTCAGCGGATCTCGGAGAAATAGATTTGACTGCATGGTTCTTCTGCGTAGAGCTGAATCGAACTACAGTGGAGTAGTGGTGTCTAAACCTGCCCAGAAAATGTTGTGCGAGTCAGACCGGTAGAGTCTTAAGATGTCATTTCACCTTGATTCCGGGTAAGGGTACGACAAAATCAGAAGTAGTGTTTAAAAATAACCTACATGTATATAATGTTCACTGGGACGTAAACCTCATCACAAAAAAAAAGAAAAAAAAAAAAAAAAAACGTCTTCAATATAAATGACGATAAGTCACAAGTACATTCTGAGAAGAATCCTGACCATTTTGCGGTTGGTTGTTTGGTTGATTTGAGGTTTAACGTCCCCGTCAACACTGTAAAGGTCATTTTGGAGAAGTTGCTTCCAATTTTTGGGACTTTTACCCGACATTGAGATAAAATGACTTCTCAAGCCCTGCCGCCCAATGAAACCAATAGGGTCCATGTGCATCGACGGTAAAATTCACCCAACTTTTCATGGGCAGGCTTAGAACCTCTAAGCGGTTTACCAGTACTTATGTGCGGTCAGTTCTGCGTGGAAGCATCTTGCAGCCCATCTATTTCTTCAAGCCCCGATGGGCGGGGGCGGTGCTATCCTTAGAGCGCACAACGAATTAAATCCCGATTGGCGGGGGCCGGACCATTTTGCGGAAGAAGAAGAAGAAGCCTCCCATAATTATCTCAAATAATATATGAGCCAGCGTGCGACAAAACCTACAATAAGACATGTGCGCCCCAGCGAAGACTCAGATCAGCCTGCGCATCCATATAGTCTAACCAGAGACTTCTCTTGCTGCATCAAGGAGCATTGGACCCTTAGCTATCCTTAGAGCGCACAGTGAAGACTCTGATCAGACTGGGCGCACGTGTCTTATTGTAGGATTTGTCATTCGCTGGCTCAATTATGTTATTACCGTAATGATCCTAAGTATTGGGACAGTCAAGCCTAATCAAACAGTGCAGACCCAGATCATAAAGAGCGTTGAGTGCTGTTATGCATAAGAATTTATTTTTCTGATTCCCATTTTCACCCCACTGGGTGACCAAATAACATCATGTTTATTCTTCTTATCGAATTTTCTGGAAAGAAATGAGTCACACATTATTTTTTTTTTTTTATAAACAACTTGTTTACAAGGAAAAATACTTTAGAATCTTCCAGAAAGTTCGGGGTGGCATTATTTTTAGAAAATTACCTAATCTTATTCCACAGCCCTCTGGAATAATCTTGAGAAATCTTAAGGTCTATAAAGGAGCTTGATTTTTCTCTTGTTGTCAGACTTTGGAGTTTGAAATTTGGGTTTATAAAAAAAGTTATTTCTGAATTCTAAGTTGGATTGTCAAGGGATATTATATTTCATTTTGGACTGTGAATTCTGTGGGATCAAGGAAAATAGATTCATTCAAGGATATTTCATAACAGAGCTAAGTACATTTAATTTCTTACTTCTACTTTGTTAATGAATTTTGTTAAATTTTTCCAAAAGGCTTGTTTGCTTTTTCTTTCTGCTACGCCTGGCTCGTAAAAGTGCACATGTTTTCTGGGCCAGTCTAGCTAGATTTGGCTTATTAGGTCTCAATAGTGACCTATCTGGCGAAAGAATGTGCACTGTAGAGGTTACATGTATACGCTTTCGTACAAGCCTGTCCAGGAAAAGTGTGGATTGGTAAACTGGCCGGCTCAAAAATGACCTAAATGATGTTGACCGGGCCGTTAAATTCCCATACAAACAAACAACATCACGAAAACACGCCTTTATAGTTTTGACCCCCTTGAACCCCACTTTTATATAGTAAAACTGGGGTTTCCGAGGGTATACCTTATTTTTCCTTATTTTTGCTCTAAAATATAGATTGTGGGTACTCATTAGAACCGCCTCGATGAGGCGATTAGAACCGCCTCGATGAGGCGGTTCTAAATTGAGGCGGTTCTAACGACTGCCCAAAATCTATATTTTGAGCAGAAATAAGAAAAAAATGTCACAAGTTTTCATCATAAAATATTCATTTTTTCGGCGATAAAGGTGGCAATGTATTTTGTATAGGCGTGTTTGCGAATTGAATGCATCAGTGACCCTCATATATTTTCAACATTCCCCAGCGGAATCAATGATCCTAAAGGACAGGAAAATATCGTCAAGGTGTCCGAATTTTTAGGAGTTTTACGGTACATGCAGTTATTCACCATATTTGCATTATTTGCTGGATCCCAGCTTGCACATTGTCAATATTGGAAAAAACGGTTACCAGACCCCCCTGACCTTGTAAGGTCAGGGGGGTCTGGTTACCTGTTTTTCCAACACTGATAACCTTCAGACTAGGAACCAGCAGATAATGCAAATGAGGTGAATGGAAAACTTTTCCTAGGGATTTGATTTGTTTGTTTGTTTGATTTGAGGTTTCACGTCCCCGTCAACACTGTCAAGGTCATTTTGGAGACGTTGTTTCCAATTTTGTGGGACTTTCACCCGACATTGAGATGAAATGACATCTCAATCCCTGCCGCCGAATGAAACCAACAGGGTTTATAAGCATGGACGGACCGACTCGCACCGCATTGCCAGGGCAGGCTTAGGTCCTCTAAGCGGTTAAACAGTACTCGTGTGCGGGTCGGATTCAGCTGTGCATGGAAGCATCATGCAACCCATATATTTCTTCAAGCCCCGATGGGCGAGGGCGTCCTAGGGATTTAAAAAGGAGTTCAAAACAGCCCCGATAGAAATAACCATCGGTGTTAGAGCCATCGAAGTTTCAGCAATGAAAAAAAAAAAACTTCCCAGGAAAAGAGTTCTTATGTTAGCCCTTGTCCTGCTGAGCCCGGATATGCCTTATTTTCCAAACAGTGAAGATCCAGATCAGATGGCGTCTGAAGAAGCCATCTGATCAAGATCTTCATTGTTTGTCATTCAGATCATGAATTTGTTACAATAATTTGCATCAAGTAATCTGATTGGTTGATAATCAGCAGTGGGTGTTGCATATATAAATATTCAACATGTCAAGGGTTAACTGAACGACTCGGTATATTATTTAGGGCGTTAAACTGCAAATAAACAAATCTGGCCCATATCCTCAATACAGGTTTTTTCGTGACGGGGTTTAACCCTTATCCTGCTGAATAATTTAATCTGCCACACCCACCACCGATTACCAACCAATCAGATTGCTTGATGCAAATTATTGCAACAAATTCACGATCTGAGTAACAAACAATGTAGATCCTGATCAGATGGCTTCTTCTGATCTGGGTCTACATTGTGTAAAAGGTACGGCATATTCGGGCTCAGTAGGACAAGGGTTAAGTATCATTCTTTATGCGGATTATACACCCACACGGCATATACAGCATAATATACACCCACACAGGGCCCCTGCCAATCGGGGTTTGGAGAAATAGATTGGTCTACATGGTACTTCCACGCACAGCTGAAACTGGCCGCACATGAGTAGTGGTAAACTGCTTAGAGGGTGCAAGCCAGCCCAGACAAAGTGGTGCGAGTCCGACCGTCCATATATATAAGCCCAATTGGTTTCATTGGGCGGCAGAGCTTGAGATGTCATTTCGTCTCAGTGTCTGGTAAAAGTCCCACAAAATTGGAAGCAACGTCTCCAAAATGACGTATGATGGTGTGTGGGGATGGGGGCGGGAAGGTGACGTCTCCAAAATGACATATGATGGTGTGTGGGGATGGGGTGGGAAGGTGTGTGTGTGGGGGGGGGGGGGGGGGGGCGTTTAACCTTAAACCAAACAAACAGCAGCCGCATGACACAGTGTATTCTTTCTGACCATCTAATATAATGTGATATTTTTCTTAACTATTTGCCAAACATCGTTGTTTCTTTGTGTTGAGGTTTTCGTCCTCGTAAATACTATTTAGGTCATTTTGCAGACGTTGCTTTCGATTTTGTGGGATTTTTACTCGGCATTCAGATGAAATGACATCTCAGACTCTACCGACCAAAGAAACAGCTTGGCCTTAAATAGAAGTTATGACTCGCACAACTTTTCCTATGCAGTATTAGACCTTCTAAGCGGTTTACCAGTACTCCAGTTCGTTCGGTTTCGACTCTGCGCGGAGGCACCGTGCATCCTGATCTATTTCTACAAGCCTTGATGGGCGGGGGCGCGCAAACATAGGTAGCCGGTACTCGTTAGAACTGACTAATTTGGGCACAAAACTACGGCCCGAGTTCCGTACAAAACCAATGTGTTGCAGCAAATATAAGAACTATCTTGTAAACTCCAGTTTTTATACGCCCGTTTGAAAAACTGGACGTATTATGTTATACGCCCTGGCGTCCGTTCGTCCGTCCGCCTGTAAACGTTTTGTTTCCGGATAACTCCTCCTACAGTTTACATCCGATCATTGCTGAATCTTCATACATAGTTAGACCATGATGTTGGGCAGCGCATATTGTTTCGAGGTTACGGTCCACTAAATATTAATAGAGTTATGCCCCTTTGATTTTTTTTTTGTAAACTTTTCGTTTCCGGATAACTCCTCCTACAGTTTACATCCGATCAAGCTGAAAATTTCATACATTTTTAGACTATGATGTAGGGCAGCGCACATTGTTTCGAGGTTACGGTCCACCTAATAATAATAGAGCGCCCCTTTAAATTTTTTTGTAAATTTTTCGTTTCCGGATAACTCCTCCTACTGTTTCAAAGTTATGGTCCAACAAATAATAATAGAGTTATGCCCCTTTGAATTTTTTTTTGCAAACTTTTCGTTTCCGGATAACTCCTCCGATGATGCTGAAAATTAACATACATTAAGACTATGCTATGGCACAGTGTATATTATTTTGAGGTTACGGTCCGCCAAATATTACCAGAGTTACAGCCCTTTCACATACTTTTTTAAACATTCCGTTTCCGGATAACTACTCCTACATTTTAAATCTGTTGAAGCTGAAACTTTACATATAGTAAGACCATGATGTGGTACAGTACCTGTTATTTTGAAGTTACAGTCCGCCAAGTATTACCAGAGTTATTCCCCTTTCACATGTTTTTTCTAAACATATTACGCCTCCTACATTTTACATCCGGTGAAGCTGAAACTTTAAGTATGTTAGAATATGATATGGAGCAGCGCATATTATTTCGAGGTTACCCTCCATCACTTATTGCCAGGGTTATGCCCACATTACTTTGAGGTTATGGTCCACCAAATATTACCGACCATGAAAATGTGTTGGAGACAGGTAGTTTGAGCCATTGAGAGTTATTAATAGTGCCAGGTAAGAATATATGGAGCACATGTTGTTCCTTGGTTACACTCCACAAACCCAAACTTGTACAACAGTCAGTATACGGTATATATGCTCCATCTTACTAATTGCCAGGGCGTATAATGCCCCGCTTGCGGAGCTCTTGTCTTTATTATGCCTCACCACTTTTGTTGTCCCTCGGGGTATTATAAAAGCCGGGGCACAGCATTTCCTACACTTTACATGTGCGCCTAACGAAGACTCAGATCAGCCTGCGCATCTGCGCAGTCTGATCAGAGTCTTCGTTGTGCGCTCTAAGGATAGCACCGCCCCCGCCCATCGGGGCTTGAAGAAATAGATGGGCTGCATGATGCTTCCACGCAGAGCTGAAACCGTCCGCACACTAGTACTGGTAAACCGCTTAGAGGATCTAAGCCTGTCCAGGAACCGCGGTGCGAGCGAACCGTCCATGATTATAAACCCTATTGGTTTCAATGGGCGACAGGACTTGAGATGTCGGATAAAAGTCCTACAAAATTGGAAGCAACGTATCCAAAATGACCTATACTGTGTTGACGGAGACGTTAAACCTCAAATCAAACAAACAAAATCTAAGGATAGCTAAGAGCACAATGCCCCTTCATTCTCTGGTCAGACTATAAGGATGCGCAGTGTGATGTGAGTCTTAGTTGAGTGCACATGTATATTGTAGGAAATGCTGTATCCCTAGGCTCATAATTGCGTGTCCGCTCTATAACTTTGATACCGTTTGAGATATTTTCAAGAACTTAAAAAAATTGAAAGCACTTTTAGATGTCTAGTACCTACTTTCGGAGTCATTGCCCTTTGAACATTGAACATATCAATTTCAAGCCCCCGCCCATAGGGGCTTGAAGAAATATATGATGCTTCCACTTAGAGCTGAATCCGGCCCGCACACTAGCACTGGTAAACCGCTTAGAGGATCTAAGCCTGTCCAGGGACCGCGGTGCGAGGCGGACCGTCCATGCTAATAAACCCTATTGGTTTCATTGGGCGACAGGGCTTGAGATGTCATTTCATCTCAATGTCGGGTAACAGTCCCACAAAATTGGAAGCAACGTCTCCAAAATGACCTTTACAGTGTTGACGGGGACGTTAAACCTCAAATCAAACAAAAACATATCCATTTCAACAATGTGGAATCCTCCATGGTGCAGTGGTTACACTACTCGCCTTGTAAACCAGGGGTCGCAGGATCGATCCCGGGCTTCTCCAGACTTTCAGATGAGTCTTTAAACCGAGGTCCCCTTCTCCGTATGACCTTAGCTAATGATGGGACGTAAAACTCAAACACCACTCACTCATTCATTTCAACAATGTAGTCGTGTCCACTCAATAACTGACCCTGTAAGTGATATTTAGATGAAACGTTTTATTGATATAAAGCACCATGAGACAACATGCAGAACATTTGAACCTTAACTAATGAACACTGGTTTGCCTACTATTGGAGTTATTGCCCTTTGAACACTAAACATAACCATTTCTACCATGTACTCGTGTCCGCTCTGTAATCGACATATTTTCATGAAAGTTCGAACAAAAGTAAAACAGACGACGTGCACATCATGAAAACAAGCCTATATAATTTTGACCCCTTAGAACCCCACTTTTATATAGTAAAACTGGGGTTTACAGGGGTAAACCTTATTTTTCTTATTTCTGCTCTAAAATTCTTGCAGAAATAAGAAAAATATCACATTTTTTTATCATAAAATTTTAGTTTTGTCGGCGGTAAAGTTTACAATGTATTTGTATAGGTGTGTTTTCGTAATGAGAACACAAGAACAGTAACTCTGGTTAACCTGCTTTGGAGTTACGACCCTTTGAACATATTACATGTACATATTGAAATAAGTCATTTTGAAAATCGTTTCAAATATGCTGATGAAAATGCTTACAAATGTAAAGTCTCGAGAGATAAGGTGCAGAAGACAAGAACCGTAATTCTGTCCAAACTATTTATGGCCCTTTGAACATTGGAAAAGGTGATTTATATAATGTATCCAAAGGTGGTCTTAATATAGGAATTTTACTGTACTTGTGTCTATTCTGTAAACAGAAAACTGATTTGTGATGATTTTGATTTCTTTGTTTACCTAGTTGATCCACTGATGAGTTAGAAAACAGTCCTGCCGACCAAACAAATACTTGTGTGAACCACAGTCAAAGTGGGGTAGAGGGTTGGGATCCCATACAGTTAACTTAAACCAACCAGTAATTTTAATGACCGTTCCATGTCGGTGCTTTTGCTGTGGTTCATGGTGATTCTGATTCTTTACCTAATTGAGCCAGCGCATGATAAAATCTACAAGAAGGATTGAGCGACCAGCGAAGACTCAGATCAGCCTGCGCATTCGCGCAGTCTGATCAGAGTCTTCGCTGATCGCATGTACCTACTATACGCTAATATCTATGCAAAGAGACCTAAGCAAAAGGTCTTGTCATAGTGGACGGCTGCTTTGTATATCTGCTGGTCGCACCGGTCTTATTGTAGGTTTTGTCATGCGCCGGCTCAATTATATATATTGTTATGTTGATGTTTCTGGTTCGTCTACCTTTTTGGTTCATTTTTTGGTTACAATTGACATTCCAATTTAATGTTTGAAACAAGTGTCATGTTGGTGATTTCAGATTCTTTTTCCCATCATGTATATTGCTATTTTTAGTTAGGTTTGGATATTCTGGGTCACTACCTGTTTGGGAAGAGCTGCTGACTAGATTTACCTGTCCGTTGCGTTTACTTTCGCCACTCCATGTTTCGACTTCTTTCCCTGGTGATATTGTGTGAAAAATTTTTCTTGCACACCACACAAGTAAATCCGTGATTTTACCCTGGGATAGAAATTTATTTACTGACCCTGGTGTTCCGACCCAAAATCGAAAATTATCGAGTGTTTGATAAATACACTGGTTGATTACGACCTCATATGCGCCGTCGTTAAGGTTGACGTCACAGCACAACATTCCTGCAGTGTCAACACAATATGGCGGACGTTGGTAACCGTGGTGACTGCAGCATTAAAAATCCGCGCTAAGAAATGGAAGGTATGCAAGAAAAAGAATCCAATATGGGGTTGAGAGGTGTATAGAAAAATCCGTCCCTCGGGATCACTGTCCGGCATCACTCGGCAAGCCTCGTGATGCCCGACAGTGTCCCTCGGGACGGATTTTTCCCATCCGACCCTCACACCCATATAAGATTCTTTTATATGGATCTGATTGTATCAGTTCCTGATCCCCCGCCCCCCACCCCAACGAGGGTTAAGGAGGCGGAGCCCCTTATTTGGAGAGAAAACGAGAAACAGATTAATTCATAAGCTCCCTGAGGCAGTTTTTACTATTTTCCCCCTTTTAACTCGCTCATACGAAAAAGAAAAAAACAGAACAATTCATGAGCTCTCCGAGACCGTTTTTACTATTTTGTCCCTTTAAAAAAGAAAACAATAGAACAATTCATGAGCTCTCCGGGACCGTTTTTACTATTTTCCCCCTTTTAACTCGCTCATACGAAAAAGAAAAAAATAGAACAATTCATGAGCTCTCCGAGACCGTTTTTACTATTTCCCCCCTTTTAACTCGCGCATACGAAAAAGAAAAAAATTGAACAATTCATGAGCCCTCCGAGGCCGTTTTTACTATTTTTCCCCTTTTAACTCGCTCATACGAAAAAGAAAAAATTGAACAATTCATAAGCTCTCCGAGGCCGTTTTTACTATTTTTTTCCCTTTTAACTCGCCCGTACGAAAAAGAAAAAAAAATAGAACAATTCATGAGCTCTCCGAGGCCGTTTTTAACTCTTTTTTTTGCCCTTTAACAAGCTCATACTTGCGGATCCAATGTATACGTACATGCGTATGTGCGTGAATTGCAGGGGCATAATGTAGTACTAGCAGCGTTTTTATATTAAGTGGGGTTTAGAGGGGTGCTCATTACACGGGCATGTTATCATGATGCACGCGTTTCTTGTCATTACCAAAACACGCCTGTACAAATACATTATATTATTTTCCGCCGAACAACGTAAATTTTAACATGAAAAAATTGTGATATTTTTCTTATTTCTGCTCAAAATATAGATTGTGGGTACACACTAGAACCGCCTCGTCGAGGCGGTTCTAACGAATACCCACAATCTATATTTCGAGCAGAAATAAGAAAAATAAGGTTCACCCCTGTAAACCCCAGTTTTACTATATAAAAGTGGGGTTCCAGGGGGTCAAAATTATATAGGTGTGTTTTCGTTATGTATTTCAGAAAGGTTACTTTACGGCTCATGAGCATACCTACTGGGTGGAATCTCTTGAACATGTCGACAGGTCACATGGTGCGTCGTCAAGGATACTAGTTGCTAGGAAACCAAGAAGAGCCGACTTGTCATCCATGTCCTTGTCAAAACAAGTTGTTGAGGAAAAAGCGAAAGGTATCCGATTATTTTTACCTTTACCTCTCTCTTGGCTAAGACATCAAAATGTTGATATTTGTTCTTATTTTTTTGAAGAAAATAGGTCTTGACCTCTCATGCAAAGAGACAATTTGCATGAAATGTCAAACCTGTTTTCTGGAATTTTTTTAAACATACTTCAAAATGTCGTCTGCTATTAAAATACCGAACATACAGAGAGTTAGGATTTCATACGAATGTTACGGAAGCCGGGAAGGGACATTCAAGTTTGTTTTTAATATGTTGTGCGAACATGATATTAACTTGTGCGAACAAGATATTATCTTGTGTGCACAGCAATATTTATTTTTTGCAGACAACATATTATCTTGTGCTCACAAGACAATATCTTGTTTGCAAAACTTAATACCCTGTGCGCACAAGATATTATCTTGTTCGCACAACATATTATCGTGTGCGCACAACATAGATCTTGGGAAGTTAAGCGAACAAGATATTATCTTGTGCACACAAGATAAAATCTTGTCCCCTCAAGATATTATGTTATGCGAACAAGATATTATCTTGTGCGCACAAGATATAGTGTCGTCCGCACTAGATATTAAGTTGAGCGCACAAGATAATATCTTGTGCGCACAAGATATTATCTTGCCCGTAAAAGATCTATGTTGTGCGCACAAGATATTATGTTATCCGCGAAAGATTGTAAGTTGAGCGAACAAGATATCTTTGGTGCACAAGATATTAAGGAGTTCGAAAAAGATAATATCTTTGTGCGCACAAGATATTATCTTGATAAGATATTAACTAGTGACAACAAGATAATATCTTGTTAACACAAGATTTTATCTTGTTTGCACAAGATATGTGATGTGCAGACAAGATATTATCCTCTTTGGACAAGATAATATCTTGTTTGCACAAATTAATAGCTTGTGCAAACTAGATATTATGTTGTTCGCACAATCTTGTGCGCACAATATATGATGTGCGAACAAGATAATATCTTGCCCGCACAAGATAATATCTTGTGTCTACAAGATATGTTGTTTGAACAAGATAATATCTTGTCCGCACAAGATATTATCTGCGCGCAACTCATATAAAAACAAATTCCTGTCCCTTCCGGGCCGGGTTCCGTAGGAAGTAAATGAAACTTTGATAAATATTCATAGGACATGGTCAAGAGTATGCGAAAAGTTTCAGCAGAACGGCATATAGAATTGATTCTTAAGATTTAGTTTCATAGGTTCTGTGGTTTTTATGCTCACAAAACCGTAAAACCCTTCAATGGAAGTCGAAAACATTGTTAAACATTATGATAACAAGCCCATGTGAATTATCAAACGACGTCACTGTAGTTTGGTTGACGACGTTGTCTCATAAAATGACATACCAACACGGGTATAATCACGTGATTCATGTAACTGGTGCGTACACATGTAACTTCACGACATGGTCCGTGACAACCCTATGTCTGTCATTAAAATTGTTAGGCTTTGAAATCCGGTTTAAAACAGTTATACGATAAACAGTGTTCATAATATTGTAACGGTAATTAATATAGGGGGGACCGGGGCTAGTCTGGCATCGGGGCATGTTCGGCATACGGTTATATTTAGCATGTCGACCAGGATAAAAAGAGCTGGGAATCACATTGTGAGGTCACTTATGACGATTCTACGACAGTACATATTACATAATGACCGCCTTGAAGGATATGACATAGATTTTGGAACCAAAATCTGTTTTTCTTGCATGCTGAGTAAAATAGAAGTGAAGGTAATGATCAGGAATCGATACAATTAACCCACAGCTCCCAGTAATAACACCAAATGAAAAGAAACACAAACATGAAATAACTAGACCATAATGGAAACATCAACAGCGGAAAGCCAAAAGGACGGTCACTTTCCCACAAAATGTCCAATTGACTATTATAAGTGATGCACAGACACTCAGAGACAAACTATAACAAAAATAAACCGCGACAGAAGAACCGCCTAGGAACGGTCAGCGAAACGAGTTCCACTGGGGGGCTTCAATCGATTTTACGTTGCCACAATCATCGCCCTTACTTCCGTCACGAATTTAGAAAAATAATTTGTTCAGTCTGTTTGAAGGCCTCCTAACTCATAAGTGCAACATCTCCGTGAAACCCTATGCCGTCTTCCGTTGAAATTATTAGGCTTTGAAATCCGGTGTAACAGCTTATCATTACTCCCTGGGTAGCTTTACCTCCGGGGTATATGTTTCCCAGGATATCTTTACCATTACCCTGGATATCTTGGCTCCGGGGGGCAAAATATCCCGGCTGGGATATCTCCCCCCTCCAGGGGGCAAGATATCCTAGCCGGAATACCTTTACCCCCGTCCCCACTTTTGGGATAGACGTTTTCTTAAATGTTCGATTTTTTCGTATGTTTAACTAAAGTGAGGTAGTACACTTGATGTTTAATTTTAACATTTTTAGTTTGAATCATCACTCTGACTAATAGTACTACCCTAAGTAAGAAATATGACCATATTATAGAGGCAAATGACTATTTAATAACTTCATTTTGTATATTTTCTTATTCAACATCTTGCTCATGACCATCTTGGATTCTCCCTGTCAGTTGTGAGTGGTGATGGTGGTGTGTGTCAAGAGGTGTTGGTGAAGATTTACCAGCTGGGTTACCTTCGACCCCCCCCCGACCCCCACCCCACCCCCACGGCCGGGATAGCTTGCCCCCACACCAACCCTTCCAGCATTTAGAAAACCAAAACAAGCACAGCTAACTATATAGTTTGCATGAATCAGCATTCACATCTTCTACCATTACTCATTGTTTTGGGGTGACGATATCCTGGCTGGGTTACCTTCACCCCGGGGGTCAAAATATCCCCCCCCCCGGGAAAGCTCCCCCACCCTATCTAGACTTTGGAAAACCAAAACAAGTACACTTATACCAAAAATCAAGTTATCACACTTTTTTCAGAAAAAAAAACTATAATCTTAATTGTCTGATGAAATCGCCAAAGTCTGCGGGGCTGCCCAGGCCACTGCCAAATCTTTCGAGAGAGGGGCTCAGCAAGAGCTTCTCAACAATGAATGGTACTGCTGATGTTCAATACATAACATTACCACCAGCTAAATAGCTTGCATGAATCAGGGCTTCACATTATCTACCATTGCTCATGGGTGAGGGGGTGGGGGCGTGAAGATATCCCTGCTGGATTACCCTCATCCCCCCACCCCCCCGGTGGGGACCATACATCCCGGCTTGGATAGCTTGCCCCCTACTCTTCCAGCATTTAGAAAACCCCAAACAAGCACACTTATACCACATAAGTTGCATAAATCAGTCTTCGGGGCTGCCCGGACCACTACCAAATCTTTAGAGAGAGGAGCTCTGCAAGAGCTTCTCAACAATGACTGGTACTGCTGATGTCCATTACATAACATTACCATCAGCTGCATAGCTTGCATGAATCAGGATTTTACATCTTCTACCATTGCTCAAGGGTGGGAGTGAAGATCTCCCGGGTAGGATAGTTTGCCCCCCCCCCCCCCACACACACACACAAACACACACATACCTCCAGACCTAGACAAGCACACTTCTCAACAATGGAAGGTACTGCTGATATCCAATGGTCTATGGTTAACATAACATTACCGCCAGCTAAATAGCTTGCATGAATCAGGATTTTACATCTTCTGCCATTGCTCATGGGGTTGCAGATACCCCGGCTAGGTTACCTTCACCCCTGGGGTGGGGGCAAAATACCCCCCCCCCCACCACACACACACACACACAAACACATTATCAACACTTTTGAAAACCAAAACAAGCACATTTATACCACAAATCAAGTTATCACACTTTTACAGGGTAAAAATGCAAACTGTATGATCTTAATTATCTGATGAAATCGCCAAAGTCTGCGGGGCTGCCTTGGCCACTACCAAATCGTTCGACAGAGGAGATCAGCATGAGCTTCCCAACAATGAAAGGTACTGCTGATGTCCAATACATAACATTACCACCAGCTAAATAGCTTGCATGAATCAAGATTTCACATCTTCTACCGTTTCTCATGGGTGGAGGTGAAGATATCCCCGCTGGGTTACCTTCACCCCCACCCCCCCCCCCCCGGGGGCAAAATATCCCGGCGGGAATAGCTTGCCCTCCCCACACACACCACCACTTCCAGACTTTGAATAACCAAAACAAGCACACTAGACCAAACAAAAATCAAGGTATCACACATTTTTCAAAGAGAAAAATAAATGTATAATCTTAATTGTCTGATGTAATCGCCAAAGTCTGCGGGGCTGCCTGGGCCAGGACCATATTGTTCGAGAGAGTAGCTCAGTAATAGCTTCTCAACAATGGCAGGTTCAGCTGATGTAAAATGGTCTATGGTTATCATAACATTGCCACCAGCTAAATGGCTGGCATGAATCAGTATTTCACAACTTCAACCATAGCTTATGGGTGGGGGTTTAGCTATCCTGGCTGGGTAACCTTCATCTCCGGAGGGGGGGAGGGGGATGGGCAAAATATCCCAGCTGGGAAATCTTGCCCCTCACCCCACCCTTCCAGCATTTAGAAAACCCAAGCAAGCACACATATACCTTATATAGCTTGTAGGAATACGTTTTTTCACATCTTCTTTCATTGCACATGGTTGGGGGCGAAGATATCCCGTATGGGTTACGTTTACGCGGGGGGGGGGGGGGCAAAATATCCAGGCTAGGATAGCTCCCCCGCCCCCTATCCAGACTTTGGAAAATTCAAATAAGCACACTTATTAACAAAATTAATTATTACAGTTTTTAGATAAAAAAAACAACTGTATATTAATCTTAATTGTCTGATGAAATCGCCAAAGTCTGCGGGTTTGCCCAGGCCACTACCAATTAAAATCAAACATGAGTTCCTTTAAGAGCAATGAAAACATTCATAAGAAAGAAGATGGGTCATACTACGTAGTTTCGGCTAATAAAACCTCACCAGTGACCCTGTAATGATCCGGCAAATAAAGCCAGAGGAAACATGCTGCAGTTTTGCGAATTTCGAATATGCAGTCGATTCAAAGACTGATAAAAATCAAAATGGGGTCCAAATAATTAAAAACCTGTCTAGAATATGAGTCTAAACCAATAATTTATTTCCGATTTCTCAGAATATTCACGCTGATCTCAAAGGACCAAAAGTAAAATATAAACTGCACTATGGTTGATCATCTACCATTGCTTTCGAGAGAGGAGCTCGGCAAGAGCTTGTCAACAATGAATGGTACCGCTGATGTCCAATACATAACATTATCACCAGCTAAATAGCTTGCATGAATCAGGATTTCACATCTTCTACCATTGCTCATTGGTGGGGGTGAAGATATCCCGGCTAGGCTACCTTCCCCCCGGGGGACAAAATAATTCGGCTGGGATATCTTGCCCCCTACCCTTCCAGCATTGAGAAAGCCCAAACAAGAATACTTATACCATATAGCTTGCAAGAATCTGTTTTTCACATCTTCTTCCATTGCCCATGGGTGGGGCCGGCTCGGATAGCTTGCCCGACACCCCCTCCCCACAACGTTCAGACTTTGGAAAACCCAGACAAACACACTTCTAAACACGGAAGGTACTGCTGATGTCCAATGGTCTATGGTTGACATAAATTTACCACCAGCTAAATAGCTTGCATAATCAGGATTTCAAACCTTCTACCATTGCTCATTGGTGGGGATGAAGATATCCCGGCTGGGTTACCTTCAACCCCCGGGGAGCAAAATATTCCGGCTGGGACAGCTTGCCCCTACCCTTCCAGCATTTAGAAAACCACAACAAGCCCACTTATACCATAAAACTTGCATTAATAAGTTTGTCAGAACTTCTACCATTGCTCATGGGTGGGGCTGAAGGTATCCAGGCTGGGATGCCCCCCCCCCCCACACACACACAGCATCCAGTGATTTAATTTCAAAATTCAATATTGAACTTAAATCTCTTCTGCAACAAGGTCTATCTGAACCCGAATTTTACCGTGACTAAGTATATAAATTCAGAAAAATATATCAGCACCCAATTTCGTAAAATCATTATTCGATATATATAAAAATATTGGGTACAACATGAATGTTACATGTGGGTTTACGGCGTCCCGCAAACCCCCATGCTGACAAGACAACCGAGCGTGATCTCTGACAGGAGTACGGGCAGCTGTGGGGTAAGGCACAATAAAGATATTAGATGAATGACATGAATTATTTACAGTATCGATATACAACACTTACTAACACAAAACATCACAATTTGTTGCTTCTGTAGCCAACTCACGACGTCCGCTCCGAAGGCAAAACAATGTTCTGTGCTCGGAACGGGTGACGTGAATACCTACAGAAGCAAACAACCAAAACAACAACAAAAACAAAAAAAAGAAACAACTCAAGACGCGACTGGCCAGTTTATAACTTAGGGTGAATCCCCCTCTCGCGTGAACCTTCCTCTCGCCAACTAGTGCAAACTAGTCTATCGACATTGTTGCCGATCACAGGTTTAGCGATCGCACAAATCTGATTCGTCCGAATCACCTGCAGGTTATTTAATTGACCTCTTCCATTTGGATGGTCTCACATTTGTTCACAATGGACAATGGTATGCGCTGATTTCGGTGGTCTGTCCGCCCTTGCTGAACCCTAACCCCCAGCGTCGTACCAGTACCTGCTGCTATATTGCAGGGAGCAGCAGTTCACCACACATTGTTGTGCCTGCAAATTACGATAACTGGACTAAGACACAAGTCACAAAACATACATGCTATATCATGACCCCCCTCCCGGAGAAGTAAGAATATGTTCATGCATATACCGTTATTGCGCATGCGCCGACCAGACATACAGGCTGATTAGTGCATGCGACAAATAACCGTACTGCAGAATTCAACTTGACTGTGCATCAGATTATCAGCACCCAGCGCTTGACACAATACTCAAAGTTCATGTTTCCTTACTGAGCACTACAGAAATCAATTAATGCTCACTACTACTGAGCATAAAACTCATCAAATTTGTGCTCACTACATTATCACAAGTAAGAGGCAATTGAACAGACCACGCCTTTGCGCTACCTGGTCAGCCGCCAATTACAGGAAACATAACAATCTCTATTTCATATCCTTCTCCGCGACACGGCTCACAAATATAGCTATTCACAAATTCATTACATTAATAACAGATAGAAACTACAAACAGAAGATTTTCATCTATAATCCACAACATTTGTTAGTGTCTCATAAGGGCCAACACTGTTTGCCGTAAATTCTCTCTGTATTTGGTAGGCACCCCGTCACAACCGTCCTCGCGACGCCGATGACGCAGCTGACGTCATCCCCGCCGCCCAGGCGTTATGACGTTTGGCGACCAAATACTCCCACTTATCATCATCACGTTCTTTATATGTACATACATGCACAAACTGAGTTATCTGACAAAAACGGCATCATTGCAAAATGAACTTATAATTCTTCCGGAACAAAATTATTTCTAATCAACGTGAACACGCTTGTAAAATAAAATTCATTACGGTTCATCATCACGGATAACCCGACAGGCTCTTGTAAGAGTTTGCCCTGATGATGAAGATATGGTTAAACCCGTCTCAAGTTTACGTCCCCTCTACACCTAATATCATATTGGGACGGAACCACGGTTTTCTAACCACAGCTAGACAAAAGTCATGGGTCAAACAAGTGACCCGGCGCTTATTAATTACATTCTACAAAAGGGGTCTAAAAGCCTAAATGAATCTAGAATGAGCGGGTGTCCAAACTTTACGCCTCACCAACATCTAGGGTCAGAATGAGACAGGACCTCACTTAGAAAGACTCATTCTACTACTGGAGAAGCCTGGGATCGATCCTGCGACGTCTAGCTGGCAAAGCTAGTAGCCTAATCACTACAGGCCGCAACAGTGAATTCAGAATAGGCTTCAGAAAGTTGGGGTATACTACAAGTAAACCCCTCCAAAACCTACAAGCATGTTCATACAAAATAATACTAAACATAGATTTAACATACCTTTCAATATACTTTCTTTTTCCCGACACAATGTTGCGTATACTCGTTACAACTTGACCTCCTGCTAAAGTGTTCGTTTTTCTCAGGGTTTATATATCTATGAATACTACCGGAAAATCATGCATACTCATATTAGCCTGCTAAGATCGTGGCGAGGTGGAGATACCGTCCACAAATGAAGCTAGATAGCAAAAATCGAGTAGATAATGGATTTGCGTTCAAATAGTATATTTCCCATAGGAAAAATTGATGAAACGACCCTATAAATCAATGCCATGACTCCTGTCAAAACGAACACCCACACAACACGTGACGGGAATGAAAATCATATATGGCACAATTTGGCGGTTGGCGATTTTTAGGCAAATTTTATAGAACTCAGCCTTATAGCGGCCCCCTGTATTGTAAAAACAGGCCTCCATAAACCACTCATGCATACATCGTATGATATGTGCATGACTTGTGCATGGAGCAGCACATTTTGCCTACCATATTTCACCTAAAATATTTTACTCGCACCGCCCTACCATATATCTACTAAAATAATTTAGATGTGCATAAGCACCAGAGAGGTTTCCTATTCCATCTCGTAACAAAGGTTTCCCCTTTTGGAGAAAAAACAATCAGAAATGCTTTTTCTTTGTGAACAGAGATGGAATAGGATGAACCTATCTAAACAAGACAGCTATTTACACAACAACCGTGCGAAAAATTACCTACTAAGGTAGTCTGCGCTAGTAAAATTGCTATTAAGCTATGGTGGTTTGCCCCAGAATTCTCCTGCTCCCCTGACACTCTGTTGTTTGTTAGAAAACGGATATCGTTTTAATCTCACTGGAGGTGGCCTTGCTTGTGATTTGATAGTTTTCACAGGTTCTGACATAAATGTGGTACATATAATTTGGTCTGTCTGACATGTCAGTCCTGCAAGGCGCTGTTCTCTCAGCCCTTCTGTCTCCTCACTCTCCTCTGACGTTAGTGTGTGTGGGACGCTAACGTCGCCGTCACTTTCCGGTTGCTCTGCAGTTTCAAAACTGCTGTCGTCGAATGAAGACTCGTCGACGTAATTTCTGTCTGTCGACATAATAGGTTTAGAGGTCAGACAATGAGACGTCACAGTCTGACGCTCAACATACTGTTTCAGTATATTAGCGTGATATGTGTTAACATTTCCATTGACGTCTATCTTATAATCCATTCTGTTTACTACCTCAACCACTTCATAAGGACCTTTCCATTGAAGCAATAATTTATTACTGTCTGTCGGTAGTAACAACAGCACTTTATCGCCGACGTCAAATTTACGCGACCTCGCGCCTTTATCATAATAAGCTTTCCGCTTAATCTGAACCTTCTTTAAATTATCACGCGCTAATTTGCATGTCTGCTCTAACCGTTCCCTTAGCTCAATAACGTACTGATACGTCGACAGACTTGCTCATCGCGTACCTCTTCAGCCCATAATTCTCTTAATATTGCCATTGGACCCCTGACGTTACGTCCATATAACAACTCAAAAGGGGAGTATCCTAAAGACTCTCGTGGGACTTCCCTAACCGCTTATAATAAAGCTGGAAGATATTTATCCCAATCTTTTGGACGTTCAGCACACATGCGACGTAACATCTGCTTTAACGTAGCGTGGAACCGCTCAATCAAGCCGTTGCAAATTGGGTGTCTCGGACTACACTTTAACTGTTGAAGAGAAAGAAGTATGCTGACTTCTTTCATTACCTCAGCAGTAAACTGTGATCCACAATCAGTCAACATTTCATCAGGAATACCAACCCTACTAAACATTTCAATAAGCGCTTCCGCGACACGTTCCGTCTCAATACTCGGTAAAGCTATCGCCTCTGGATACCTTGTCGCATAATCTATCATGGTTAAAATATACCGAGATTTCCTATCAGATCGAGGCTCAATTGGACCAACTATGTCCACTGCCACCCTCTTAAATGGCGTATCAATCAATGGCATTTTTCGTAGAGGTACTTCAGTGACCCGACCTTTCTGAATGGTTCTCTGACAAATATCACAAGATTTACAAAATCTAGCGACATCACCGCAAATACCGGGCCAGTAAAACTCAGTTACAACTCTATCCAATGTCTTCCTAATACCCATATGTCCAGACATAAGCGTTTCATGAGCCAGTTTCAACACCTTTCCTCGGAAACTTTGAGGGACCACAAGTTGGAAAGAGACTTTGTTACCCTTTGTGAACTCTCTATATGCCAAACCCTTTTTCTCAATAAACCTAGTTTCACCTCGGTTTAAACCATGACCCACAGTCTTGTTCCCAGATACAACCCTTTTCCTGATGTTTTCCAAAGTAGGATCATCAACCTGAGCTTGCTTGAAAGCCTCCTTGTCATCGTTAATGATCTGATCGGGAACCTTAAGTTTTCTATAAGGCTTCTCATCCTGCCTAGTTTGAGACCTAGTTACAGCCGCAGCTGAGAAATGCGACATATCAGGAAGTTTTGATCCATCAATGTTACCGATAAACAAATCGTACAACGTATCATCCATACACAAAGCTTCAGTTTTCCCAGTGAAAAAAGGACAATCAATGTCAATCATTGCCAAAGGATACCTTTGTGTGGATTCATCAATCAACGTAACATTTGATTCCTTCCCTATTAACTGACTATCCGAAACCAAACTTCTCCGAACAACACAGCCTGTACACCCAGTATCTCTTAATACAACCACCTTTTTATTATTAACCAATCCTTGTGCCGTCGGTAACCTTGCCTTTAAGAAGTAACAGACACCTTCCCTAGTTTCCTTACTACACTCCTCCCTATCCGAAATCAAAGGATCACCAACCTTATTTTCAAAAATACTTCCAATCTCATCACTCTTCCTATTTACTTCCGTTTGACAAAGCTAACTTGGTGTGCTGCGCCACGTGGTGTGCTATTATTCTTACCGCGTCCGCGAAAAGACCCTCTAAAATTACCACGACCACGTGTATAACCACGACCTACATTCTCCGTATTCTCATTCTTAACCTGAGAACCTTAAGTCTCTACGCGCGTGTTAAAATTTTCCTTAACACCGCTATCCCCAACCCTCTGCGGTATACAATTGTTTCCTGTCGGGGTTCTTAAAACATTTAATTGTTAAATGCCCCTTACCGCATATGCTACACTTGATATCCGATCTACCACTCGGTTTGTTCGAGTCAACTTTGTCCTGTTTACCCTGCGCTGCGCCTCTATTACCGCGTTGCCCCTTATTAATGCAACTATATACGCCCCCGCGCGCTTCTGCAAACAAATCTGCCTCCCTAGCCATTTCATCGTAATTACCAAACTGTTTTGGCTTCAGATGTACATACAGTTCTCTATTACATGGCTCCAGGAACTGATCCCTTGCCATGAAATCAAAGACAGCCGGAAAAGATTTTTCTATCTTTGCCATATTAAGCCATTTTTCTAAATATCTTCTCAGTCTACTACTGAACTGTATGATCGTTTCTGATTTCTCGGGCCTACTATAACGAAACTGCTTCCTAAATCCACGCTCCGTCATGTCAAAATTCTTTAATAAAGCGTCATTTAACTTATCATAATCCGCCGCATCCTCATTTGACAATTGGTCATATACGTCAAGTGCGCGCCCTTTGAGCAATGCACTTAAATACGCGGCCCAAACACTCTTATCCCATTTATTGGCGTAGCATATTTCTCAAACCTAGATAAATAACTATCCATTTTATCTTTACCCTCTTCAAAATAAGGTAACTTAGGATCCCGGGCATGAGCCACCTTCTCAGCTTTTTGCTTTTCAAATTCTAGCTCGAGCTTCGTTCTCTGCATTTCTAATTGATTCCTTAATTCTTGGTGCTGAAGCTCAAACCCATGTTTTATTTGTTCTAAATGGGTCTCACTAGTCTCTTTTGCCTCCCTTTCACTCTTAATGCGTGTCATTTCAAGTTCCTTATTAACATTCAACATAGCTAGTTCATGTGCCCTTTCCTTTTCTTTTTCAGCCCTTTCCTGTTCCTTTTCTTCAGACCTTAACCTTTCTAAATCCCTTTGCTCTTGCCTTTCTGCCCGCTCAATATCTTGCTGCTCCTTAACAAAACCTTGTAACTCCTTCCCCTCATAACCTAAGTCCTTTCCCATTTGCATTAAACGCTCCATTATTGATAACGTAAATCTCACGTTACTATCAAAACCACTATAAACTGATCAGTTATGGTCAGTGATGATTGAATGGGCTTAACTAAAACGTTAAGATATGTGTTATACGCGTTAATCTAACTAAAACGTTAGTTATTAAAGCACACGCGATTTGAAATGTCAAATGCTTTCAGCAAAGTATGACGTTGCGTACTGGTAGTCTAATATGATGTCATAAACTGACGACGTTTACAGTAAAATGCTACAATCCGAAGTTTCATCACATTACAAAACTCCGATCATAACAAGTCACCATTAATGTTTCTATTACGTCATACCTAACCTCAAGCCACAGCGTAAATATTAACGCTACCGTTATGTCAACGTCAGTAAATTGTTAACGTCACTACGTCAGAACCATGTGTGGGTAAGATCAATTAGTAACTCCAGTTTAACTTAGTAGAATGTCAGGTAATACAATTAAGTGGGGTCTACTTAAATTTTTCGTTACCAAGAAAAAGTGGGGTTTGCCTTGCCTTCCTGCTCAGAAATTATAACCTTGTCAGTATCCATTTAGTTGAATACATGGGTTTCGCACTTCATCAACGCAGCAAGGAAGATTCAAGTTAATTTCTAAATGTGGCTGTCAATACATTTTTTTTTTAAATTGATGTTTCAGAGTATCAATGTGCTGTTCCACAGCCGGGAACACCAGCCAGAGATCAAATCCTCACTTCACTGACACCAAATGTTACATGTGGGTTTACGGCGTCCCGCAAACCCCCATGCTGACAAGACAACCGAGCGTGATCTCTGACAGGTGTACGGGCAGCTGTGGGGTAAGGCACAAGAAAGATATTAGATGAATAACATGAATTATTTACAGTATCTATATACAACACTTACTAACACAAAACATCACGATTTGTTGCTTCTGTAGCCAACTCACGACGTCCGCTCCGAAGGCAAAACAATGTTCTGTGCTCGGAACGGGTGACGTGAATACCTACAGAAGCAAACAACCAAAACAACAACAAAAACAAAAAAAGAAACAACTCAAGACGCGACTGGTCAGTTTATAACTTAGGGTGAATCCCCCTCTCGCGAGAACCTTCCTCTCGCGAACTAGTGCAAACTAGTCTATCGACATTGTTGCCGATCACAGGTTTAGCGATCGCACAAATCTGATTCGTCCGAATCACCTGCAGGTTATTTAATTGACCTCTTCCATTTGGATGGTCTCACATTTGTTCACAATGGACAATGGTATGCGCTGATTTCGGTGGTCTGTCCGCCCTTGCTGGACCCTAACCCCCAGCGTCGTACCAGTACCTGCTGCTATATTGCAGGGAGCAGCAGGTCACCACACATTGTTGTGCCTGCAAATTACGATAACTGGACTAAGACACAAGTCACAAAACATACATGCTATGATCCCCCTCCCGGAGAAGTAAGAATATGTTCATGCATATACCGTCATTGCGCATGCGCCGACCAGACATACAGGCTGATTAGTGCATGCGACAAATAACCGTACAGCAGAACTCAACTTGACTGTGCATCAGATTATCAGCACCCAGCGCTTGACACAATACTCAAAGTTCATGTTTCCTTACTGAGCACTACAGAAATCAATTAATGCTCACTACTACTGAGCATAATACTCATCAAATTTGTGCTCACTACATTATCACAAGTAAGAGGCAATTGAACAGACCACGCCTTTGCGCTACCTGGTCAGCCGTCAATTACAGGAAACATAACAATCTCTATTTCATATCCTTCTCCGCGACACGGCTCACAAATATAGCTATTCACAAATTCATTACATTAATAACAGATAGAAACTACAAACAGAAGATTTTCATCTATAATCCACAACATTTGTTAGTGTCTCATAAGGGCCAACACTGTTTGCCGTAAATTCTCTCTGTATTTGGTAGGCACCCCGTCACAACCGTCCTCGCGACGCCGATGACGCAGCTGACGTCATCCCCGCCGCTCAGGCCGTTATGACGTGTGGCGACCAAATACTCCCACTTATCATCATCACGTTCT
Organism: Lucinisca nassula; assembly: GCA_963580285.1. NCBI lineage: Eukaryota > Metazoa > Mollusca > Bivalvia > Lucinida > Lucinidae > Lucinisca > Lucinisca nassula. Next base: position 104,502,611 of record OY757024.1, on the reverse strand, counting down.
TTATATGTACATACATGCACAAACTGAGTTATCTGACAAAAACGGCATCATTGCAAAATGAACTTATAATTCTTCCGGAACAAAATTATTTCTAATCAACGTGAACACGCTTGTAAAATAAAATTCATTACGGTTCATCATCACGGATAACCCGACAGGCTCTTGTAAGAGTTTGCCCTGATGATGAAGATATGGTTAAACCCGTCTCAAGTTTACGTCCCCTCTACACCTAATATCATATTGGGACGGAACCACGGTTTTCTAACCACAGCTAGACAAAAGTCATGGGTCAAACAAGTGACCCGGCGCTTATTAATTACATTCTACAAAAGGGGTCTAAAAGCCTAAATGAATCTAGAATGAGCGGGTGTCCAAACTTTACGCCTCACCAACATCTAGGGTCAGAATGAGACAGGACCTCACTTAGAAAGACTCATTCTACTACTGGAGAAGCCTGGGATCGATCCTGCGACGTCTAGCTGGCAAAGCTAGTAGCCTAATCACTACAGGCCTCAACAGTGAATTCAGAATAGGCTTCAGAAAGTTGGGGTATACTACAAGTAAACCCCTCCAAAACCTACAAGCATGTTCATACAAAATAATACTAAACATAGATTTAACATACCTTTCAATATACTTTCTTTTTCCCGACACAATGTTGCGTATACTCGTTACAACTTGACCTGCTGCTAAAGTGTTCGTTTTTCTCAGGGTTTATATATCTATGAATACTACCGGAAAATCATGCATACTCATATTAGCTTGCTAAGATCGTGGCGAGGTGGAGATACCGTCCACAAATGAAGCTAGATAGCAAAAATCGAGTAGATAATGGATTTGCGTTCAAATAGTATATTTCCCATAGGAAAAATTGATGAAACGACCCTATAAATCAATGCCATGACTCCTGTCAAAACGAACACCCACACAACACGTGACGGGAATGAAAATCATATATGGCACAATTTGGCGGTTGGCGATTTTTAGGCAAATTTTATAGAACTCAGCCTTATAGCGGCCCCCTGTATTGTAAAAACAGATCTCCATAAACCACTCATGCATACATCGTATGATATGTGCATGACTTGTGCATGGAGCAGCACATTTTGCCTACCATATTTCACCTAAAATATTTTACTCGCACCGCCCTACCATATATCTACTAAAATAATTTAGATGTGCATAAGCACCAGAGAGGTTTCCTATTCCATCTCGTAACAATGAATGTTATACGACAGATTGCATGCATGGTAGTTAGCCCAATCACGGTTGACAACTTTGCATCCCTCTTTCATTGCACGCCGGTGGGTCAGGCCTCAGATTCTATGACGTATCCAACGTAAAGGCTTATGTTGGTTGGTACATGATGCTCTGTCTCTGGCTGTTGGTTTTCTTTCGCTCCAGCATTTCAGTGGTTTCTTGCTGTCGAGTCCTCACCGTTGTTTCTTCTCTGTGATTTTTTATTTTTGTGTTAACGGAGATGTTGCACTGATGAATTAGAAGGCCTTTATGCGGACTGAACAAATTATTTGTCTTAATAGCGACTGAAGTAAGGGCGAGGATTGTGGCCGCGTAAATCGATTTAAGCGCCCCCCAACCCCCAGTGGTACTCGTTTCCGCTGACCGTTCCAAGGCGGTTCTTCTGTCGCGGTTTATTTTTGTTATGGTTTGTCTTTGGGTGTTTGTGTCGCTTATATTATTTTATTTTGGATAGCTTATTGGCCATTTTGTGGGAAAGTAACTGTCCTTTTGGCTTTCCGCTATTGATGTTTCCATTTGGGTCTGTTGTTTCATGTTTGTGTTTCTTTCCATTTGGTGTCTCAAATGGGAGCTGTGGGTTAATTATATCCATTACTAAACAAGGCCTCCACTTCTACTTTGGAAAACCCAGACAAGCACACTTCTCAACAATGGAAGTTACTGCTGATGCCCAATGGTCTATGGTTAACATAACATTACCACTAGCGGAATAGCTTGCATGAATCAGGATTTCACATCTCCTGCCATTGCTCATGGGGGTTGAAGATATCCCGGCTAGGTTACCTTCAACCGGGGTGGGTGGGGGGAATATCCCGGCTAGGATAGCTCCCCCACATCAAAGGTAACCCGTATGATCTTAATTGTCTGATTAAATCGCCAAAATTTGCGGGGCTGCCTGTGCCACTACCAAATCTTTCGAGAGAGGAGCTCATCAAGAGCTTCTCAACAATGGAAGGTACTGCTGGTGTCCAACACATAACAATACCGCCAGTTAAATAGCTTGCATGAATCAGGATTTCACATCTTCTACCATTGCTACCCGGCTGGGTTACCTTCATCCCCCGGCTAGGATAGCTGCCCCCCCACTACAACCACCCATCCAGACTTTGGATAACCAAAACAAGCACAACAGACTAAAAATCAAGCTGTCACACATTTTTTCAGAGAAAACAAAATGTATAATCTTAATTGTCTGATGAAATCGCCAAAGTCTGGGGGCTGCGTGTGCCACTACCAAATCTTTCGAGAGAGGAGCTCAGCAAGAGCTTCTCAACAATGGAAGGTACTGCTGATGTCCAACACATAACAATACCGCCAGCTAAATAGCTTGCATGAATCAGGATATCACATCTTCTACCATTGCTAATGGTTTGGTGTGAAGATATCCCGGCTGGGTTACCTTCATCCCAGGGGAGGGGGGGTGCAAAATAGCCCAGCTGGGATAGCTTGCATGAATCAGGATTTCACATCTTCTACCATTGCTACCCGGCTGGGTTACCTTCATCCCCCGGCTGGGATAGCTGCCCCCCCACTACAACCACCCATCCAGACTTTGGATAATCAAAACACGCACAACAGACCAAAAATCAAGCTATCACACATGTTTTCAGAGAAAACAAAATGTATAATCTTAATTGTCTGATGAAATCGCCAAAGTCTAGGGGTTGCCTGGGTCACTACCAAATCTTTCGAGAGAGGAGCTCAGCAAGAGCTTCTCAACAATGGAAGGTACTGCTGATGTCCAATGGTCTATGGTTGACACAACATTACCAATCTGTGTCTGACGTGTCGCCGTAAAACGAAATTTCCGACCGTAAAACCACCGATTTACCTCACCAAATGACAATTTTGAATACAGTCATCCCCTAATTAATTGCTTTTCATTGGCTGACATTTGGTTTTACGCGGCTCCTGACGCTTGCTACGTTGTGCAAAATAGTACATTTTTAACAAAACAACCGAATACGTGCAGCTGATGGGGATAGCTGTATTGAAAAGAATAATCTGGGATGGTAAATCCGGAAAACTAAATTTCCGACCGGTAAACCACCGATTTACCTCACCAAATGCCAATTTTGAACACAGTCATCCCCTAATTAATCGTATGTCAAAAGTTAATGTACCAATATTCCGTGGAACTCCTCTCTCTCTCTCTCTCTCTCTCTCTCTCTCTCTCTCTCTCTCTATCTCTCTCTCTTCAAAATTGTCCTTTTGGGAGGTAAATCGGCAGTTTTACGGTCGGAAATTTCGTTTTACGGCGACGCGTCAGCGGAGCCGTTAAACGGAATTTGCGACCGTAAAACCGACGATTTTCCTCCCCAAACGACAATTTTCAACACAGTTATAGTAGTCGCAGAAAAGATTGACTAGGCGGAGCTATTCCGGTGTTGTCAATATATATACATGTATGTCAAATTCGCTGAGTCCAACAGAAAATTTGGTAGAGTGCCTTTCGCATGCTTTCTGCAAGCGGACGAAATGGTAATATACGCCACAGCTATGCTTTTGCTTTACAGTTGCATTCACACAATCGGGTGACTTGGTTTACCTTTTTGTTAATGGAATATTCCTAAGGCAGGTACAAACGATAACGCCGCCTAGTCAATCTTATCTGCGACTACTATATCCCCATTCTAATGCATTTATTCACCTTTTTTATTTAAACACTATTCTTTTTCCCCAAATCGACAAGCAGAGTGAGCTGCGTAAAATCAAATTGGTAGGGTGACAATCTGGACCAAAAAATGGGAACCCATACCCCCCCCCCCTCCCCCCGTATAACAAAACATGTCATATACCAAAATGTTCGTCAGGATCCTTAGTATCTGAAACTGCCGGCATAAATTGGCATAAATGATGGCGAGCTGAGAAGATTTGAGCTAGATTATAGATCAAATTTTTAGGTTTAGAGATTTTTAGAGATCTAATTCTTGGTAATGTTGGTTGGTGCCTGATGCTCTGTCTCTGGTCGGGCCCATCGGATTCTAACTGTTGGTTTTCTTTTGCTCCAGCATTTCAGTGGTTTCTTGCTGTCGAGTCCTCACCGTTGTCTCACCTCTGTGGTTCTTTGATTTTTTGTGTTCACGGAGATGTTGCACTGATGAGTTAGGAGGCCTTCATTCGGACTGAACAAATTATTTGTCTAAATCGCGACGGAAGTAAGGGCGATGATTGTGGCCACGTAAAATCGATTCAAGCCCCCCAGTGGAAATCTTTCCACTGGAAATCTTTCCACTGACCGTTCCAAGGCGGTTCTTCTGTGGCGATTTATGAATGTTGTTGTTTGTTACTTACTGTGTGTATCACTTGTGTCTTTTAATTTTTGATGGCCATATGGCCATTTTGTGGAAAAGTAACTGTCCTTATGGCCTTCCTTTGTTTAGGTTTCCATTATGGTCTGGTCGCTTAATGTTTGTATTTCTTTCCCTTTGGTGTCTTTGGTGGGTGGAGTAAGTTAATTGTATCGATTCCTGATCTTTGTTTTACTTCTACTTTGATTTGAAAACCGGTGAACAAAAATGATATTTTATTGTTTTTGTTTCTAGTTTCATAGATGGTACATAAAAGCAATTCTGATCTATATTCTAGCACAAATCTTCTGTCTACACCAGAAAAATAAATTAAAATAAGTTTGTAAGATGATTTGTGGTATTTATAATCATATTTAAAAAAAAAAATGGCATTTACAGCTGTGGCGGCCATCTTGGACGCCATCTTGGATTTCTCAGCTCGCCATCATTTATGCCAATTTATGCCAGGTTTCAGATACTACGGATGCTGACGAACATTTTGGTATATGACTTGTTTTGTTATACGGGGCGGGTATGGGTTACTACCAGAAATAGTGGACTTTTTTTTGCCCATTGTCACCCTACATATAAGCTTGAGAAGAACTTTACAGCGCACACGCATTTGTTTCGCATTTGTAACGCGCGAGATTCGCACTCGTGATTCACGCGTTTCACTTGCGAATGACATTTTAGCCAATCATTTGCTTTTATGAATAATGCGATAGTGCGTGTAAATCGCGATTGTTGACCAGCCAATCAAGCATGAGTGTCGAAAACGCAGATAGTGCACATGCACAGACTGCTTCGCGTTTCAAAAGCAACCAATCAGCACTGCGTAACTATTTCACACTTATCCTTATTTTTGTTTCTTTTTTCTATTTCTTCAAAGTTTCCTTATTCCAGATTTTTTTTCAGGTTGAACATAACAAATCTTGCGGCTTAGTCATTTATCCATTTACATTTGCCTTGGGGTAATGGGTAAAATACAGGTACTGAGTCGTGATTGAAGTTGACTGTCAAAATACAGGATGTTTATTGACCACAAGTTTTATGACACCCAGGTGCAACTAGGGGGCTATAAAGATAGCTGTTTAAAACAACATCTCATTCATCTATTCGAGATGTCCGAAATAATCTATGTTCTTTCACTCACAGAAGCGGCCCAATTTTTAAATAATTATTTTTGTAATTTTCATTTATTTCGTTTAATTAACTCAGAAAATCAAGTTGCGTTTTCTTCGATATTTATTTGGAAATGCCTGCACCCTTTGCATAAAATGTAGGTCCTGATCAGAGGCTTGTAGACGTCTGCTGCGTCTGATTTGGGTCTGCATGGTTTTTGCCATTTGCCAACAAATGGAATCTTCCACCTTGTTAATAGAGCAAGTCCATTTAAAAATTAAAGAGTAAGTTTTCTTTTCTTCAATATGTTTATTTTGGCAAATCGAGTAGGCCCTGATCAGACGCCTACTTCTGCTAGGTCTGATCTGGATCTGCACTTTATTTTGCCATTTGGCGTCACTTGGGACATTTCACTTTGTAAAAAAGCACAAGATCGTTTCAATATTTAAGAGTGTGAGGGTGTGCTTTCTTCAAAATTTATTTTGAAAATACAGTAAAATTCCGCTATTAAGACCACCTAAAATTAAGACTAAATCTGCTTTTAAAAGCTTATTGAGACGGTTTCGGCTATTCTACCTTTGTTTTTTCTACACACAGTGTCTCCTAATGAGCGATCACCTTTGGAACAGTCCCAAAGGTGGTCTTAATATAGGAATTTTACTGTATCTGAAGCTTTTTGAAAAAATTTAGACCCCGACCAAGATCATTCTGTTGCGTATGATCTTGGTCTGCACATTTTCCTAATTGGCGCCACATGGCATTTTCCTCCTTGTAAATAGCACAAGACCATTTCGAAATATAAGTGTGTGAGGTTGTCTTTTCTTCAAATTAAATAATGACCCGTCACTCACAGAAGCAGCTCATTTATTTAATTATTTATTGTTGTAATTTTCATTTTTTTTTTTTTTCATAAACTCATGTGTTTTACCAAATGGAATTTTCCACCTAACATACATAACATTAGTCAATTTCAAAATGTAAGAGAATAAGGGTTGTGTGTGTGTGTGTGTGTGTGTGTGTGTGTGTGTGTGTGTGTGTGTGTGTGTGTGTGTGTGTGTGTATTTTTCCTTTTTTCTCGAAATTTATTTGCGAAATAACTGAACATTTTGTAATCTTTTATAGTCTATGCCTTGATCAGACGCCTACTTCTGCTGCGCCTGACCTGGGTCATTTTTACCATTTTTTCCCATTTTCTTCAAAATTGATATTTTGGAAAAAAAATGCCTGAACTTTTCGCAAACAGTGTAATTCTGTTGTGTTTGATCTGGGTTTGCACTTTTTGCCAATTGGCGCCAAATGGAATCTTCCACATTGTAAATAGCACAAGACAATTTCAAAATTTAAGAGTGTGAGGTTGTGTTGTCTTCAAAAATATTATGAAAATGTCTGAAGCTTTTGGAAGCAATGTAGGCCTTGATCAGACGCCTAGTTTTTCGTCGTCTGAACTGGGCCTGCACTGTTTGTCATTTGGCGCTAAACTTTATGAACTTTAAGAAATGTGCGTATTTCAGCCTTTACCTTTTCCTGATTTTTATTTATGTACTTATATATTCATTTATTTGTCTTTGATCCAAACAGCGATTGTTGGTACTTCATTGCGAAAATACGCCTATACAAATCTATTGATTTTTACCACCAAAACTGAACATTTGCCGTTATTCTAATATTTCTGCACAAGACATAGGTTGTAGTACTCGAAGAGGCGGTTCTGACGAGTACCCACAATCTATATTTTGTGCAGAAATAAGAAGAAGAATATATACCCCCTTAAATTCCAATTTTACTATTTAAAAGTGGGGATTAGCGGGGTCAAATATGTATAGGTGTGTTTTAAGATGTGTTAGAAACACCAAAAACACCCATTAAATGGCGGTTCTGATTAGCGCCCACAAACAAGTAAATAGACGTGACTTGTCAAACAAATATCCCAGGATAAACGAATACCATCTTGGTCCCCTACACCATATGCCTCAGAATACCCCGAGTGTTTAATATCTCTATACTGCCAGGCATTAGGGTGTTATGCAATCCAAAATATGTCTTTAAATGTAAATATTATTGTGTGTGTTTATCTGAAGAAATCACTACTGATAAGAGAGGCCATTACCGTCATTAATTTATGAATGAATAAAAAAATAAAATAAAAAATTGGTCAAACAAACGAGCTAAGAGGATTTTGATTGGTCCGTGCTCTTTCGCATTCAGGCGGTTTATCTTCACCTACCTGTCTTATTCTTATTGGTTGGAATTCTCTAACAAAGGAACGCGTATTGAGTTAACCTAACGCGTTACTAATAATCATTTTCATTGGCTGATATTAAACGCGTTGTAATCGCGTATGAACGCGATGAACCGCGTATTGAAACCCGAACATTTTACACGCACGTAATGCGCGTGTGTCACGCGGACAAAACGCGAAAATGGTTAAGTTCTTCTAGAGCTTATCTGTACCAAATGAGAAGCGACGTTACAAGATGACGTCGGATTTCCGACAGTATATCGCAGAATATACTATATCGCATTTTTGACGGTATCCACTCAGACGTCACGTAACATACGCAAGTGCATTAGAATATACATTTTCTTTAATATATCCACAGCATTTATACAAACCGGCAAGAAGTATCATACAAGACAGAAACGAAATGTATTTGCACGGTCACTAGAAATCGAGATGGCTGTGGTTGTAGACAGTTTGGCGAGAGCCAGTTTTAGCGCAGGTGGCGCGACCACCCAGGACGAACTGGTGGAGCTTACGACGATGAAGTGGTGCGGAGTAGGTATTCATTAGTATATATTGATTTGGACAACACAGCCAAATGGTTTATGCTTTGCCTTTGTCTTTAACTCATTTAGCTGGAAACGCCAGAATTGGGTAGTTGGCAAACAGCGCAAGCCTAGATCAGACGCCACAGAACGCGGCGTCTGATCAGGGCCTACACTGTTTGCAAAAATTTTAGCCAATTTCCAAATAAATTTTGATTAAAACACAACCTGACACCCCTAAATTTTGAAATGGGCTCCTGCTGTATATAAGATGGAAGATTCCATTTGGTACAAAAATGGTTAACCCACACATGACAATAGAATCTTCCATATATAAGCTTTGGACGGATCCATTTCGAATTCTAGGTTTGTTTGGTTTATGGAAAGTTATGTAAAAAATATGCTGTGCTTACAGCAAACAGAATGGCCAAGATCAGCCGCCACAAACCAATGTCTTATATCGGTCTACCAATGTCCCCAAAATTTGATACTAGGAAGATATGGGTTCAAAGGGCCATTTATATTTCATGATAAAAATTCAGTCATCACGTGAACAAGTCCGTGAAAAGAACACCCCTCTAAACCCCACTGTATTTAGAGAAAACTGGGGTTAATGGGGGTATACATTATTTTTTTATGCTCCCCGAAGGGGGAGCCATATAGTCGCCGCTTTGTCCGTCCGTCCGACCGTCCGTCCGTCCGTCACGCTCTATATCTCTAAAAGTATTAAAGGTATTTAAGTGAAACTTGATATACTGATAGAGGGCGATGAGGGGAATCGTAAAATATAAGAACCATAACCCTGTCACCAGTATTTATGGAGTTATTTCCCTTCTTAACTATTTCAATGAAAAGATTGTCCGGAGCATATCTCTAAAAGTATAGAAGGGATTTAAGTGAAACGTGATACATTGATAGATGGCCATTAGAGGAAGTGCAGAGTGCAAGAACTGTAACTCTATCACAAGTAATTACAGAGTTATTTCCCTTTTTAGTTTTTGCTATATTAAGCTTGTCCAGAGCATATCTCTAAAAGTTTTAAAGGTAATTTAGTGAACCTTGATACACTGATAGGGGGCTATGAGAGAAATCGCAGAATGCAAGAAGCATAACCCTACCAACAGTATTTACGGAGTTACTTCCCTTCTTAATTAGGGCCACACACAGTATTTTGGGTGCCCTATAGTAATCTCCTTGTCAGTCAGTTTCAAATCTAAACCAAAACATTTAACCGGTTATAACTTCAAAAGTATTATCCCAACTCCCGTGAAACTTCACACTCATACTAACAATCACAAGACCTACAGTCTGACAAACCATATTGCTTTTGTCCGTGTGTTTGTCACGCCTTAACCAAAAAACTTAACCTCGGTCATAACTTCAAAAGTATTTGCCCTACTCTCATGAAACTGCACACACTAACTTACTATCACAAGACCTACATTCTGACAAAGGGCCATAACTATATTGCTTTTTGGTGTGTGTTTGTCAGGCCATAACCAAACAACTTAAACTCGGTCAAAATTTTAAAAGTATTTATCCTACTCTCATGAAACTACACACACATACTTACCATCACAAAACCTACAGTCTGACAAAGGGCCATCATTATGTTGCTTATTTTCACTGAATTATCTCCCCTTTTTCAAAAAATATCTCCTGTTGTTTCATAACCATGGGTAATAGGGCTTTCATATTTCACATATGTATTCCTTGTGACATTCTTCATTGAAAATCACTTACTAGGGAACACAAAACTGAGTTTCTTTGTCTTATGGTTTAAGATTTACATGCCCTTGCACGGAAGGGGCCTTACATTTTTCCTTATTTTTGCAGTCTTTGTTGAAAATCACTAACTAGGGAATTCTTAGACTTTAGGTTAAACCCATTTGGTACCGGAAACCCCAAAAGGGGTAAGTGGCAAACAGTGCAGGCCCAGATCAGATGCCATGAAACTCGTGTTTGTCACGCCTTAACCTGGCCCTACTCTTATGAAACTTCACACACATACTTACCATCACAAGACCTGCATTCTGACAAAGGAGAATAACTTGTGTGTTTGTCACACCTAAACCAAAAACCTTAACCTCGGTGATAACTGCAAAAGTATTGTGTCTACTCTCATGAAACATCACACACATAATTACCATCACAAAACCTACATCTTGACAAATTGCATTTGGGTGTGTGTTTGTCAGGCCATACCCAAACAACTTAAACTCCGGTCAAAATTTTAAAAGTATTTGTCCTACTCTCATGAAACTTCACACACATACTTACATTACAAAAACCTGCATTCTGACAAAGGGCCATTACTATATTGCTTATTTTCACTAATAATTTCCCCTTTTTCAAAAAAATATCTCCTGTTATTTCATAACCATGGGTGATAGGGCTTTAATGTTTCACATGTGTATTCCTTGTGACATTTTCCATTGAAAATCACTTACTAGAGAACACAAAATTGAGTTTCTTAGCCTTATGGTTTAAGATTTACAGGTCCTTGCAGGGAAGGGGCCTTACATTTCTCATTTTTTTGCATTCTTTGTTGAAAATCACTACCTTGTTTTTTTTTATTTGTACTCAAAACATCAGCTGAGGGTACTAATAGAACCTCCTCATTCAGACGGTTCTAACGAGTACCCATAACCTTTGTCTTCAAACAAATCTTATCAAACTTCAAAGTGTATAGGATCATTTCACTCAAATAACCCTCCTACTGCGCATCTTCGGGGAGCATCCCTCGGTTTCACCGATGCTCTTGTTTTCTTATTCCTGCTCCAAGACATAGGTTGTTGGTACTCGTTAGAACCCATAGGTTGTGGGTACTCTTTAGAACCGCCTCTTTAAGGCGGTTCGAACGAGCACCCTTAACCTATGTTTACAGTGAAAATAAGAAAAATATTAAAAGTTTTCATCAGAAAATGATTTTTTGAGATATGAAAAAGTCTCAAGGATATGTTATCGTAAAGATATTTGATTCTAACTTAAGCTATAATAGCCCCTGCCCATCGGGGCTTGAAGAAATGGATGGGCTGAATGATGCTTCCACGCAGCGCTGAAACCGACCCGCACACGAGTACTGGTAAACCGCCTATGGGATCTAAGCCTGCCCACGCAATGCGGTATGAGTCGGCCCGTCCATGCTTATAAACCCTATTGGTTTCATTGGGCGGCAAGGCTTCAGATGTCATTTCCTCCGTATGTCGGGTAAAAGTTCCACAAAATTTGAAGCAACGTCTCCAAAATGATGTTCAAAAGTGTTGACGGGGACGCTAAACTTCAAACCAAACAAACAAACAAATTCATCTATAAACATAGCTAGTGCGTTCTCGTTAGACAAGCCTCAGTGAGGCGGCTACAGCGAGTACTACTCACAAGCTATGCCTTGAGCAAAAAGTTAGGAAAATACTGTACAGGGCCGTAGAAGATGACTTATGCAGCCGCAAATCAGATTTGTTTGGAAGTGCATGCTTCGGGTTTTACCTTTCTGATTTTATCATATTTCGACGGAAAAATCTCAAAGTCAAGGGTTGACAATTAATACATATTCACATTATATTGAGGACCGTTACCAGCTCTACAAGTGGTCAAATAGATTGAAAGAGACATTCAACCCATATTGTACCAGAACCTCCGAAACTGGTACCTGGGTAAACAGTTCAGGCCCAGACCAGACGCCACAGAAACCGGCGTCTGATTAGGGTCTCCCCTGTTTGCTAAAATTCAGTCCAAATCAATTTTCCAAATCAATTCTGAAGAAAACAACCTGCTATCCTTAAATTTTGCGGCCCCCGCCCATAGGGGCTTGAAGAAATATGTGGGCTGCATGATGCTTCGACGCAAAGTTGAATCCGGCCCGCACACTAGTACTGGTAAACCGCTTAGAGGATCTAAGCCTGTCCAGGAACCGCGGTGCGAGGCGGATCGTCCATGCTAATAAACCCTATTGCTTTCACTGGGCGACAGGGCTTGAGATGTCATTTCATCTCAGTGTCGGGAAAAAGTCCCACAACATTGGAAGCAACGTCTCCAAAATGACCTTAACAGTGTAGACGGGGACATTAAACCTCAAATCAACCAACCAAATCCTTAAATTTTGAAATGGACTGCTATATATAATTCCATTGGGGACAAAAAGGGTTAAACTGAAAGTTGGTAAGCTGCCAGGTACTAAAGGGAAAGAAACACAATCATTAAACAACTAGACCCTAATGGAAACATCAAGAGCGGAAAGCCAAAAGGACATTTACTTTGCCACAAAATGGCCAATTGGCTATCCAAAAACAAAATAATATAGGCGATACACACACTCAAAGACAAACCATAACAAAAATAAACCGCGTCAGAAGAACCGCCTTGGAACGGTGGTCACCTGAAATCAAGTGATCTAAATATTGTTGGTATATGTTCTGGACAAAATACTATTTTGGCCCCGTCAAGCGATTTTGGTACTTATCGCGTATGCGAGCAGCGAAGGTTCAGGCGAGCCTGCGCATCTGCGCAGTCTCGCCAGAACCTTCGCTGCTCGCTCATACAAGCAGTGAATCAAGAGGAACCTTCAGACAGAAAGCCATAACCCTGGCCCCTCTGAATGGCTGGGCATGCGCAGTTAAAATTTGTCATGACGGAATGCTCGAAGACACAAATTCGCGTGGCGGGGCTCATATAATAATTGCAAATTGTTTTATTAACATGCACTGAAATCACTCATACTCACTCAAAATAAAATACTGCAACTGTCCTGCCGTTTTATTAGCATATCTATGCGTTATATATATCTATCAGGAATTTAGCATAGAAATATCAGTATTCGTCATGCGGATCCACGGAACTAGTTTTGAATGTACAAAATGCTGCTTCAGTGAGTTTTAAAACACAGTCCAACTTTGATGACTCGAATCCCTTCGGTACCATGAATATTTTTTCGAGACAACGGTAGTTCGAACTACGGAGGATTAGTCTAAGTACCATACAGGGTGGGGGATAATGGAGATATTTGTGAGGTATCTTTTCGGTGTAATATATTATAAATGTTGTGTGTACTCATTAGAATCGCCTCATCGAGGCGATTCTAATGAGTACAAACAGCATACATTTACACATTTTTGTAAATGAATGTTGTGTGTAATCATTAGAATCGCCCTAATCGAGGCGATCCTAATAAGTACATATTGCATACACTTGCAATATACATTAAGTAAACACGCCTATACAACTACATTGCCACCTTTATCGCCGAAAAAAATGAAAATTTTATGATGAAAAATTGTAATATTTTTCTTATTTCTGCTCAAAATATAGATTGTGGCCACTCGTTAGAACCACCTGGTCGAGGCAGTTCTAACGAGTGCCCACAATCTATATTTTAGAGCAGAAATAAGGAAATAAGGTATACCCCCGGAAACCCCAGTTTTACTATATAAAAGTGGTGTTGAAGGGGGTCAAAGTTATATAGGCGTGTTTTCATGATGTGTTAATTGAAAATCTTCTTCCTATTATGACAGATAATAGTGTAGCCAGGCAGTTCGACACATTCAAAGTTTATCAAAATTTCCGGGCAATTTGTTTGTTTGTTGGTTTGTATTGGAGTTTAACGGCCCAGTCAACACTATTCTAGGTCATTTTTGAGCCGGTCAGTTTACCTATCCACACTTTTTCTTGGCAGAAACTGACAACTGCCCTTCTTGAATCAGCGGAAGAAAGAGAATGACCGTAGAAGAGATTCCATGATCAATCTCCTAGAAAGTATGTTGGCGATCCCGGCAGGTATCGATCCCGCGTCCTCCTGATCACCAATCAGACGCGCATTCGACTGAGCTACCCATTAGGAAAACATGTCCCTGTGAATTAATTGCGTCCGACATGGTGTCAGAAATGACAAATTTAAGCCGGCAAAAATTATAACATCCTTTTTTGTTTCTGCTTTCATAATACCTTGTGGGTGCTCGCTAGAACCGCCTCAATAATTATAACGGGCCTTTTTCGATTATTTCACTTTTTTCGAACCGATCGTTAATCAGAGGTGGGCAAACACCGGAGTACACAGGGAAAAACCGCAAGAACTTGGCATCTCACTTGTGACCCGAGCAAGACGCGAACCCGGCACAGCCATGTGGGAAAATTATTATCCACTAAATTACCTTGTGTCCGATTAACACGCCTATATAATTTGACCCCCTGGAAACCCCACTTTTATATGGTAAAACACGGGTTTCCGGGGTATACCTTATTATTTTTATTTCTGCTCTAAAATATAGATTGTGGGTACTCGTTAGAACCGCCTCGATGAGGCGGTTCTAACAAGTGCCCACAATCTATATTTTGAGCAGAAATAAGAAAAATATCACAATTTTTCATCATAAAATTTTCATTTTTTCGGCGATAAAGGTGGCAATGTATTTATATAGGCGTGTTTGCGTAATGGGGAACATTTTCCTATCACATATATTTTTGCATTACTAGGCTGGATAGCGTAAATGTGGTTTAAGATTATAAAATTTCAATATTTTACCGTTAATTTCAATATAATTTATACATACATTTCATAAAATTAAGAGTGGTCAATTTTAGAATGAAAATAGGACACTGTCTAATATACTTCAGTTGTAAAGAAAAAAAAATGCGACAGTATCTGGTTTTAAATTATAGTAATTAAAAGATTCATTATGCAATAAAAAATGTGACTTGACATTTAAGTAGAAAAATCATTTTTCTTTCTTCAACTGTCAAATTTAGGGAACTCAAATAAAAACAAATTGGGTCATTTGAGGTGTTTTTTTTTTCGGGATTTTCGGAGCTGAAACAACTGCCAGTCCAGGTTAGTTCCCTCAATTTGACATGCGGCATGATCCAAAATGTCCCGTATAGACGAGACCTAATGATTAGGAGACAGCGCTCTTACCCTATAGGCCACGGGAGCCCTTGAGCACCTCGAGATAAAATCTCATTTAAAGTAGTCATATTCATGAATTATTATTTCCTGTGCAACAATTTGTTTGTTTGATTTGAGGTTTAACGTCCCCATCAACACTGTAAAGGTCATTATTGAGACGTTGCTTCCATTTTTGGGGACTTTTACCCGACATTGAGAGAAAAATGACATGTTAAGCCCTGTCGCCCAATGAAACAAATAGGGTTTATAAGCATGGACGGGCTTAGTCGGGCAGGCTTAGATCCTGTAAGCGGTTTACCAGTACTCGTGTGTGGGTCGGTTTCAGCTCTGCGTGGAAGCATCATGCAGCCCATATATTTCTTCAGATCCCGATGGGCAGGGGCTCTCCTGTGCAACAAAAAAAAACATATCCGTGAAATGAACACCCACCTAAACCCCACTTTATACAGAGACAAATGAGGTAACAGGGGGTCTGCATTATTTTTCTTATTTCTGTCCAAACACATATGTTGTGGGTACTCGTTTGACCCGCCTCAACAAGGAGCTTCTTAAGAGCCCCCACAACATATGTTTGAAGTATAAATAATAAAAAACATAATGTATATTCATCAGAAAAGTATCCATTTAGGAGATGTGAAAAAAAAGGTTCTATGTTGCACCCAGTCTGGTGTTTCATCGTTATGAATAACATTCATCCATTACAAAAACAGCCTACACAATCACATTGTAAACTTTACTGGCGTAAAAATGAAAATTTTAAGATGAAAAATTGTGATATTTTTCTTATTTCTGCTCAAAATATAGATTGTGGGTACTCGTTAGAACCGCCTCATGGAGGCGGTCCTAACGAATACCCACAATCTATATTTTAGAGCAGAAATATATTGAGGCGGTTCTAACGAGTACCCACAGTCTATATTTAGAGCAGAAAGAAGAAAAATAAGGTTTAGCCCTGTAAACCCCAGTTTTACTATATAAAAGTGAGGTTCATGGGGGTCACTATTATATAGGCATGTTTTCTTCATGGGAGATTGCGACTTCTCATACGCCTGTCGGCTAAAAACGTGTGCTTTCCTGTGGTATCATAGATGCCATTATTACGTAACTGATGGGTTGTTCTTTTTTGCAGGTGAAAGCCGAGTTCGAAAATCCTGGGGCATTCTATGCTACAATGTCCGGAACTGATGTAGAAATCGAAATTCTACTCACAATCAAAGCTATGGAGTTCTGGGAGAACGATCCCGTAAGTGACCTGTTATCATTAGAAAAACCGGCCCCGCCCACCGGGGCTTGAAGAAATAGATGGGCTGCATGATGTTTCTACGCAGAGCTGAAACAGACCGCACATGAGAAAACCGCTTAGAGGATCTTAAGGCCTTATGGCATGGGGCATTCATTAATCTTCCGTTAATTACGTTAACAGTCAGTGTAATAAATACACCTCTAGAGCCCATTTTATCGGCCCCCGCCCATCGGGGCTTGACGAAATAGATGGGCTGCATGATGCTTCCACGCAGAGCTGAAACAGACCCACACACGAGTGCTGGTAAACCGCTTAGAGGATCTTAAGCCTGCCAAGGCAAAGCGGTGTGAGTCGGACCATCCATGCTTATAAACCCTGCTGGTTTCATTGGACGGCAGGGCTTGAGATGTCATTTCATCTCAATGTCGGGTAAGAGCCCACAAAATTGGAAGCGACGTCTCCAAAATGACCTTTACAGTGTCGACAGGGACGTTATACCTCAAATCAAACAAACAAAAACAAAGACCCCATTTTATATAGAGAAACTGTGTATGACTCAAAAACATAGGCTCTGGGTACTCGTTTGAACCGGCTTGCCGCGGCGATTATAACAAGTACCCACAATATATGCTTTAAGCAGAAAAAGAAGGTATACCCCTGTAAACCATAGTTTTACTATATAAAGGTGAGGTTTAAGATGGGGGGTAGAATTGTGTAGGTTTGTTTGTGTGTTCAGTGTTCTAGAATGTGTTCTTAAAGTAAAGAAAATTTAAGGCCCCCGTTCCACTGTGACATATTGAGGAATAGGTCTTCATCACAAAAACACGCCTATATAATTTTGACCCCCTCATAACCCACTTTTATATTGTAAAATTGGGGTTTAAGGGGGTATTCATTATTTTTCTTATTTCTGCTCAAAACATAGATGCGGGGACTCGATAGAACCGCCTCTACCATTATTTTTCTTATTTCTGCTCAAAAACTTAGATTGTGGGTACTCGATAGAACTGCCTCGTAGACGCGATTCTATCGAGTCCCCCCATCTATGTTTTGAGCAGAAATAAGAAAAATACAACACTTTTTCAACTTAAAATTTCTATTTTTTGGCCAAACAAATGTCAATGTATTTGTATAGGCGTGTTTCCGTAATGTACTACGATTTCATCCCTACATTAGGCCTTAATTTGTCCTGTTTTGCAGGGATGCAGATTTTATTTAGGTTCACCACGATTTACTTCGTATTTGCCTGTCAATAAACGGCTTACTACAGCTGGTATTTGGGAATGTGTGGCGGCCGTAAAACGTCTCCCTGCCCTACATCATAGTGTAGTTAATATTTTCTTGTCCTGTACCCTGAATCTATAGTTTGAGCAGAAATATGAAAAATATCAGGATTTTGATTTGAAAAAAAAGATCATTTTTGGTGGTAAAATTTTCAATACAATCGAACTTCAATAGCTCGAACACCTTAGGACAATGAAAATCTGTTCGAGACAGGGGTAGTTCGAGCCACTGAGTGTTACTTCCAGGAGGCATAACGGGGTTAATTTTGGGACATCTTTTCAGTGTTCCATAATGACAATTTATGCTGTGTATGCTCATTAGAAACGCCTCGACGAGGCGATTCTAATGAGCACATACAGCATACATTTGCAAGATAAAAGTCGAAAATGTCCTAAATTATCCCATACTGCTTCTAATGTTGAGGAATTCCCTAGGGACTCAAAAATGGGTTCGACTCAGCCATGGTAAACAAGCCATGTGTGTTCGAGCCATCGAAGTTTTACTGTATGTTTTTTAATGGGGAACTTTAATAGCCCGAAGACCATCAAAATTTTTGTAGATAAGGGGAGTTTGATCTAATAACGATAACACACCAGTTTGACATAGTGCATTCTTGCACACCAGACAAGGAAATCCGTGATTTTACCCTGGGATAGAAATTTATGTTCCGACCCTGGTGTTCCGACCCAAAATCGAATATAATCGCGTGTTTGATAAATGCACTGGTTGATTACGACCTAGTATGCGCCGTCGTTAAGGCTGACATCACAGCACGTTACGTGACGTCACTAAACATTCCTGTAGTGTCATCACAATATGGCGGACGTCGGTAACCGAAGTGACTGCAGCATTAAAAATCCGCGATAAGAAATGGAAGGAATGCAAGAAAAAGAATCCAATATGGATGTAAGGGGTGGATAGAAAAATCCGTCCCTCGGGATCACTGTCCGGCATCACTCGGCAAGCCTCGTGATGCCGGACAGTGACCCTTGGGACGGATTTTTCTATCCAGCCCTTACACCCATATAAGATTCTTATATTCTTTCATACCTCTAAAATGGTTACTTTTCTGATGAAAATTTGTACTTTTTCTCACTTTTACTCCAAATATAGGTTGTGAGTGCTCGTTAGAACCGCCTCATTGATATTTAAAAAAAAGATAACGAGTATAATGTCTAAACCGCTTCGTATATGCCGATCATTGTTTTTTTTTTTTTTTTGGCATACGGATTGATATTGACAATAACTTACACAAGAAATCGCCTAATGCCAGTTCAATTCATTTGTTTGATTTGACGTCCCCGTTAACACTGTAAAGGTCATTTTGGAGATGTTACTTTCAATTTTGTGGGACTTTTACCCGACATTGATATAAAATGACACCTCAACCCCTGTTTCCCAATGAAACCAATAGGTTTATAAGCATGGACGTACCGTCTCGCACCGCTTTGCCTGGACAGGTTTGGATACTGTAAGCGATTTACCAGTACTCGTGTGCGGATTGGTTTCCGGATCAATTCATAAATGGATATGGGGCAGTCGCAAATATCCGCACCTTTTAAGTATAGTCATGTAATGTCTAATGCTTTAAGCATTCCACACGACAAATTTGAGCCAAAACGTTGAAAATTGACTACGTAATGATCATTTTTGTGAATTTGACCTTTTAACCTTGACCTTTGACCCCAGAGGTCACAGACAGCATACGAAACCTTATGTGTTCTCTACACATCCTAGGCAACCATCCTGCCAAATGTGATCACTGTTCGCAAACCTGTGTAGGAGGAGTTCGCGTTACGAGGAACTTTACACTAACGGACAGAAAGACGGACAGACAGACAGACAGGCGGACGGGACCGATCACAGTATATCCGAATCTTCTTAGAAAAGTATGCATATAAAAATGATAACAGTGTATAATGTCCAAATCTTTCCGAATATTCCGATCAGTTTTGGCATACGGATTGATATTAACAATACCTAATCCATAAGATTGTTTTATGCCAGATAACTGTATGAAAAGCCTTACCGAGGCAAAATATTCGCAGAAATGTTTGTTATTTTTGGCATGCAGATGTATATTGAAATGATCTAGCTAATGAGATTGTCTAATGCCAGATAGCTTTATAAATTGCCTCGCCGAGCAAAATTTTAAAAACTGATTACGGAGGTATAGCTTGTATACCGCTGGGGAAATTTTGATATTTTTTCGCATGAAGATAAATATCATCGAGACGGCTAAAGCAAGATAAATAACCTCTCTGAGGCACATTTTTCACAACTGATAACAGAGAACAACTTTAAAGCCGCGAAAAATTGCACACCCCTCAGTTATTGCCCGACCCATAGCTCAGGAGAATTTCTTCAAGTAAACTGTTGAGTGACTGAGAGATTTCACATTTGATGGAGGACATTGTCTGTGGCATCAATTCTTCTCAGACACATTTGCTGGGCGGGGAGCTAGCAAAGAAAACTAGAGCGCACAGTTGATGGCACGCCACGCTTCTGGCACAGCCAAATGAAATGCTGGTCTCGCACGCCCTGGTTGGTGTCACTGAATGTATTTTATCATAAAGTTTTGTTTGTTTGATTAGAGGTTTAACGTCCCCGTCAACACTGTAAAGGTCATTTTGGAGACGTTGCTTCCAATTTTGTGGGACTTTTACCCGACATTGAGATGAAATGACATCTCAAGCCCTGTCGCCCAATGAAACCAATAGGGTTTATTAGCATGGACGATCCACCTCGCACCGCGGTTCCTGGACAGGCTTAGATCCTCTAAGCGGTTTACCAGTACTAGTGTGCGGGCCGGATTCAGCTCTGCGTGGAAGCATCATGCAGCCCATATATTTCTTCAAGCCCCTATGGGCGGGGGCTTTATCATAAAGAACAAGAATATATATGATTGAGGGGTGGGTATCTTAACGGTTTCTGCGATATAAGGCCTTTAATGAAATGGAGGGGATGGGGCATGGCCTCGGCACACTCCGGGGGACCTCCAGCTTGGTGTCACTGATAGTGTCTTATCATAAGAATCAAGGGTATATATAGTTTAGGGTTAGGGATCTGAATGGTTTTAGAAATATATGTCCTTTTATGAAGTGGAGGGGTGGCGCATGGCCCCAGCGCAACCCAGGGGTCACCCTAGTTGGCATCTCTCAATGTGTCTTATCACTAGGAACAGGAATATATATGGTTTAGGGATGGGATCTGATCGGTTTCTGAGATATACGGCCCTTAAGGAAATGGAGGAGGTGAGGCATGGCCCTGGCGCACCCCCAGGGACCTCCAGGTTAGTTTCACTAAAAGTGTCTTATCATAAGGAACAAGAATGTATATGGTTTAGGGTGGGGATCTTAATAGTTTCTCAGATATTAGTATTTTACTAATGTGGAGGGTGGGGGCCAAGGTCCAGGCGTACCTAAATGTAATGCTCCTCTCGCACGCCCTCATCATGTAAGGAAGCTATACACCAAATTTAGTTACATTCCCTACATTCTGGCCAGTGGTTAAGGAGGAGATAGCTTTACGGACAGACGGACGGACGGACGTACTGACGTCTTGACAGACAGACGGACGGACAGACG
This sequence comes from Lucinisca nassula, assembly GCA_963580285.1. Lineage (NCBI taxonomy): Eukaryota > Metazoa > Mollusca > Bivalvia > Lucinida > Lucinidae > Lucinisca > Lucinisca nassula. Next base: position 104,481,164 of record OY757024.1, on the reverse strand, counting down.
GATGCAGCTGTCCACATTATCCCCTTACGCTATTTTAAAAGCGTGGGAATAAATATTCCGAAACATTTTATAATGTATTTTTTTCTCCAATTTTATGAAAAAAAAAGTCACATTAAATATAAATTGCCACTGCAATCTTCCACAACAGATAGATTTTCGTAATCATGAAGAAATTGTCGCGTTAAAGACATATTCTTGGATGAGTGTTCCAGACCCCTTAAAAGTGGAAAATCGCTGATAAATTCACCACTCGCACTAATATGGGCAAATAAACTTCGAAATAGTCCAGCCTATCCACTAGAACTTAAAACGAAATCTGGATCAGGTTTTTTTTTTCTGATCATGATCGGAAAGGGTGTTTCATACACGACCAACATGCAGTGCCGCAGTAGACAACAGGGCCATTTTCTTACATTGGTGTGACCATAAAAATTTGGCAGTCATATTTAGCCTGTATGACCATCTGGAATACGCATTTAGTATTTCAACCTCTATGCCTGGCTTTAGCAATATTTGTCTACACCTACGGGAGTAGGCTATCTTAAGGATGACTTGCTACGAAAGAATTTCACAAAAGTTCATGACTGGCCTGTTTCACTCTTTAAGACACGAATACCCAATGACATCTCAACTCTGGTTATACCACAACATCGCCTTGCGAAGAGTATATGTAGTGAAACTGCGTGTAGTGACAGTAGGACGTCATCCAACACAATGTCAAGTGGTATCCTACATAAATCCTGCCAAGCATGCCCCTGGAGTCCGAATTGGCCATGCCCTATGGCTTCTAAGCACCCATAATAATATATACTTATAATATATTAACTTCCAGAATCTTCTCTCTGAAACCACAGGGCACAGAATTTTTATTGATTTGAGGTTGAACGTCCCCGTCAACACAGTGCAGGTAATTTTGGAGACGTTGCTTCCAGTTTTGTGAGACTTTTACCCAACCTTGAGATTAAATGACATCTTAAGCCCTGTCACCCAAAGAAACCAATGAGGTTTATATACATGGACGGTCCAACTGGCACCACTTTTCTTAGGCAGGCTTAGAACCTCTAAGCTGTTTACAAGTACTCATGTGCGGACAGTTCCAGCTCTGCATGGAAGCACCCTGTAGCCCAATCTATTTCTTCAAGTCCTGATGGGCATTCTTAACATCACTAATTATTTTCTGGTACACAGGTGAGCGAAATAGAGCCATTTGGCCCTCTTGTTGATTTGTCATTGTCTGCATGTGCATTTATGGTTATCGACCATTAACTTTTTTCGCTTTTTATGTCCCCACCTTCGAAGAAGTTGATGGGGCATATTGTTTCTGCCCTGTCCGTCCCGCAGTCCGTCCGTGCGTTACGCTTTAAGTACCTAGGTAAACTACAGAATTGCTTGAGATAGGATCTTAAATTTCATGTATGGCATGAGCATGAAAATTAAGCGGTATTTTTTTTTCTTGTCCGTCGGACTTGTCCATGCGGAGTTATGCCCCTTTTTGACTTATGCATTGTGCCTATAGAGAAACATGACTTGAGCTAGGGTCATGATATTTGGCATACAGTTTGGGTCTAATGTGTAGATGACCTGATTAATTTTTGACGATATTCCGGAAATATTTAACGGAGTTATGCCCTTTTTTGGACTTATGAATTGTGGCTATAGGGAAACCTTGTGAACAGAATATCTGGAGAGCCACTTGAGCTAGGGTCATGATATTTGGCATACTGTTTGGGTCTAATGTGTAGATGACCTGATTAACTTTTGATGAAATTCCGGAAATATTTAGCGGAGTTATGCCCCTTTTTGGACTAATGCATTGTGGCTTTAGGGAAACCTTGTGAACAAAATATCTGGAGAACCGCTAGAGCTAGGCCCATGATATTTGGCATACAGTTTGGGGCAAAATGTGTAGATGACCTGATTAACTTTTGACGAAATTCCGAAAATATTGAATACAGTATTGCCCCTAAGACCGTCAGTCCGTCCGTCCGTTACGCTTTAAGTACCTAGGCAAACTCCAGAATGGCTTGAGCTAGCATCTTGAAATTTCATATATGGCATGAGCATGAAAAATAAGCGGACCCGTATTTTGTTTCCCTTTTCCGTCGGACTTGATCTTGCGGAGTTATGCCCCTTTTTGGACAAATGCATTGTGGCTATAAGGAAACATTGTGAACAAAATATCTGGAGAACCGCTTGAGCTAGGCTCATCATATTTGGCATACAGTTTAGGTCTAATGTGTAGATGACCTGATTAACTTTTGACGAAATTCCGGAGCTACTTAACGGAGTAATGCCCTGTCCGTCCGTCAGTCCATCAATCTGTCTGTTCGTTTCGCTTTAAGTACCTAGGTAAACTACAGAATGGCTTGAGCTAGGATCTTGAAATTTCATGTATGGCTTGAGCATGAAAATTAAACGGACCCGTATTTTTTTTTCTTTTTCGTCGGGTTTGTCCTTGCGGAGTTATGCCCCTTTTTTGACTTATGCATTGTTGCTATATGGAAACCCTGTGAACAAAATATCTGGAGAACCGCTTAAGCTAGGCTCATGACATTTGGCATACAGTTTGGGTCTAATGTGTAGATGACCTGATTAACTTTTGATAAAATTCCGGAAATATTTAATGGAGTTATGCCCCTTTTTGAACTTATGCATTGTGGCTATAGGGAAACATTGTGAACAAAATATCTGGAGAACCGTTTGAGCTAGGCTCATGATATCTGGGGCACAGTTTGGGTCTCATGTGTAGATGCTCTGATTAAATTTTGACCGAATTCCGAAAAATTTATCGGCGTTATGCGCCTTTTTCGACTTAAGCATTGTGGCTATGGGAAAAACTTGTGAACAAAATATCTGGAGAACCGCTTGACCTAGGCTAATGAAATTTGGCGTACTATTTGGGTCTAATGTGTAGATGACCTGATTACCTCATGATGAAATTCCGAAAATATTTAATGGAGTTATGCCCCTTTTTGGACTTAAGCCTTGTGGGTATAAGGGAACCTTGTGAACAAAATATCTGGAGAACCGCTTGAGCTAGGCTCATGCTATTTGACATACAGTTTGGGTCTAATGTGTAGATGACCTGACTACCTTTTCACGAAATTCCGGAAATATTTAACGGAGTTATGCCCTGTCCGTCCGTCAGTCCATCAATCTATCCACCCAGTACGCTTTAGGTACCTAGGTAAACTACAGAATGGCTTGAGCTACGAGCACGAAGTTTCATGTAGTGCATGAGCAAGAAAATAAAGCGGACCCGTATTTCTTTTCTTTTCCGTCGGACGTGTCCTTACGGAGTTATGCTTTTTTTTAACTTATGCATTGTGGCTATAGGGAAACTTTGTGAAACAAATATCTAGCGAACCGCTTATTATAATAAGCTAGGCTCATGACATTTGACATACAGTTTGGGTCTTATGTGTACATGACTTGATTCACTTTTGACAAATTTCCGGAAATATTTAACGAAGTAATGCCCCTTTTTGGACTTATGCATTGTGGCTGTAGGGAAACCTTGTGAACAGAATATCTGGTGAACCACTTGAGCTAGGCTCATTATATTTGGCACATTTGTTCTGATTAAATTTTGAGCAAATTCCTATTTAACTATTGGCGAAATTCCGAAAATATTTAATGGAGTTATGCCCTTTTTTGGACTTATGCATTGTGGCTATAGCAAAACCGTGTGAACGAAATATCAGGAGAACCGTTTGAGCTAGGCTCATGATATTTGGCATACAGTTTGGGGCTAATGTGTAGATGACCTTTTGAACTTTCTACCATATTCCGAACATATTTAATGGAGTTATGCCCCTCAGACCGTCCGTCCGTTACGCTTTAAGTACCTAGGTAAACTACTGAATGACTTGAGATAGGATCTCGAAATTTCATATATGGCATGAGCATGAAAATTAAGCGGATCCGTATTTTTTTTTCTTTTCCGTCGTACTTGTCCTTGCAGAGCTATGACCCTTTTTAACTTATGCATTTTGGCTATAGTAAATCTTGTGAACAAAATATCTGGAGAATCGCTTGGGCTAGCCTCATGCTATTTGGCATACTGTTTGGGCCTAATGTTTAGATGACCTGATGAACTTTTGACGAAATTCCAGAAATATTTAACGGAGTTATGCCCCTTTTTGGACTTATCCATTATGGCTATAGCTAAACTTTATGAACAAAATATCTGGGAACGGCTTGGGCTAGGCTCATGATGTTTGATATACATTTTGGGTCTAATGTGTAGATGACCTGATCAACTTTTGGCCAAATTCCGAAAAAAATTAACAGAGTTATGCCCCTTTTTGGACTTATGCATTATGGCTATAGGGAATCTTTATGAACAAAATATCTGGAGAACGGCTTGAGCTAGGCTCATGATGTTTGGCATACATTTTGGGTCTAATGTGTAGATGACCTGATTAACTTTTGATAAAATTCCGGAAATATTAAACGGAGTTATGCCCCTTTTTGAACTTATGCATTGTGGCTATAGGGAAACATTGTGAACAAAATATCTGGAGAACCGTTTGAGCTAGGCTCATGATATCTGGGGCACAGTTTGGGTCTCATGTGTAGATGCTCTGATTAAATTTTGACCGAATTCCGAAAAATTTATCGGCGTTATGCGCCTTTTTCGACTTAAGCATTGTGGCTATGGGAAAAACTTGTGAACAAAATATCTGGAGAACCGCTTGACCTAGGCTAATGAAATTTGGCGTACTATTTGGGTTTAATGTGTAGATGACCTGATTAACTCATGATGAAATTCCGAAAATATTTAATGGAGTTATGCCCCTTTTTGGACTTAAGCCTTGTGGGTATAAGGGAACCTTGTGAACAAAATATCTGGAGAACCGCTTGAGCTAGGCTCATGCTATTTGACATACAGTTTGGGTCTAATGTGTAGATGACCTGACTACCTTTTCACGAAATTCCGGAAATATTTAACGGAGTTATGCCCTGTCCGTCCGCCAGTCCATCAATCTATCCACCCAGTACGCTTTAGGTACCTAGGTAAACTACAGAATGGCTTGAGCTACGAGCACGAAGTTTCATGTAGTGCATGAGCAAGAAAATAAAGCGGACCCGTATTTCTTTTCTTTTCCGTCGGACGTGTCCTTACGGAGTTATGCTTTTTTTTAACTTATGCATTGTGGCTATAGGGAAACTTTGTGAAACAAATATCTAGCGAACCGCTTATTATAATAAGCTAGGCTCATGACATTTGACATACAGTTTGGGTCTTATGTGTACATGACTTGATTCACTTTTGACAAAATTCCGGAAATATTTAACGAAGTAATGCCCCTTTTTGGACTTATGCATTGTGGCTGTAGGGAAACCTTGTGAACAGAATATCTGGTGAACCACTTGAGCTAGGCTCATTATATTTGGCACATTTGTTCTGATTAAATTTTGAGCAAATTCCTATTTAACTATTGGCGAAATTCCGAAAATATTTAATGGAGTTATGCCCTTTTTTGGACTTATGCATTGTGGCTATAGCAAAACCGTGTGAACGAAATATCAGGAGAACCGTTTGAGCTAGGCTCATGATATTTGGCATACAGTTTGGGGCTAATGTGTAGATGACCTTTTGAACTTTCTACCATATTCCGAACATATTTAATGGAGTTATGCCCCTCAGACCGTCCGTCCGTTACACTTTAAGTACCTAGGTAAACTACTGAATGACTTGAGATAGGATCTCGAAATTTCATATATGGCATGAGCATGAAAATTAAGCGGATCCGTATTTTTTTTCTTTTCCGTCGTACTTGTCCTTGCAGAGCTATGACCCTTTTTAACTTATGCATTTTGGCTATAGTAAATCTTGTGAACAAAATATCTGGAGAATCGCTTGGGCTAGCCTCATGCTATTTGGCATACTGTTTGGGCCTAATGTTTAGATGACCTGATGAACTTTTGACGAAATTCCAGAAATATTTAACGGAGTTATGCCCCTTTTTGGACTTATCCATTATGGCTATAGCTAAACTTTATGAACAAAATATCTGGGAACGGCTTGAGCTAGGCTCATGATGTTTGATATACATTTTGGGTCTAATGTGTAGATGACCTGATCAACTTTTGGCCAAATTCCGAAAAAAATTAACAGAGTTATGCCCCTTTTTGGACTTATGCATTATGACTATAGGGAATCTTTATGAACAAAATATCTGGAGAACGGCTTGAGCTAGGCTCATGATGTTTGGCATACATTTTGGGTCTAATGTGTAGATGACCTGATTAACTTTTGATAAAATTCCGGAAATATTAAACGGAGTTATGCCCCTTTTTGAACTTATGCATTGTGGCTATAGGGAAACATTGTGAACAAAATATCTGGAGAACCGTTTGAGCTAGGCTCATGATATCTGGGGCACAGTTTGGGTCTCATGTGTAGATGCTCTGATTAAATTTTGACCGAATTCCGAAAAATTTATCGGCGTTATGCGCCTTTTTCGACTTAAGCATTGTGGCTATGGGAAAAACTTGTGAACAAAATATCTGGAGAACCGCTTGACCTAGGCTAATGAAATTCGGCGTACTATTTGGGTCTAATGTGTAGATGACCTGATTAACTCATGATGAAATTCCGAAAATATTTAATGGAGTTATGCCCCTTTTTGGACTAAAGCCTTGTGGCTATAGGGGAACCTTGTGAACAAAATATCTGGAGAACCGCTTGAGCTAGGCTCATGCTATTTGACATACAGTTTGGGTCTAATGTGTAGATGACCTGACTACCTTTTCACGAAATTCCGGAAATATTTAACGGAGTTATGCCCTGTCCGTCCGTCAGTCCATCAATCTATCCACCCAGTACGCTTTAGGTACCTAGGTAAACTACAGAATGGCTTGAGCTACGAGCACGAAGTTTCATGTAGTGCATGAGCAAGAAAATAAAGCGGACCCGTATTTCTTTTCTTTTCCGTCGGACGTGTCCTTACGGAGTTATGCCTTTTTTAACTTATGCATTGTGGCTATAGGGAAACTTTGTGAAACAAATATCTGGAGAACCGCTTAAGCTAGGCTCATGACATTTGACATACAGTTTGGGTCTTATGTGTACATGACCTGATTCACTTTTGACAAAATTCCGGAAATATTTAACGAAGTAATGCCCCTTTTTGGACTTATGCATTGTGGCTGTAGGGAAACCTTGTGAACAAAATATCTGGTGAACCACTTGAGCTAGGCTCATTATATTTGGCACATTTGTTCTGATTAAATTTTGAGCAAATTCCTGTTTAACTATTGGCGAAATTCCGAAAATATTTAATGGAGTTAAGCCCTTTTTGGACTTATGCATTGTGGCTATAGCAAAACCGTGTGAACGAAATATCAGAAGAACCGTTTGAGCTATGCTCATGATATTTGGCATACAGTTTGGGGCTAATGTGTAGATGACCTTTTGAACTTTCTACCATATTCCGAACATATTTAATGGAGTTATGCCCCTCAGACCGTCCGTCCGTTACGCTTTAAGTACCTAGGTAAACTACTGAATGACTTGAGACAGGATCTCGAAATTTCATATATGGCATGAGCATGAAAATTAAGCGGATCCGTATTTTTTTTCTTTTCCGTCGTACTTGTCCTTGCAGAGCTATGACCCTTTTTAACTTATGCATTTTGGCTATAGTAAATCTTGTGAACAAAATATCTGGAGAATCGCTTGGGCTAGCCTCATGATATTTGGCATACTGTTTGGGCCTAATGTTTAGATGACCTGATGAACTTTTGACGAAATTCCAGAAATATTTAATGGAGTTATGTCCCTTTTTGGACTTATGCATTATGGCTATAGCTAAACTTTATGAACAAAATATATGGGAACGGCTTGAGCTAGGCTCATGATGTTTGATATACATTTTGGGTCTAATGTGTAGATGACCTGATCAACTTTTGGCCAAATTCCGAAAAAAATTAACAGAGTTATGCCCCTTTTTGGACCTATGCATTATGGCTATAGGGAATCTTTATGAACAAAATATCTGGGGAACGGCTTGAGGTAGGCTCATGATGTTTGGCACACATTTTGGGTCTAATGTGCAGATGACCTGATTAACTTTTGATAAAATTCCGGAAATATTTAACGGAGTTATGCCCCTTTTTGAACTTATGCATTGTGGCTATAGGGAAACATTGTGAACAAAATATCTGGAGAACCGTTTGAGCTAGGCTCATGATATCTGGGGCACAGTTTGGGTCTCATGTGTAGATGCTCTGATTAAATTTTGACCGAACTCCGAAAAATTTATCGGCGTTATACGCCTTTTTCGACTTAAGCATTGTGGCTATGGGGAAAACTTGTGAACAAAATATCTGGGGAACCGCTTGACCTAGGCTAATGAAATTTGGCGTACTATTTGGGTCTAATGTGTAGATGACCTGACTAACTCATGATGAAATTCCGAAAATATTTAATGGAGTTATGCCCCTTTTTGGACTTAAGCCTTGTGGCTATAGGGGAACCTTGTGAACAAAATATCTGGAGAACCGCTTGAGCTAGGCTCATGCTATTTGACATACAGTTTGGGTCTAATGTGTAGATGACCTGACTACCTTTTCACGAAATTCCGGAAATATTTAACGGAGTTATGCCCTGTCCGTCCGTCAGTCCATCAATCTATCCACCCAGTACGCTTTAGGTACCTAGGTAAACTACAGAATGGCTTGAGCTACGAGCACGAAGTTTCATGTATGGCATGAGCAAGAAAATAAAGCGGACCCGTATTTCTTTTCTTTTCCGTCGGACTTGTCCTTGCGGAGTTATGCCTTTTTTAACTTATGCATTGTGGCTATAGGGAAACTTTGTGAAACAAATATCTGGAGAACCGCTTAAGCTAGGCTCATGACATTTAACATACAGTTTGGGTCTTATGTGTACATGACTTGATTCACTTTTGACAAAATTCCGGAAATATTTGACGAAGTAATGCCCCTTTTTGGACTTATGCATTGTTGCTGTAGGGAAACCTTGTGAACAAAATATCTGGTGAACCACTTGAGCTAGGCTCATTATATTTGGCACATTTGTTCTGATTAAATTTTGAGCAAATTCCTATTTAACTATTGGCGAAATTCCGAAAATATTTAATGGAGTTATGCCCTTTTTTGGACTTATGCATTGTGGCTATAGCAAAACCGTGTGAACGAAATATCAGGAGAACCGTTTGAGCTAGGCTCATGATATTTGGCATACAGTTTGGGGCTAATGTGTAGATGACCTGTTGAACTTTCTACCAAATTCCGAACATGTTTAATGGAGTTATGCCCCTCAGACCGTCCGTCCGTTACGCTTTAAGTACCTAGGTAAACTACTGAATGACTTGAGATAGGGACCGGCCCCGATAGCTCAGTTGGTAGAGTGTCCGCTCCGGGGAACGGGAGGTCTCGGGTTCGATCCCGGGCCGCGACATACCAAAGTCGTTAAAAATGGTACTAGCTGCTCCTCGCTTGGCACTCAGATTTACGGGGTAGAGCTAGGACTGGTCGATCCAGTGTCAGGATAATGTGACTGGGTGTGGTATCATGTAATGTGTCTGGGACATGATACTTCAGTGAGGCAGCACTATAAACGTGAGCATTGAGCTCCCTGTCGCAACCAGACACCGTCGTGATATGACTGAAAAATTGTTGAAAGCGACGTTAAACCCGAATTCACACACCACACACACACACTTGAGATAGGATCTTGAAATTTCATATATGGCATGAGCATGAAAATTAAGCGGACCCGTATTTTTTTCTTTTCCGTCGTACTTGTCCTTGCGGAGTTATGCCCCTTTTTAACTTATGCATTTTGGCTATAGTAAATCTTGTGAACAAAATATCTGGAGAATCGCTTGGGCTAGCCTCATGATATTTGGCATACTGTTTGGGCCTAATGTGTAGATTACCTGATGAACTTTTGACGAAATTCCTGAAATATTTAACGGAGTTATGCCCCTTTTTGGACTTATGCATTATGGCTATAGCTAAACTTTATGAACAAAATATCTGGGAACGGCTTGAGCTAGGCTCGTGATGTTTGATATACATTTTGGGTCTAATGTGTAGATGACCTGATCAACTTTTGGCCAAATTCCGAAACAAATTAACGGAGTTATGACCCTTTTTGGACTTATGCATTATGGCTATAGGGAATCTTTATGAACAAAATATCTGGAGAACGGCTTGAGCTAGGCTCATGATGTTTGGCATACATTTTGGGTCTAATGTGTAGATTACCTGATTAACTTTTGGCCAAATTCCGAAAAAGTTTAACGGAGTTATGCGCCTATTTCGACTAAAGAATTGTGGCTATGGGGAAAAACTTGTGAACAAAATATCTCGAGAACCGCTTGACCTAGGCACATGATATTTGGCATACAATTTGGGTCTAATGTGTAGATGACCTGATTATCTTTTGACCAAATTCTGAAAATATTTAATGGAGTTATGCCTCTTTTTGGACGTATGCATTGTGGCTATAGGGAAACCTTGTGAACAAAATATCTGGAGAACCGCTTGCGCTAGGCTCATGATATTGGCATACAGTTTGGGTCTAATGTGTAGATGACCTGATTAGTTTTTGACGAAATTCCGAAAATATTAAATGGAGTTATGCCCCTTTTTGGACTTATGCATTGTGGTTATAGGGAAGCCTTGTGAACAAATATCTTGTGGACCGCTTGATCTAGGCTCCTGATATTTGGCATACAGTTTTGGTATAATGTGTTGATGACCTGATTAACTTTTCACGAAATTCTGAAAATATTGAATAGAGTTATGCCCCTTTTTGGACTTTTTGGCTATAGGGAAATCTTGTGAACAAAATAATTTGAGAACCACTTGAGCTAGGCTCATTATATTTGGCAGTCTGTTTGCTACTAAGGCATAGATGACCTGAATAACTTCTGTTTGAAATCTATTAATATTTGGTGGATTTATGCCCCTCCCTCAGACTTAGGCATTGCATTTTCCCGTTTAGGGACAAGCATATGGTTGGGGGCATAGTGTTTGCTCATGATATTTGGTATACAGTTTGGGTCTAAGGTATAGATAACCTGATTGACTTTTGATGAAATTCTGAAAATACGTTAGAGTTAGGCCCCATCCCGGCCTTGTGCATTGTAGGGGGCAAGCATATGGTTGGGAGCATTCAGAATTCTGCATTGTAACTATAAAAATTTTATGAAGGAAATATTTTTTTTCTTTATTATTTTTTCTTGATAAACACACATAAACAGTTATTATGCCCCTACCACAACAATAATGCATTTGTCCTGCACATACATACATACATACATACATACATACATACATACATACATACATACATACATACATACATACATACATACATACATACATACATACATACATACATACATACATACATACAAGTACTTACGCAAACACACATACATGCATGCACACACACACACTCGTGCATGCATGCAGACTTACACATGTATGCATACATGCAAAAACATACACACATGCACTCATGCATTAATGTACACATGCATACATGCACACACACGCACTAATGCATGCATTGACATACACACATGCATGCATACACGCTCTTGCACGCATACATGCATGCATGCACACACCCATACACTCATGCATGTATGCACACACACATACACTCATGCATGCATGTACACATACATTCATGCATGCATGCACAAACATATGTATGCATGCACACACACACATGCAGTCATACATGCGCACATACATGCATGCATGCACTCACATATGTATGCACACTTGCATGCATGCATGCACACACACTCATACATGCATGTACATTTGCATGCTGAAACATGGTTGGATGCACCCATGCATGCATGCCCATACACATCTGCATACACATGCATGTGCATGCACTCATGCATGCACACATACACACACACACCTATTCATAAATACAAACACTCACACATGCAGGCATGCAAGCACACATCCATGCCAACATACACTCATGCAAGCACACACACGTGCATGCATGCATACACACACTCTCATGTAGGCATGCGAGCACGCATAAATGTATGCATGCACTATAACATGCATGCATGCATACATGCAGACTCACTAATGCATGTACAAACACTAATGCATAAATACACCCATGCAAATGCAAACACACATGCATTCCTGTATGAGTGTGTGTATGCATGCATGCACATACTTATGCATGAATACATGTACACACACTCACGCAGACATGCATGCACTCATACATGCAGACATGCATGCACTCATACAAGCAGACATGCATGCACTCATACATGCATGCATGCACTCACACATGCATGTATGCATACATCCACACATTCAGACATGTGCATGCAAACACATACATGCATGTACACATGCACACAAACATGCATTCATGCATGCATGCACATACATGCACTCATACATGCATGCATACACACACTAATGTATAAATGCACAAATGCATGCATGCAAGCACACAAACATACACACAAACATACTTACATGCAGGCATGCATGCACACATGCACTCACACATGCACGCATGCATACATGCACACATGCATGAATACATGCGCACATGCATACAAACACTCATACATGCATGTACACGTGCAGACACACACTCACTTGCATGCACACAAGCATGCATGCACTCATGCATGCATGCACACATACATCCATGCATGTGCATGTAGTCATGCATGCACACACACCCTTATACATAAATGCAATTACTCACACATGCATGCATGCAAGCACACATGCATGATGCATGCAACTCATATGCATACATGCACATGCATGTGCATGCACTACTAATGCATGCATTCACACACTTACACATAAATGCACACACGCATGCGTGAATACCAGCAAGCACACTTGCATGCACACATACACGCATTTATGCATACACATGCACATATGTATTTATGCAGGCATGCATGCACATATGCATGCATGCACTCACACATGCATGCATGCACACACGGATACTGATGCATACATGTACTCACACATTTATGCATAGCCACACACACATGCATGCACACACATACACACATGCATTTGGTTATGGCCCTTGGAAAATTGGGCATTTAGGGGCAAGCATATGGTTTGGGGCATTGTGTTTTACAAACACCAGTTCTAGTTCAACTAAGTTTTTTTCAGGTCCTATAGCGTTAACAATAGACACTTGTGAGCGCATGTTCTCTTACTGTTTTGTACCAATCGTTTTAATTTTGTATGTGTTTCTGCATGGTATTAGGCAGTGTATGCACTTTGGGTAGGACTTTTAAAACCTTTTTTGTCACGTTTCCACATTTTGATATAGAGACTATAAATACCTCTTAAGGTCCTATATATTTATACATATTTCGTCTACCTGAAATAAACACTTGTTTTGTTGGGGCATGTGGGGAGCAGTTGTGCCATCAACTTCACCGAAGTTTGATTTGTTTTTTGTTTTTTGTTGTTGTTGTTTTTTTTAGTTACTGTACTTTATCCATGGGTGTAAACTATACCTGCAGATCAAAACATACACTAAAACTCTTTTTATACACTACATGTATTATATTTTTAGCTGAAAATTAGAAAGGCGTAAATCTGTTTTATAAACGGGCCTCCGTGGCCTAATGGATAAGAGCGCTGACTCTTTAGTCATTAGGTCTCTCACCGCCGTGGGTTCGAGCCTCGCTCGGGTCACGTGTGACACGCCAAGTTTTGCAACGGAAGGTCAGGTGGATTTTCTCCGGGTACTCCGGTTTTCGCCCACCTATGAATAACGATCGGCTCGATATGAGTGAAATAATTTTGAAAGGGCCGTAAAACCCAAACCAAAAAAAAAATCTGTTTTATATTGATTGATTCATTGTTTTGTGATTTTAACGACACGTCAACCTTTGTTGATCTTTCGTGTCATACCAAAGAGAAAAGCGAGACAAAAGATAGAAAAGACGAAAGTGAGGGACTGGGGAGAAAAACTGATTAGAAAGTTTAGAAACTGAAGAAATCACAACATCCCCGCTCAACCCTTATCTGCTTCAAGGACGGCGGGCCTGGTCCAACTGAAAGCCAGTATCGGTTTTATGCGCGTGTGACGCAAGATACATGACACCTTCGCTTCGCATTTACTTCATAATTGAGCCCCGTCAAGCGAATTTGTGTCCTCGAGCATTCCGTCATGACAAATTTAAACTGCGCATGCCCAGCCATTCAGAGGGGCCAGGGATATGGCTTTCTGTCAGAAGGTTCCTCTTGATTCACTGCTTGTATGAGCGAGCAGCGAAGGTTCTGGCGAGACTGCGCGGATGCGCAGGCTCGCCTGAACCTTCGCTGCTCGCATATGCGATAAGCACCAAAATCGCTTGGCGGGGCCGATATATAAGCCGGCGCATGACAAAACCTACAATAGGACCGGTACGACCAGCAGAGCTTCGAATCAACCTGCGCACCCATCCACTATGACAAGACCTTTTGCCTACATGTATGTCTATTTGCATTGACCTTAGCCTATAGCAGGTATATGCGATCAGTGAAGACTCTGATCAGGCAACGCGATTAAGCCGGTTGATCTGAGTTTTCGCTTGTCGCTCAAGCCTTCTTGTAGATTTTGTAATGCACTGGCTCATTTTCCAATGTCTGTTTTGCTATATTATTTTCAGGCCTGGCTTACACCTAGTACAAACCTGGAAAATTTCCTAGAATCCTTTTGTGGGGGTCTTGCATATAACGGGCTTTACACAACATTCGACCATGTGTTTCTTCTCAGTGGGTAAGTACAAACGTATACAGTCTTAATTCAATTGCTCGAATATAGTAGTCGCCGATAAGATTGACTAGGCGGAGCTATTCAGGTGTTGTCAATATATGTCAAATTCGCAGAGTACACCAGAAGATTCGGTAGAGTGCCTTTCGCACGCTTTCTACAAGCGGACGAAATGGTCATATACGCCACAGCTTTGTTTCTGTTACAGTTGAATTCATACAATCGGGTGACTTGGTTTACCTTTTTGTTCATGGAATATTCCTAAGGCAGGTACAAACGAAAGCTCCGCCTAGTCAATCTTATCTGCGACTACTATACCTTTGAACAAATAAAACGAGAAACGAGGAACTGGTACAATCAGATCCCAAATTCTTCCAACAATACCACTAGGGAAAGAAATCGGAACATGGATAGACGACAGTAAATAAAACGGACAACAGGTAAACCGAGTCAGCACCTCTTTCCCAAACAGGTAGTGACTCAGATTGTCAAAACATAACTTAAAAGGAGCAATATACAAAATGGGGGAAAGATTCAGAATCTCGAACACCAAGACAATCGTTAAATGCATTACGAAACACGCCTATACAAACGTATTGAAAATTTTTCCTCCAAAAAATGAAACTTTCCGGAGGAAAAATTGCGATATTTTTCTTATTTCTGCTCCAAACATAGAATGTGGGCATTCGTCAGAACCACCTCAGTGAGGCGGTTCTGACGGGTACCCACAACTTATGTCTTAGGGCAGAAAAAAGGAAAATAATGTATACCCCCTTAAACCCCAGTTTTACTGTATAAAAGTGGGGTTGAAGGGGGTAAAAATTATATAGGCGTGTTTTCGTGATGGTAGGACAAACGTAACTAAAAATGAACAACCAGAAAGGGGGTTGAATCAGAATCATCAACGTAACCACATATATGATTAGGGAAAGAATGAGAACCACCGACACAAAATATGAAGGAACCACAACACAAGCACCAACTTGGAAGGGTCAGTTAAAATTACTGGTGGGTCTAAGTTAACTTTACGGAATCCCAACCCTCACCCTCACTTTCACTGTGGTTCCACCATGAAATTTGTTCGAGATAGGGTCGTTCGAACTACTGAGGTTTTATCCTGGCACCAGACTATGAGGCTTGTAGCTAGATAGTCTGGCCCAGAAAACATGTACCCTCCATATTTTCCAGTTCTGTGGCGTATTCCTTGCTTCCAAAGGATAACCCTTCTGAAACATATTTGTAGGGGGTTACTTAACACTTATTTGATACCAAATGAAATCTTCCACCTCATATTATATTATATAAATATTATGAAATAGGTGCGACCTAACTGCAACCAACTGTTTTGATGCTTATAAACCTCCCATTTTGTGTATTCTATATTAGGTGGGTCTTTTTGAAATGAAAAGATTTTCTAAATAGACATTTGCAGTAGTTCCGTAAAATTCCTATATTAAGATCTCCTTTTGGACTGTTCCAAAGTTTAACAGTCTCAAAGGTGGTCCCAGACAGAACAACGACAGCAACAAATTTAAACTTGAACTGTGCAGTAGATAGCTAATCAAAATAATAATAATAATA
The DNA here is from genome assembly GCA_963580285.1 of Lucinisca nassula. Taxonomy (NCBI): domain Eukaryota; kingdom Metazoa; phylum Mollusca; class Bivalvia; order Lucinida; family Lucinidae; genus Lucinisca; species Lucinisca nassula. The sequence continues at coordinate 104,464,801 of OY757024.1, read as the reverse complement.
ATAGTAATAATAATAAAAAAAAACAAGAGCTGTCACTATAGGTGACCAATGCCCCCCTGTGTGAGCCAATTTCTGAGTGTTTGCAAAATTTCAAGGGGAGATAATTCAGCGAAAAATTGACAACAGAGTTATGGCCCTTGGTCAGAATGTAGCCCTTGTGCTGGTGAATAAGTGTGTGAAGTTTCATGGGGCTAGGTCAAATGCTTTTGAAGTTATGATCAAGGTTAAAGTTTTTGTTACGGACAGGCAGACAAACAAACAGACTGGGCAAATACTATATGCCCCCGAATCAAAGATTCTCCGGGGTGGGGGTGGGTTGGGGGAGGGGGGTGAATAAAAATCAATCCGCCCAGAGAATGGTATCTGTCTTTAGTAGAACCAGTATTACATGATGTTTCCACGCAGGACTGAATCCAACCCGCACGCGAGTACTGGTAAACCGCTTAGATGATCTAAGCCTGCCCAGGTAAAGTGGTGTGACAGGGCTTGAGATGTCATTTCATCTCAATGTCGGGTAAAAGTCCCACAAAATTGGAAGCAATGCCTCCAAAATGACCTTTACAGTGTTGACGGGGAAGTTAAACCTCAAATCAAACAAACAAAAGAACCAGTATTATTTTTGAAACTGCAGTTGCACTCTACCAGTATTAATTTTGAAAACTGCAGTTGCATATATACATCTTTAGGGTAGGGAAGAGTTACTATATCTGTTCAAGAGATCAGAATCAGAATTGTTCTATCTATTAGAATTCTATCTATTTATCTATCTATCTATCTGTCTGTCTTTATCCCCGAAGTGGCCCCTGCCCATCGAGGCTTGAAGAAATAGATGGGCTGCATGATGCTTCCACGCGGAGCTGAAACCGACCGCCTCATTGAGGTGTTTCTAACCAGTTCCCACAATCTATAGAGGGTGGGGGGGGTGTGTGTTTGATTTTAAGATTATTTCATTCATATCGAGCCGATCTTTAATCAGAGGTGGACGAAAACCGTACCCGGAGAAAAACCACCTGACCTACATGTACCATTGCAGAATTTGGCGTCTCACATGTGACCCGAGTGAGGCTTGAACCACAGTGGTGAGAGACCTAATGATTAAGAGTGAGCGCTCTTATCCACTAGGCCATGGAGGCCCGTCACAATCTATATTTTAGAGAGGTAAAACGAAACATAAGGTTTTCGCACTGTAAACCAAAGGGTTCAAGGGGCTCAGGATTATATAGGCTTGTTTTTTGTGATGAAACTACTTGTAAACTGCTTAGAGGATCTAAGCCTGCCCAGGCAGAGTGGTGTGAGTCTGACTGTCCATACATATACACTGGTTTCATTGGATGGCAGGGTTTAACACAATGATTTGTATAGACTTCTGCTACATTAGATGCATGCATTGCTGTTATCTATCAAAGATGTTTTATTAGCCAGAAAAAATGAAATGGTTAAAGTGCTAGAGAGATTCTAAACTCTAGCTCAGGCAAATACTTTAATGCACTTCTAAATGAGAACTTCTAATAAGCAGGGCCTGACAAATCCATTGCCCAGCTGCCATGAGGGCAAATCCAAATTTTTCAACATAGTCCTGTTTATATTTTTTTTTGTTTTTTTTTTTATTTCATCTGTCCATTACTTTTATAATACATTTGTATGTTTGTCCCTAAATATTATATCTAATGGAAAATGAAATACAATGGTCAATGGTTTCGAAAAAATATCCATTTAATTATTCTGCTACTTTTATGGCATAAGAGTATGGCAAAATATGAGCTGTTGATAGTAAGATGGAAAAATATGGTTTTAATTTGTGGGTGCAGTAGGGCTTGACATGGCATTTAATACAAAGATAAGTTAAGTCCCACAAAATGTGAATTAAACAGGGATGTAAAGGTAAATTCAAACAAATGAAAAAGCAGCGTTATCTGTGTGGTAATTATTAGCTGTATGATCTTTGTCAGTTTAACCCTGGTTTAGTGAACAAACTGGAGTGTGATAGCTCAGTAGTTAGTGCACTTGCCTCTGATGCTAGAGGTTCCGGGTTCCGTACCCAGCAGCGACTATAAAATTTCGTTGTCCTAACACGCCCCATTGGCATTATTTGCAGGGATGAATGTCATAAAGTGCACCGTCCTTCGGATCTGGATGTTAGCTAGAGGCCCTGTGCAGGGAGAGTTATGCCCTGTGCAGGTTAACCCTTTTTGTACCAAATGGAATCTTCCTTCTTATATATTGCAGGAGTTCATTTCAAAATTTAGGGGTGTCAGGTTGTGTTTTTATCAAAATGTATTTGGAAAATAACTGTACTTTTAACAAACAGTGGAGGCCCTGATCAGTCGCCACGTTCTGCTGCGTCTCATCTGGGCCTGCACTGTTTGCCAGGGTACCCATTTTGGGGTTACCGGTACTAAATGGGTTAAAGACCCCTACAATAATAAATTTTTATACAAGATTACTGTGTAGGCTTTCATCCTGCAAACTTCGGGTGTATGTAAAGTACACCAGAGAGTAATGGTCAGATGTGACAGATCGCAGTTAAAGTAGAAAGAAAGAAAAGAAACTGCTGCATACTTCAAGTATGTGAAATGAATATAAGGTGTAATTTTTGGACGCCTATTTTTGACCAGGTATTGAAGTTTTTCTTGGCAGTATGTACAATTGGATAATCTTTGTAAGTAGGCGTACTGAGACCACTTGCACTTCCACATTTCACTTGTGCTGGAATTTATAATGAAAATGGTGGCCTCAATAGAATGTTAGGAATGTAAAGAACTTCAGCAGTTGAGCAAGTTAGGTGACCTCGAATGCTGCCTTGTTTGAACAAGTGGTACTTCGAAATGAAACACCAAAATTTGAACAAGATGTCTGCATTACAATTCACCTATTGCTGTGATTCTGGCCATCAGGGTGTAGAGTTTTGTTGTTGTTGTTGTTTTCTTCTGGAACTAGGAGCTGTATGCTTAATAGATTGATCGGTCCTGATTTTCTTCGACTGCATGGAAAAATCCTCACTGAGCATCGTTGGCTGTATTGTTTTAACAACAGGTACATTGAACTGAAACACCAATTTTTAAGCAAGCTGTTCCAAGAAAAATGTACCTACTGTATTATTTTATTCACTTATTTCACAGCAGGAAAACTTTGGTTTACTTCCTCCTCTCGCCAACACTAACGGCTATTAGTTTTGACACGGTCTGTGACACTGTGTGTGTAGTACTACCTCATGCAGTGGAATATACCAGCGAAAGGGTAAAGAAGACACGTTTTTATCGTTGAATTAGATGCAGCTGTTAAACTGGAAAAAGCTGTATTGTGAGTTGATATAGGTTTGGTTTGGTTTGATATAGCCATGATAGCGCAGCCAAGTTTGTTTATTTCGAAAAGATGAACGTGCGTCCATGGTAACAAGGAAGTTCAAATTTTAGCCAATCAGGTGCCTAATGTAACCGGAACCAATATTTTTAAACCGGAAGGACCATCAAATTTTCAGCCCAACAGCTGTTGGCTATTGAGGTTTTGAATGGGTGGGGCATGTTCCAATAAACAAATACACGTGTTACCGTTAAGCAACCAACTCTCGTTGTTTGCCGCCTTCGGCGGCAAACAAATCGTTGGTTGGTTGCTATTACATTCCTGAGTGGGTGATAGTGAAACATGACACCATGAGGAATATGAATATCAAGCGAGGCGGGGCCGAGGTTGATATTCATATTTCGAAGGGTGACATTTTTCACTATCACCAACCCTCTCAGAAATGTAATATTTATTTTATTATTCCGAATAAAACTAATAATTATGGTAATTGGTTTTTAATGTAAACTACAGGACAGCGAACAAGCGCTTTTGACGCCATGACGTTCCAAATTATCGGATAACGTCAGCTTTTTACATAGCCTAAGCGACGTTATGCGGTGTTTCAGAAGATCAAACGCTTTTAGCTCTGTTATTTCCGAACAAAACCCTGAAGTATGGGTATGCGTTTTCTTAATTAAATCAAAAGAAACATTTTGGTACCAAAATTTCTCGACTTTGTAAAAATATTTGGTTTAGCCTCATTTTCTCCAGCTTGACGAAAGAACCCTACGCGCACCTAATTCCGCGCATGTGATAGTATACAACTATTTCATACCTTTTTGGGCGACAGTCAAAACTATCAGCCCCGAGGTGCTGTGGAGCACCTGATGAACTATCGCCCGAAGCCGAAGGCCGAGGGCGATAGTTCATCAGGTGCTCCACAGCACCGAGGGGCTGATAGTTTTGACTGTCGCCCAAAAAGGTATGAAATAGTTGTTTTATTACCCAACTCGTATAAACAAGTTGCTAGGTGATCACGTGACCATGAGATAGTTAAAACTATCTGCACCGGGCAATAGTTCAGTGCTCCGTGTGATAGTTCTCTGAAAACCGGTTCAATCCGATTTCATGCGAAAAGGTGTTAGATAGTCGAAATGCTTAATAACTTCTTATATAGTAGGTTGGGTAATAATATACAACTATTTCATACCTTTTTGGGCGACAGTCAAAACTATCAGCCCCGAGGTGCTGTGGAGCACCTGATGAACTATCGCCCGAGGCCGAAGGCCGAGGGCGATAGTTCATCAGGTGCTCCACAGCACCGAGGGGCTGATAGTTTTGACTGTCGCCCAAAAAGGTATGAAATAGTTGTTTTATTACCCAACTCGTATAAAGAGTTATTTTGATCACAATAAGCAATTACTACTTGTCAAGTTGCTAGGTGATCACGTGACCATGAGATAGTTAAAACTATCTGCACCGGGCAATAGTTCAGTGCTCCGTGTGATAGTTCTCTGAAAACCGGTTCAATCCGATTTCATGCGAAAAGGTGTTAGATAGTCGAAAATGCTTAATAACTTCTTATATAGTAGGTTGGGTAATAATAAAAATTATCACCCTCTGACCAACGGGAGGTTTGTCGCGTGAGGTATAATAAATTGTCCATTTCAAAATTAGGGGTGTGTCAGGTTGTGTTTTCAATGCAATTTATTTTGAAAATGACTGAACGTTTAGCAAAAAGCGCATGTGATAGTCGAAATTATCGCAGATGATAGTAAAAATTATCACCCTCTGACCAATGGGAGTTTTGTCACATGAGGTATAATAAATTGTCCATTTCAAAATTAGTGGGGTGTCAGGTTGTGTTTTTAATGAAATTAATTTGGAAAATGACTGAACGTTTAGCCAAAAAAACGGAGGCCCTGATCAGACGCCGCGTAAAATAGGTAAATCTATAAAATCCAAACCCTTATAAATGAAGGATATTTTGATGTGATGACGTTTATGATGAATGTCAGGGTCGATAAAAGGACGAAGAGCATGCTGAGTGCAACCTCTAGTTAAAAGAGCCGCATCGTATAACTGATTAAAACTATTGTAAAATTTATTCGCCTCGGTGTCCAGAAAACGTAATACAGAAATGGGCAATGAACTTAGAAATGCAAGCATTGAGTGGCGTCCATGATTCAATAATGTTATGGACAGTCACTTCAGTCCGGTATTGTTTCTTATAAAAGCCCGTAATTTACGTTTTTAATTGCTTTTTTCTGGTGCCGTGCGTTCTAGTTGTACGCCTTCGGCAATCCGGAAATGAGAAAATATCAAAATCGGACATTTCAGATATATTACCCTAATGATAAATTTTATCATTAAAGCCCAATGGAAAAGATGCCGTAATAATTAGGGCCCCGCACTGAAAGTGTGGGTGCCCTATAGTAATCACTCTGTCCGTCCGTCTGTCTGTCTGTCTGTCCGTCCGTCTGTCCGTCTGTCCGTCCACAAATTTTTTTATCCCGCATAACTTTTTATTATTCCTGGATGGATTTAAATATTACTTGGCATCATTCTGTCCGTCCGTCCGTCTGTCTGTCTGTCTGTCCGTCTGTCCGTCCGTCCGTCCACAATTTTTTTTATCCTCCATAACTTTCTTATTCCTGGATGGATTTAAATATTACTTGGCAGAAATGTTAACCATAATGTGATGGAGTGTTGCGCGCAAGACTCAGGTCCGTACCTCAAAGGTCAAGGTCATACTTAGAGGTTAAAGGTCAAAAAAGGGTCTTTCCTGTGTCCAATTAATAACTTTGTTATTATTCCTGGATGGATTTAAATATTACTTGGCAGAAATGTTAACCATAATGTGACGAAGTGTCACACGCAAGACCCACAGCCGTACCTCAAAGGTCAAGGTCATACTTAGAGATAAAAGGTCAAAAAAGCTTTTTTTTCATTGTGTCCAATCTATAACTTTCTTATACCTGGATGGATTTAAATATTACTTACCAGAAATATTAACCATAATGTGACAGTGTGTCACGCGCAAGACCCAGGTCCGTACCTCAAAGGTCAAGGTCATACTTAGAGGTGAAAGGAAAAAAAAAACGTCTTTTTTAACATCAACATTTTCCTACTCCTCTGATAGCGCTGCCGGGGCCCTAGTCAGTTTCACTGACAGCTCTAGTTTAATCCATTTTAGTTAAGTTTCATTTCGTTTAATAATTTTAAACCTAGCTGTAGAATCAACAACAAAGTTACCACTGGCTGTATAGAAATATCATTTACAGAATGACCTGTCCATTTGAAATGACGGTGCAAGAAAGTGTCAATTTTATAGGCTTACTTATTCTCCGATAGTGCTCGTTAAATCTTGTTGAACGTTTTTTTATGTCCCCGGTGGCGATAGCGGGGACATATTATTTTTGCCCTGTCTGTCTGTTTGTTTGTTTGTTGGTTGGTTGGTTTGTTGGTTTGTACGTGGACAAATTTAACGTTGACCATAACTTTTGAACCGTTGGATGTAGAGTATTCATATTTGGTATGAAGGTTCCTTGTGACAACAGCTTCACATTCATTTAAAATTCAAAAAATGACCTGTGACCTTGACCTTGACCTTTGCTCTACTTAAAAGAACAAAATAACATTTGTCATAACTTTTGAACGGCTTGCGATACAGCCTTCATATTTGGCATGTCTGCTCCTTGTGACAAAAGCTTTACATCCATGCAAACAATTTGACCTGTGACCTTGACCTTTGACCTACTTAATAGAAAAAATAACATTGTTCATAACTTTTGAACCGCTTGAGATACAGCCTTCATATTTGGTATGTTAGTTCCTTGTGACAAATCTTTACATGCTTGTAAAAAATTTGACCCGCGACCTTGACCTTTGACCTACTTAAAATAAAAAATAACATTTTGGTCATAAATTTTGCACCATTTGAGATACAGCCTTCATATTTTGCATGTATGTTCATTGAGATAAGAGCTTTACATTCACACAAAATATTTTGACCTGTGACCTTGACCTTTGACCTATATAAAAGAAAAAAATAGCATTGGTCATAACTTTTGAACCATTTGAGATACAGCCTTCATAGTTGGCATGTAAGTTCCTTGTAACAAGAGCTTTACATTCATGCAAAACTTTTTGACCTGTGACCTTGACCTTTGACCAAATTAAAAAGAAAAAAATTGACATTTTGGTCATAACTTTCGAACCGTTTAAGATAGAGCCTTCATATTTGGCATGTAGGTTCCTTGTGACAAGAGCTTTACAATCATGGATTTTTTTTTTACCATGACCTTGACCTTTGACCTACTCAAAAGAACAAATAAAATTGTTCATAACTGTTGAATCATTTAAGATAGAGCCTTCATATTTGGCATGTAGGTTCCTTGTGACAAGAGCTTTACATTCATGCAAAAAGTTTTGATCAGTGACCTTGACCTATGACCTACTTCAGAGAAAAAATATTATTGTTCATAACTTTCGAACCGTTTAAGATTCAGCCTTCATATTTGGCATGTAAGTTCATTGTGCCAAGGACTTTCCACTCAAACCAAAAATCTTGACATGTAACCTTGACTTTGAACTGTGACTAACTTTGAAAAAAAATGACCATGCTCGGGGACATGTTCGAGTTTCACAAACAAATATTGTTGTTGTTGTTTGTTTTTTTTTAATCCGTCCTTTAGAATAGCGATGTCGTCTTGCGTCGGATGAGCGTCGGGCAGGGGTCGTCCGAGGTTAACATTTTGGTTAACTTTTTATCAAAGTGATCTATTTCATTTATTCTTTAGCAGATTGCTTTCATATCAGGACTGTTGTTTCATTGGCGGTACCCCTTTCATATATTAACAATTAATGACACCAATGACCAAAATTGTGGTGGAAATTGTCATTTTTCGAACTTGAGGTTTTCAGGTTTACTGTTTGCATACGGGACAATTGGTGTCATCATGCCTGAAGCTCATGTCGAATCAAGGGACTTTACCTGTACTGGCAGTTTTTCCAGCTCCGAAAATCCCGAAAAATTACTACAACCTCAAAATGACCCAATTTGTTTTTATTTGATTTTCTCAAATTTAACACTGGAGGAAAGAAAAATCAGTTAACTACTTAAATTTTCAGCCACATTTTTCATTGCATAATAAATGTTTCAATTACTGAAGTTTAAAATCAGATACTATCGCGTATGTTTGCTAATTTACTATTGAAGTACATTAGACATCTTAATTTGATGAAATATATAAAAAATTAAATTCAAATTAACGGTAAGATATTGATTTTTAGCTCACCTGTCACGTAGTGACAAGGTGAGCTTTTGGGATCACTTTTTGTCCGTCGTGCGTTCGTGCGTCCTTGCGTCCGTGCGTGCGTCCGTAAACTTTTTCTTTAAACGACATCTCCTCCTAAACCACTGATCAGATTTTGACCAAACTTCACAGGAATGATCCTTAGGCGGTCCCCTTTCAAAGTTGTTCAAATGGTTCCGGTCTGTTGCACATATAGGTCACAGGAGCCAAAAATAGATTTTTTTCATCGAATACTTAAAAAAATCTTCTTCTCTGAAACCGCAAAGCCCAGGACATTGATATTTGGTTTGAAGCTTCATCTAGAGGACCTCTACCAAGATTGTTCAAATTATTGTGCTGGGGCCGAAAATGCCCCCGCACCGGTGCCCTTTGGTTTTACATGGGCTTATATAGGGAAAAACTTTAAAAATCTTCTTCTCTGAAACCGCAAGGCCCAGGTCTTTGATATTTGGTATGAAGCGTCATCTAGTGGACCCCTACCAAGATTGTACAAATTATAGCCCTGAGACCAAAAATGCCCCCGCCATGTGGCCCTTTCGTTTTACATAGACTTATATAGGGAAAATCTTTAAAAATCTTCTTCTCTGAAACCACCAGGCTTAGGTCTTTGATATTTGTTATGAAGCTTCAGTTAGTGGACCTCTACCAAGATTGTTCAAATTATAGCCCTGGGGCCAAAAATGCCCCCGCTCCGGGGCCCTTTGGTTTTACATAGACTTATTTAGGGAAAATCTTGTTTTACATAGACTTCTTTATGCAGGGTAAACCTTTAAAATCTTCTTCTCTGAAACCACAAGGCCAAGGTCTTTCAGATTCGATATGAAGCTTCATCGTGTGGACCTCTACCAAGATTGTTCAAATTATAGCCCTGGGGCCAAAATTGACCCGCCAGGGGCCCACTTATTATACATTGGATCAGGTGAGCGAACCAGGGCCCTCTGGGCCCTCTTGTTTATAATCTTAAACCACAGTTTCGCTGTCTAGCGTAGTAATGCTAAAATTAATGTCAGAGAATAATGTTCCCTATTAACCTCAATATATTTTGTCGCGTAACGTTAATCTGAAAAAGGTAATTTAGTGGATAACAATTGTTGGGTTAACCTTTTTTCAAGTGCCAGTGTACTGGATAGAGTGCTGGACTACAAGTCAGATTTTGGTCTATGAATCAGAGGTGTGTGAGTTCAAACCCGGGGAAGGAATGGAATTTTGTTATCCTTTTTTCCTTGTCTTTACTTTTTTTCTTCATAAACACACATGAAAGTATATACATTCATGCACATATGCAATCACAAATACATGTACGCGCAAACACACACACACACACACACACACACACACACACACACACACACACACACACACACACACACACACACACAAACACACACACACACACACATGCATGCATGCATGCATGCATACTTGTGCATCAATGCAAACATGCACACATGCACTCATGCATACAAGAACGCATGAAAACATTAATGCGTGCTCATACTCATGCATGCATGCACATACACACATGGATGTACACACATGCTTGCATGCACACGCATACGCATGCACTCATGCATGCATGCACACACACATACATACACATGCGTGTGCATGCACTCATGCATGCATGCACACACATGCATAAATGCACACACTAACGCATGATTGTATGAATGACACATGTATGTACACACGCACATGCAGGCATGCATGCACACAAACATGCATGCACACGCACATACACCTCTATGCATGCACACATGCATGTACTCACACATCTATGCGCGAACACACACACACATGCATACATGCACACATACATGTATACATGCATACATTCACACACATGCATGCATGCATCAACTTTAAAGGTCCTGGGTTCAAGTTCACTGTCTATTTTTCCGGAAACCTTTGTCAGTGCTGAAGTTCCTACTGCATGCACTCATATACTCCTGCATACATGCACTCATGCATACATGTGTGAGTCTACCATGCACACTAAGACTCTTGCATGCATGCTCTTACACATATGCATGCACACACATGCTTGCATTCAAACATGCACTCATGCAAACATGCATGTGTGTGTGCATGCATGCACTCATACATGCATGTACACATGGATGCACATGCGTGTGCATGCACTCACACACACACACTTGCATAAATGAACACACTCACGGATGCATGCTCACGCATGCATGCATGCATGCAAGCACACATACATGCACGCATACACTTTTGCATGCATGCACACACACACACACACACACATAATCACGCATGTATGCATGCATGCACACACACCTATGCAGACATATATGCAAACAGACATGCATGCATGCACATGTACACTCGTGCATGCGTGCATGCATTCATTCATGCATGCATGGACACATACACATGCATGCATGCACACACATATACATGCATGCATACATACATGCACAAACATGCATGCATGCATACATGCATTCATGCATGCATACATATATGCACTCACACATGCATGCATGCACGCACACACTCATCTAAATGTTGGGTATAACAAATTATTATCTCATGCAGTGTCGACTTTATGGGTCCTGGGTTTGTCAGCGCTGTATTGCCTACATTTATAAATGGATTTAAAGGGGGTCTTTCATCTATGCCCATGCATGTTTTTTCTTTAAACTTTGTATATTAATAACTCAGCATATACAACCTATAAAATGTTTTAATAAATTATATAAATCCAAGTAGGACTCAGGAGGCCACTCTAACAGACTCCCTCCATGAGCTGGTGTCTGTCTCTAAATAAGTGCGTCTAAATCTTATGTTTTATTTAGTTTCAAGATCTGTGAACTGGATTGAATGCAGAACTCCATAGGCATTCTTTTGATACTAAAAAACCTTTTGAATTAATTAAAGTTTACATTTTCTGGTAAAATAATTATCAAAAATCTCATTTTTTAATTAAAATTTTAAAAAAATTATCAAAATTCAATCCAATATGTTCTAGTCTTTGTCAAGATTTCATTTTGCTAGGAAAATTTGTCATATGTATCTTCTTTAGCTATGCCAAATTTCATGAAAATCCAAAACCGGTAACACTGTAGCTTTAAACCTTTAATGGATGTAAGTCGTTTCTGCAAAATTTACTATTTTATTGAAATCATCCAAGAACCTTACAAAAAAGGCAAAACGCACTTACTATAAAAATGAGATTATAAAAATCAAAATGAATACATATTGAGCTGATCTAGCTTAGAAACTATTAAAATATCATGAGTTTCTGATATTTTCCTTTCATTTATACACTGTGATCTATCCAAAATAGTAGATAGTAGAACACTAAAACAAAAGGTATTCTAATCAACAAATTAGGCTTAACAACATATATTGCTTTTTATTAGCAGCAAAATTATTGTGAACATGTGCAACTTTATTTAATGACTTTGCATAAGTCATGCTACTCAAATAGGTGTAAGGCAAGGAGATCCATTCTTTTCATTTCCATACCAAGCTGGTATGCAAGGACGCAATGATCAGTGGTTTGTTGTTACTAGTTAAAATAGTTCTGTTGATAAATTCATGGCCAGATTAAGCCTTAGATATACTCTGTCTTTATGTATGCTGGATTATTATCCTAACAAAAAGTTACAGTAATTATTGGTTAGTATTTCCAAAAATCGAAATGTCACTGATATTGAATTTCTGTTGCAAAAGATATCATTGATGGATGAGGCGCAGAATATTTGCTGTAAACAAAGCTGTTTCATGACCTAGAGAAATTTTGCTATTAGACAGGGAGAGAAACAGTTTCCTTCCTTATATATAGTACACATGCATAAATATGTCTCTTTTCTGCATTGGTATTGTAAATGTTGACGTTTCTTTAGTGTCTTATTTTTTTCTATTTACATTGTCAATATAGTGGTTAATTTATCGGAAGCGAGCTTTGAGTATTATTTTCTGGTTGTAAAACTTTCAACAACTTCTTGAATGTTTCTGCTGAATGCAAGTTCACTGTTTTTAAGCACTGTTCTTGCTTGCTTTTTGTTCATTAATAATTACCAGTACCTTTCTGTGCAATGTATCTCTCAGCTTAGAAAGAGCATTGCAGTGTTTGGACAGAAAAAAACATCACAATGTATTTACTGAAAATAATTTAAAATCCTATGAGTAATGCGATAACTAAGTCCGACCCGCACACTAGTACTGGTAAACCGCTTTGAGGATCTAAGCCTGTCCAGGAACCGCGGTGCGAGGCGGACCGTCCATGCTAATAAACCCTATTGGTTTCATTGGGCGACAGGGCTTGAGACGTCATTTCATCTCAATGTCGGGTAAAAGTCCCACAAAATTGGAAGCAACGTCTCCAAAATGACCTTTACAGTGTTGACGGGGACGTTAAACCTCAAATCAAACAAAAAAAAACTACTCACAGATTGAATAATTATTATCACCAGTTTAAATGCTTCTTGATATCTTACATAATGTGCTTTGTAGTTACTGCAACAACTGCTGAGATAGGTAAATGAAGTGAAAGACCTATACAAATATATAGACAACACAATCATGATCACATAAGTTTGGAACACTGACAAATGTACGACCATGGGAATTCTAAAAGCAAATTCAAATGGCTTTGGAATACAGCTTCATGAAGCCGTTTGATTTCGTTCATAAGGGCTATACAAACAAGATAGACTGACTAGTGCCTATGCAGATACAAATTCTGAAAACTTAATGTCCAGGAAAAGTAATCTCAAGTGTTATTGATTTTCCCTAGAGTAAACCTTTCTTTTTAAATGGGCAGTTAGGGTTAAATAAACAAACAACAGTTTGACTTGACAGTCATTTATTTCAAGTCGGATAACAAATCTCACAAAATCTGAAGCAACATCTAAAGTGACTGGCATGCTGTTGATTTGAATGTTAAATCTAAACATCAACTTAGCACCATTACCAAATTAGACAAGAAAGACAGAAAGAAAACTGTGCACATGATTACATGGGTGCGTTTGATGACGTTTGTCATCAAAACTTTGCGGCATAGTTCTGTAGACAAAATAGTTTGTTCCATAGGGGGCAAATTTACCGAAATGGATGTTTTGAAATAATACTTATAATTATGCTATGAACTACTTACACAAACCATACTATACTATAGCCATCCAAATTGAAAGCAATAGTAAAGTATTATTAAACAGCATGACCAAAACATGATAATCATATAATTTCACATTTTGCTGAATCAGGACTATCAGTATTCAGTCTGTTAAAACACAATGTTACCGGTCCTCAATTTCCATCAAAGTTGATCAACATGTTCCTAAGATATGTGGGTAGTTTTTATGCTAAAATGGTGTCTTGACAAAAATTGGAAAATGGTAAAAATGCACATAAAATTTTAATGAATACAAAAATATATGCTGAATTATGGGGACACCATCAAAGAAAACTGACTGCCTAGCCACTATTACTAGACATATGAGGTCATTCATAGTACCAGCTAACTCGCCAATAATGACTTTAATTCATAAAACATAGCAGCATTAGATATATGAAACTCTGAATACTGTAGACAAGTTTATATGAGAGTACCCTCTGTTGTGATAGAGACTTCATAAAATATGTAGTAAATTTACTACGGAAATAAAATTTAAAAGAGAATGCATCGTAATTATAATGGTTATACCCAAGGCAATCATTGTGCATAATTTCATCAAAATCCAAGCATGGGCAGAAATCAATGCAAATTTCCTATACCTTGAAAGACCCCCTTTAACATCAGACATATGTTGATAATGAATTGCTGCAGTCGGTTGAGCTCTTTTGCAAAACAAAATATGATTTCGGGGGGAAAAACCTGCCTAATTGAAATTTCATTTGGATAACTTGTTCAGTTTAGGCCCTTACGCTAGTGGTTACGCTACTCGCCTTGTAAACCAGGGGTCGCAGGATCGATCCCGGGCTTCTTCAGACTTTCGGATGAGTGTTTATACCGAGGACCCGTCTCCGTATGACGTTAGCTGTTGGTGGGACGTAAAACTCACTCACTCAGTTTAGGCCCTTATAGGCGAGCTATATTGCATTCCGCCAACGCGTGCTACATATGCAGGTTGCAGCTTTGCTGAAGTCCAAACTGTACTGGAAGAACCCGTCCATAATGCCGTTAGGCACTTATCTTGTGTTTAACATGCGAATAGATTGCCCGACGTACTGCATTTTACAATTTGCAGTCTGTCAGGTTTTCACATATATCAGATCTGTAGACTTATATGTCAAATCGGACAATAATGTAAACTACAGAAAAGCGTCTACCGTTTACAGATGAAGAAACAGTAGACGCAGTACATAACTGCGAACAGCACCTGCACCTCTTAGCATTGCTCTTAGAACGACCAGGATACATCCCACTTGTCTTAAAAAGATTGGGATATTTTCTAAGAAAGGGAGATTTGATAGGCGGCTCCCTACCAAAATAGCTAAAATCGTTCCGCTTCGATAAACAAGATGGCCACCAGAGCCAAAACTAGAAAAAAATCTTTAAATGACAACTCTTCCTGTACCTTTGGGCCAATTTCATTCAAACTTCATAGGAATGTTGCTAAGGTGACCCTCTACCAAAATAGCTAAAACGGTTCTGCTCTGATGAGCAAACTGGCCACCATAGCTAAAAATAGACAAAAAACATAGTAAATTTGCTTCAAACGTAAACTCCTATTTAACCATTGAATCAATTTCATTCATATTTCACGGAAATGTTACGTAGGTGACTCCCTGTCAAAATAGAAAAAATCGTTCCGCTCTGACGAGCAGGATGGCCGCCAGAGCTCAGACTAGAACAAAATCTTCAAATGACAACTCCTCCAGTACCCTTGGGCCAATTTCATTCAAACTTCATAGGAATGTTGCTCAGATGACCCTGCTACGTAAATTCATGAAACGATCCCGCTCTGCTGAGCGAAATGGCCGCCATAGCTATAAATAGATAAACATCGCAAATTTGCTTCAAACGCGAACTCCTCCTAAAACCTTGGGCCAATTTGATTCAAACTTCACAGGAATGCGATGTAGGTGACTCCCTACCAACATAGCTAACATTGTTCCATTCTGAAGAACAAGATGGCTGCCAGAGCTAAAATTAGAAAAAAGTCTTCGAACGACAACTCCTCCTGCACTCTTGGACAAGTTTCTTTCAAACTTTACAGGAAGTTCGCTCAGGTGACCCTCTAGCTAAATAGCTAAAATGGCCCCGCTCCGATTAACAGAATGGCCACCAGAGCTAAAGAAAAATCCATCGTAAATTTGCTTCAAATGCCAACTTCTCCTAACCTCTTAGGCCAATTTGATTGATACTTCACAGGAATGTTGCCTATGTGACTCCCTACAAAAATGGCTAACAGCATTCCGCTCTGATGGACAAGATGGCCGCCACATATAAAAATAGAGAAAAATCTTCAAACGACAACTCCTCCGGTACCATTGCGCCAACTTAATTCAAACTTCGTAGGAATTTCGGTTAGATGACACTCTTCCAAAATAACCAAAACGATCTCGCTCCAATGAAAAATATGGCTTCCAGAGCTAAAATAGGAAAAAAACATGGTAAATTTGCTTCAAACGCAACTCCTCCTAAACCCTTGGATCAATTTGCTTCAAACTTCACAGGAATGTTTCCTAGTAGACACCATACAAAAATAGCTAAGATCGGTCCGTTCTGACAAACATGATAGCCACCAGAGCTAAACATAGAATGTAGTAGAGACAGTGACATTCAGGTGAGCGAATCGGGCCCTCTGGGCCTCTTGTTTATTAAATTTGACTCGTTAGTTTGGTCGCTCTTTGGTTGCACGGCAGTTGGACGGACCCCGGACATTTTGTGGAGGTCCCCCATTTAATCCTTTGAATTCGGGAAGGGTGTAGCCGGATATTTCCTGGGTTCGACCCTCCGTGATCTAACTGGTGGTTTTATTGTGCTCTGACATCGGATTATTGTTGATTCCTCAACCCTGATTCGTGATAATATTAATCTATGCATAACCATTTTACCATGTATTTTATCATGACTCACTGTTGAGATAGAAAGCCTCCATGTGGATCAATTTGTTATTCTTATTTGTTTGATACTGTACTGGAACTGAGGGCGAGGGTTGAAATTTCATAAACTCCGGAGTTGAAGCCCCCAGTAGTTTTACTTCTGACCGTCCCAAGGCAGTCGTTCTTTTGCAGTGTCTTATTTGTTATTTGGCTTTGTGCCGTTGGTTCATTTTTCGTCTGTTTTTGTGTATGCCTCCGTGTCACTTTCTATAGATGACTTGAGACGGCTGCGTTCTTGGATTGTGGCCTTTCCTGAGTGATCTTTTCTTACGAGTTTGCTATGGCAACTTAATGCATTTTTCACTTCTAAAGAGCATAAAAATTATACACTTTGGTCATGTCAGAAAGTGTGTGATGCCCTCACCTTTCTACTTGACAATATTATATTAGATTCGGTACTAAGTTATTTAGACAAATTGTGGGTATTCCGATGGGTACTAATTGCGCACCTCTTGTGGCTGATCTGTTCTTGTATTGTTATGAAAGAAATTCATTTTGTCGCTTTCCATTGATAACCAATCTGAAATTATTGAAGCTTTTAGCTCTACTTCAAGATATTTAGATGATTTATTAAATATTGATAATACCTAGAACGATGGTTTGATCAGTCAGATTTACCCCCTAGAACTTCAGTTAAATAAAGCAAATTCTTCTGATACCGAGGCCCCATTTTTGGATTTACATCTATCTATTGTAGATGGATTTGTTTCGTGCAAAATTTATGATAAACGCGATGACTTTGATTTTGAGATTGTAAATTTTCCTTTTTAGCTCGTCTGTTTTTTGAAAAAAAACTTTCGAGCTATTGTCATCACTCCGGCGTCTACGTAGTCGTCCTGCGTCGTCTTGCGTCGTCCTGCGTCGTTCCAAAAAAACTTAACCTTGGCTATAACTTAAAAAGTATTAGACCTAGCCTCATGAAACTTCATACACACACTCATCATCACAAGAGCTACATTTTGACCAAGGACCATAACAACATTGTTGATTTTGGCTGAATTATCTCCCCTTTTCCAATTTTTTTCTGAAACACATTTTTTGCTCTCATTTTAATACTATTCACAACAGAGCCTTCAAACTTCACATGAATGTTCCTTGGGACAAGACCTTTTCAGTGATACCACACTTTTGGATCTGTGACCTTGACCTTTGAACTTTGACCTATTTTTCGAAAATTTAACCGAAAACCTTAACCTTGACCATATTTCCAAAAGTATTTGGCCTACCTTCATGAAACTTTATACATATACTCACCATCACAAGAGCTACATTCCCTACAAGTTTTATAACTCCATCTTGCAATTTGATTGAATTATCTCCCCTTTTCTCTCCGTTTTTTTTAAATTGTTTTTGTCTCTTATTTCAATACTATTCACGACAGAGCCTTCCAACTACACATGAATGTTCCTTGGGACAAGACCTTTTCAGTCATACCACGCTTTTTGACCTGTGACCTTGACCTTTGAACTTTGACCTATTTTTCGAAAAATTAACCAAAATACTTAACCTTGACCATATTTCCAAAAGTATTTGGCCTACCTTCATGAAACTTCATACACATACTCACCATCACAAGAGCTACATTCCCTACAAGTTTTATAACTCCATCTTGCAATTTGATTTGACTTACAACTTTTGTTTTCTAAAAGAAACTGCAGACGAGCGTTGGCACCCGCTTGCGGTGCTCTTGTTTGGATGGTGATGTTCCTCGTGCGCCATCCTATGGCGTTTATATTTCGCAATTAATTCGATTTGCTAGAGTGTGTAGTCATGTAACTGACTTCAACACTCGTAATAAATTATTAACGGCTAAACTCCTTAATCAGGATTATCGGTACCATAAACTACGCAAAGCCTTTTCAAAATTTTATAGACGCCATTCTGATTTAATTTCAAAATTCAATATTGGACTTAAATCTCTTCTGCAACAAGGTCTATCGGAACCCGAATTTTATGGTGACTTAGTATATAAATTCAGAAAAATATATAACCGCAATGACTTCAGCACCCAATTTCGTAAAATCATTCTTCGATTGGGTACAACATGGATATTATACGACAGACTGCATGCATGGTAGTTTAGTTAACCCAATCACGGTTGGCAACTTTGCTTCCCTCTTTAATTGCACGCCGGTGGGTCAGGCCTCAGATTCTATGACGGCTCCAACGTAAAGGCTTATTGAGAATTAGAGAGATAATGTTGGTTGGTGCCTGATGCTCTGTCTCTGGTCGGGCTCATCGGAGTCTAACTGTTGGTTTTCTTTTGCTCCAGCATTTCAGTGGTTTCTTGCTGTCGAGTCCTCACCGTTGTCTCACCTCTGTGGTTCTTTGATTTTTGTGTTCACGGAGATGTCCAAGGCGGCTCTTCTGTGGCGATTTATTTATGTTGTTGTTTGTTACTTACTGTGTGTATCACTTGTGTCTTTTAATTTTGGATGGCCATATGGCCATTTTGTGGGAAAGTAACTGTCCTTATGGCCTTCCTTTGTTTAGGTTTCCATTATGGTCTGGTCGCTTAATGTTTGTATTTCTTTCCCTTTGGTGTCTTTTATGGGTGGAGTAAGTTAATTGTATCAATTCCTGATCTTTGTTTTACTTCTACTTTAGATTTACCATAGACTTACAATGGGGAAAGTTGAAAAATGGCAATGACTACAAAACCTTTGCAGATATTTTGACACAACATTCATAGAAATGTTCTATAACCAATCTACCATCTGCCATACGATTTTAGGCCTATTGCTCATTATTGTTGTTTTGTTTGAATTTTGGTTTCCATGGCAACCAATAAAAATGAAAGCATATGGCTGATAGTAGATTGCCTAACGAACATTTCTATGAAAGTTTTGTCACAATATCTGCAGAGGCTTGGCCGTAAATGCCATTTTTTCAATTTTCCCATTATAAGTCTATGGAAACTATAAGTTGTCATAGCAACCAAACAAATGAGCTGATTTTCAAACAAAAAACACACAAACTTTCAATCCCCAAGACCAAGAGAAAAAAATTGTGTCAAATCGGCCTAGCGGCTCAAGATGAGATGTCGTTTGAAAGTTTTGACGACGGACAATTTCCTATCCTATAAGTTCCCCCGGAACCTTTGGCTCTGGTGAGCTAAACGTAGAACAAAAACAAAACAAAAAAAAAAAAAACAATCATCTCCTCATAAACCATATGCTCTATGAGGCTGAGGCTTCGTGGAAATATTCACCATATCTGCCTTTACATGTTTTATATTTTAATGTAATTTGGCTCTTTAATTTTGTTGCTGTGGGAAATTAAGAGTTTTTCTTGAATTATAATGGGGAAAATTGAAAGAAATGACTTTTACACCTTTCAAGATATTTTAAAAAACTTCAATTGAAATTTTACTTAAATAATGTTCTATCTGCCATATGATTTTAAGGCTAATTCGTTGCCACATATTGTTGTCAATTGTCGGTTGTTGTCTTGCTTCTACACATTCAAGCGTTCCCCGCCCATTGGGGGTTGAAGAAATAGATGGGCTGCTGGATGCTTCCACGCACAGCTGAAACCGGCCGCACACAAGTACTGGTATTAAAACGCTTAGAGGATCTAAGCCTGCCCAGGCAAAGCGACGCAAGTCAGACCGCCCATGCTTATAAACCCTATTGTTTTAATTGGGCGACAGGGCTTGAGATGTCATTTCATCTCAATGTCAGGTAAAAGCCCCACAAAATGGGAAGCAATGTCTCCAAAATGACCTATACAGTATTGACGGGGACGTTAAAACTCAAATCAAATAAAACACATTCAAGAGACATCAGACCTTTGAAGCCACCAGACTGATTGGGTCCAAATTTTATCTGTAGCGTCTTTGGGAACTGGGCTTCCATGGTTAGTTAAAATGCACTGCTCCCTGAGCTCTGGCGAGCAAAGTGGCCCAATGAGCCTCTTGTTTCGAAAAACAGCTGGGCGTATCCGGGTCAAATTTACATATGAAAAATAGAAGTGAAGGCAATGATCAGGAATCGACACAATTAACCCACAGCTACCATCAGAGACGCCACAGGGAAAGAAACACAAATATGAAATAACCAGACCCCAATGGAAACATCCATAGCGGGAAGCCAAAAGGGTAAAATAAAAAAACAGAAGTGAAGGCAATGATCGTTAATCCATACAATTAACACACGGCTCCCATCAGAGACACCAAAGGGAAAGAAACACAAACATGAAACAACCAGACCATAATAGAAACATCGATAGCGGAAAGCCAAAATGATAGTCACATTACCAAGATGGCTGAAATGGTAAAAACCCTTCAAAAACCTTCTCTTTGGAAATCAAACGCTCAATAAATGCCCAGCCATTACGAAAACACGACTATATAGTTTAATGCCCTTGAACCCCACTTTTATACAGTAAAACTCGTGTTTGCAGGGGTAAACTTTATTTTTCTTATTTATGCTCTAAAAAATAGATTATGAGTACTCGTGAGAACCGCTGCGAAGAAGCAGCTCTAACGAGTATCCACACTCTATAGTTTGAGCAGAAATAAGAAAAATATCACAGTTTTTCATCTTAAATATTTCAATTTTGCGGCCATTAAGGTTACAATGTGTATACGCGTGTTTTCGTGATGACTCAGGTGAGCGGTTCAGGCCCTTTCAAGATTATTTCTCTCATATCGAGCCGATTGTTAATCTGTGGTGGTCGTAAACCGGAGTACCCATTGATCCTCTGGTTTAAAACGTAGCGGAAAGGTAATAAACTTAGTAGTACGTAGGGAAAACGTTTTCCATAAGTATGGCTACATAGTCCATGGTCCCACTGTCGCGTATTGACATTACGAAAACACGCCTATACAAATACATTGTAAACTTTACCGCCCGAAAAACGACACTTTTAAGATGAAAAATGATGATATTTTTCTTATTTCTGCTCAAAATATACATTGTGGGTACTCGTTATACCGCCTCATCGAGGTGGTTTTACCCCTTTAAACCCCAGTTTTACTATATAAAAGTGGGCTTCAAGGGGGTGAAAATTATATAGGCGTGTTTTCGTGATGGAGCGCTAAGTTTTACTGCATATTTTAAAACCTAGCAGCAGCGGCACATAACGAATTCACGTCTATATACTTTTCACCCCCTTTAAACCAACTTTTATACAGTGAAACTGTGGTTTACAGGGGTAAAGTAGAAGTAAAACAAAGATCAGGAATTGATACAATTAACTTACT
The DNA here is from genome assembly GCA_963580285.1 of Lucinisca nassula. Lineage (NCBI taxonomy): Eukaryota > Metazoa > Mollusca > Bivalvia > Lucinida > Lucinidae > Lucinisca > Lucinisca nassula. The sequence goes on along the minus strand of OY757024.1, from coordinate 104,442,910 downwards.
CCACCCATAAAAGACACCAAAGGGAAAGAAATACAAACATTAAGCGACCAGACCATAATGGAAGCCTAAACAAAGGAAGGCCATAAGGACAGATACTTTCCCACAAAATGGCCATATGGCCATCCAAAATTAAAAGACACAAGTGATACACACAGTAAGTAACAAACAACAGCATAAATAAATCGCCACAGAAGAGCCGCCTTGGAACGGTCAGTGGAAGATTTCCACTGGGGGGCTTAAATCGATTTTACGTGGCCACAATCCTCGCCCTTACTTCCGTCGCGATTTAGACAAATAATTTGTTCAGTCCGCATGAGGGCCTCCTAACTCATCAGTGCAACATCTCCGTGAACACAAAAGAGGTGAGACAACGGTGAGGACTCGACAGCAAGAAACCACTGAAATGCTGGAGCAAAAGAAAACCAACAGTTAGACTCCGATGAGCCCGACCAGAGAAAACCCTGTTTTCAGTTCACCAGAGCCGAAGGCTCCGGGGGAGCTTATAAGATGGGCAGTTGTCCGTCGTCGTCTTCGTCGTCGTCGTCGTTGTCGTCTGGCGTCAACGCTTTCGAACTACATATCCTCTGAAGCTACTGGGCAGATTCAGCCCAAATTTTATCTGTAGCATCCTTGGGCTGGGTGGATTGTAAGTTTGTGTTACTGGTAAATCGCTTAGAGGATCTAGGCCTGCCCAGGCAAAGCGGTGCGAGTCGGTCCGTCCATGCTTATAAGCAGTATTGGTTTCATTGGGCGACCGGGCTTGAGATGTCATTTCATCTTATTGTCGGGTAAAAGTCCCACAAAATTGGAAGCAACGTCTCAAAAATGACCTATACAGTGTTGGCGGGAACGTTAAACCCCAAATCTAACAAATAAGCAAAACCATTAAGATCCCCGCCACATACTCATATACATTCTTGTAACTTATGATTATATACATTCAGACACACCAACTTGGCGATCTACAAGGGCCATTCCTCTCCTCTTAACTTCAAAAAAAGGGCCTCATATCTCAGAAACAACTCAGACCCGAACTCCTTTACAATTTATTTTCTTGGCTCTAATGATGAGGCACATTCAGCCACAACAATCTTGGCTTTTCTTGAATTTGCCAGGGCCATGTCCCAACCTCTTCACAGCTTAAAAACTCGGTCTCCGCCCATAAGGGCGTGAAGAAATATATGGGCTGCATGATGCTTCCACGCAGAGCTGAATCCGGCCCACACACTAGTACTGGTAAACCGCTTAGCGGATCTAAGCATGTCCAGGAACCGCGGTGCGAGGCGGGCCGTCAATGCTAATAAACCCTAATGGTTTCATTGGGCGACAGGGCTTGAGATGTCATTTCATCTCAATGTCGGGTCAAAGTCCCACAAACTTGGAAGCAACGTCTCCAAAATGACCTTTACAGTGTTGACGGGGACATTAAACCTCAAATCAAACAAACAAAAGCTTAAAAAAACCTTATATCTCAGGAACCGTACAGATCTCCACCCCTAACCATATATAATCTTGTTCCTTATGATAAAACGCATTCAGTGTTACCAACCTTTTATACAGTGAAACGGTGGTTTGCAGGGGTAAACCCTGTTTTCAGTTCACCAGAGCCGAAGGCTCCGGGGGAGCTTATAAGATTCAGCCCAAATTTTATCTGTAGCATCCTTGGGCTGGGTGGATTGTAAGTTTGTGTTACTGGTAAATCGCTTAGAGGATCTAGGTCTGCCCAGGCAAAGCGGTGCGTGTCGGTCCGTCCATGCTTATAAGCAGTTTTTGTTTCATTGGGCGACCGGGCTTGAGATGTCATTTCATCTTAAGGTCGGAAAAAAGTCCCACAAAATTCGAAGGAACGTCTCCGAAATGACCTAGACAGTGTTGGCGGGAATGACAAACCTCAAATCAAACAAACAAACAAAACCATTAAGATCCCCACCACATACTCATATCTATTCTTGTAACTTATGATTAGATACATTCAGTCACACCAACTTGGCGATCTACAAGGGCCATTCCTCTCCTCTTAACTTCATAAAAGGGCCTCATATCTAAGAAACAGCTCGGACCCAAACCCCTTTACAATATACATGTATTTTCTTGGCCCTAATGATGAGGCACATTCAGTGACAACAATCTTGGCTTTTCTGGAATCTGCCAGGGCCATCTCCCAGCCTCTTCACAGCTTAAAAAATCGGTCTCCGCCCATAAGGGCTTGAAGAAATATATGGACTGCATGATGCTTCCACGCAGAGCTGAATCCGGCCCGCACACTAGTACTGGTAAACCGCTTAGAGGACCTAAGCCTGTCCGGGAACCGCGGTGCGAGGCGGGCCGTCCATGCTAATAAACCCTATTGGCGGATGCGCAGGCTCGCCTGAACCTTCGCTGCTCGCATAGGCGATAAGTACCAAAATCGCTTGACGGGGCCCAAATATTGTTTAAACCAAAACCATATGACGCACTTTATAAACAGATATGCAATTGCGACACACATTTTATTCTAATTGCTAGATAGAGCCTCCCAAGGAACTGGGAGTCACTAGCGCGATGTGCTGTCAACAGTCGTCAAAAAGAATTATACCGATATCAGATGTGGTGTCACAGCTGATGATTTTCTATGGAGTGATCATGCAAATTAAACATAGACGCCCTTGTAATGTACAAGAGCAGTAACCACTTCTATATATCGTTTGAAAGGGTGTGTCGAACCTGTCAGAATGTCTTAGTCTGTGAAAGAAAATATAGATTTTGCAATTTTCTCCAAATAATAACAGCCTTTCCTAGCTGTCGCAGAGGCATACGACATGCTGGAGAAATCGGCGGAGGGTAAGGTCTAAAACTTTTCTATAGTAATGTATGATCTAAAGGTAGTTTAGGTCGTAGTACCAAAGCGTTAATCCAAAATAATTAATCCATTAACAAAATGGTAAAAATCAATGTTCATATCAACAGACATGGACTCCAGAAGAGTGTGATCAGGCGTCCGCGGATAGTAAGCATTACTTGGTAAGCAAGCTTCGCCCACCGTGCCCATCGACCCGAACTAAGAAAAGGAGTAAATGCCGAGATGGGTATATCCGAGGTTTAGGAGTCTTCCTAATAAAAATCTAAAATGAGTTCCTTTAAGAGCAATGAAAACATTCATAAGAAAGAAGATGGGCTTTCCATTGGCAAACATATCAGAACTAATTCTGGAAATGGCCATATTGTACGGATCAACAAGATTATGGTGCCTCTCAAAGAACTTCTTTAGTGTTGATACCAGTTTGGTTTTTTTGATACCCCTGGCATAACATCCTGCTAGTGAGCACCTTCCCACGTTCCAAAAAGTCCTGATACTTTGAACAGGCTCTAGCATAACGGATAAACTGTGAAACGTAAACTCCATATGCTGGTGCAGACGGGATACTACTACTCAGGAAGGGAAAGTTAACAATGGGAAAATTGAAGTCATCTCGTTTATCGTACAGCCTAGTAGTAAGCGTCCCGTTGTCAATATAGGGATAACAATCCAAGTATGAGGAGGAGGTTGCAGTCTCTGTTGTTCCCTTACTTTCAAGTTCGCGTGGATAGATGATTTCCAAGTACTCTGCGAATTTAGCATTTTCCAGAGACAATAAATCATTTATATATCTGTAGGTGAAATTGAATTGTTGTGCAAGGCGTTTCTTGCCTGCGTTGAGGATGCCTTGTACAAACTCCGCCTCATACGAGTACAAGAACAAGTCGGCAAGCAACGGTGCACAATTAGTACCCATTGGTATGCCAATTGTTTTGCTGAAATAATAGGCTACTGAACTCCATGAAAATATTGTCAATTAGATATTCCAGCATCTTTGTGACATCTGCACCAGTGTACTTTTGAGGTGCATCAGAGTGATCTCGAACGATGTAAGTGTTTTTATAGCCAAGGACAACATACTGGTAGCGACGGTTACCATTCTTATGGCAAAACATTGATTTATGATTTCCATGAGTTTAGATTTCAATTTATCATGAGGAATAGTTGTGTAGAGTGTTGAGAAATCGAAAGATTTTATGCTGTTTACTGAGAGAAAAGACTGTGACTGAAGATGTTCTAGAAACTCTTTGGATTTTTTTTCAAGATCTAAAATGAGTATTAAAAGCGAGAAACGAAAAAATCGATGATTCAGATTTTCAAAACGAAGTTCTAATATATGAATGTGGGGTTCAAGGGGGTCAAAATTATATAGGCGTGTTTTCGTGATGTTGTGGCGGTTCTAGCGAGTACCCACACCCTATATTCTATTTCAGGGTCGCCAATGAAGCATATTTTGCCAAAACTAGCTAGTCTGGTCCAGAAAGCTTGTACACTGTACACATATGGCTATCCTTTGTGGCGGCCGTAAAAAGTCTCCCCGTGCATCCATCATAGTGCTGATTATATATTCTGGTCCTTTGGGATCATTTGGTTTATTTAGAATCATTTTGAAAATAGAGTTCTGCTTAAGCCGGTCCTAGAGGGCGTGGCCGGTGTTGCACATTTCAGTACTGGTCATGAACAGACTCAGAAAACCGAGTCTGCTATTTTCGTTAATTTGATGTATTCTTTGCTTCCAAAGGATCTAACTAGTCAGAACTTATTATTCTTTATTGTCATTATAAGGTTCGGATTCTTTACGTTAAAAGCCAGCAAAACACTTCATAAGAACAAGCCAATGGGACGTCTAAGTAACATCGATCGTCATCGTGCTCTCGGTATTGTTGAAGGTGGGCTTTCTTCTGTCGCGGTTTATTTTTGTTATGGTTTGTCTTTGGGTGTTTGTGTCGATTATTTTATTTCGGATAGCCCTTGGGCCATTTTGTGGGAAAGTAACTGTCCTATTGGCTTTCCGCTGTTGGGGTTTGTTGCTTCATGTTCGTATTTCTTTCCCTTTGGTGTCTCTGATGGGAGCTGTGGGTTAATTGTATCGATTCCTGATCATTGCCTCTACTTCTATTTCATACCGCCAAGTTGCAGAGCGTATGGGTTGTTTGCGCATTATGATTGCTCGATTGGTTTTAATGGCACAACGCTACGATAGACAACGCCTTGAACGTGAACGTGTTACTACACGTCAGCAGGACCGGTACATTGTTTTGAGTCATTTACGCGACCGGTTCAGAACGTCTGAGGAAACTGCCCAGGAGACAGTGGGAACCCATAACCTACGCGTAGGTGCCTTAAGTGCGTCGTCTCCAGGAACTTTCTAGCCATAAGACGAATAAGTCGATGTAATTGGTGCCGACAGCGTATCCGATGGCCACAATAGCGTTTGCGTGGTGTACTGTCCACTGACGAGTCCCGTCTGTGTGTTGAAATAGTTGACAGGTGGCGTAAAATATGTCGTCGACGTGGGGAACGATTTCAAGACTGTTATGTTAAACAGGTGTCACTTAATCCAACCCATCGTTGTTGACGGCAATTTGACGGCACGTCGGTACATCGATGAAATCTTAAGAGCCTGAGGTGGTACCGTTTTTACGCAATAATGGTGACGTTACGCTTTTCCAACAAGACAATGCATGTGCTCATTCTGCAAGGCTAGCCATGGACTTTTTCAATCAAAATGGTGTGCAAGTTTTTCTTTGGCCTGCGTTTTCGCCGGATTTAATATTTCTAGAAAGGGTTGTCCTTTGGAAGCAAGGAATACCCAATTTAACCCAACTGGGCTACTTTGAGACCAACTCGAAAAACGTGTGTACAGCCGACGTCTTCCGCCAATCAACCGTCAGCAGCTTGCCATGGCGCTACAGGAAGAATGGGACAACATAACACAAGACCAGATACAGCGTTAAATTTGAAGCATGAGGCGTCAGTGATGCTAATGATGGACATACCCGGTATTAGTGATTCATATATCACAGGTTTGTTTAGTGATACATAAATCACAGTGATACATAAATCACAGGTTTGGTTAGAAGAGGCCACATAAATATATGTAGCCTCTTCTAAACAAACCTGTGCTTTTGTTTTTGTTTTCGGGTGTGTGGACTTTTTCGAGATTCCGGGAATATTGTGAATCAATTAAAATTTGACGTAGAGTACAAGTGGTGCGTTTTAATAAAAACTGAGTATACCTTTATTTTAGTTATAATTTATTTTAGTTCGATTGCGATGAAAGCTTCGGGCTTATTTGAATTGCTCTCGAACACTCATTCCGAATGTTATCATTACAATGGTGTATTCCTTGCTTTCAAATGATAACCCTTTTATTAGCTCACCTGTCACGTAGTGACAAGTTGAGCTTTTGTGATCACTTTTTGTCAGTCGTCCGTCGTGCGTCCGTCCGTCTCGTGCGTCCGTGCGTCCGTAAACAATTTCAAATAAGTATATCTCTAATACCCCATGGTCAATCTTGATCAAATTTCATGAGAAACATCATCAGGAAGGGGGAAAGGCTGCATAAGGTTTTTGGGCTGATCAGATGGGAATTGTGGTTGCCATGGCAACATATAGCTCCCATAGACTTACAATGGGAAAAAATTAAAATATCTTCTTCTCTGAAACCACAGGGCCCAGAGCTTAGATATTTAGCATGTATTAACGGCCAGTGGTCACCTACATAATTCCTGCCAATCATGCCCCTGGGGTCCAAATTGGCCACGCCCCGGGGCCCCTTCGCTCCCATAGACTCATAATGGAACAAAAAGCTTAAAAAATCTTCTTCTCGGAAACCACAGGGCCCAGAGCTTAGATATTTAGCATGTAGCAATGGCAAGTGGTCACCTACATAATTTCTGCCAATCATGCCCCTGGGGTCCAAACCGGCCGCGCCCCGGGGCCCTTTAGCTCCTATAGACTAAATATGGAAAAAAGCTTCAAAAATCTTCTTCTATGAAATCACAGGGCCCAGAGCTAAGGTATTTGACATGTAGCAACGGCAAGTGGTCACCTACATAATTCCTGCCAATCCTGCCCCTGGGGTCCAAATTGGCCACACCCCGGGGCCCCTTAGCTCCCATAGTCTCATAATGGAAAAAAAGGTTCAAAAATCTTCTTCTCTAAAACCACAGGGTCCAGAGCTTAGATATTTAGCATGTAGCAATGGCAAGTGGTCACCTACATAATTCCTGCCAATCATGCCCCTAGGGTCCAAATTGGCCACGCCCCGGGGCCCCTTCGCTCCCATAGACTCATAATGGAACAAAAAGCTTCAAAAATCTTCTTCTTGGAAACCACAGGGCCCAGAGCTTAGATATTTAGCATGTAGCAATGGCCAGTGGTCACCTACATAATTCCTGCCAATCATGCCCCTGGGGTCCAAATTGGCCAAACCCCGGGGCCCCTTCGCTCCCATAGACTCATAATGGAACAAAAAGCTTCAAAAATCTTCTACTCGGAAACCACAAGGCCCAGAGCTTAGATATTTAGCATGTAGCAACGGCAAGTGGTCACCTACATAATTCCTGCCAATCATGCCCCTGGGGTCCAAACGGGCCACGCCCCGGGGCCCTTTAGCTCCTATAGACTCATAATGGAAAAAAGCTTCAAAAATCTTCTTCTCTGAAACCACAGGGCCCAGAGCTGAGATATTTGGCGAGTAGCAACGGCAAGTGGTCACCTACATAATTCCTGCCAATCATGCCCCTGGTTTCCAAATTGGCCACGCCCCAGGGCCCTTTAGCTCCTATAGACTCATAATGGAAAAAAAAACATTCAAAAATCTTCTTCTCTGAAACCACAGGGCCCCGAGCTGAGATATTTGGCATGTAGCAACGGCCAGTGGTCACCTACATAATTCCTGCCAATCATGCCCCTGGGGTCCAAATTGGCCACACCCAGGTGCCCCTTAGCTCCCATAGACTCATAATGGAAAAAAAGCTTCAAAAATCTTCTTCTCTGAAACCACAGGGCCCAGAGCTTAGATATTTAGCATGTAGCAACCGCCAGTGGTCACCTACATAATTCCTGCCAATCATGCCCCTAGGGTCCAAATTGGCCACGCCCCGGGGCCCCTTCGCTCCCATAGACTCATAATGGAACAAAAAGCTTCAAAAATCTTCTTCCCAGAAACCACAGGGCCCAGAGCTTAGATATTTAGCGTGTAGCAATGGCAAGTGGTCACCTACATAATTCCTGCCAATCATGCCCCTGGGGTCCAAACGGGCCACTCCCCGGGGCCCTTTAGCTCCTATAGACTCATAATGGAAAAAAGCTTCAAAAATCTTCTTCTCTGAAACCACAGGGCCCAGAGCTGAGATATTTAGCATGTAGCAACGGCAAGTGGTCACCTACATAATTCCTGCCAATCATGCCCCTGGGTTCCAAATTGGCCACACCCCGGGGCCCCTTAGCTCCCATAGACTCAAAATGGTAAAAAAGCTTCAAAAATCTTCTTCTCTGAAACCACAGGGTCCAGAGCTTAGATATTTAGCATGTAGCAATGGCAAGTGGTCACCTACATAATTCCTGCCAATCATGCCCCTGGGTTCCAAATGGGGGACGCCCCGGGGCCCCTTCGCTCCCGTAGACTCATAATTGAACAAAAAGCTTCAAAAATCTTCTACTCGGAAACCACAAGGCCCAGAGCTTAGATATTTAGCATGTAGCAACGGCAAGTGGTCATCTACATAATTCTTGCCAATTATGCCCCTGGTGTCTAAACGGGCCACGCCCCGGGGCCCTTTAGCTCCTATAGACTCATAATGGAAAAAAAAGCTTCAAAAATCCTCTTCTCTGAAACCACAGGGCCCCGAGCTGAGATATTTGGCATGTAGCAACGGCAAGTGGTAACCTACATAATTCCTGCCAATCATGCTCCTGGGGTCCAAATTGGCCACACCCCGGGGCCCCTTAGCTCCCATAGACTCATAATGGAAAAAAAAAGCTTCAAAAATCTTCTCTGAAACCACAAGGCCCTGAGCGCAGATATTTAGCATGTAGCAACGGCAAGTGGTCACCTACATAATTCCTGCTAATCATGCCCCTGGGGTCCAAACGGGCCACCCCCCGGGGCCCTTTGGCTCCTATAGACTCATAATGGAAAAAAGCTTCAAAAATCTTCTTCTCTGAAACCACAGGGCCCAGACCTCAGGTATTTAACATGTAGCAATGGCAAGCGGTCACCTACATAAATCCTGCCAATCATGCCCCTAGGGTCCAAATGGGCCAGGCCCTGGGGCCCCTTAGCTCCCATAGACTCAAAATGGAAAAAAAAACTTCAAAAATATTCTTCTCTGAAACCAAAGGGCCCACAGTTTAGATATTTAGCATGTAGCAAGGGCAATTGGTCACCTACATAATTCCTGCCAATCATGCCCCTGGGTTCCAAATGGGCCACGCGCCTGGGCCCCTTTGCTCCCATAGACTCATAATGGAAAAAAGCTTAAAAAATCTTCTTCTCTGAAACCACAGCCCTCAGAGCTTAGATATTACGCACATAGCAATCGCAAGTGGTCACCTACATAATTCCTGCCAATCATGCCCCAGGAATCCAAAAGGGCCACGCCCCGGGGCCACTTAGCTCCTATAGACTCATAATGGAAAAAAAAGCTTAAAAAATCTTCTTCTCTGAAACCACAGGGCCCAGAGCTTAGATATTTAGCATGTAGCAATGGCAAGTGGTCACCTACATTAATCCTGCCAATCATGACCCTGGTGTTTAAATGGGCCACACCCTGGGACCCCCTTAGCTCCCATAGACTCATAATGGAAAAAAGACTTCAAAAATCTTTTTCTCTGAAACCACAGCGCCCAGAGCTTAGATATTTAGCATGTAGCAACGGCAAGTGGTCACCTTCATATTTCCTGCTAATCATGCCCCTTGGGTCGAAATGGGCCACGCCCCGGGGCCCCTTAGCTCCCATAGACTCATAATGGTAAAAAGCTTCAAAAATGTTCTTCTCAGAAACTGTGAAGCACAGAACTAAGATATTTAGTATCTAGCAACATAAAATAGCCAGCTACATAAATCCAGCTAACCCTGCCCCTGGGGTCAAAATTGGCCTCGCCCCAGCTCATCACCTCCAATAGACTTATAATGGAAAAAAACTTAAAAGATCTTCTTCTATGAAACCATAAGGCCCAGAGCTTAGATTTTTAGTATGTAGCAACATCAAGTGGCCACCTACATAAATCCTGCCAGTTATGCCCCTGGGATCCAAATTGACCCCACCCCAGGGCTCTTTAGCTTCCATAGACTTAAAATTGGAGAAACTTCAAAAATCTTCTTCTCTGAAACCACAGGGCCCTTATAATGAAAAAAAACAACAACTTAAAATGGGGAAAAAATCTTCTCTGAAACCATAAGTCCCAGAGCTTAGGTATTTAGCATGTAGCAATGTCGAGTGGTCACCTACATGAACAGAGTTCTCACTAGGATTTTGAAAACAGGAGTTTAAGAATCCATCCATGGAAAAAGTTGGGTTCAAATCTGAAAAGTTGGAGTCAAATTTTGAAAAGTTGGAGTTTGACCCTAAAAACTTTGGATTTGTTTGATATGTTACACGACCATGTCCTGGAAATTCTGATTTTTGACCCCCGCGGGCCCTACCCCCCTGGGCCCACCCCTAGGGGCGTGATCGAAATTTCGAAAGTGTCATGCACTCCCCAGACCAAAGATCTGTCAGTTCCCAAAGTTTCAAGTTTCTATCTATCACCGTCTAGGAGTTATCCGGTAAGACTGACGGACGTACGATGAAGACCATTACAATAGCCCCCACCCCCCCCCCCCCCCAAAAAAAAAAAAAAACAGTGCAGGCCCAGATCAGATGCCACAGGTGTCTGTTCCGGACCGCCACTATTAGCAGGCAGTTCAACACTTAATTAATTTCTTTCATTCAAATAGGCCTAATCAAGGTACTTGATAATGCACAAACTCGAGTCATACATGTAATTTTCTTTAATCGTAATAAAGACGATTTATTCGCTAGATTATCGCATCCTTTAATTATGCCTCCGACATTTTTTCAACAATCAAATTACCGATAATCCAACTGTGTATACAAGTATCCGGAAACAAAACAGTCAATTAATGTCAATCAGCCACGAGATTGCTGCATCTCGCAAATAGCAAGACTGACCTGCTAATCTTCTAGCCCTAACGCTCTGATTGGCCGAGAGTGTAATACAGACGACTGTCCTCGCCAGGTAATGCTTGAACAAGCCTGGAGGCGACGATTAACGGTAAACTTTTGATCCGAAAGCGGTAGCTAAATTTGACGATCAATTGGACACCCGCTATCATCTTTTGATGTTATTGAGGTCATTTTTTACCCTGGATTACGGACGCGTCAGGCGAAAAAAAAATGGCGTAAATAAGAATCCACGACAGGAAATTTTTCTCGTACAAAAGCAAAAACAGACGTAAAATACGCCGGATTCGGCGTTTCCGAGAACTCTGAATGAATCCTGCCAATCATGCCCCTTGGGTCCAAATCCTGTGGCCCCTAAACTCCAACAAACTTATAATGGAAAAGGCTTCAAACATCTTCTTTGAAACCATGAAGTACAGACCTTAGATATTTAGTATATAGCAACACAAAATGGTCGCCTACATAAATCCTGCCAACCATGCCCTTTGGGTCAAAATTGGTCCAGCCCCAGGGCTCATTAGCTCCTATAGACTTAAACTGGAAAAAACTTAAAAGCATCATTTTTCTCCAAAACCATAAGGCACAGATTTTGTTTGATTTGTGGTTTTACATCCCCATCAACACTGTATAGATGTCTCTTCCAATTTTGTGGGACTTTTACCAGACATTGAGATGAAATTACATCTCAAGCCCTGTTGCCCAATGAAACCAGTAGGGTTTATAAGCATGGACACCGCTTTGCCTGAGCTTAGATATTTAGTATGTAGCAATGTCAAGTGGTCTCCTACACTAATGATTTTCTGGTACACAGGTGAGCGATATAGGGCCATTGGGCCCTCTTGTAGAACATATTTACCCTTTAAAACCCGGTTTTCTATATAAAAGTGAGGTTTAAGTCAAGTTTATATAGGCGTGTTTTCGTGATGCTTTTAACTTTTTGTCTTTGTCGATTCATGGGCTCGGTATATTTGTCTAAACCCATTGCAGACGGTAAAACCCAAAACGGGACATAGGCAACAGTATAAACCTTTCAGGGCCCTCACTGTTGGCAAAATGTGGTCTCTTCTAAACAAACCTGTATCGAAACACGACCCCCTATATTTCGAAATGGAAGCGTGCAATACTACGAAGCTAAAATACATCACGAAAACACACCTATATATTGTTGACCTCCTTGAACCCCACTTTTACTTAGTAAAACTGGGGTGTGCAGGGGTAAACCTTATTTTTCTTATTTCTGTTTTAAAATATAGATTGTGTGTACTCGTTAGAACCGCCTCGATGAGGCGGTTCTAACATCGAGGCGGTTCTAACGAATACCAACAATCCATATTTTGAGCAGAAATAAGAAAAATATGACAATTTTTCATCCTAAAATTTTCATTTTTCTGCGATAAAGATTACAATATATTTAAATAGGCGTGTTTTCGTAATGAGGCCAAAATATAACTTGAGTCTCAATACTCTTTTTCTCTTTTTCAGCATCACAGGCTCGGGGGCATCTGGCTTTGCAAATCAGGGCGATATGTGTTCCAGTAGTAGGAACTGTGCAGTTTCTACTGTTGTTGACCCCACATTATACTACGTAGAAGCACACGAAATTGGTCACAAGTATGTATAGCTCAAAGATAATTAAGGCATCATGTTAACCCTTTTCTTGCTGAATATTCATTTAAGCCACACCCATTTCTGTCTATCAGCCAATTAAATTACTTGATGTAAAGTGTTGCCACAAATTCATAAACTGAATGCCAAACAGTGTAGATCAGAAGCCATCTGATCTAGATCTACACTGTTTGCAAAGAAAAGTATTATCGTAAATAGCAGGATAAGAGTTAACAACTTCGTGTAATGAACGCCCCAATAACTCCAATTTATATAGAAAAAGTGGGGTTTACAGGGATCTCCACTGGTTTCCTTATTTTTGCTTAAAAAGATTTTGGTGTCTCGTTAGAACCGCCTCAATTAGACAGTTCTAACGAGCATCCATGTTTGGATTAGAAATTAGAACGTATCAAACAATTACATCTAACCTGGAATATGAAGTGAGCGTAATGCTAACTTACACTCACGGCCGGAGCCATAAAAATTGCATTGACAAGTTGATGATTAAATGCATCGTTAAAGGCATTTATTCTTGATTATTGAGGACTATCATTTCATTACATAATATTATGTAGCCCTCAGTGCTCACTGGAGAGAAGTCCTCTGTCTTCAACAGGTAAGGGGCCGCCTTGGGGAAAATCAATAAATTACTTACTGTTGACTGGTGTGCATTATTGATTTTCCCCTTAAGTGTCTCAGTCAGGGGATTCAACAAGAGCTACTAATCACCCTATTAAGGGCCGCCTTTGATCTGCTATAGTCAGTATATCACAGGGGGCAATAAAACAATTATGGACACACGGTGTGTTTTACTGTTACAGAATAAATGCCTTTAAGGAAAAACAATGAGCCAGTGAATGACAAAACCTACAATAAGACATGTGCACCCACCCGCGCAGTCTGATCAGGGTCTTCGTTGTGCGCTCCAAGGGTAGCTAAGGGCCAAATGCCCCTTCATACAGCAAGAGAAGTCTCTGGTTAGACTATATGGCTGCGCAGGCTGATCTGAGTCTTCAGTGGGCGCACATGTCTTATTGTAAGATTTGTCGTGCGCTGGATCAAAACAAACCAGACACCCTCAAATTGCATTCTAAATAACAACAAACTTACGGTTTCACTTCGCTTTTTCATCCGGTTGTAAGGAAAGACTACAAACTGTGTTTGTAAAACACTATTCACCTTATTTTCATTATCTGCTGGTTCCTAGTCTGAAGGTTAACAGTGTTGGAAAAACAGGTATCCAGACCCCCCTGACCTTAAAAGGTCAGGGAGGTCTGGTTACCTGTTTTTCCAATATTGACAATGTGCAAGCTGGGAGCCAGCAAATAATGCAAATATGGTGAAAGCCCCTACCATATGCTTACCCCTAAATGCCAACATTTCCATCGGGCCATAAATGAAGAAAGATTTTCAGAATTTTTTTCAAAAGTACTCATCATTCTGTATCAGCTTGTTAAATGGAAGTGGAGGCAATGATCAGGAATCGATACAATTAACTCACACCTCCTATCAGAAACAGCAAAGGGAAAGAAACACAAACATGAAATAACTAAACCCAAATGTAAACATCAATAGCGGAAAGCAAAAACGACAGTTACTTTCCCACAATATAACCAATTGGCTGTCCAAAACAAAGAAATATAAGTGATACACATACTCTAAGACAAGCCATAACAAAAATAAACCGCGACAGAAGAACCCCCTTCGAACGGCATTGAAAAGAATTTCACCAGAGGGCTAAAATCGATTTTACTTCGCCCTTTCTTCCCTCGCTATTTAGACAAATGATTTGCTCAGTCCGCATGAAGGCCTCATAACTCATCAGTACAACATCTCCGAAAACACAAAAATCAAGTTTAAAGGCAATACCTTAAACACTTTTCGAGATTTTTCTTGCTTACAAGATCAAAATGTCCAGTTGTTGAAAGGGCCATAACTTAAAAAAAAAATTTTTTTGTTTGTGTGCTAAAGTTAGCTAGGCCATTAACTAAACATTATCAACCTGAAAAGTTTCAAGGTAACAGGCTTTTACGTCATAGTGTAGTTTATATTTTCTTGTCATTTGGGATCATTGATTGCATCGTGGAATTTTGAAAATATTTTAGGGTCACTGATGAGGCCCAATTGGCCGAAACTAGCTTGTCTGGCCCAGAAAACATGTACACTTCATATTTTCAGGTTCTGTGGTGTATTCCTTGCTTCCAAAGGATAACCCTTTTATAGAACATATTTGAGGTATCTTGCTTAAGAATGCTGAAATATTCAAAGAGTATAACTCGAGAAAAAAGTTAATCAGGTCATTCCCTATCAGCCTGTCTAGATACAGGGCAGTATCTTAAAAAAATTATTAGATATCTTGCTTACACGGTTACAATGCTCAATTGTATAAACGGCCATAACTCTTTCACACAATAATCAGGTCATCTACTCATCATCCCCTGTCAGCCTTTCAAGCTTCAAGTCATTACCTCAAATAGTTTGTGAGAGATTTTGTTTTCACGGCAGTCAGAACTAATAAGGCCAAATTACACTTGACCTTGGCTAACCATCACAAAAAAACACGCCTAGATAATTTTGACCCCCTTGAACCCCACTTTTATATACCAAAAATGGGGTTTCCGGGGGTATACCTTATTTTTCTTATTTCTGCTCTAAAATATAGATTGTGGGTACTCGTTAGAACCCCCTCGATGAGGTGGTTCTAACGAGTGTCCGCAATCTTTATTTTGAGCCGAAATAAGAAAAATATCACAAATTTTCATCTTAAAATTTTCATTTTTTCGGCGATAAAGATGGAAATGTATTTGTATAGGCGTGTTTGCGTAATGTTATGCTTAAGTTGGCCCTAAAAAAACACAGTAGATTAAACAGACTAGAATAAGAGTTGTTTTTCATTCACAAACGAAGGTCTCAGTAACAATGTTTTGTAGCATATGGGTTCGACTGTATTCAGGAGAGCCTGGTATACAGAATAGAAATTGAGGCAATGATCAGGAGCCGATACAATTAACCCACATCTCCAATCAGAGACACCAAAGGGAAAGAAACACAAACATGAAATGACTAGACCCTAATGGAAACATCAATAGCGGATAGCCAAACGTATAGTCACTTTCCCACAAAATGGCAAATTGGCTATCCAAACCAAAAAGAATTAGGCACATTCTGCTGATGAAAAATTTGTTCTTGAGGTAGTTAGCTTACAAGCTCTAAGTATGTTTAAACAAACGACGGGTATGATTTGCTTAAGAAATAGATCAGCCCTAACTGTGATTTGTTGAGTAATAAATCACCGTTTGGAGGTCAGTTGTAAAGTAGACAAATCATGAGCGCGTAGCGCGCGTGATTTGTCTACTTACAACTGACAGACAAACTGTGATTTGTTACTCTATTAATCACAGACTAGAGCTGATCTATTTCGATTCTAACACGCTGAAAATTGACAATAATGGTAATGTTTCCTTAAAAATCTCACAACTTTTCGCCGTTGTTAGAGGAAATCCGCCAAAATTATCGACTGAAACACATGTATTTATATGCGTTTCTGACGTTTTCGATGCGAGAATATGACGTTACACCGTCTAACGTCCAGGAAATCGACTAATGACGTCATTAACTGATGATTGGCAGTTTTTAATGACGTCACTCGTCACGCTCTTCCTTGTGATTTGTTGTAGAATAAAACACAGTTATTTTCCATTACCTATATAGGCGCGCTGTGTTAGAATAGACCAGATATTAAATAACATCAAAATGCTGATCAATGCGACTAAACAAAACTGCCTGCAATATATCAAGAACCTAACCAAAGCGGTTTTTGAACTATTTTGGTTACGAGCTTTTCATACGCCAAAACTACTATGTCTACAAAGGAGTTTAAATTAATCCAATCGTCCATAAATATACCAAAATTTAATCAGGTTGTCTTCACATTCATTTCAAACTGTCTGGAAGATTTCAAGAGCCCAGCCAAGCGATTCCTGGTATTTTGTGCTTACAAGCTTTTCCAGATCCAAAATGACTGGGTATAGAATGGGAAACATTTTTTTTCAAACTGTCATAAAATATCAAAATCTAATCTGGTTATTTTTACATTGGTTAAAAACAGCCTGCAAAATGGTCATGCAGTTATTGACATTACGCAAACACACCTATACAAATACATTGCCACCTTTATCGCCGAAAAATATGAAAATTTTAAGATGAAAACTGGTGATATTTTTCTTATTTCTGCTCAAAATATAGATTGTGGGCACTCGTTAGACCCGCCTCATCAAGGCGGTTCTAACGAGTACCCACAATCTATACTCAAACTATAGATTGTGGGCACTCGTTAGACCCGCCTCATCGCGGCGGTTCTAACGAGTACCCACAATCTATATTTTAGAGCAGGAATAAGAAAAATAAAGTATACCCCCGGCAACCCCAGTTTTACTATATAAAAATGGGGTTCAAGGGGGTCAAAATTATATAGGCGTGTTTTCGTGATGGATATTTTGCTTACAAGCTTTCTTCCTATGCCAAGATGCCTGTCCTCAGAGGGGGCAATATTCTGTCACTTTTATGGCCCCAACTTTGAAGAACTTGTGGCGATATATTGCTTTTTTAACAGTCAGTCCCTCTATATTAACTGCATTGTAGCACATTAACCTGACAAGCATATACCTCAGACAAGTGAGCTTTATCTGGTCAACGTGGCCTTGTACTTCTATGAACTGGACTGCTGGAAAAAATGGCAAAAATGTAAGGGTGTATAATGGGATAAACTGATAAATAGAATACCAGATTCGTGTCATTTGATATCAAATTTAACAGGCTCGGCTTCGAGAATGCATGTAGAACGTTCGGCAAGCCTCGCGGTTCTACAAACGTTGTCCGAAACCTTGCCTGATGAACTTGATATCAAAAGACAATCACCTGGTATGCTCTTTTTCTTTTTTCGTCCTTCCGTCCATTCGTCCGACCGTCGCACACTATGGGATGTATCATATGAGCCAGCGCACGTCAATACCTACAATAAGACATGTGCGCCCATCGCAGACTCAGATCAGCTTGCGCAGCCATATAGTCTAACCAGAGACTTCTCTTGCTGCATAAAGGAGCAATGGGCGCTTAGCTGTCCTTAGAGCGCCCAGTGAAGACTCTGATCAGACTGCGCAGATGCGCAGGCTGATCTGAGTCTTCGTTGGGCGCATATGTCTTATTGTAGGTTTTGTCATGCGCTGGCAGATATTATCTTAGGAACCATATATGCTAGGATTCTGAAATATCATTTGTCAGTTGCTTATGAAAAAATAGCAGACCCATATTTTTCCCTTTCAGTCAGACCTCTGGTTGCAGAGTTATGGCTCTTTGTAGACTAAAGCATTTTGTCATGGTAATACATTGTAAGCAAACTATCTCAATACCCGCTTGGACTAGGCTCTTGACATTTTGGAACCAGTGTGAACATGATCTGGTTTGATTTTGGTATAATTTTATGAATATTTGACGAAATTATGACCCTTCTTGGACTTCGGTATTTTGGCATAAGCAAAATATCACAATAACCGCTTTGGCTAAGCTCTTGAAAATTCGAAGGCTGTTTGGAACCAATGTGGTGGTGACATGATTTGACTTTGGTGTAGGTTTATGAAAAAAATACCAAATTATGCACCTTTGTGGACTTATGCATTTTGGCATAGGAATAGATTTTAAGCAAAATAATCCAAGAACTGCTAGGGCTCTGTTCTTAAAATTTTGCATGCTCTTTGGAAGCAGTGTGAAGATGATCCGATTAGATTTTGGAATATTTTATTTAAAAGATTGACGAAATTATGCCCCTTTGTGGACTTCGGCATTTTGGCAAAGGAAGAGCTGATAAGCAATTAAGGCGTAACTCTATCAAATTTAGTGACACAGAGGCCTTTCTGATATTTAACCCATATATGCCTAACGGCCCTTTTCTGGGACATTGGCAAACAGTGTAGATCCAGATCAGACGCCGCAGAACGCGGCGTCTGATCTGGATCTACGCTGTTTGCTTAAGGAACATTCGTTTTTGTAAAATTTGCCACAAAGAAAACCAAACATGACACCCCTATAATTGGAAATGGACCACTCCAAACTAACTAGGTGGAAGATTCCATTGTCATATAAGGGTTAATATTAAGCAAAATATTTTAAGAACCGCTTGGGCTAGGCTCTTGATACTTTGCAGGTTGTTTGGAAAAATTTGAAGATGTACTGATTAAATTTTGATGTAAATTTATGGAAAATTAACCAAATTATGCCCCTGTACAGACTTAGGCAGTTTTGCATAGAAAAAAACTTGTAAGCAAAGTATCTCAAGAAACTCAAGTATCTAGGCCCTTGAAATTTTGAGAGTTTACTGGAACCAATGTTAAGATGATCTGATTTTTTTTTTTTATAATTGTATTAAAAATTGACTAAATTATTCCCCTTTGCAGACATAGGCACTTTGGAATAGGAAAAGATTGTAAGCAAAATATCCCAAGAACCACGTGGGCTATGCTCTTGAAATTTTACATCAAGAAAACACGCCTATATAATTTTGACCCCGTTGAACCCCACTTTTATATAGTAAAACTGGGGTGTCGGGGGATACCTTATTTTTCTTATTTCTGCTCTAAAATATAGATTGTTGGTACTGGTTAGAACCGTCTCGATAAGGCGGTTCTAACGAGTGCCCACAATCTATATTTGGAGCAAAAATTAAGATAAACATCACAATTTTTCAGCATAAAATGTTCATTTTTTCGGCGATAAAGGTGGCAATGTATTTGTATAGGCGAATTTGCGTAATGGTAAGTTGTTTGGAACCAATGTGAAAATGACCTGATTAAATTCTCGTATAAGTTTACGAAAATTTGACAAAATTATGCCCCTTAAGCATTTGGTATAGGAAAAGCAAAATCTCTCAAGAACAGACTGGCTAGAGCCTGGACATGTTACATATGTGACCAATGTGAAGATGACATGATTAAAATTTAGTATGATTTTATGAATTTGTTGCCAATTATGCCCCTTTTTCATAATCTTATAAAAGAAAAACTTAATGACCTAATTGAATGGGCTTTCCATGGGGAAGACACCCTCTATCTTGCATGTAATGTAAGAAATGTTTTTTTCACTTCTGAAGAACATAAAAATTATACTTTATGGTCATGTCAGAAAGTGTGTGAAGCTCTCATCTTTCTACTTGACAATATTTACATTAGATTTAGACAAGTTGTGGGTATTCCGATGGGTACTAATTGCGCACCACCTGTGGCTGATTTGTTTTTGTTTTGTTATGAGAGAGACTTCATGATGCCCCTTTCTGCTTAAAACCAGTCTGAAATTATTGAAGCTTTTAGCTCCGCTTCTAGATATTTGGATATTTAAATATTGACAATATCTACTTCGATGGTTTGATCAGTCAAATTTACCCCCTAGAACTTCAGTTAAATAAAGCAATTCTTCTGATACCGAGGCACCGTTTTTCGATTTACATCTATCTATTGTAGGTGGGTTCGTTTCGTGCAAAATTTATGATAAACGCGATGATTTTTAGATTGTAAATTTTCCTGTTTTGGATGGTGATGTTCCTCGTGCGCTATCCTATGGCTTTTATATTTCGCAGTTAATTCGATTTGCCAGAGTGTGTAGTCATGTAACTGACTTCAACACTCGTAATAAATTGTTAACGGCTAAACTTCTTAATCAGGGTTATTGGTACCATAAACTACGCAAAGCCTTTTCAAAATTTCATAAAGTCATTCTGATTTAATTTCAAAATTCAATATTGGACTGAAATCTCTTCTGCAACAAGGTCTATCGGAACCCGAATTTTATGACTTAGTATATAAATTCAGAAAAATATATAACCGCAATGACTTCAACACCCAAATTCGTAAAATCATTCTTCGATATAAAAAGATTGGGTACAACATAAATGTTATACGACAGACTGCATGCATGGTAGGTAGCCCAAACACAGTTGACAACTTTGCTTCCCTCTTTAATTGCACGCCAGTGGGTCAGGCCTCAGAATCTATGACGGTTCCAGCGTAAAGGCTTATTGAGAATTAGAGAGATCTAATTCAAGGTAATGTTGGTTGGTGCTGATGCTCTATCTCTGTTCGGGCCCATCTGAGTCAAAATGTTTGTTTTCTTTTGCTCCAGCATTTCAGAGGTTTCTTGCTGTCGAGTCCTCACCATTGTTTCATCTCTGTGGTTGTTTGATTGTTTGTGTTCACGGAGATGTTGCACAGATGTATTAGTAGGCCTTCCTGCGGACTGAACAAATTATTTGTCTATATCGCGTCGGAAGTAAGGGCGAGGATTGTGGCCACATAAAATCGATTTAAGCCCCCAGTGGAATTCGTTTTCTGTGACCGTTCCAAAGCGGTTCTTCTGTCGCGGTTTATTTTTGTTATGGTTTGTCTTTGGGTGTTTGCGTCGCTTATTTTACTTGTGTTTGGATAGCCTTATGGTCTTTTGTGGGAAAGTAACTGTCTAATGGCTTTCCACTATTGATGTTTCCATTCGGTCTGTTGTTTCATGTTTGTGATTCTTTCCCTTTGGTGTCTCTGATGGGAGCTGTGGGTTGATTGTATCGATTCCTGATTATTGCCTCCATTTCTGTTTTTCAAGGAAAAATTCCGTCCTTTAGAATAGCGTTATCCGTGCGGGCGGCCGGGCGTCCGCGTCCCGGTTTACCTTTTGGTTAAACTTTTTTCAAAACCCTCCCATAATGCAATTTGGCGTTTTTCTTGTTGGGCTTATTATATATAGGCATTTTAACACAGGAGAAAAGAATGCAATTTCAAGAACAGCATGGCCTAGACCCTTGTTACTTAGCAAGTATTTTGGAATTAAATGAAAGATAAAATTATCAGATTTTAGTATAATTTTATCAAAATTTGACCAAATTATTCCCCTTTGTAGTATCAGACATTTTGGCACATGAAAAAAAATTCTGAATCTCGACGGGCTGATAGAGAATGATGAATACCTGAACTGATCAGATTTAAAAAAAAACAATTCTTTTTTTTTCTAATTATGACTCTTTGAAAATTTTGACATTTAGGGGCAAGCATATGTGTGGGGGCATAGTGTGTTACAAACACCAATTCTAGTTTCTAATAAAATTATACCAAAATGATATCAAATCATTTTCACATTGGTTCCAAACTGCCTACACAATTTCAAGAGCCCAGCCCATGTGGTTCTTTAGACATATTGCTTACATGATTTTCCTACGCCATAATGCAAATTCGACAAAGGGGAATAATTTGGCCAATATTTCATAAAATTGTATGCTTTGTAATGCACAGCACAACTTAAGAACTTGTGTGGTAGGGTTCTCATGGAAAACTAGCTGACATGTATGTTTTTCTCATCCCCTTTCAAAAGTTATTTCCCTTTGTACAAAATGGTAAAATATCGGCAGCAATATATCTCAAAAACTGTTTAAGCTGCAGCATTGAATGTTGGTGAATAAATTGGTGGCGATGAGTAGATGGCGTGAATAACTTTTGACAAAATTCTAAAAAATACTTCGTCAGTTATTGCCCTTTCTCACTTTGGGTATTTGTACATTGCATGCTTTGTGATGCATAGCATAACATTAGAACTGTGTATTCTTGGGTTTTGAAATTTCATATATGAACTTCTCATGGAAAAATAGCTGAGGTGTATTTTGTTCTTATCCGGATTGTGCCCCTTCCAAGAGTTATTGCACTTTGAAAAAATGTTGATAAAATCTTGTCAGCAAAATATCTCAAAACCGCATGAAGCTAGAGCCTTGAAACTTGGTGAATACACTGGTGGTAATGAGTAGATGACCTGATTAAGTTTTGGGTATTTGGGTATTTGGGTATTTGTACATTGTTTCCAAGGCGGCTCTTCTGTGGCGATTTATTTATGTTGTTGTTTGTTACTTACTGTGTGTATCACTTGTGTCTTTTAATTTTGGATGGTCATATGGCCATTTTGTGGGAAAGTAACTGTCCATATGGCCTTCCTTTGTTTAGGTTTCCATTATGGTCTGGTCGCTTAATGTTTGTATTTCTTTCCCTTTGGTGTCTTTTATGGATGGAGTAAGTTAATTGTATCAATTCCTGATCTTTGTTTTACTTCTACTTTAACTAAATTCCGAAAAATACGGAGTGAGTTATAGCCCTTTGTCACGTTGGGTATTTATATATTGTATGCTTTGTGCTGCATAGTATAACTATAGAACTGTGTATGCTAGTGTTATAAAATATCATATTTGTATTTCTCATGGAAAAATAGCTGACGCGTATTTTTTTTTCTCATTCGGATTAAGCCCCATTCAAGAGTTATTGCCTTTATAAACAAAGTTATAAAGTCTTATCAGAAAAAATATGTCAAAGTCTGTTAGAGATATAGCCTTGAATGTTGGTGAATAGATTTGCTGTGATGAAAAGATTACCTCATTACCTTTTGCCTAAATTCCGAAAAATACTTCGTGAGTTATGGCCCTTTGACAATTTGGGTATTTGTGCATTTTATGCTTTGTGATATATAGAATTGATTTAGAACCGTGTATGCGAGGGTTTTGAAATTTCATTTATGAATTTCTCAAGGACAAAATAGCTGACGAGTGTTTTTTTTTTTTTGTTTTTTTTTCATCCAGATCATGCCCCATTCAAGAGTTATTGCCCTATGAAAAATATGGATAAGATTTTGTCAGCAACTATCTCAAAAACTGTTGGAGCTAGAGCGATTGAATTTGGTGAATACACTGGTGGTGATGAGTAGATGACCTGATCAATATTTTACTAATTTCGAAAAAAAAACACTTCGTGAGTTATGGCCCTTTGTCACTTTGATTATTTGTACATTGTATACTTTGTGATGCACTGTATAACATACAACCGTGTATGCTAGGGTTTTGAAATTTCATCTATGTATTTCTCACGGAAAAAAATAGCTGACGCGTATTTTTTTCTCATCTAGATTATGCCCCTTCAAGAATTATTGCCCTTTGAAAACATTTTGATAAAATCTTTTCAGCAGAATATCTCCTTAACTTTTGGAGCTAGAGCTTTAAAACTGGTGAATAGATTGGCGGTGATGAGTTTATGGCTTTATTTACTTTTAACTTAATTTCGAAAATTATTCCGTGAGTTAGTGCCCTTTGCCACTTTGAGTATTTGTACATAGTATGATTCGTGAAGCATAGCATAACTTTAGAACCGTGTATGCTAGGGATTTGAAATTCCATACATGAATTCCTCATGGAAAAATAGCTGAACCTTATTTTTGAAAATTTGGGCATTTATGAGCAAGCATATGGTTGGGGGCATTGTGTTTTACAAACAGCGTTTCTTGTTCTATTTGGAAATAATACAAATACAAGAATTGTCGACTGTTGATGTATCCGCTATATTTATATATTGTTTTAGCCTGAATATGATCCATGACGGAGACAATGATGCTGCGTGTCACCATCCTAATGACGGAATTATGGGAAATGAGTTTCATGGATGGACATATTGCTGTGTTCGGTCTTTAGTAGCTAAATTATAGTAAGTCTGCCTATTTATCTAAAATGGATCCAAACGTGTGTGCGATACATTATGTATCGAACACACGTTGGGATCAATTTTCGATAACACACCTGTGTGGCATAATACATTACTTCACAACTCTTAACCCATTTGGTACCGGAAACCCCAAAACGGGTAGCCTGGGAAAGAATGCAGGCCCAGATCAGACGCCGCAGAACGCGGCGTCTGATCAGGGCCTCCACTGTTTGCTAAAACTCCAGCCATTTTCCAAATAAATTTTGGTGAAAATACAACCTGACACCCTTACATTTTGAAATGGACTCCTGCTATATATAAGGAGGAAGGTTCCATTTGGTACAAAAAGGGTTAAACTGACGCTCCTTGATGCCAGTAAATGATATACTTTCCTCATTTCCATTACCATTAAACATCCGTGTGCCATAGTGCATTCTTTCATAGGCACTGCCCATTGGGACTTGAAGAAATAGACGGGCTGCATGATGCTTCCACGCAGAGCTGAAACCGACCCGCACACAAAGTACTGGTAAACCGCTTAGAGGATCTAAGCCTGCCCGGGTAAAGCAGTGCGAATTGGATCGTCCATGCTTATAAACCTTATTGGTTTCATTGGACGACAGGGCTTGAGATGTCATTTCATCTCAATGACGGGTAAAATGCCCAAACAATTGGGAGAAACGTCTCCAAAATGGCCTATACAGTGTTATATCAAACCACCAAAAGCAGTCTTTCATATTTCCAAAATGATTACTTTTCCGACGAAAATTTGTGATATTTTTCTTATTTATACTCCAAACTCAATGAGGCGATTCTAACGAGTACCCTCAACCTATGTCTTGGAGCAAAAATAAGAAAAAAAATGTATACATCCATAAACCCCAGTTTTCTCTATATAAAGTGGGGTTTAGGGAGTGTTCCCGAACTTGCTCACGTGATGTGCTTAGACTTAGGCTATGGTAGCATGTTAGAACCCCATCGTCACTTCAATGAAGCTGTTATAACGGATTCCCAACGACTGGGTGGAGCGTGATAGCTCAGTAGTTAGTGCACTTGCCGGAGATGCTAGAGGTCCCGGGTTCGATACCCGGCAGTGGCGAGAACATTTCGGTGTCCGAACACGCTCCACTGACATCATATGCAGGGATGAATGTCATAAAGTGCGCCGTCCTTTGGATCGGGAGGTTAACTGTGCGGGGACGGTCCCCGCCCATCGGGGCTTGAAGAAATAGATGGGCTGCATGATGCTTCCACGCACAGCTTAAACCGACCCACACACGAGTAATGGTAAACCACTAAGAGTATCTAAGCCTGCACAGGTAAGGGGATGCGAGTCGGGCCGTCCATGCTTATAAACACTATTGGTTACATTGGGCGGCAGGGCTTGAGATGCCATTTCATCTCAATGTCGGGTAAAAGTCACATAAAATTGGAAGCGACGCCTCCAAAATGATCTTTACAGTGTCCGGTGACGGGGACGTTAAACCTCAAATCAAACAAACAAATTAACTGTGCAAGGAGAACCATCCCCTGTGTAGGTTAAAGAACCCTGCAGTAATTACATGATTACTGAGTAGGCTTTCATCCTGCAAAACAGGGAGTGTATGTAATGTACACCTGCAAGTAATGGTCAAATGTGACCGATCGCAGTGTCAGTAGATAGATAGATAGATAGATAGATAGATAGATAGATAGATAGATAGATAGATAGATAGATAGATAGTTTGTTTGAATTGAGGTTTAACGTCCCCGTCAACACTGTAAAGGTCATTTTGGAGACGTTGCTTCCAATTTTGTGGGACTTTTACCCGACATTGAGATGAAATGACTTCTCAAGCCCTGTCGCCCAATGAAACCAATATGGTTTATTTGCATGGACGGTCTGCCTCGCACCACGGTTCCTGGACAGGCTTAGATCCTCTAAGCGGTTTACCAGTACTAGTGTGCGGGCCGGATTCAGCTCTGCGTGGAAGCATCATGCAGCCCATATATTTCTTCAAGCCCCTATGGGCGGGAGCGTAGATAGATAGATAGATAGATAGATAGATAGATAGATAGATAGATAGATAGATAGATAGATAGATAGATAGATCAAACGCTGTTCTTTTGACAGTTTCGCACACTACAACCGCAATATGAGTATTACTAATTTTAAATGCCCCATTAGGTTACGTTCCGCATCTTCTATGCAGATTCCCTATTGTATTATTAATTTTAGAATTATTATGTCATCGGTATTGGTCAGACCTTTAAATGTGTTGTTTGCTGCTCCGAGCAGGTAATACGAATGAAGAATATAAGAATCTTATATGGGGTTCTATTGTAGATGGGCTTTTCCAACCCGAGGGATGACCGTGCTGAACGTAGCCGAGGTTCCGCTCAGCACGGTCATCCCGAGGGTTGGAAACGTACAACAGAACCCCATATTGGATTCTTTTTTTCACAACGCCTCCCAAACATTTCCTTTTTATTTTGTAGCAAAAAGCAGAACTACAGACAGTATTTCTTTTTTTCATTTTATAATTTCATACAAATGTCCTGTATTCAGTGCCCTTTAACAATAAATGAGTCAAATAATTAACATTTTTATTGATTTGTTTATTTCTTATTCCTTTTTTTTTTCTTTTTCTTTTGTCGTTAGTTTTGACAGCTCGCACGTGCATATTGTTTACAAAATGAAAGTAGTGCGGAAGTAGTTCCGGCGGTTAAATAGAATTGACGCGCACTTGTGTTAGTTACCTGGGTCGGAACATCAGGGTCAGAACATAAATTTCTATCCCAGAGTAAAATCACGGATTTCCTTGTCTGGTGTTCAAGAATAAAACTATCCCCTCTCAGATAGTCCATCCTTCAAAATATATCATATGTTCAAACGAAGGGCCATAAATCCGAGTATATCGAAATACAAGGCTACATTAAGTGGTGTAGGTATTGTAAGCATTTTTGTACTGGGTCTACCGTTTCTTCATCTGAAAACGGTAGAAGCTTTTCTGTAATTAGCTTTGCAGATTTCACCTGAAAGTCAACGCATCGTCGGGCAAATTAATCTTAGGTGAGTGAGTGAGTGAGTTTTAGTTTTACGTCCCACCAACAGCTAAGGTCATATGGAGACGGGCCCTCGGTTTAAAGACTCATCCGAAAGTCTGGAGAAGCTCGGGATCGATCCTGCGATCCCTGGTTTACAAGGCGAGTAGCGTAACCACTGCACCACGGAGGCTTCTACACTAATCTTAGGTAAAAAAAAACAACTGGATGCACTTAACATTATCGTAGAATGAGAAAGCCTTAATAAATATTTCTATACAACCAACTTTTTATTGCAATCATTAGATTTAAAATGAATAACATAACGTGAACAAGTCCGTGAAATAAAAAACCCCAAAACCCCATTTTATGTCAAGAATGTGTTCTAGAAAGGGTTTACGGGGGTTAACATTATGTACCTTATTTCTGCTCCAAGACATAGGTTGTGGGTACTCGTTAGAACCGCCTCAATGCGGTGGTTCTAACTAACACCCTCAACCTTTGTTTGCAGTATATGTAAGAAAAATATCATCGATTTCCATCAGATAAAATTGCCATTTTTGATGTTTGAAAAATGTACTATTTCATATGGATGTGTTATCGTAATGAAAAAAAAAAAACACCACAGACACCCTTTCCACTGGGTTTTAACAACAACATGTATCATCAGGGTTATATTTCTAAAATGCAGGATTTTTATATTTTGTGCTCTCCTGGAAATATCGAAAACGTAAAACTAGATCTCGCGGCACATTCTAATAAAATTATGTATGTAACGCGACGTCTGACTGGATAACGTCAAAACTTTGCGGCAGTAACGTCGCTTTTCATTGGCAGGCATTTGGCTCGCAGCGGTTGGCGTTATGTGCAAAATATTACAATTTTGACAAAACAAGTGAAAAAGTGCATTAGAATGGGGATACACTATAATGAAAATTGTCATTTGGGGGGGGGGGGGGGGGGGGGTAAATCGTCGGTTTTACGGCCGCAAATTACGTTTTACGGCTCCGCTGACGCGTCGATAAAAACGAAATTTTCGACCTAAAAACTGCCGATTTACCCCAAATCCCAAATGACAATTTTCAATACAGTTATCCCCTAAATTATAAACGTAAATTACGCGTATTTAAACGAAATAGCACTAAGTTGACAGAATCATGGACGCCGCTCAATGCTTGCATTTCTAAGTGCATTGCCCATTTCTGTATTACGTTTTGCTGGATACTTTCGAATGAGTCTTTAAACCGAGGCCCCGTCTCCGTATGACCTTAGCTGTTGGTGGGACGTAAAACTCAAACACACTCACTTATCGTAATGTTCTATGATAGTTATATTCGGATATATGACGAAGTTATCTTACCAAGAGGTTATATTCAATATGCTGTTCCACCTTACATAAATCCTGACATAAATCAAAATCGTTATTACATCAAAATATCTTTCATTAATAAAGGATTTCATCCGTTTCTACTTATTTTCGGTTGTTTTTTGGTTGTTTCAGATTCTAATCCAGCCCATCGGGGCTTGGAGAAATCGACTGGGCTGAATGGTGCTCTAAGAAGTGCTGAAACAGACCGCACACGATTACTAGTAAACCGCTTAGATTGTCTAAGCTTGCACAGGCAAAGTGGTACGAGTCGTACCGTCTATGCATATAAACTGAATGGTTTCCTTGGGCGGCAGGGATTGAGATGTCATTTCATCTCGATGTTCGGTAAAAGATTAAAAGTCCCACGAAATTGGAAGCAACGTATCTAGAATGACCTAACTAGTGTTGTCGGGCACCTTAAATATCAATTCAAACAAAACAATTCTAACCACTCCTGATACCTGAGATTGTAAAAAGTGTAGGAATAAATTAGTTTATCATATTTTATTGCATCCACAAAGCAAATGAGTCGGACAACAAGCTCTCTCAACATTAGTTACGGCCCTCCCCATACAAGATTGACACTTGTACATGTAGAACATATGAACATGGGTATTTGATTATATATGAACAAGGAGGACACATACATGCAAACTACATAAAACGCAGAATTATATCACTGGAAAGACAAGTCAACAACTAAAAAAAATAATAAACTGCTAACTGCATGTCGTCAAGATACCCATGGGTTGAGGCGTATAGAAGTGTTACAATATGAGATAGTTAAATTAGGCATTTTTCCTAAATCTCCCAGTTGTTTTGATATACGCTTGCACGGCTTTAAAAGAATACCGTTATCTTGAGCAGATAATGTATCATCACCAAACAGAGCCTTATTTAAATTGAGCGGATGAAATGTCCTTGTCGACTGAAAGAAAGTTATTTGTTCTCTTGTAAAATTGGAACAAGCAAAGAAGAAATGTTCAGCATCCTCGCTAACTTGAGCAGTTGCAGTTAGGACTTTGAGCCAAGTAATTTGTATACAGATCGTTTTTCAGATTACTACAATTATTTCTTATTCTGGCGTGAAATAGGTTGGAACGTAAGTGTTGAAAAATAAAAATTCCTAACTTGGTATTTAAAATAATTTAGACTAGGTGCTTCTCGAAGGTTCTGTCAAGGGAATTACAAATCAAAATAGAAGATGTCTAGAAATTTCAGTCCGAGTATGGGGAATGGTTATGTTACTACTATTTCTTAGTGGATACTGCCATTTCTCTTACCAAAGGAGGAATTAGGTCTGAAATATATGATAGGAATAAATGCCCAGGAAAATCCTCAAAGATTACAGACAAATCCATGGCCCGGCCGTCCGGGACAAGTCCAAATTTTGGCTGGGCAAGTGTTTTTAGCTCACCAGAGCCGAAGGCTCCGGGGGAGCTTATAGGATAGGCAGTTGTCTGTCGTTTGCGTCTGCGTCGTCTGCGTCTGCGTCGTCTGCGTCCGTCAACACTTTCAAACAACATCTCCTCTGAATCCACTGGGCCGATTGGGTCCAAATTCTATCTGTAGCATCTTTAGGCAGGGGGATTGAAATTTTGTGTTTTTTTTTATGAAAATCGGCTTATTAGTTTGGTTGCTGTGGCAACTTAGAGTTTCCATAGACTTGTAATAGGGAAAATTGAAAAATGGCATTTACTGCCAAGCCTCTGCAGATATTTTGACAAAACTTTGATAGAAATGTTCTTCAGGCAATCTACTTTCTGCCTATGATTTTAAGCCTATGGCTTATTTTCGTTGGTTGCCATGGAAACCAAAATGCAAAAAATATAAAAAAAATACTTAAAAATTAATCTCCTCAGAAACCGTAAGCTCTAGGAGGTGGAGACTTTATGAAAATATTCACCATATTTGCCTTTACAGATTTTGTGTTTTTATGAAATTCGGCTGTTTAGTGTGGTTGCTATGGCAACTTAGATTTTCCATAGACTTATAATAGGGAAAATTAAAAGATGGCATTAACTGCCAAACCTTTGCAGATATTTTGACACAACTTTCATAGAAATGTTCCTTAAGCAATCTACCATCTGCCATATGATTTTAGGCCTATTGCTCATTTACTAGTTGCTATGGAAACCAACATGAAAAAAAATAGAAAAAAAAAACACTTAAAAAATCTTCTCCTCAGAAACCATATGCTCTTTGCGGCTGAGAGTTTATGGAAATATTCCAAATATTTGCCTTTACAGGTTTCATGTTTTTATGAAATTGGGCTCTTAAGTTTGGTTGCTATGGCAACTTAGATTTTCCATTGACTTATAATGGGGGAAATTGAAAAATGGCATTCACTGCCAAGCTTTTGCAGATATTTTGAAAAAAACTTCAATAGAAATGTTCATTAAGCAACCTACTAACTGTCAAGTGATTTTAGGCCTTCTTCTCACTTATATTGTACCGGCCCCGATAGCTCAGTTGGTAGAGTGTCCGCTCCGCGGAACGGGAGGTCACGGGTTCGATCCCGGGCCGCGACATACCAAAGTCGTTAAAAATGGTACTAGCTGCTCCTCGCTTGGCATTAAGATTTACGGGGAAGAGTTAGGACTGGTCGACCCAGTGTCAGGATAATGTGACTGGGTGTGGTATCATGTACTGTGTCTGGGACATGATACTTCAGTGAGGCAGCACTATAAAAGTGAGCATTGAGCTCCCTGTCGCAACCAGACACCGTCGTGATATGACTGAAAAATTGTTGAAAGCGACGTTAAACCCGAATTCACACACACACACGTATATTGTTGCCATGGAAACCAAAATGCCCGCAAAAATATCAAAATTCTTAAAAATCATCTCAGAAACCATATGCTGTGTAAGGCTGAGACTTTATGGAAATATACACCATATTTGCCTTAACAGGTTTTGTTATTTATGGAATTTGGTTCTTTATTATAGTTGCTATGGCAGCTTAGAGTTTCCATATTCTTGTAATGGGGAAAAACATTTGCAGACGTTTTGACAAAACTTTCACAGAAATATTCCTTAATCAATCTTCTATCTGCCATACAATTTAAAGCCTGCTGCTCATTTATATTGGTTGCCATGGAACCAAAATGCCAAAAAAAAAAAAAAAGAAAAAGAAAACAAAAGTACTTAAAATACTATTTCTTCAGATACTAAATGATACTATGAGGTTATGACTTTATGCAAATATTCACCATATTTGCCTCAACAGATTTTTTGTTTTCATATGAAGTTACTATTTTTTATTTATTTTTTTTTTTATTATTATTTTTTTTGCTTGCTATGGCAACTTAGAGTTTCAATTTACTTATTACGGGGGAAATTGAAAAATGGCTTTTACTGCGAAGCCTCTGCAGATACTTCGACAAAACTTTCATAGAAACAGTCATTAAGCAATCATCTATCTGCCATATGATTTTAGGCCAACGGCTAATTTTTTGGTTGCCATGGAAACCAAAATGCAAAAAATAAATAAAAATAAAAACAATAGATAAATAAAAATAATAAAAAAAATTAACAATCAGCTCCTCATAAAACCATATGCTCCATGAGGTTGGGACATCAGTTTGGCTTGCAACAGGTAAGTGTCTTGGGCTCATCTGTGCATGAAGTGCATTTGTGCGTGCTCAAGGTCAGATCACCCTGTGTCCGTCTAACTTGGGTCATTTACCTTAAGCACCCTCTAAAGGCTACAGTTTTAATTCAGTCTTCATGTAACTTACAAGCAGCGGCACCGTTGCAGATGTATACTCTGAAGCTACCTGGCCGATTGTGTCCGAATTTCATTTGTAGCATCCTTGGGCTGGGGGCTGCCATGGTTTATTAAAATACATGACTGCCAGTGGGCTGTGCCCATCTGAGCTCTGGTGAGCATAGTGGCCCAAGGGCCTCTTGTTTCATTTCACTTGCCCAGTAAAATTTATCGAATATTTAAGGAATACTGTAATTCTGAGCTACACTCCGATTACACTCTGATCTTACCCTGATTACACACTTCAGGAGTCCATGTCTGTTGATCTGAACATTGATATTTGCCATTTTGTCTATGGATTAATGATTTTGGATTAACGCTTTGGTACGACCTAAACTACTATTTTCAAGATGCTGTGGATTGCCGGGCAAGTGATTGAACTTTGGATATGTCGGGCCATCACGAAAACACGCCTTTATAATTTTGACCTCCTTGAACACCACTTTTATATAGTGAAATTGGGGTTTACCGGGGTAAACCTAATTAGGGCCCCGCACTGAAAGTGTGGGTGCCCTATAGTAATCACTCTGTCCGTCCGTCTGTCTGTCTGTCCGTCCGTCTGTCCGTCCACAAATTTTTTTATCCGCCATAACTTTTTATTATTCCTGGATGGATTTAAATATTACTTGGCATCATTCTGTCCGTCCGTCTGTCTGTCTGTCTGTCTGTCCGTCTGTCCGTCTGTCCGTCCACAAATTTTTTTATCCTCCATAACTTTCTTATTCCTGGATGGATTTAAATATTACTTGGCAGAAATGTTAACCATAATGTGATGGAGTATTGCGCGCAAGACTCAGGTCCGTACCTCAAAGGTCAAGGTCATACTTAGAGGTTAAAGGTCAAAAAAGGGTCTTTCCTGTGTCCAATTAATAACTTTGTTATTATTCCTGGATGGATTTAAATATTACTTGGCAGAAATGTTAACCATAATGTGACGAAGTGTCACACGCAAGACCCACAGCCGTACCTCAAAGGTCAAGGTCATACTTAGAGATAAAAGGTCAAAAAAGCGTCTTTTTCATTGTGTCCAATCTATAACTTTCTTATACCTGGATGGATTTAAATATTACTTAGCAGAAATATTAACCATAATGTGACAGTGTGTCACGCGCAAGACCCAGGTCCGTACCTCAAAGGTCAAGGTCATACTTAAAGGTGAAAGGAAAAAAAACGTCTTTTTTAACATCACCTCAAAGGTCAAGGTCATACTTAGAGGTGAAAGGAAAAAAAAACGTCTTTTTTAACATCAACATTTTCCTACTCCTCTGATAGCGCTGCCGGGGCCCTAGTCAGTTTCACTGACAGCTCTAGTTTTTCTTATTTCTGCGCTAAAATATAGATTATGGGTACTCGATAGAACCGCCTCAATCAGGCGGTTCTAACGTGAACTCTCAATCTATATTATGATCAGAAATAAGAAAAATATCACAATTTTTCATCGTAAAATTTTCATTTTTTTCGGCGATAACGTGTACAATGTATTTGTATGGGCGTGTTTTCGTAATGGTATAGGAATAAATGCCTCAAAGATTACAGCCTCCCAATGACACCAAGAGGAAGAGTGGCTTACAATGAGGAAAATACATTATGATAACACACCCGTGCGGCATAGTGTATTTTTCCTTATCTCCTAAATGGCTATTTTTTCTGATGAAAATCCGTGACATTTTCCTTATTTATCCTGCAAACATAGGTTGTTGGTGCTCGTTAGAACCGCCTCATTAAGGCGGTTCTAACGAGTACCCAGAACCTATGTCTACGAGCAGAAATAAGAAAAATAATGTATACCCCCGTAAGGCCCAGTTTTCTCTAATATAAAGTGGGGTTTAGAGTGGATTAAGGTGATGATAAAAGGGAAACAAATCAAAAACTGCACAGCAGCCAGCTGCCCCCTCCCCACAAGAGGTGATCAAGGTACAGTTGGCACAATTAATGAAAATCAAATAAATGAACCAAAAATAGATTTTTTCACTGAAAACTTAAAACATCTTCTTCTCTGAAAACACAAGGCCCATGCCTTTGATATTTTTTATGAAGCTTCATCTAGTGGACCTCTACCAAGGTTGTTCAAGTTATAGCCCTGGGACCAAAAGTGCCCCCGCGCCCGGGCCCACCAGTTTAACATAGACTCACTGTAGACGATTCAGTTTTGACGGGGGCGTTAAACCTCAAATCAAACGAACAAGTTTTAAAGTTACAAGGGGTGGTAATAAACAAGGTAACAATGGAATTGCGGAATTACCTGATTTCAAACGTTGTTCATCATCTGTTTGCGTTCAAATTGTTTAAAACGACTTCTGACAGTCAATAATGTCCACGTCTTTCGAATAAACTCCTTCGAGTCGGCAGCTCGATCGGCAGACATCAGCACAAATACAGTGGTAAATGTATTCCAACTTAGCGACATTAACAGAACTAATACCTCCTTTCATAGTCAACGTATTCAACATTTTCAACAAAATTTTCACATAAACATATATTACACAATAACAGTTAAACATTGACCAAAAATGTTCTCAAACCATATGTGTATCTTCAAAACAACCTTCAGGTGCCCACTAAAGGTCACAAAGGCCATGCAAGAAAACAATTATGGTGACCTTAAAAAATGGAGAAACAATTGATACACATTAACTATCAGTTGAAAAGTTTAAAAATAATTGCTTGCGAGTAATTTAAAATTGCCATGAAAATAGAAAAAAAATGAAAATGATATCTCATTTAGTTAATATTCCGATTTCAGAATAATTTCACATAAATGTTCCATTGATGACCCTCTAACGGAAACTCTAAAATGGTTCCGCTTCGCTGAAGAATATAAATGACGCATCCGTCAAGGTCAATGGCCGAATTCCATCCCATGTACCCTGCCCCCTACACCAACCAGGATTGTGAAAATCGAAATGAAAAAAAAAAAAAAAAACAGCAAATTTTAACACCGATGCTCATTACTGATATTTATTTAAAGGAAATGGTACACATCATGATAGATTTTTATTAAGTTTGTTCAGATGTTCAGAGTATTTATGTAAATCATCACGCTAACAGGTCCGTGAAATAAACACCCCCTTAAACCCCACTTTATATAGAGAAAACTGGGGTTTACGGGGATATTCATTATTTTCCTTATTTCTGCTCCAAGACATAGGTTGTGGGTGCTCGTTAGAACCGCCTCAATGAGGCGGTTCTAACGAGCACCCACAACCTATGTTTTTAGTAAGAATAAGAAAAATATCACTGATTTTCATCAGAAAAGTAGCCATTTTGAAGATGTGAAAAAATGCACTATGTGGCACGGGTGTGTTATCGTAATGTGATGATAAGTACAATGTTTACATGAGCTTGTTTATATCCCGACACCACTACATTTACGTAATCAGTATATTAGTTTTGTCTATTGAATACAGAGATCTATGGCGTCCGGTGAAGAGCTCTATTGGAGGTTTTTGTTTGTTTGTTTGAATTGAGGTTTAACGTCCCCGTCAACACTGTAAAGGTCATTTTGGAGACGTTGCTTCCAATTTTGTGGGACTTTTACCCGACATTGAGATGAAATGACATCTTAAGCCCTGTCGCCCAATGAAACCAATAGGGTTTATTAGCATGGACGGTCCGCCTCGCACCAGGGTTCCTGGACAGGCTTAGATCCTCTAAGTGGTTTACCAGTACTAGTGTGCGGGCCGGATTCAGCTCTGCGTGGAAGCATCATGCAGCCCATATATTTCTTCAAGCCCCTATGGGCGGGGGCGACTCTATTGGAGGTATCTCATAGCTGGAATTACAGCTAGTGATGTTCTGGCACCAGCGGTTCGCATTTACTTTCTTCATGTAAAATGAATCATTTGGTGCTCTTAACATAGTAATTTCATTCGATATATGGCAGTGAAACGACTGCAAAGTAGTTGACCTATATTTTATAGTGTTTATAATACAATATAAATGCTAAATATTACATAAATGCATCATTAAGAACGATGGACCAGTGGTAGAGAGCTCGGCAAAGATTTCCTTTTTGACTTTTGGATTATATGGTTGTGCGTTCGAATCCCATGGCTGACACATTTTTTTTTTTTTGCATGAAAACAAATATAAACAGCTATAAGGTTATTATTACTTGCAGGTGTGTAGATTTTTTAAGTTGTGCAGGTGTGTTGATTTTTTTTTAATTTGTGGCCTAGTGGTTCAGAGCGCTGACTCTTGATCATTAGGTCTCTCACCGCTGTGGTTCGAGCCTGGCTAGGGTCACATGTGAGACGCCAAGTTCTGCAACGGAAGGTCAGGTGGTTTTTCTCCGGGTACTCCGGTTTCCGCCCACCTCTGATTTACGATCGGCTCGATATGAGTGAAATAATCTTGAAAGGGCCGTAAAACCAAACCCCCCAAAAAAGTATAACTGATAACGTAACTGTAAGGGTACATTGTACTTTCCCTCATTTACATAAATATAAAAAAAAATGTATCATGTGTTTTGATGTCTGCCATTTCCTTTAAATAAATATCAGTAATGAGCATCAAATCTTTGAATATGGAATCCTGACACACCTTACTAGAAGAGTCCAGTATAATACCAATTATAATTATAGGCCTTCAAATGAGAATTTCATTAATTAATAAATGAGAATTCTATTAATCGGACGCCTGATTACACTCTTCTAGAGTCCATGTCTGTTGATCCGAACATTGATATTTGCCATTTTGTCTATGGATTAACGATTTTGGATTAACGCTTTGGTACTACGACCTAAACTACTTAACTAATTGAAAAAGCATATATAGAATAACTAACGCCTAGAAAAAGAAAAACAGCAAATTTGAACACTGAAATTATGGAATACATGGGAGAGTATCTTAAGATATTCTTTGTTGCTTCTCGGTATTGTTTTTTCAGATGCTCTTTTTTCTTATCATCTTCAGGTTTAGATTCCTGGGGCCAGTTGTTCAAAGCATCGTTAGCTTAACGAGCTCGTTAGTGGTCATATTGTTAACTCTTCTAGCAAGTACAATATCGTAAATTTTGTTATTTTTGCTGAAAAAATGTGAGTAGCTTTTGCGTCCGCAAAAGCTGCTCACATTTTTTCAGCAAAAATTTAGCATATTTGCCATATTTAATGATCAAAGTTTTAACGATACGTTAACTAACGACGTCGTTAGTTTTGAACAACTGGCCCCTGTACTGTAAGCATAACGTCTAGCCCTGATTAGCCGCTGCATTCAGTAGCGTCCGATCACTGTCTACACTGTTAGCGGATCATGTCACTACACTAATTCTAGGTCTACTGCACAGTATTTGTTGTTCCAGTCCAGATTCTATTGGTTGCCTCTTATACAACACTGATCTAGGGATAGACCAGATATTTTCTATAAATGAAGTTCTGTTGCCTGGAGTGATTGTCAAACTGACTGCAGCCCTGAGGAGCTGCTTGTGCTTATTTAACCCTTGACCTGCTGAATATTTATATATGCCACGCCCACAACTGATTATCAACGAATCATATTACTTGATGCAAACTTTTGCAAAAAATTCATGCGCTGAATGCCAAGCAACGAAGGTCCTGATCAGATGGCTTCTGAAGAAGCCATCTGTTCTGGATCTTCATTGTTTGAAAGATAAGGCATATCCGGGCTCAGCAGGGCAAGGATTAATTCGGGCCGACTGATAAACGTTGGGCCCACAATTATCAAGAATAGTAAATGATGGGAAGCTAAAAACATGTATAATAATGATAATATATTAAAAATATAATGATAGCTGAAATTGATAAAACTTGGTTTGCTCTGCTGAACAACATCATGCTAACAAATCTGTGAAATGAACACCCCTCTGAAACCTACTTTACATTATTGAAAAATGGTGTTTATGGGGGTATACAATATTTTCTTCATTTCTGCTCCAAGACATAGGTTGTGGGTACTCGTTAGAACCGCCTCAATGAGGCGGATCTAACGAGCACCTACAATCTATGTTTGGCGTAAAAATAAGAAAAATATCGCACATTTTCATCAGAAAAATATCCGTTTCTCAGATGCAAAAAAATGCACAACTTCGTACGGTCCGCTATCGTTATGAAATGTCCAGCAAAAAAGGAAGCTGAAAAAAAAAAGAAAAATCTTCAAAGAACATCTCCTAGGCCAATGGCTCAATTTCGAAATAACTTCACAGAAATGCTCTACCAAAAGTGCTAAAGTGGTTCTGCTCTGCTGTACAAAATGGCTGTCAGAGCTAAATATCGAAAAACAAAACCTGTAAACAATCCTGTTATTACATCATAACTCAGGTGACCGAGTTAGGT
This sequence comes from Lucinisca nassula, assembly GCA_963580285.1. Classification (NCBI taxonomy): domain Eukaryota; kingdom Metazoa; phylum Mollusca; class Bivalvia; order Lucinida; family Lucinidae; genus Lucinisca; species Lucinisca nassula. The sequence goes on along the minus strand of OY757024.1, from coordinate 104,404,285 downwards.
CCACCATGAACCTCTTGTTTATTGTTACAGTTCGTCAGCTTGTGAACATTGCTGACACCTTTTTATTTTGAATAGCCGTTTTGGTCATTTTGTAGGAAAGTAACTGTCCTTTTGGCTTTCCGACAGTGACGTTTTTATCATTACGATAACAACCCCGTGTGACATAGTGCATTTTTTTTACATCTTCAAAATGGCTACTTTTCTGAAGGAATTCCGCGATATTTTACTTATTTATACTACAAACATAGATTTGGGGTGCTCGTTAGAACCGCCTCATGGTTCTACAATGAGGCGATTCTAACGAGTAACCACAACCTATGCCTTGGAACAGAAATAAAGAAAATAATGTATACCCAAAAAAAAACCCAGTTTTCTCGATGTTCATTTCACGGACTTGGTCACGTGATGTTATGACTCGTGCTTCTTTCCCATAGATGTCTTTGATGGGAATTGTGAGGTACACATGTAATTATGTCGATTTCACTTCTCTTTTAAATATGAATCGTCTATGTTTACAGTCGAAATGAATTTGCATGCCTGAGTTCAACGGACGTGACCGACCATTCAGCTTTACCTGTTGCAGCACGATGGCCAGGTAATACATGTACTGACCCTTAAACCATTTTGTACCGGAAATCCCAAAAGGGGTACCTTGGTAAACAGAGCAGGCCTAGATGAGACGCCGCAGAACGCGGCGTCTCACCAGGGCCTACACTGTCTGCAAAACGTTCAGCCTTTTTTCGAACAAATTTTGAATAAAACACAACCTGACAAACCTAAAGTTTGAAATGGACTCCTGCTATATATATATAAGAAGGAAGATTCCATTAGGTACAAAAAGGGTTAAAGGCGCACACTAGTACTGTTTCAAGAGCTATATTTGGTAATACATCATGACAACACGCCTATACAATATCTTTCCCCACCATTAAACCCCAACCCCCCGCCAATCGAGGCTTGACGAAATAGATGGGCTGCATGTTGCTTCCATGAAGAGCTGAAACCGACCGCACACGAGTGCTGGTAAACCGCTTAGAGGATCTTAGCCTGTCCAGGCAAAGCGGTGCGTGTCGGACCATCCATGCTTAAAAACCCTATTGGTTTCATTGGGCGACAGGGCTTGAGATGTCATATCATCTCAATATCGCGTAAAATACCCACAAAATTGGAAATAACGTCCCCAAAATGACCTATACAGTGTTGACGGGGACGTTCAACCTCAGATCAAACAAACAAAACCTTTAAACCCGACAGGAGATGATTCACATAAGCGCTTCGCTTGTTTTCAAATCCTGTTATTGCAATTTGTACATGTACTATTGTAACCTGCCTTTTTATTGAAAATGACCGGCCCGCCCCCCAATCGGGGTTTGAGTAAATAGATGCACTGCATGATGCTTCCATGCAGAGCTGAAACCGACCCACACACGAGAACTGGTAACCCGCGTAGAGGATCTAAGCCAGCCCAGGCAAAGCGGTGCATGTAGGCCCACCCATGATTATAAACCCTATTGGTTTCATTGGGCGGCAGATTTCATCTCAATGTCGGGTAAAAGTCGCACAAAATTGGAAGCAACGTCTCCAAAATGACCTTTACAGTGTTGAAGGGGACGTTAAAGTTAACCTCAAATCAAACAAAACATTGAAAATTAATAAATATTGTTTAAACCAAACCCCACTTTTATATAGGAATGTGCATACATTATTGTTTCTTATTCCTGCTAAAATAGTAGACTGTGGGCACTTGTTAGAACCGCTTCGATGATGCGGTTCTTACGAGTTCCCACAATCCATGTTTTGAGCACGAAAATATGAAAAATATCAAAACATTTCGTTTTCAAATTTGCATTTTTTGGTGATAAAATTTTCAATATATTTGAATAGGCATGTTTTCATAATGAATGTCGAGCACAAGAAATAGTGCAAAAAGATCACTCCCGCATCATCTGTTTTGTTTGATTGATTTGAGGTTTTACGTCTCCGTCAACACTGTATAGGTCATTTTGGAGACGTTGCTTCCAATTTCATAGTACATTAACCCGACACTGAGGTGAAATGACATCTCAAGCCCTGTCGCCCAATGAAACCAATAGGTTTTATAAGCATGGACGGTCTGACTCGCACCGCTTTTCCTGGGAATTCTTCTTCTCTTAAACAATAAGATATTTAATGAATAGCGGCGTTAAGTGGTCTCCTACATAAATCTTGCTTACCATATGTACCTAGGTCAAAACTGGCCAAGCCCCGAGGCTTATTAGCTGTCATAGACTTATAATGAGAAAAAAAACACTAAAAAAATCTTCTTCTCAGCAACTATAAGACCCATAAATCTTGCCTACCATATGTACCTAGGTCAAAACTGGCCAAGCCCCGAGGCTCATTAGCTCTCATAGACTTATAATGAGAAAAAAAAAAAATAAAAAAATCTTCTTCTCAGCAACTATAAGACCTAGAACTTAGATGTATAGTATGTTGCAATGGTAAGTGGCCGCCTACATAAGTCCTGCCAACCATGCATCTGGGGTCCAAATTGGCCACACCTCGGGGCTCATTAGCTCCCACCGACTTAAACTGGTCTTTAGAACATCACGAAAACACGCCTATATAAATACATTGTAAACTTTAGCGCCTAAAATAGGCAAATTTTAAGATGAAAAATTGTGACATTTTTTCTTATTTCTGCTTAAAATATAGATTGTGCGTACTCGTTAGAACTGCTTCATTGAGGCGGTTCTAACAAGTACAAACAATCTATATTTTAATGTCGAAATAAGAAAACTAAGGTATACCCCTGTAAACCCCAGTTTACTGTATAAAAGTGGGATTCAAGGGGGTCAAAATTATATAGGCGTGTTTACCTGATGATGTAGCAATGTTTTGTGGTCATCTACATAAATTCAGCCGACGTTGCTCCTAGGATTTAGAAACAAAAATCTTCAAAATGGTCAATTGGATGGGTTCTATTGTAATTTAGAATAAATATTCCTTGGGTGGATCACTTGTTTTTTTAGCTCACCTGTCACGTAGTGGCGAGATAAGCTTTTGGGATCACTTTTTGTCCGTCGTGCGTGCGTGCGTCCGTCCGTGCGTCCGTAAACAATCTCAAATAAGTACTCCATGGTCAATCTTGATCAAATTTGATGAGAAGCATCATCAGGAAGGGGGAAAGGCTGCATACGGTTTTTGGGCTGATCAGATTGGAATTCTGGTTGCCATGGCAACATATAGCTCCCATAGACTTACAATGGGAAAAAATTAAAATATCTTCTTCTCTGAAACCACTGGGCCCAGAGCTTAGATATTAAGCTTGTTACACTGTCAAGTGGTCACCTACATAAATCCTGCCAATCATGGCCATGGGGTCCAAATTGGCCATACACCGGGGCCCCGTAACTCCTATAGACTCATAATGGAAAAAGAAAAGCTTCAAAAATCTTCTTCTCTGAAACCACAAGGCCAAGAGCTTAGATATTTAGCATGTAGCAACGGCTAGTGTTCAACTACATAATTCCTGCCAATCATGCCCCTGGAGTCGAAATTGGCCACACCCCGGGGCCCCTTAACTCCTATAGACTCATAATGGAAAAAAAAGCTTCAAACAGCTTCCTCTCTGAAACGACAGGGCCCAGAGCTGAGATATTTAGCGTGTAGCAACGGCAATTAGTCACCTACATAATTCCTGCCAATCATGCCCCTGGGTTCCAAATGGGCCACGCCCCGGGACCCCCTTGCTCCTATAGACTCATAATGGGGAAAAAAAGCTTCAAAAATCTTCTTCTCTAAAACCACAGGGCCCAGAGCTAAGATATTTTGAGTGTAGCAATGGCAAGTGGTCACCTACATAAATCTTGCCAATCATGCCCCTGGGGTCCAAATGGGCCACGCCCCGGGGCCCCTTAGCTCCCATAGACTCATAATGGAAAAAAGCTTCAAAAATCTTCTTCTCTGAAACCACAGGGCCCAGAGCTTAGATATTTAGCATGTGGCAATGACAAGTGGTAACCTACATAAATCCTGCCAATCATGCCCCTGGGGTCCAAATGGGCCACACCCTGGCACCCCCTTAGCTCCCATAGACTCATAATGGTAAAAAAGCTTCAAAAATCTTCTTCTCTGAAACCACAGGGCCTAGAGCTTAGATATTTAGCATGTAGCAACGGCAAGTGATCACCTACATATTTCCTGCTAATCATGCCCCTGGGGTCCAAATGGGCCACGCCCCGGGGCCCCTTAGCTCCCATAGACTCATAATGGAAAAAAGCTTCAAAAATCTTCTTCTCAGAAACTGTGAAGCACAGAACTTAGATATTTAGTATCTAGCAACATAAAATAGCCAGCTACATAAATCCTGCTAACCCTGCCCCTGGGGTCAAAATTGGCCACGCCCGAGCTCATCAGCTCCAATAGACTTATAATGGAATAAAAAAAACTTAAAATAATCTTCTTCCATTAAACCATTAGGCCCAGAGCTTAGATTTTTAGTATGTAGCAATGTCAAGTGGCCACCTACATAAATCCTGCAAGTTATGCCCCTGGGATCCAAATTGGCCACACCCAGGGCTCTTTAGCTTCCATAGACTTACAAGATGAAAAACTTCAAAAACCTTCTTCTCTGAAACCGCAGGGCCCTTATAATGAAAAAAAAAAAACACAGAAAAAAAACAACTTGAAATGGGGAAAAAAATCTTCAAAAATCCTCTTCTCTGAAACCGTAAGTCCCAGAGCTTAGGTATTTAGCATATAGCAATGTCAAGTGGTCGCCTACATGAATCCTGCCAATCATGCCCCTGGGGTCCAAATTGGCCAAATCCTGTGGCCCCTTACTCCAACAAACTTATAATGGAAAAAAGCTTCAAACATCTTCTTTAAAACCATGAAATACAGACCTTAGATATTTAGTATATAGCAACACAAAATGGTCGCCTAAATAAATCCTGCCAACCATGCCCTTTGGGTCAAAATTGGCCACGCCCCAGGGCTCATTAGCTTCTATAGACTTATACTGGAAAAAACTTAAAGAAGATCTTCTTTTCCAAAACCATAAGGCACAGATTTTGTTTGATTTGAGGTTTTACATCCCTGTCAACACTATAGGTCATTTTGGAGATGTCTCTACCAATTTTGTAGGACTTTTACCCGACATTGAAATTACATGAAAACAATACGGTTTATAAGCATGACACCGCTTTGCCTGAGCTTAGACATATTTAGTATGTAGCAATGTCAAGTGGTCTCCTACACTAATGATTTTCTGGTACACAGGTGAGCGATATAGGGCCATTGGGCCCTCTTGTTTTTTGTTTGTTTTTTTTTGTTTTTTGGGGGGTTTCCCCATTCCATGCAGGAAACCCCGAAAAGGGTATCTTGGCGAACAGTGCAGGCTCAGATCAGACCCCGCAGAACACCGCGTTTTATCAGGGCCTTCACTATTTGCCACCAGTATGTTCCGTCAAAATTAGAATAAAACAAAAAATAGGCCTGACACCCCTTATATGATAAATTGACTGGTCCAACATATAGCAATAGAAGAGTCCACTTCTGTACATTGGTTAATGTAATAAATATTACAATTTACTGAATATAGCCAGTGGAGCGACATGCCCTCTTGGGCCTCTTGTTGAAATTGAATCTTCCATCACGAAAACACACCTAAATAATTTTGACCTCCTTGAACCCCACTTTTATATAGCAAAAATGGGGTTTGGAGTGGTAAACCTTAATTTGCTTATTACTGTTCTAAAATATTGATTGTGGGTACTCGTTAGAACCGCCTCCATGAGGCGGTTCTAACGTGTACCCACAAATTATAATTTGAGCAGAAATAAGAAAAATAATTCAATTTTTCGTCTTAAAATTTGCTTTTTTCGGTGGTAAAATTTACAATGTATTTGTATAGGCGTGTTTTCGTAATGAATTCCCATCACAATGACAAGTCCGTGAAACGAAGACCCCCCTTAACCCCACTTTGTATAGAGAAAAGTGGGGTTTACAGGGTATACATTATGTGCCTTAGTTTTGCTCAAAAACATAGATTGTGGGTACTCGTTGGAACCGCCTCATTAAGGCGGTTCTAACGAGCACCCACATTCTACATGTATGTTGAAAGCAGAAATAGTAATTGTGTATCATTTTTACCTAATATTTATCATTTTCTGACACCATGTTGGACGCCATTATTTCTTACGGATATGTTTTCCTAATGTTACAAACCATAGCCTTCCTCCACAACTAAATGGCTAATTATTTTCAAACATTTTTAATTAAACATCGGAAGAGGACAAAGGGTTTACTAGGTTTTCTTGACCTTGACCTAATGTTCAAGGTCACTTGAGCTGGTTGAAAGTAAAAGTAGTGGCGCCCATTTGGGTCATTTTCTTGTCGCGATGTTGTTAAGACCTCATCACGAAAACACGTCTATATTATTTTGACCCCCTTGAATCCCACTTTTATATTGTAAAACTGGCGTTCCTGGGGGTAAACCTTATTTTTCTTATTTCTGCTCTAAAATATAGGTTGTGAGTACTCGTTAGAACCGCCTCGATGAGGCGGTTCTAACGAGTGGCCACAATTTATATTTTGAGCACAAATAAGAAAAATATCACAATTTTTCATCATAAAATTTTCATTTCTTCGGCGTTAAAGGTGGCAATGTATTTGTATAGGCGTGTTTGCATAATGAAGGTTACAATGTATTTGCATAGGCGTGTTTTCATAATGTAGAATTAGCAATAGACACCACCATGAAAATATGTTGGTTGACTCCAATAAGGACAATCGGCGTCACGCTGAGGTCCGCCATTTGCGGAGGTGTAATCAAAGGTATCCTGCTATATGACCTTTCCAAATTTGCACAAGAAATATTTTAAATCAGTCTCAAACCTCTGACAAAGACTTACTCTATATTATGGTTCCGTATATTTCTTTTCATTTCTGACGATTGTTGATATAAAAATCGGACACATTCTGCTTTTAAAACTGTATAAAAATGATCAAGTTTTAGCGTAAAAACCGAAGCGTTCGCCGCCACCAAATGAGAAAAATGGCGGGAAAGATAACCATTCTTTGTTTCTTTTCACTGAAGAGTTCCTTGCCGACTGTCCTAATACAGTGTCGCAGACATTAAGGATTTTACTGTTTGTCAAATGTCTATTTTCCATACAGGTATGTTCTATACCGATGATGAAGTATGTTCCTTGCGCAATAAAGATGGTTGGGGATATAGGCCAAAGCCTGCTAATAATCTGGTAAGTCTGGTATAATTTCCTTTGAGTCGTGGCACAGGATTTCCTACAACTTACACATGCGCCCAGCGAAGAAGGAGATCACCGGCGCATCCATAATGTCCAGCCAGAGACTTCGCTTGCTGCATGAAAGAGCATTGGGCCCTAAGCTATCCTTACAGCGCACAACGAAGTCTCTGATCAGACTGCGCGGATGCGCAGGCTGATCTGAGTCTTCGCTGGGCGAACATGTCTTATTGTAGGTTTTGCCGTGCGCTCTTGCTCATATTATGCACATCATCGGGTACCGGCCTCCGCCCATCGGGGCTTGAAGAAATAGATGGGCTGCATGAAGCTTCCACGCACAATTGTATCCGACCGCACACGAGTACTGTTTAACAGATTATAGGATCTAAGGCTGCCCAGGCAAAGCGGTGCGAGTCGGCCCCGTCCATGCTTATAAACCCTATTGGTTTCATTGGCCGACAGGGCTTGAGATGTCATTTCAGCTCAATGCCGGGTAAAAGATCCACAAAATTGGAAGCAACGTCTCCAAAATGACCTTTACAGTGTTGACACTAACAAAACATCATGGTATATTCTAAGACATACACAGTTTGTTGGATCGTGCATTATTTCTTTTTGTGGCCACAAAGCATCATCAACGAAACGTGCTTAACTCTTATCATGCTGTTCACGACAACCCATATCTTTTGAAACAGTGTAGATCCAGATCAGATGGCTTCTGAAGAAGCCATCTGATCAGGATCTACACTGTTTGACATTCACTTTATGTATTTGTAGGAATAAATTACATCAAGTAATCTGATTGGTTCAAAATCAGAAATAGGTGTGGCTTAACTGAATATTCAGCCAGAGAAGGGTTAACAATGGTCAAAATCTCTACTCATTAGGAAAACACGCCTATTCAAAAACATATATATTGAAAATTTTACCTCCTAAAATGAAAATTTCCAGATAAAAAAATCCGATATTATTCATATTTCTGCTCAAAATATATGTTGTGGGTACTCGTTAGGACCGCCTCAGTAACGCGGTTCTAACGAGTGCCCAAAATCTATGTTTTTGAGCAGTATAAAAAAAATTGATGTATACCACTGTAAACTCCAGTTTTACTATATAAAATTGGGGTTTAGGGAGGTCTTATTATGTAGGCGTGTTTTCGTGATGTTTTCTATCACATTACGAAAACACGCCTATACAATTACATTGCAACCTTTATTGCCGAAAAAATGAAAATTTTAAGACGAAAAATTGTGATATTTTTCTTATTTCTGCTCACAAGATAGATTGTGGGCACTCGTTAGAATCGCCTCATCGAGGCGGTTCTAACGAGTACCCACAATCTATATTTTAGAGCAGAAATAATAAAAATAAGGTATACCCCCGGAAACCCCAGTTTTACTATATAAACGTGGGGTTCAAGGGGGTCAAAATAATATAGGCGTGGTTTCGTGATGAAGTGCAAAATCTACTCTGAGACTGGTATTTTTGCATAAAACATATCGGTGACCTTCCGCTTTTTTCAGTGAAACTATAAGCACACTCCAGCAAAAATGTGACCAAAGTTTCCTCAATTTGAGTGGCTTTAATCTTTCTAGCTCCAACAATTAAAACAAACAGATCCTAGCAAAAGACTATAAATCAGATAATATGTCAGACTATCTGATTAAATTCTAGAAAAAGGTACACTGGTTGTAGGAAGGAGATAAAATTCTAGAAAAAGCAGAGTATAATTAGTTTTCCAGATTGTAGCAGAGTTGGACATTATTTAGTTTCCAATGACCAGCCTGCTCAAAAATATTTTGTTTTCATCAGGTGAACAAGTCTGTGAAATGAACGCCTCCCCCACCAAAACCCCACTTTATATAGAGAAAACTGGGGTTTACGGGTGTATACATGATTTTCCTTATTTCTGCCCCAAGACATAGTTTGTGGGTACTCGTTAGAACCGCCTCAATGAGGCGGTTCTAACGAGCACCAGCAACCTAAGCTTGGAGTATAAATAAGAAAAATATCATGGATTTTCATCAGAAAAGTAGCCATTTTGGTGATGTGAAAAAAATGCACTATATGTCAAGGCTGTGTTATCGTAATGGTTGTGGTTTTACGGCCCTTCCAAGATTATTTCACTTATTCAGTTGGGCCAAGCGATAATCAGAGGTTGGCAAAAACCGGAGTGCCCGGAGAAAAACCACACAGAACTTAGCGTCTCACACGTGACCCCAGCCAGGCTTGAACCCACAGCGGCTTACCCATGTGCCATCAGATTCGGCTCTACGTGGAAGCACCATTAAGCTCAATATATTTCTCCAAGCCACGATAGGCGGGCGAGTTTTGGATTGATATTGTGTATGATAACTGAATAGTCGATTCTATGCTAGTTGAAATCTTACCAAGTCTTTTTGTGGGCATATTTACGTAAAGTCGGAGCCGAAGCGTAAAGTCGACATATTTTGATGGGGCCAAAAATAGACCTTTCCTGATATGACCCTTTATAAAAATACAGGTTGAAAAAATAAATCTGGAATAAGGACAAAGGAATAAGGAAAAAGGAATAAGGAAACAACTTATCACTCGTTGCAAACAGTGCAGACCCGTATCAGATACTGCAGAACAAGACGCCTGAGCAGGGCCTTCATTGTTTGCTTGAAACTTCAACCAATTTTTAACAATGATTAAATTCTAATCAGCCTGGTACCCCTTAACTCTTAAATGCACCCTTCTGAATGCGGGATGGGACATCCCATTCTGTACAAAATGGAAAAAAGTATTTAATTTTCTTTTTCTTTTTTTTTTCTTTTATTTATTTGTGATTTTTCCTCATTACTAAAACCTCTTAGTCACTTATAAACATTCTTACTTTACCTTATTTACTGACCTACCTTGTTTCAACGTTGAATCAAAGTTGAGTCAGTGTTGTGTGCCTGCAAGATCACTTGCTTACTTACCTACTCACTTGCTTGCTCACTCACTTGCTTGCTCGCGTGCTCACACACTCACTCACCCACTCAAACCTGTTTCTTTTATTTTCCTCTGTATAGTTAAAAGCCATCTGTATTGTCCTTAGCTTTAGCAACTTCTTTTGAGTGTTTCCAGATTTTTGCCAGCTCTGGTAATAAAATACCCATTCTGACAGTCAAAAGGAGAAAGATGGTTTAGTTTAGAGATTAAAGTCAGATAACAAAATAGAGACAAATCAGAAAAAGTCTGTATTTTGTAAGAGTGAGCATATTTGCAACATTTAATGGGCAAAGTTCTAATGATACTCTAATAATATCGTGTAATATACTAGACTTTACGATCGCCCCCGCCCATCGGGGCTTGGAGAAAAAGATAGGGCTGCATGGTGCTTCCAAGCAGAGCTGAAACTGACCACACATGAGTACCGATAAACTGTTTAGAAGGACTAAGCCTGCCCAGGTACATGTAAAGTGGTGTGAGTTAGACCGCCCGGTGCCTTTGGCTTCATTGGGCGGCAGGGCTTGAGATGTCATTTCATCTCAATGTGGAGTAAAAGTCCCACAAAATTGGAAGCGGCGTCTCCAAAATGACCTAAATAGTGTTGACGGGGACGTTAAACCTCAATTCAAACAAAAGCAAAACTAGACTATACGACAATTGGGATGGCTTCAATTTTTCAATTGTTAACTTTTGAGATAACTGTATTCAAAATTGTCATTTGGGGAGGTAAATCGGAGGTTTTGACGGTCGGAAATTTCGATTTACGGTGACGCAAACAAACTGACAGGCCCAGATCAGACGCCACAGAATGTGGCGTCTGATCAGGGCCTGCACTATTTGCTAACATAATTTTCCGTCAAAAATAGAATAAAAACGAAAAAATAGGTATGACACCCCCTTAGATGACAAATGGACTTGTCCAACATATAGCAATGGAAGAGTCCAATAGTATACAATGGGTTAAAATACCTTCTGCTCCAACAAACCGCATAACGTTTAACAGTTAATTCGTTATGCCTGAGCCTGTTCAGATTAGCAGAAATTGGGAGAGTGGGAACTGCTCATTACAACTTTGATTTGATCTTCAAAATGGCTAATTTTCTGATTAAAATCCGTGATATTTTTCTTATTTATGCTGCAAACATAGGTTGTGAGTTCTCGTTAGAACCGTCTCATTGGGCAGGTTCTAACGAGCACACACGACCTATGTCTTTGAGCAGAAATAAGAAAACTAATGAATAACCCACATGAAACCAGTTTTCTCCATATAAGGTTGGGGTTTATGGCGGGGGTATTCATTTTAAGGACTTGTTCATGTGATGTGAACACCTGTGCCCTAATCACGAAAACACGCCTATATAATTTTGACCCCCTTGAACCCCACTTTCATACAGTAAAACTGGGATTTACAGGGGTAAACCTTATTTTTCTAATTGCTGATCTAAAATATAGTTTGTGGGTACTCGTTAGAACCGCCTCGACGAGGCGGTTCTAACGAGTACCCACAATCTATATTTTGAGAAAAAATAAGAAATATGACATAATTTTGCATCTTAAAATTTCTATTTTTTTTTCGGAGTTAAAGTTTACAATGCATTTGTATAGGCGTGGTTTCGTAACGTGATCAACACCAATTCTTTACGAAAACACACCATTTGACAAAGTGTATTTTTATATCTCCAAAATGGTTACTTTTCTGATAAAAAAAAAATGATATTTGTCTTATTTATAGTGCCAACACTTGTAGCGGGGGCTCATTAGAGCCGCCTCATTAAGGCGGTTCTAGCGAGTACCCACAACCTATGTCTTTATAGATTGTGGGTGCTCGTTGGAACTATCTCGCTGAGGTGGCTCTTACGAATTCCCACAACCTATGTGTTGGCGCAGAAATGAGAAAAATAACATGTTCCCTTGTAAACCCCAGTTTTTCGATATAAAAGTGGTATTGTATGGATGTTCATTACACTTGATAACGTAATTAGAAACTTACATAATTAAATGATAGAGATATGTATATCTGGAACGGGAGGGATAGAAAGCTCCATTCCGAGGATCTCTATCCGGCCCCACGACAATTGCCGAGTGATGCCAGACTGTGATATTGCCCGGACTTACTTTAGCTCAATTGGGCCAACGGGTCCAGGGTAGCTAGTAGCGCATTCGTCGTCCGTCCGTCCGTCGGCTGTCCGTCCTCACTTTTGACCTGATATTTTTCTGCAGCCTGCAGACTGATCTCAATAATTTATTATTTATAGCATGCTTCGGGTAGGGTGGTGATGGAAATAAAAAACTTATTATTATTATTCCAACCACAAGGTACGATTGACTTTAATGAGAAAACGCTTATCATAACCACAGCTCCTTCAGTTTAGTTCGTATCTGCCTGAAACTTATATAATACTTCTGCGTATAACTCCCAAATAGTTGCTCAGACTGAGCAGACCAATTTATCAAACATATGACAGCTGTTGCCTTGCTGGTATAGAAATAATGGCATGAAGTTGTAATTAATTCTGATTTATTCAGAGAATTTTACAGCCAAGCATGCTAGAGGTTTAAAATTAGACAGTGCAGTACCAGACTGAAATGTTTATCCTAGTAAAGGTATACACATTTGTTCATTTTGTACCAGAAACCCCAAAACGGACAATTGGCAAACAGTGCAAGCCCTGATCAGACGCCGCGTTCTGCGGCGTCTGATCTGGGCCTGCACTGTTTGCAAAACTGATTTTTGTGTTGCCATATGCTTAGGCAATTAGTGTGGCTTATCAGTGTGAACCTGAGATTTATTGAAGTTCATTTTGAAAAAATAAACAAAAAATAAACCGAGCTGTTGTTCTGGAGAGACTAAAATGTACATACCTGGATTTTCGGGGTACTAAAACCCAGGAGTATATAAAGCCAAAGCGTGAATTTAAGACCGAATTAGATCGAAATTGGCGAGGCCGGCCTATTTATCATAGTGTTTTTCCCTTGCCTATCTTTTACATTGTCATCAGCAAAAGTCCATTAGGGCTGAAACATACATATAATTAGGCTATGAATCACAGCTGGGGTGATTTAGACAACTGGCAAAGATGGCCGATTCATCATAGCAGTAAGTCCCCCGATATATCCTCTTATACCTTCCTGATAAGGTTGCTTAGGTGACCAATGTCCAAAATAGCTTAAACAGTTCCACTTCACAAACAAGCCGGACTGACCCCCCCCCCCCCCCACACACCCCCCCCCCCCCCCAAAAAAAAACAACATAAAAAAACATGTCTTCAAGCGATGTCTTCAAGCGAAAATCCGTCCTATACTGTTGGTCCGATTTCATTTAAAATTGTTTTGTTTGGTTTGTTTGATTAGAGATTTAACGTCCCTGTCAACACTGTAAAGGTCATTTTGGAGACGTTGCTTCCAGTTTTGTGGGACTTTTACCCGACATTGAGATGAAATGACATCTCAAGCCCTGTCGCCAAATGAAACAAATAGGGTTTATAAGCATGGACGGGGCCGACTCGTGCAGGCTTAGATCCTCTAAGCGGTTTGCCAGTACTCATGTGCGGACCGGTTTCAGCTCTGCGTGGAAGCATCAGGGAGCCCATTTTTACACATCTCCAAAATGGCCATTTTTCTGATGAAACTCCGTGATATTTTTCTTATAAATACTGCAAAAATAGGTTGTGCGTGCTCGTTAGAACCGCATCTTGAGGCGGTTCTCAATTAGGCGGTTCTCACGAGTACCCACAACCTATGTCTTGGAGCAAGAATAAGAAAAAATAAAGTATACCCCATAAACCCCAGTTTTCTCTATATAAAGTGGGGTATAGGGGGTTTCCATCTCATGGACTTGTTCACGTGATGCACCGTAAATCCTTCCTGAAACTTACTTATAAGTAGACATGGGATAAAAGCTTGATAGATGTTTGAAAACTGACTTGGCTGACTGGTTATTCATAGAGTTTTGTCCACATTTGTTGTTTATTTATTTATTTTTATTTATTTTTTTTGTTTGCTAAAAACATCCATATTCGACATTGTCGCCAGAACAACTCCTTTCATATTTTATCAGATCATCCTGAAACTTACATATTTGTAGGCTAGGGATGATAGCTATGCTGAATTAAAAAACCTGACGTGGTCGGCATATCAATTTATCATGAAACTTTGTCCTCTGGGTTGCTAAATGCCTATTTAGACAAGATTTAAAGATTTGATCAGATCTTCTTGAAACTTTTATTTGAGTTGGTTGGGGAACTGAAGATGTGTTTGTTTGATTTGAGGTTTAATGTCCCCGTCAACACTGTAAAGGTCATTTTGGTTGCTTCCAATTTTGTGGGACTGCTACCCGACATTGAGATTAAATGACATCTCAAGCCCTGTCGCCCAATGAACCCAGAAGGGTTAGCATGGACGGTCCAACTCGCACCGCTTTGCCTAAACAGACTTAGATCCTATAAGTAATTTACCAGTACTCGTGTACCGGCCCCGATAGCTCAGTTGGTAGAGTGTCCGCTCTTGGGAACGGGAGGTCACGGGTTCGATCCCGGGCCGCGACATACCAAAGTCGTTAAGAATGGTACTAGCTGCTCCTCGCTTGGCACTCAGATTTATGGGATAGAGCTAGGACTGGTCGACCCAGTGTCAGGATAATGTGACTGGGTGTGGTATCATGTAATTTGTCTGGGACATGATACTTCAGTGAGGCAGCACTATAAAGGTGAGCATTGATCTCCCTGTCGCAACCAGACACCGTCGTGATATGACTGAAAAATTGTTGAAAGCGTCGTTAAACCTGAATTCATACACACACACACCAGTACTCGTGTGCGGGTTAAATTCAGCTCTGCGTGGAAGCATCATGCAGCCCATATATTTCTTCAAGCCCCGATGGGCGGGGGCCTGGAACTGAAAATATACGCTCGGATTTGTTTGAAAACTGGCCAGGTCGGCCTAATAATAGTTTGTTTGTTTTTTTTTATTTGAGGTTTAACGTCCCCGTCAACACGGTAAAGGTCATTTTGGAGACGTTGCTTCCAATTTTGTGGGACTTTTACTCGACATTGAGATGAAATGACATCTCAAGCCCTGTCGCCCAATGAAACCAATAGGGTTTATTAGCATGGACGGTCCGCCTCGCACCCGGTTCCTGGACAGGCTTAGATCCTCTTAAGTGTTTTAGCAGTACTAGTGTGCGGGCCAGATTCAGCTCTGCGTGGAAGCATCATGCAGCCCATATATTTCTTCAAGCCCCTATTATTTATAATAGTATTTCGTTCCCTTGGTTACTGAAAAGGCCTATTTTTGACCCTGTGATCGACATGAGTCCCTGCGTTTTTATCGGATCTTCCTGAAACTCAGATATGAGTAGGCTTAAGGGGAATTGGAACACCTGGCGGATTTTTCCGCCAGTTTTCAAAGGGAGACGACTTTCGGGACTTCATGTCCGCTTTTCTATAAGCCCTTTTTCACTGAAAAGGGGTTTACTCATTAAGGAAAGAATTTGCTCCTCAGGAGCAAATTCTTTTCTTTAAGAGTTGACCCCTATTGGCATGGGAAACAAAATTACTTTTGCAGGAGTTGCCTCCCCTGAAGGTGTTCCCTTTCCCCTTATTTCTTTTCGCTGGCCGTTTCAAGGGGATTTCTTCTGTCGCGGTTTATTTTTGTTATGGTTTTTCTTTGAGTGTGTGTATCGCTTATATCTTTTTGTTTTGGCCATTTTGTGTAAAAGTAACTGTTTTTTTGGCTTTCCGGTATTGATGTTTCCATCAGGTCTAGTACTTTCATATTTGTGTTGCTTTCCCTTTAGTGTCCCTGACTGGAGCTGTGGGTTGATTGTATCTATTCCTGATCGTTGCTTTCACTTCTATTTTAGGACGAAAGATAATATGAGTTTGAAAGCTGGTGAGGATGGCTCGTTAGTCAGAGTTATTCGTCTTTGGCTATTTTGAAGGAGACTTCAACGAGTCGGTCCTACTTTTCTGAAAAAAAAAAACAAAGCAAAAAAAAACAACGCCACAACAGATACATTACGCCCCGTCCATCGGTCTTGGAGAATTAGAGCTTCCAAGCAGAGCTGAAACCGTCCGTGCACATGGGTACTGGACTACTACTGGTAGACCGTTTAGAAGGCAAAGTGATGCGAGTCGGACCGTCCATGCTTATAAACCCTTTTTGTTTCATTGGCATGAGTACCTGCGTGACATGGCTTGAATGTCATTTCATCTCAATGTCGGGTAAAAGCCCCACAAAACTGGAGGCAACTGTTCTAAAATGACCTAAATAGTGTTGATGGGGAGGTTAAAACCCAAATCAAACGAACAAACAAATTATCATTCATTACAAGATATTTGGAGATACGGGAAATATACTCTAGAACACATCACATGAACAAGTCTGTAAAATGAACACCCCTGTAAACCCCACTTTAAAGAAAACTGGGGTTTAAGTGGGTATACGATATTTCTGTTTTTGCTCCAAGACATAGGTTGTGGGTACTCGTTAGAACCGCCTCAATGAGGCGGTTCTAACGAGCACCCACAAACTGAGTGTAGGGTCCCAACTACATGTATGGAAAATATTACAAATTTTCGTCAGACAAAATAACCAGTTTGGAGATTTGAAAGAATGACTATGTCACACGAATGTGTTTGTTTGTTTTGTTTGATTTGTGGTTTTACGTCCCCGTCAACACTGTATAGGTCATTTTTGAGACGTTGCTTCCAATTTTGTGGGACTTTTACCCGACATTGAGATGAAATGACATCTCAAGCCCTGTCGCCCATTGAAACAAATAGGGATTATAAGCATGGCCGGTCCGACTCGCACCGCTTTGCCTGGGCAGGTTTCGATCCTCTAAGCGGTTTACCAGTACTCGTGTACGGTCGGTTTCAGCTCATGCAGCCCAAATATTTCTTCAAGCCCCGATGGGCGGGGGGCCGCACACGGATGTGTTATCGTAATTAGTTAGCCATGGATGTTCGATCCATTGAAGTTTCAATATGTTTTAATTTTGTTAAAGCCACCTTGTCCGCAGTACACATGCGTGGATATGGATCCCACATCTAGCACCTACGGGATCATGAGAGGGACACATGCACAGACCATTATTGGAAGACGTTGCGGGACAGATCAGGTAATTAACCCATTCAGTACCGGAAACCCCTAAACGGGTACCTTGGCAAACAGTTCAGCCCCAGATCAGACGCCGCAGAACGCGGCGTCTGATCAGGGCCTCCAATGTTTGCTAAAAGTTCAATCATTTTCCAGATAATTTTGATGAAAACACACCCTGACACCCCTAAATTTTGAAATGGACTCCTGCTATATATAAGGTGGAAGATTCCATTTGGTACAAAAAGGGTTAAAACATTCATAGCTGAAAGCACCGATTACACTGGTATGTCGGTTGTCATGGGCCTCCGTGGCCTAATGGTTAAGAGTGCTGTCTCTTAAACATCAGGTCTCTCACCGCAGTGGTTCGCGCCTTGCTCGGACCACATGTGAGACGCGAAATTCTGCAACGGAAGGTCAGGTGGTTTTCTCCCAGTATCCCGGTTTTCGCCCACATCTGCTTAACGATCGGCTCAAAATAAGTTGAAAAATCTTGAGAGAGCCGTTAAACAAAAACCAATTACAAACAAATGTTGATTGTCTTCCAATTGAGACTGAGAATATAATCCCGAACTGAGACTTAAACGTTTCATCACGAAAACACGCCTATATAATTTTGACCCCCTTGAACCCCACTTTTATATAGTAAAACTGGGGTTTTCGGGGGTATACCTTATTTTTCTTATTTATGCTCTAAAATATAGACTGTGGTTACTCGTTAGAACCGCCTCGATGAGGCGGTTCTAACGAGTGCCCACAATCTATATTTGGAGCAGATATATGAAAAATATCACAATTTTTCATAATAAAATTTTCATTTTTTCGGCGATTAAGGTGGCAATGTATTTGTATAGGCGTGTTTGCGTAATGATTTAACCCTAAAGCAAACAGTACAGAGAATGATCAGACATGATTTTACGGTATTTGTGATTGGTCGTCGCGCTATTCATGCGGTTCTTATGGGTTTGACAATGAATGGTTTCGAGTACTTGAAATTGCTGCCTTAAGGGGAATGAATACATATTCAGTGGAGGCAACTCCTGCAAAAGAATTTTTGCCTCCAATGTCAGTAGGGGCCAACTCTTAAAAGGAAAGAACTTGCTCCCGAGGAGCAAACTATTTCCTTTAAGAGTTAACGACATAGAAAAGTGGACAGGACGTCCCGCAAAGTTGTCTCTCTTTGAAAAATGGGGACAAAACTGCCAGTTGTTGCCAATCCCTTTGAGAAACTTCACGGACGTGTTTTTGTAATGAGATCGAACATATATATTCTGTCGAACTATGATAACTTGAATACCTCTGGGACATTGAATTTTGTTCGAGATACAGATTGGTCGAACTCCTGAGGGTCACAGAGTCAAGTGGGTTGATTTAATGATGTATTTACATGTTCTAACAAGAACCCACAATCTACGGTGGAACTTCAATGGCTCGAACACCTTTGGGACCTCGAAAATCTGTTCGAGACAGGGGTAGTTCGAGCCACCGAGGGTTACTGTCAGGAGGCATAACGAAAAACTTTTGGACATCTTTTCGGTGTTCTATAATGAAAATGTATGCTGTGTGTACTCATTAGAATCGCCTCATCGAGGCGATTCTAATGAGTACACACAGCATACATTTGCAAGAAAAAAGACTTAAATCTCTTAAATTAATCCCCACTTTTTCTTATGAAGAGGATTTCCCTAGGGGCTCAAGAATGAGTTCGACTCAGCCATGGTAAACGAGCCATCGGTGTTCGAGCCATCGACGTTCTACTGTATATTTTAGAGCAGAAATTAGAAAAATAAGGTTTTACCCCTGTAAACCAGTTTTACTGTATAAAAGTGGGGTTCAAGGGGGTGTTTTCTTGATGTAATAGTTAAAAGTATATGTGAGGCACCATGCTGTGCAATGAAAGGTCAGGTGGTTTGTCTCCGGATACATCAGCTTTCGCCAACCTCTGATTACTTTTAACGATGGTCTCGAAATATGTGTAATAATCTTAAAGGGACGTTACACAAAAAACAAAACGAAAAAAAAACGCGTAAAAAGTATGCTATGTGTTCATATGAGAATTGCCTCGTCGAGGCAGTTCCAATGCGTAAATACCATATATAGTCGGGGACATATATCTCAGAAACCCTCCAGAAATACTTTTTAATTAACCATCTATTCGAAAGGATAAAAATACCTCTATATCAAAGAATAATGTTTACTTGTTTAGATTCAGGGTGTTGTCGCATCTTAAAATGGGGACAAGTTGTTGAAATTAACAGAGATAACTCAGTACCATATAAATAGCAATTATCGCAAAAGTCATAACAACAGTAAATCCATTGTACCTTTCGGGTAGAAAAAGTATAAATGTTGTTATAAAATGTTGTAGAAAGGCCGTGAACATATTTTTTATCAGTTTGATAAAGAAATATTGGGAACAATGCACCAAAAAGATACCTTTTTGACAATATGTATATACATTTTACTATATAAAATACTACTTTTCCCCGAAGTAAGTGTCATTATCACGATATAACAGATTTGATGGACAGAAACTATATTAAGCGTAACAGCTTATATAATAAAATTGATAAAAATAATTTTAATGTCTGATATAAAGAGATATTCACATCAGTGAATAAGTTATCATCTACAGATTGAGAACTGGTTATCCGTAACAAAGAATATAAGCGATACACACACTCAAAGACAAACCATAATAAAAAATAATCCCCGACAGAAGAACCGCCTTGGTACGGTCAGTAAAACGAAATCCACTGGAGGGGGGGGGGGGCTTAAACAGAGTTTACGCGGCCGCAATCCTCGCCCTTACATGTACTTCCGTCGCGAGTACTCAAGTACTGATTTAAATAACTATATTATATCTTTAATTTTTGCAGTATAAATTTCTATTTTTTCTAAAACTAAGACTCACTTGTCAGGTGGGACATATATCTTAGCGGCTTTGGTTGCCACTTTTTGTAATATTATAAATTTTGCAAGTCTCGCTACTTGGGGCATCTCCTTCCTGATGCCCGGGACTTCCGTGGTGTGTGGGTCATGTTTGCTGATGTTTGCTCGGTGGGGGACGCCTATAAGTTCCCTAGTCGGCGTCTCTTGCCTGATGCCTCCAGTTGACCTGTCTCATGAGCTACGTCGGTCGGTGTGTGCTCGGAGGGGGATGTGCTGTGTTTGTCGGGTCTTGTCCATCATCCGTTTCGGTTTCAAAACTTTGGGGTTTAGACACACTGATGAAGATTAAATATCAGAAAGGCATCTGTGTCACTAAATTTGGTATAGTTACGCATTAATTGCAACCACTGGGTCGGTATCTCTGCTGGTGGATGATTCGTTCGTCCCCGAGGGTATCATCAGCTCAGTATCAGTTCCTTAGTGCTGAGGTTGATACTGCGGTGTTGACGTCAGTACTCAAGTACTGATTTAAATAACTATATTATATCTTTATTTTTTGCAGTATAAATTTCTAATTTTTCTAAAACTAAGACTGACTTGTCAGGTGGGACATGTATCTTAGCGGATTTGGTTGCCACTTTTTTTAATATTATAAATTTTGCAACTCTCGCTACTTTGGGCATCTCCTTCCTGGTGCCCGGATTTCCGTGGAGTGTGGACCATGTTTGCTGATGTTGGCTCGGTGGGGGACGCCTATAAGTTCCCTGGTAGGCGTCTTTTGCCTGGTGCCTCCACTTGACCTGTCTCATGAGCTACGTCGGTTGGTGTGTGCTCGGAGGCGTGGGGGGTGGGGGTGCTGTGTTTGCCGAGTCTTGTCCATCATCCATTTCGTTTTCAAAACTTTGGGGTTTACCTCACTGATGAAGATTAAATATCAGAAAGGCCTCTATGTCACTAAATTTGGTATAGTTACGCATTAATTTCTGACATTATTTAAAAGAATATGGTTTGGTATTAAAGGCTAAAACTGCAATGAACACGTGTTCAATGTATTCCAAATTACGGGGCATGAATAGGTTTTATAGGATATCCTGAAGTTTTGAAAAACAAAAGCGTTGTAATGTTTTGAATTTTTTTTACATAAATCGGGTGGTTGGCAAAAGGGTTCGTTTTGAAGACATTGTCCCTACTTACAAATGCGACAGCACCCAGAATGCGAAAGTTTAGACTTTGATCTATCAATTTCAGGTAAGTTTATCCTTTCGAACAGCCGACTAATTGTCCCCACGCTTTTAAAAAAAGCGTTCTTGGATATTGTGAACGCCTCCGTCCGTCTGTCCGTCCGTCACGATATATCCACCTTAACCACTAGCCGGAATGCAACCATATTTGCTACATGACTTCCTTACATGGTGAGGGCGCGCAAGAGGGACGTTATAGTTGGTTCCGTCCAAAGGGGGCCATCTCAAGGGGTCAAAAGGTCACGTCTGCTATAAAGCCACGCTATCGCCATAGTGCCTACATTTCTCCACCGATTTCAATATAACTTCACACAAATGTTCCTCATGACAATATCTCAAGCGAGTTCTACTTTGAAGGTCGTGGCCTCAAGGTCAAGGTCACTTTTGCTATTTTTAGAAAATCTTTGACATCGCTCTAGGGCCTACATTTCTTGTCCGATTTCAATATAACTTCACACAAATGTTCCTTTTGACAATATTTCGAGTGTGTTTGACTTCAAGGTCAAGGTCACTTTGCCTATTTTATAAAAAAAAATTGTCATCGCTCTAGCGCCTACATTTCTTGTCCGATTTCAGTATAGCTTCACACAAATGTTCCTTATGACAATATCTTGATCGAGTTCGACTTTCAAGGTGAAGGTCACTGTGTCTATTTTAAGAAAAAACTTTGTCATCAATCTAGCGCCTACATTTCTTGATTGATTTCAATATAACTTCACACAAATGTTCCTTATGACAATATCTCGAGTGAGTTGACTTTCAAGGTTATGACCTCTTGATCAAGGTCACTGTGGCTATTTTTTTAAAAAAAAAATTGTCATCGCTCTAGTGACTACATTTATTCATGGATTTTTATTATCCCCACGCCTTAAAGAAAGTGTTGGGGGATATTGTGAATGCCTCTGTCCGTCTGTCCATCTGTCTGTCCGTCACGCTATCTCCCCCTTAACCACTCGCCGGAATGCAACCATATTTGCTACATGACTTCCTTACATGGTGAGGGCATGCAAGAGGGACTTTATAGTTGGCTCTTGCCAAAGGGGCAATCTCAAGGGATCAAAAGGTCACGTCTGATATGTGGCAAAAGCGTGGGGATTTGCGATGGATTGCCATCGACTATTCACTCTAGTTAAATTTTGGAAAATGAGTTATATGTCCCCGGCTAATATATTCAAGGCTGTATAAACCAAAATGAAGATATTTATACAGTGTAATCTCCATCCAACAGCCATCATGGGAAATCTCCAAAACTGGCTCTTTAAGGGAGGTGGCTGTTCAACAGAGGGAAATGTCTGAGATGATGTATAGGTTTTTATTGACAGACAAAAAAATAGTGATTATTGAAGACAGCTCAATATGGATGTACTAAAAGAAAATAAATGATGGAGAGGTGCCTCTCCATCATTTATGTTGTTTTTCACATGCTTTTATTGTATTTATGCATATATCATAAGGGTAGTTTTGACAAAAATAAATTTTAACATAAATAAATACACCAGAAGCATAATTCCTATTTTTACATCCATTTTTTTGCTACTGAGTTAACTCTGGCTGTTTAATAGAGGGAATTTAGAATTGGTAAAGTGGCTGTTGGCTGGAGGAGAGAGATGGCTCCTGAGCAGATGTAAAATATATAGTAAAATGCTATGGGAGGAATTATTGTGGCTGCTGAAGGAAGTGGCTGCCAAACAGAGGTGACCATTAGTGGATTTTACTGTAATTATGATATGTATATCGTCAGAACCTACGATCAGGTTAACACTGAGTCCGTGAAATGAACGCCCATCTAAACCCCAACTTTATGTGAGCCCCGTCAAGCGATTTTGGTACTTATCGCCTCTGCGAGCAGCGAAGGTGCAGGCGAGCCTGCGCATTCGCGCAGTCTCACCAGAACCTTCGCTGCTCTCTCATACAAGCAGTGAATCAAGAGGAACCTTCAGACAGAAAGCCTTATCCCTGGCCCCTCTGAGTGGCTGGGCATGCGCAGTTAAAATTTGTCATAACGGAATGCTCGAAGACACATATTCGCTTTGCGGGGCTCATGTAGAGGACAGTGTAAGTATTTATTATATTCCTACAGGTTTTTATTATATTCCTTATTTTGCTCTAAAACATAGATTATTGGTACTGGTTAGAAACACCTCCTTAAGGGGGTTCTTACTAGCACCAACAATCTATAATTAAACTAAAAAAATAGAAAAAAATATTAATCATTTTCGTCCCAAAAATGCTAGTTTAACGTGCATGTAGCAATAAGGAACTCCATTTTAGGGCATGGTTGTGTTACCGTAATGCTAGGTTCGAATAAGCCATTGTGAGTGAGTGAGTGTTTGAGTTTTGCGTCCATCCAACAGCTAAGGTCATACGGAGACGGGACCTCGGTTTAAAGACTCATCCGAAAGTCTGGAGAAGCCTGGGATCGATCCTGCGATCCCTGGTTAATAAGGTGAGTAGCATAACCACTACACCACGGAGGCTTCTGAATAAGCCATTGTAAACGACTCATCAATATTCGAACTATTGAAATTTCACTTTATATCATTTCTAGTACTGCTACATCGATCAAGATGGTAGGACCTACTCAAACTTATGTATAACGTGGGCGGAGACAGGATTGGACGACAGTATGAAAACGGTTGTTGCTGGTGGGTGGAGCGCTTGGGGCACCGAAACCACGTGCAGCAGAACCTGTGGTACTGGGGTGAGATTCAGACAGAGAACATGCAGCAACCCAAAGCAAGTATACATTAGCATACGATGGTTCGAGCCTCTTACGTTTTTAATGTTTTGAAAAGAAAGGTGGGACTAAAACCTGCTATATTAGACACATTCTCAAATACATAGAGTGAATCTTCACGCAAACACGCCTGTATAGTTTTGACCCCCCTGTACCCCACTTTTATATAGTAAAACTCGGGTGTACAGGGGTAAACCTTATTTTTCTTATTTCTGCTCAAAATATAGTTTGTTGGTACTCGTTAGAACCGCCCTTTCTGCTCAAATTATTGTTTGTTGGTACTCGTTAGAACCGGGCGGTTCTAACGAGTACCAACAAACTATATTTTGAGCAGAATTAAGAAAAATATCACTATTTTTCATCTTAAAATTTTCATTTTTAAGGCGATAAAGTTTAAAATGTATTTGTATAGGCGTGTTTTCGTAATGCTTAAGTGTTTGAAACATTAATGTGGACACGATAATCTATTTCTTCACGGGCATCTGTGGTCTAATGGGGGGAGACAGCGCCGACTCTTTATCATTTTGTCTTTCACAACCCCCGCCTATAGGGGCTTGAAGAAGTATATGAGCTGCATGATGCTTCCACGCAGAGGTGAATCTGGCCCGCACACTAGTACTGGTAAAATGCGGTGCGAGGCAGACCGCCCATGCTAATAAACCCTATTGGTTTCATTGGGCGACAGGGCTTGAGATGTCATTTCATGTCAATGTCGGGTAAAAGTTTCACAAAATTGGAAGCAAAATCTCCAAAATAACCTTTACAGTATTGACGGGGACGTTAAACATCAAATCAAACAAACAAACTCTCACTGTTATGGTTGGCGCCTCCCTAGGGCCAGCCAGATTCGGGCAATGCATCACGAGAACACACACGTATGACATAATGTACTTTTCACATGTCCAAAATGGTTATACTTTTGTGATAAAAATTTGTGATATTTTTCTTATTTATACTGAATACATAGGTTTTCGGTGCTCATTAGAACCGCCTCGTGAATACCCAGAAACTATGTCTTGGTGCAGAAATAAGAAAAATAATGTTTGCCCCCGTAAACCCGAGATTTCTCTATATAAAGTGGGGTTAAGCGACAGTTCGTTTCATGAACTTGTTCACGTGGTGGGAAGGTCAGAAGGTTTTCCTACAGGTAATCAGTTTTCGTCCACCTTTGATTAAAAATTTGCTCAAAAAAAGTGAAATAATCTTGATAGGACCTTCAAACCAAAACCAACAAAAAACCTATTTATTGAACAAGAATAACTGCAAAAGAAATATAGGCCCTAGTCAAACTAGTAAGAAAAGGTCACTCGTGAAAGACCACAATCTAAGAATGCAGCCATCTCAAGTCACCTATAGAAACAGAAAATGATACGGAGGCACACACAAAAGCAGACGAACCATGAACCAGCGGTGCAAAGCCAAATAACAAATAAGACACTGCAAAGAACGACCGCCTTGGGACGGTCAGTTGTGAAACTACTTCGGCGATAAAGTTCACAATGTATTTGTATAGGCGTGTTTTCCTAATGGGGTTTTACAAGGGTGTTCATTTCATGTGCAATTTTTATGTGCTGTCTTACATGTTGTGTCATGTATGGGCTGTGGTGTTTTATTTTGGCCTTTCTTGACCATCAGTTTAGTCAGCAATCATGTTTCCAAAATGTAAATTTCTTTTTCATGTGGGTCATTTCATACGCATCACGAAAACACGCCTATATAATTTCGCCCCTCCCCCTCGAATCCCAAGTTTATACAGTAAAACTGGGGTTTACAGGGGTAATCCTTATTTTTCTTATTTTTGCTCTAGAATATAGATTGTGGGTGCTCGTTAGAACCGCCTCGATGAGGCGGTTCTAACGTGTACCCACAATCGATATTTTGAGCAGAAATAAGAAAAATATCACAATTTTTCATCTTAAAATTTTCGTTTTTACTGCGGTAAAATTTGCAACGTATTTGTATAGGTGTGTTTTCGTAATGGGTCGAATTTCTAGAACTCGAATGCTTTTGGGAACCATGAAAATTAATTCGATATATGGATAGTTCGAACTACTGAAGGTTAAATTATAGTTTCAGGTCATGAAGCCGGCCCCACCCATCGGGGCTTGAAGAAATAGATGGTCTGCATGATGCTTCCTTGCAGAGCTAAATCCCACCGCACACGAGTACTGGTAAACTGCTTAGAGGATCTAAGCCTGCCCAGGCAAAGCGGTGCGAGTCGGACCGTCCATGCTTATAAACCCTTTTGGTTTCATTGGGTGACAGGGCTTGGGATGTCATTTCAACTCAATGTCGGGTAAAAGTCCTGCAAAATTAGGAGCAGCGTCTCCAAAATGACCTATACAGTGTTAACGGGAACATTAAACCTTAAATCAAACAATCAAATGCCAGGAAGCACACAGGGGACCACAATAACATCCTAAAGATCTTCTATAAAATAAAGATATGTTGTGTGTATTCATTAGAATCGCCTCAATGATGCGATTCTAATGAGTACACACAACATTTTTTTATTGAGACGAAACTAATGAGTACACAAAACACTCATTTTAAAGAAAAGCCAGGAAAACCACCAAGCAATATCCAAATTTATGGATATTGGTTGGATTCTCTAGGGCTCACCAATCCGTTTGAATTGACCATTGTAATCGAGCTATCCCTGGTCGAATTTTCAAAATTCCTCTGTACTCCGTCAGTTTTAATGCGTTTCGCTAGATTTGGTTAACGTTTAGTAACCCTCAGATTCCTGTAGATCTGTAGAGTATGAGCGTGTTTAAGGTTTTACGTCCCACCATCAGCTAAGGTCATACGTAGAAGGGAGCTCAATTTAAAGACTCATCTGAAAGTCTGCCTGTGCAAATATTGTAGATCTAAATGAGGAGTATCATCAGGATCGTCAAGGTTTGTCATCAAATTTCGCCCCCGACCATTGGGACTTGATGAAATAAATTGGGCTGCACAATGCTTCCACGCAAAGCTGAAACCGACGTGCACATGAGTACTGGTAAACCGCTTAGATCTAAGCCTTCCCAGGCAAAATGGCGCGACGCGGACCGTCCATATTAACCATTTTGGGTCATTTCATCTCAGTGTCGGGTAAAAGTCCAACAAAATTGGAAGCAGCGTCTCCAAAATGACCTAAATAGTGTTAACGTGGACGTTAAACCCAAAATCAATCAATCAAAATTGTCATTAAATTGATGAACTTGGCTTAACTCCAAATTGAAATCAATTCATCGATTGTCTCTAAGTGCAAAACTGAAAAAAATGAGCGCTGACTTAGTCTGTTATCATTTCTTTTAACCTATACTTTCCTGTACTGAAAGAAAACAGTGTTCGCCCCCGTCCATAGGGGCTTGGAGAAATATATGGACTGCACGATGCTTCCACGCAGAGTTGATACCGACCGCACATTAGTACTGGTAATCTGCTTAGGTCTAAGCTTGCCCAGGAACACTGCTGCGAGTCGGCCCGTCCATGCATATAAACCCTATTGGTTTAATTGGGCGGCAGGGATTGAGATGTCATTCCATCTCAATGTTGGGTAAAAGTCCCACAAAATTGGAAGCGACGTCTCCAAAATGACCTAAATAGTGTTGACGGGGACGTTAAACATCAAATCAAACAAACAAACAAACACTGTTTCCCAAACCCAATACATGATTCCAGGTAACCGTATTTACCCTCTTATGCAACACGCTGACCTCACAGTGATAAGAATAACGTTGGTAATTTTCCATAAAGAACTGTTACCCGGATTTCCCACAAATAAGTGAGAGTCACGTGGTTTTAGCACTGAAATGCTTCTGTGCTTAGTAACTTTGGCCTCGATGGACAAACTAGCGAACCAAGTTGTACAAGTACAAAGACGGAAGGATCAAGATCAGGAACTCTGGGATAATATAGATATAGTTAATAATTTCGCAATGTTATTACTTTTTAGACCACAGTTTAGTGAGTGGTGTGATGGCAGTGGATATGACGCCACATTATGTAATACAAACGTAAGTAGAATTTCATTTTTATTGTGCAAATTGTAGTAGTTCATTCTTCAATACGGCTTGTGAAGATTCTCCGAAAAAACGGAGAGTACATATCAGAAAAATATCAGAAGATTTTTACAGAACAAAGTCTACGAGGACTGTTCAAATATGAATGCAAGTAGAACGTTTTCTCATGCACTAATGCGAAATTCATCTGGAAATAAATATCACAGCGTAGAAAAACATTTTACCTATACATTGATACCAAACCTGTTAAAATCCGTGCACCATGGCCATGTATATCGTTCGATAAACACTGTCTACTCTTGTATACTAATACAAAACATGGTTGGAAGAAGGTCAAAGTACGCCGTTGAAATACGGTCCTATATTAAGAATCGTTGTATTCTTTGTATACGGTGCAAAGACATTTTTGATGAAATATGTTCGGTTTATGGGCATAATGAAATGTCTTTTCCAACAGTTTTTCGTTGGTGTAAGAAATTCATCTGTGGGCTAGGCTCAACAGAAGATGCACCACATGATCGTCGGCCGAAGATGGTTGCTAGAGTGAAAGAAATATTTGCTACCGATGCACGATACACCACTAGGCAAATAGCTAGTATGGTTGTTATCTCATTAGGAGCAGCTCAAACAATTCTGAAACGGGATTTGAAAATGGGAAAGATCTGTGTTAGATGGATTCCCCATCTGTTGACAGATGAGCCGAAAAAGACACGCGTTCATTGCGCCAAGAAGTTGCTTAAAAAGTTTCCAAATTACAATGCACGGTCTTTCGCTAATGTCGTCTCAGGTGACGAGACATGGGTTCACTTTTTTGAGCCAAAACGAAAGATTCAGAACAAAATATGGGCAACAAAGTATTGCATAAGACCATGCATTGCAAAGCGGACCATGAGCGTCAAGAAGGTAATGTATGCCATATTCTTTTCAAATCAGGGCCCTGCTATTCAGGTTGCTGTGCCTAAAGGCAAATCTGTAAATGCAAAGTTTTACAAGAAGAAAGTTCTTCGAAAATTGAAGAGATATTTCAAAGAACGAAGACTCGCAACTGGTTTGGCCAATGTCAGATTGCTACATGACAATGCGTCATCCCACAAGGCGTTCATTGTGCAAGACTATCTGAAGCAGGAAAAGGTTGTTGAACTCCCTCACCCCCAGTATTCCCCTAACCTTGCTCCGTGTGACTTTTTTTTTTGTTCCCGCGGGTGAAAACTACCTTTCTGGTCGAAAATTTGTACAGCGCAAACACCTCGGTTCTGCAATATTCCAGTGCCTTCATGGTATACCTCGAAAATACTACCAAAATGCATTCAATGATTGGATCAGAAGACTGAAAGTTTGTATATCTGTTAAAGGTGAGTACTTGGAGGGTACAAAAATAATTTTTTCATCGAAATCTATCACGGTATCATTTTTATGTGCTTAGTTGCATTCATATTTGAACAGCATTCGTATTTTTGATACAGGGATAATGCCTAACGGATGTGTTTTGTAATGAGTGTCGAACGTGTTCCCATACGTCATCATAGTGCATTACAAAAACACGCCTATACAGATACACTGTAGCTTTACCGCCAGAGAAACGAAAATTTAAAGATGAAAAATTGTGATTTTTTTTTTATTTCTGCTCAAAATATAGATTCCCAGTAAGCATTCTACATAAATCTACAGCGGGCCGTTAGCGGCCCGTCAGGGTAGCTGACGGGCCGCTAACGGCCCGCTGTAGATTTATGTAGAATGCTAGCAGGGTTGCGGGTACTTGTTAGAACCGCCTCCATTACGATAACACACACGTGCGACATAGTGCATTTTTTTACATCTCCAAAATGGCTATTTTTCTTATGAAAATTCGTGCTAATTATACGCCAAACATAGGTTTTAGGTGCACGTTAGAACTGCCCAGTTGAGGCGGTTCTAACGAGTACCCACAACCTATGTCTTGGTGCAGTAATGAGGAAACTTAATGTTTACCCCCGTAAACCCCGGTTTTCACTGTATAAAGGAGGGTTTAGGGGGGTCTTTATTTCACGGACTTGTTCACGTGATGTCCTTGAGGCGGTTCTAACGAGTACCCACTATCTATATTTTGAGCAGAAATAAGAAAAATAAGGTTTCCCCTGTAAATTCCATTTTTACCATATGGGCCCCATCAAGCGATTTTGGTACTTATCGCCTATGCAAGCAGCGAAGGTTCAGGCGAGCCTGCGCATGCGCGCAGTCTCGCCAGAACTTTCGCAGCTCACATATACAAGCAGTGAATCAAGAGGAACCTTCAGACAGAAAGCCATACCCCTGGCCCCTCTGAGTGGCTGGGCATGCGCAGTTAAAATTTGTCATGACGGAATGCTCGAAGACACAAATTCGCTTGGCGGGGCTCATATAAAAGTGGGGTTCAAGAGGGTTACAATTATATAGGTGCGTTTTCTTGATGTAATTTACATAACGATAACCCACCCGTGCGATAAAGTGCATGTTTTTCACATCTCAAATTGGATACTTTTCTGATGAAAACCTGTAATTTTTTCTTATTTATACTGCAACCATAGGTTGTTGGTCCTCATTAGAAACGCTAATAAACCCTATTGGTTTCATTGGGCGACAGGGCTTGAGATGTCATTTCATCTCAACGTCGGGTAAAGGTCCCACAAAATTGGAAGCAACGTCTCCAAAATGACATTTACAGTGTTGACGGGGACATTATACCTCAAATCAAACAAAATCTAACGAGCGAGTACAAACAACCTATGTATTGGACCAGAAATAAGAAAAAAGGATGTATATCTCGTAAACCCCGTTTCCTCTATATAAAGTGGGGTCTAAGGTATGTTTATTTCACGGACTTGTTCACGCGATGTGTTTACTCACCTAGCAAAGCATTATAATAAAACACCCATATTACAATGTGCTTTCTTTCATGTCTCCATCATTCACGATGGCTGATTGGCTGAGACGGACTAGTCTAGCCCAGAAAGATTGATTTTCATTCTCATGTTCTTGCATCCCCATTACGCAAACACGCCTATACAAATACATTGCCACCTTTATCGCCGAAAAAATGAAAATTTTGTGATGAAAAATTGTGATACTTTTCTTATTTCTGCTCAAAATATAGATTGTGAGCACTCGTTAGAACCGTCTCATCGATAGCAGAAATAAGAAAAATAATGTATACCCCTGTAAACCCCAGTTTGGCTATTTAAAGTTGGGTTCAAGGGGGTCAAAATTATATAGGCCTGTTTTCGTGATGCCTACTATACATTTCAAAAATATGCCTGGTCAAATATATTGACAATTTTACCGTCAAAAATGAAATTCCTAGATAAAATATTCAAATATTTTCATATTTATGCTCAAAACAAATATTGTTGGAACTTGTAAAAACAGCCTCACCGAGGGTTGTCTGTATAGAAAACAACGAGAATTCTATGAAAATTGCCGATTTTTCAAGCTTTATATCCAATATATAGCAAAAATTATGGCCCTTAGAATTTTTTCTAAAAACTGATATTTTGTGTCGTACTTATTATCACTTAGAATGAAGTGAAAATAGTCCTTGACTACCGAGTTAGGTTATATAGAGGATCTTACATGAGTGTCCATGTATTATTGAATTTATTAAACTCGTTGAGGAAAAGGGATAAATTGCTCGGCTGTTTTCCTCAACGAGTTTAATAAATTCAATAAAACACGAGCACGAATGCAAGATTCTATTTATCATATGACATTTAAAACGCATCTTATTCACGATTGATTACAAAAATGTCAAAAGTCTGCCATTAGTAAACGCGACGTCGTTAAGGACGTCGTGCATGTAAAATTACGGGGCGTATCTACCTAATTTGCATATTTAATCCACTAGTTGATTATCGAAAATATTACATAGAGGATCTTACACGAGTGGTCATTTCATATGATATTTATGAAACGAGCCTTCGGCGAGTTTCAAAAATATCATATGAAATGACCACGAGTGTAAGATTCTCTTTATCATATGACTGCTTTAAATTGGATTTTATCGCCTTTCAATTTGACATTTTTTCTACGAAAAATGCATTGTTGACATGGACGTCGAGATGATGTTACTTAATCCCGCCAAAGTGTTATTACACGTGTGGTCATACGATTTTTATTACACGACGTTATCCACTGCTTATCAACGACGTCATATGATAAATGGCATTATCACATATTCAGTACTATATTTAACATGATAACCCATGTTTTGCATGTGTGATAATGCTTGTTTCCATTTCCGGTTATCAGCCCGCCCGGTCTGATAACCGGAAACAGTGTATTTTGAACGGACAGCGGTTATCAGCCCACTCATGACGTTATAGTGACGTTGCCAATTACATGACGTAACGCGAATAGTTAGGCGTGACGTTACGCGCTTTTTTGCTTGAATCACGCTTTTTATCACATTTTTTTTTTAATTTATGAACGTCAAACACAGTGAGAATAGGATCTGAATATGTGATAAACAAATTATAGCATGGGGTTTTGGTTATCGCCCCCTGTATCAACCCTCGACCATTATCTGCCCTCAGGCTAAAGTCTTCGGGCAGATAATGGGGTCTCGGGTTGATCCATCGGACGATAACCAAAATCCCATGTGATAATCTCTAATTATTACACTCTCAGACGCAACGTCATATGATAAAAGCTATTATTGCATAAAGAAGTATAGGTGTCTATAATTTGGGCGCTTTTTGACGCAATAAAATTATAAATGGCGGTTCAGATGTGTAAAGTTAAAACTCCTAGGAACCAAAGCCTAACTTAATGATCGTCCAGAACATATCATTACCAAATACATATACATATATGTGTACACAATATAATATAAATTTTCTAGTCGCTAGTTATGGCATTTCCTGGATGCAAATTCGGTGTAATTCGTGGTAATACCTTTAACACAAACATAGATTTTGGTGCATGAGAGAATGCCTTGCTCAATTAGAAGTTCTAGTACTTAGTAGACAACTCATATTCATCGTTTTAGGAAAAAAAAAAGCTAAGCAATATACATTTGGAATTTAGACTCCAACTGACTCTGTTATATGCAGATTATTTTTCTGCGCTATTAATTTCGAGGATTTGATGTAATATCAACCGACACACGGAGTATCTGCAAACGCAAGTTTTATTGTAAGATTATCTGGTACAGTGAAGGCTATGAATAGATTGCGAGAGGTTGCTGAATGATCCGAGTTATCGCTGGATGTGCATGTGTCGTATCATTTTCTTATAATGCAGTTAATAGTTTATGTTTTCGCAAGATTTCAGTAAACGACAGTCCATTGTTCTGCACACGGCAAATAGTTGTAAATAAATAAATAGATAAATAAATCTATAAACAAATACATTCATTTCATTACGTTTTTGCAATGGACACTGGAAAATTGTAAAATTCAATCTGGTGAAGGCGTCTCTTTGGTATCCAATGCCGTTGCCGGTCAACGCTCGTTGATTTTCGAAGGTTGTGCATGTGAAAATTAAGTATACAATGTGAGTGTTTGCTAGAAACAACGTGTTGCGAGAATGGTGTGCCACAAAACAATTATTTGGACCAAACACTAAACGATAACACTTACGAATCTTTCGGCTGAGTCTCAGTGAAAATCGAGACATTTTTCTGCCTGTGTTGTGTTTACCCATTTTGTGCCAGAAATGCCCGAATGGGTAATTTGTTTTGTTTGTTAGTTTTGTTTGTTTAACTTCCCGTCAACACTGTATAGGTCATTTTGGAGATGTTGCTTCCAATTTTGTGGGACTTTTACCCGACATTGAGATGAAAGGACATCTCAAGCCCTGTCGCCAAATGAAACCAATACGGTTTATAAGCATGGACGGTCCGACTCGCACGCTTTACCTGGGTATGTTTAGATCGTCAAAGCGGTTTACCAGTACTCGTGTGGGATCAGTTTCCGCTCTGCTTTGAAGCATCGTGAAGCCCACTAGTATATGTCTTCAAGCCCCGATCCGAATGGGTAATTGGCAAACAGTGCAGGCAGAGATCTCTGTTTGCGAAAAGTTAAGCCATATTCCAAATATATTTTGAATAAAACAAAGTCCGACGCCCCTTAATTTTGAAATGGACACCTGGTATATACATGTATAAGGAGGAAGATACCATTTGGTACAAAAAGGGTTAATTGTTTCCATAAGCACCTTTTACCAATTTTTCAAGAGTATTCAAGACACAAACTTTTTGAAGTCTGTCATTTATATCATCACGTGAACAAGTCCGTGAAATAAAGACCCCCTAAACCCCACTTTATATAGCGAAAACTGGGGTTTACGGGGGTAAACATTATTTTCCTTATTTCTGCTCCAAGACATAGGTTGTGGATACTCGTTAGAACCGCCTCAATGAGGCGGTTCTAACGAGTACCCAAAACCTATGTTTGGAGCAGAAATAAGATAAATCTCACAAATTTTCATCAGAAAAATGTACCTTTATGAGGTTTGAAAAATGCGCTATATCACACGGGTGTGTTATCGTAATGATTTTTGCAGCCATGTGCAGGCGATGATAGCGATAAAGACGCATTGATCATACAGAGGGCTTCAGAAATGTGTGCATGGTTGAATTCCAACAATCTTATAGGAACAAAATACGCGGACACGGGGACAAAATACAGCAATAACGGTAACTATTGAGAAATGAATGTATTGTTTGTTTGTATTGGAGTTTAACGACCCAGTCAACACTATTTTAGGTCATTTTTCAGCCGGTCAGTTTACTTATCCACACTTTCCTGGGCAGGTTTATACGTAAGCATTTAACCAGTTCAGTGCACATTCTTTCGCCAGAAACTGACAACTGTCCTTCTTGAATCAGCGGAAGGCAGAGAATGAAGATTTCATTATCAATCTCCACGAAGGATTGTTGCCGGCCCCGGCAGGTATCGAATCCGCGTTCTCCTGATCACCAGTCAGACGTACATCTGATTGAGCTACCGAGTGACGTGAAATGAATATAACTTTTAACGTTTATCTAAGTATATTTACAATTCCAGTGTAAAGTCTAATGTAAACCTATAGAAAACAATTACATTCATATATCCATGAACGCATCGAATCGCATGTTTTTCAGTGATGTTAAGTGACGTCATTCTAAACCATTGTTCTCTGCGGGCGTTAATGACCTCAGCGCTGCTCCGCTCCTTGTAGAAAAGAAGGCGGTTCTAACGGGTACCCACAACATATGTCTTGGAGCAGAAATAAGAAAAATAATGTATACCCCCGTAAACCCCAGTTTTTTCTATATGAAGTGGGGTTTAGGGAGTCTTCATTTCACGTACGTGTTCATGTGATGATGTAAATATTCAAATCTGAATCAAGGCACAACAAAACCTGCAATAAGACTTGTACCACTAGCTCCACTGTTCCGCTCCTTGTAGAAAAGAAGGCGGTTCTAACGGGTACCCACAACATATGTCTTGGAGCAGAAATAAGAAAAATAATGTATACCCCCGTAAACCCCAGTTTTTTCTATATGAAGTGGGGTTTAGGGAGTCTTCATTTCACGTACGTGTTCATGTGATGATGTAAATATTCAAATCTGAATCAAGGCACAACAAAACCTGCAATAAGACTTGTACCACTAGCTCCACTGTTCATTTGCGCAATTTGATCGGAAAGTACGCGAATAGCATGAACCTATTACAGTCTCTGTGTTATTTACCGTGCCATTATGAAAACACACCTATTCCAATTTATTAAAAATTTTACCACAAAAAAAGAACATTTTCAGAGAAAAAATCTGATATCTTTCAAATTTCTGCTCAAAACATAGGTTGTGCGCATCACGAAAATACGCCTATATAATTTTGACCCCCTTGAACCCCACTTTTATATAGTAAAACTGGGGTTTACAGGGGTATACCTTTTTTTCTTATTTCTGCTCTAAAATATAGATTGTCGGTACTCGTTAGAACCGCCTCATCGAGGCGGTTCAAAGGAGTATCCACAATCTATATTTTGAGCAGAAATAAGAAAACTAACACCCTTTTTCATCATACAATTTTCGATTTTTTTGGCGGCAAAATAGTCAATGTATTTGTTTAGGCGTTTTTTTTCGTAATGGAACTAGTCAAAACCGCCAGGGCGAAATGCTGAAATGCTGGAGCAAAAGATTTTTAATGAAAAGGAAAGCAACAAAGATGTAAAAAAATTCTATGTCTTGTAAAACGAAAAGTAATGTGAATAACCAGTCATCTTGATCGCAGTGCTTATATTGGGAGTAAAAGGCCCATTATATAGTTCTTGTAGTATATTAATATGCTAATTGCCGTCATCAGTCTCGCACCTTTTTGGCTCACCTGAGCCGAAGGCTAATAGGTGAGCTTAATGTATGGCAAGGCTCCGTTGTCTGTCTGTCGTCTGTCTATTGTCTGTTTTCTGTCGACTTTTCAACCATAGTGCAGTTTATATTTTACTTTTGGTCCTTTGAGATCAGCGTGAGTGTTCTGAGAAATCAGAAATAAATTATTAGTTTAGACTCAAATTCTAGACAGGTTTTTAATTATTTGGACCTCATTTTGATTTATATCAGTCCAGTCTTTGAATCGACTGCCTATTCGAAATTCGCAAAATTGCAGTATGCTTCCTCTGGCTTTCGTTGCCGGATCATTACAGGGACACTGATGAGGCTTTGTTAGCCGAAACTACGTAGTATGACCCATCTTCTTTCTTATGAATATTTTCATTGCTCTTAAAGGAACTCGTTTTTGATTTTTATTTGCCTTCACTGCAGCTGGTGTTGTTCCGTGTGGCGGCCGTAAAACGTCTCCCCGTACATCAACCATAGTGCAGTTTATATTTTACTTTTGGTCCTTTGAGATCAGCGTGAGTGTTCTGAGAAATCAGAACTAAATTATTAGTTTAGACTCAAATTCTAGACAGGTTTTTAATCATTTGGGCCTCATTTTGATTTATATCAGTCTTTGAATCGTCTGCCTATTCGAAATTCGCAAAATTGCAGTATGCTACCTCAGGCTTTCGTTGCCGGATCATTACAGGGTCACTGATGAGGCTTTGTTAGCCGAAACTACGTAGTATGACCCATCTTCTTTCTTATGAATAGTTTCATTGCTCTTAAAGGAACTCGTTTTTTATTTTTATTTCAACATTATCAAACATCATCTCCTCTGACACCACTGGGCCGATTGAAGTTAAATTCAGATATGGAACGTCCATGGGATGGGGGAATGAAATTTTTTAACGGGGTCCAGGTCTCTTGACCAAGATGACCACCATGCCCATATATGGTAAAAACCCTTCAAAAATCTTCTCCTCTTCGAACCAATGGGTCGGTTGCCATGAAACTTGGTTTTTAGCATTGGGAACTCAGGCCCATCATAGTTTCTTCAAATGATGACCCTCGGATAACCTTGATCTCTTTCTCGCCAAGGTCAAATTTGGTGACATAGACTTTTGCATGGGAAAAAGTCACAATTGTGTATTTTTCGGAAACTATTTCATTGAAAACCAAATTTTATATAAATATCTTAAGAACAAGAAAATGCAAACTGATTAAAATGTGTTCGGTCACATGACCAAGATGGCTGCCATGTCCATTTAGGTACAAACCCTTCAAAAGTCTTCTCCCAAACCAAAGGGACGATTGTCATGACATCACGAAAACACACCTATATAATTATGTTCCCCCTTGAATCCCTCCTTTATATAGTAAAACTAGGGTATAGAGGGGTAATCCTAATTTTTCTAATTTCTGCTCTTAACTATAGATTGATGGTACTCGTTAGTACCGCCTCGATGAGACGGTTCTAACGTATACCAACAAACTATATTTTGAGCAGAAATGAAAAAAAAATATCACACTTTTTCATCTAAACATTTTCGTTTTTTCGGCAAGAAAGTTTACAATGTATTTGTATAGGCGTGTTTTCGTAATGCTAAGTTTTTCAAATGATGACCTCCAATGACCTTGACCTATTTAACGGTGATGTCAAATTTGGTCACACAGACTTTTTGTATGGAAAAGGTCAAAACTCTGCAATTTTCGGAAACAATTGAAGTCTCTGATCTGAATATTGGTAGATGCAGTCAGCAAAATGAATGAATGAAACTACATGAGATTCAAAGCCAAGGTCATTTCTTGACCTTGGCCTAAGGCTTTTCAGATAAATCTAATTTTCCTCTGGAATCTCCGGGCCGTTTATCGCCAAATTTTATATAAAAGCTTATAGAAACAAGAAAATGAGGATTTAATATGAGTTTGGTCACATGATCAATATTGCCACCAATGGCCATATAAGGTAGAACACTTCAGAAATCTTCTCTGGGACCGGCGGACCGATTTTCATGAGAGTTGGCCCATTATACTTTGTTCAAATGATGACCCCTAGCTGGCCATAATCTATTTTATATCAAGGTAAATTTTGGCCGCATAGACGTTTGTATGGAAAAAAGTAAAAACTGTGTATTTTTCGGAAACTATTGCAGCCTGTATCTAAAATTGGTAGATGCAATTAGCTAGTTGAGTGGATGAAACTCTCTGAGTATTAAAGATCAAGGTCATTCTCTGACCTTGGCCTAAGATCATTCAGATATGCTTCACAGAAACCAGTGCTCCCTTCATAACCGAAGGTCATATGAAAGCTTTTAGGAACAAACAAAATGACAATTTATTAATATCAGTTTGTCACATGACCAATATGGTCGCCATACCATTAAAAGGTAAAAGACTCTCAGAAATCTGCTTCTCCGGATTCAATGGCCCATTATCCGACCACATGTCGGTGATGGCTGCCATGGTTAAAACCCTTTAAAATCCTCTTAGAAATAGAATGGCTCCATTAACTCACATCACTCAGGTGAGCGGCTCAGGATCATTTGTCTTCCGGTTTTAGTTCCGAAGACCATAGGAACTATTCATTATGGTCAGATCAGAAAGTGTGGGAAGCTCTGACCTTTCTACTTGAAAATATTTGTATTAGATTTGGTACTAAGTTATTTAAACAAACTAAAGGAATTCCGATAGTAACGAATCGCACATCGCTTGTGAATTAATTGTTCTTGTTCTGGTATGAAAGAGACTGCATGATGTCCCTTCCTGTAGAAAAACAATCTGAAGTAATTGAAGGTTTCAGCTCGACGTCTAGATATTTAGATGATTTATTAGATATTGACAATACCTACTTCGATAGTTTTATCAGTCAAAATACCCTTCAGAACTTCAATATGACAAAGCCAATTCTTCAGATACCTAGGCCTCTTTTTGGATTTAAATCTACCTACATGTATTTAAGATGGGTTTGGGTTTTACAAAATCGATGATAAATGCGATCATTTCGATTTTTAGCCTTTCTTTGAGTGGTCTGTTCCTTTTGCAGCAATCTACGGGGTTTATATATCTTTATATATCACAGTATATTTGTTTTGCCAGAGTGTCTAGTCATGTCACTCACCTCAAAACTCGCTTTAAATTATTTTAATCAGGGTTATCGGTATCATAATCTGCACAAAATAGAAGTGAAGGCAATGATCAGGAATCTATACAATTAACCTACAGCTCCCATCAGAGACACAAAAGGGAAAGAAACACAAACATGAAACAACAGACCATAATGGAAACATCAATAGCGGAAAGCCAAAAGGACAGTTACTTCCCATCAAAATGGCCAATAGGCTATCCAAAACAAACTAATATAAGCGATACAAACACTCAAAGACAAACCATAACAAAAATAAACACGACAGAATAATTCCACTGGGTGTGGTTTGGGGGGGGGGGTGTAAATACTTCCGTCGCGATTTAGACAAATACTTTGTTCAGTGCGCATGAAGGCCTCCTAAATCATCATTGCAACATCTCCATGGACTCAAAAAATCAAACAACCACAGAGATGAAACAACTGTAAGGACTCGACAGCAACAAACCACTGAAATGTTGGAGCTAAAAAACAACAACAATTAGACGCCGATTGGCCCGACCAGAGACAGAGCATTAGGCTCCAACCAACATTACATAGAATTAGATTTTCTCTCATTCTCAGTAAGGTTTTGCGCTGAAACTGTCACAGAATCTGAGGATTGACCCACCCGCGTGCAGTTAAAGAGGGAAGCTAAGTTGGCAATCGTGATTGGGTCAACTACCATCCAAGCAGTTGTCAGATAACATTTATATGTTATACCTAATCTTTTTATATCGAGGGAGTCAAAATTATAGAGGCGTGATTTCGTTATGTAATCAATTCAACATGCACCGAAGTATCATCACGAAAACATGCCTATGTAATTCTGACCTCCTTAAACCCCACTTTTATACAGTAAAACTCGGGTTTACAGGGGTAAACCTTATTTTTCAAATTTCTGCTCTAAAATATAGATTGAGGGTACTCACTGACCGTTCCAAGCCGGTTCTTCTGTCGCGATTTATTTTTGTTATGGTTTGTCTTTGGGTGTTTGTGTCGCTTATATTATTTTATTTTGGATAGCCTTTTGGCCATTTTGTGGGAAAGAAACTGTCCTTTTCGCTTTCCGCTGTTGGTGTTCTGTTGGGGTCTGTTACTTCATGTTTGTGTTTCTTTCCCTTTGGTGTCTCTGATGGTAGCTGTGGGTTAATTGTATCGATTCCTGATCATTGCTTCTACTTCTATTTTTATACTGTCCAGGTTCGTTTGTATTTTTCTTCTCTAAATAGAATATGGAATGTGTGAAGTGAAGTGTGACAAAAAACCAGGCGAAAGTGGGAGCAGGTCAAGATTTGGACTTATACCTGACGGTACACCATGTTCAGATTCAGATATGGTTGAATCATATATGATGCCCAGAAGATTAGGTCGAGAATCAAGATGCTTACAAGGCTTCTGCATGGTAAGTCGATTTCATTTAACTTCACTGCAGGTGGTGTTTACCCTTGACCTGCTGAATATTTATATATGCCACACCCACTACTGATTCTCGACCAATCAGATTACTTGATGCAAAATATTGCAACAAATTCACAATCTAAATGACAAACAATGTAGATCCTGGCCTGGAGGTTATAAAACTTTTTTCATGCTCAACTCAGCTGAGCATTAAACTTGTGGTGCACAAAAAAATTAAAATACTAAGAAGTTGATCGATTTTTAGGGCCCTGCACTGAAAGTGTGGGTGCCCTATAGTAATCACTCTGTCCGTCCGTCTGTCCGTCCACAAATTTTCCTACTCCTCTGGTAGCGCTGCCGGGGCCCTAGTCAGTTTCACTGACAGCTCTAGTTCTTTCTCAGATAGCAGAGAATGTTATTTGTCCTGCTCACAAATTTTAAAATGCCAACAATTGTTGGCATTTTAACATTTGTGAGCAGGACAACTTTTATGCTCAAGTGAGCCATCTTCAGAAGCCATCTGATCTGGATCTACATTGTTTGAAAGATAAGACATATCCAGGCTCAGCAGGACAAGGGTTAAATGCTGTATAGTGTCACTAGAAGGTCTCTCACTTCTGTATCTTAGTTTTTATTGATCATTAAGATAACTCATCTTTGTGACATAGTGTATTGTTTCATATCGCTAAAACGGTCGTTTTTCTGATGTAACCTGATGATATTTTCCTTCTTTAGACTACAAGTATAGGTTGTGGTTGCTTGTTAGAGCAGCCTCAATGAGGTGGTTCAAACGAGTACCTACAACCTTTGTCTTGAAGCAAACATTAGGTAAATAATGTAACTCCTGCTTTTGTTTGTGTGTTTGAATTGAGGTTTAACGTTCCCATCAACACTGTAAAGGTCATTTTGGAGACGGTGCTTCCAATTTTGTGGGACTTTTACCCGAAATTGACCGTCCTTTTCAGGTCACTAAGTCGCCAATGTAAACAATAACATGCAACCTTTTATACATGGGAAAACAACCAAACAGCAAGTTATTATATCTCCAATATTTATTTAATCAGATTTTCCGAAATTTAAACTAAATTTTTACCTTCTCGGCCTTTCCTGGTTTGAGTGGTCCATTGGAATAATTGCACACTGCTGCTGGGGTTGCGTCTCAACTTCGAAAATAATTTCTAAACCTGAAATAAACTATTTATTTGCAGATTTCCATACAGAATGTAAAGCGCTGAGAAACTTTTATTCGAGCGTCCATGTTGTTTCCAACGTCTCTGTGACGCGGTGACGTCAGAAACTTAGCACTATTTGACGCCACGTTATACAATGTGTGCGCGCCATGGCACTGAATGTCGTTTAACATGCCGCACTGTCTGTTGTCTTATTTGCGAAACCCCGTAATTGTTTTGAGTTGTGATATAAATTAAATACATGATTAGTGTCTTTGATAATAAAATATAATCGGTTCCCCGCTAAAGCTCGCCCCTATAAAAATTGACTAATGCTCACCGATCAAAGACACTAACCATGTATTTACATGTACTATATGTTGGGTATTTTACGACAGAACAGTTTCTTTAATAACACTGATAATCTGCATGGGACATTCTAGCAAAAATTCATACCCATCATGGAAACACGCCGATATAATTCTGACCCCCTTGAACCCCACTTTTATGAAGTAACACTGGGTTTTTTCAGGGGTACCATTATTTTCCTCATTCCTGCTCTGAAATATAGATTGTGGGTACTCGTTACAACCGTCGGTTCCAACGGGTACCAACAATCATGTTTTGAGCAGTGAGTGAGTGTTTTGAGTTTTACATCCCACCAACAGCTTAGGTCATACAGAGACGGGACCTGGGTTTGAAGACTCATCCGAAAGTCTGGAGAAGCCCTGGATCGATCCTGCGATACCTGGTTTACAAGGCGAGTAGCGTAACCACTACACCACAGAGGTTTCTCATATTTTTAGCAGAAATAAGAAAATTATCACGATTTTTATCTTAAATTTTCGTGTTTTTTTTTTTTTTTTTCAGCGGTAAAATTTACAATGTATTTGCATAGGCGTGTTTCCATTATGTTTGTACCCTTAATTCGTCGTTGATTGTCACTGTATATCCATAATAGATAGGAACAAAATGTTCAAATTTGTACCCGATGGTTTTAGGTTTTTGGGTGTGATGATAAGACTGGAACAACTATAAAGGATTATGATGGTTGTGGTGTTTGCGGAGGTTACGGCAACTCATGTAATATTACCGAAGGTGTGTTTACTACCGATCTCGGAAACGGTAAGCATGCGTTCGTTTCGTATCATATTAAAATATATGAGCCGCGGTAAAGCATTTCCTACAATCCCCAGCGAAAAATCAGATCAGCCTGTGCATCCATATAGTCTGACCAGTGACTTCTCTTGCTGCATGAAGGAGCATTGGGTCCTTAGCTATCCTTAGAGCACTCAACGAAGACTCTGATCAGACTGCGCGGAGTCTTCGTTGGGCACCTA
Organism: Lucinisca nassula; assembly: GCA_963580285.1. Lineage (NCBI taxonomy): Eukaryota > Metazoa > Mollusca > Bivalvia > Lucinida > Lucinidae > Lucinisca > Lucinisca nassula. The sequence goes on along the minus strand of OY757024.1, from coordinate 104,360,754 downwards.
TGTAAATTGTAGGAAATGCTGTGCTCCGGCTCTATTATAATATGCATCAGGAAAACATGTCCGTAAGAAATAATGGCGTCCAACATGGTGTCAAAAAATGTTAAACATTAGGTAAAAATGATAACATCTTTAAAAATAGATTGTGGGTGCTCGTTAGAAACGCCACAATCTATGTTTTAAAGCAAAAATAAGGCAAATAATGTATACCCCCATTAACTCCACTTTTCTTTATATAAAGTAGCGTTTAGGGGGTCTCCGTTTCACGGACTTGTTATCATGATGCTAAGGCAAACATTTGGTAAATGTTTCGGAGCTTGTGTATAAGATCCTATGTACCAAGCTCTGCGGCGGCCCCCGCCCATCGGGGCTTGAAGAAATAGTTGGGCTGCATGATGCTTCCACACAGAGCTGAAACTGACCGTATACTGGTACTGGTAAACTGCTTAGAGGATCTAAGCCTGTCCAGGAAACGTGGTGTTGGTCGGACCGTCCATGCTTAAAATATAAACCCTATTGGTTTCATCGGGCGACCGGGCGTGTGATGTCATTTCATCTCAATGTCGGGTAAAAGTCCCACAAAAATTGGAAGCCTATACTGTGTTGACGGGGACGTTAAACCTCAAATCAAACAAACAAGCAAACAAACAAGCTGTGTGGTGTTTTGGACGGCTAGTGTCCTTCATCATCGTTGCACGTGATTTATGTTAGGATGATTTGCATCTTCCTGACAAAACACCAAAAACAGAAAACATACGTTATGGTGATTCAGTTCATAGTTTGAATCATAGACGTAATGTTCTGAAATGTAATCCGATGCCTCACTTCAGACTTAAAAAAGAAGAGACATCATGTGAACAAAATGCGACCAATTGAATACCTTTTAGGACCCTATCACGGTTGAAAACTATGGGTTCATCTTTATTGACTGTAAACTGGAATATTAGGCAGCGATCAGAAATCGATACAGTTATTGTACTCCCTACGCCCAAGCATCACGCAAGCATGCCTATATGGTTTTGACCCCATTGAACCCCCCTTTTGTATAGTAAAACTGGGGTTAGTAGGGGCGAACCTTATTTTTCTTATTTCTGCTCTAAAATATAGATTGTGGGTACTCGTTAAAACCGCCTCGATGAGGTGGTTTAATCGCGAAAATACGCCTATATAATTTTGACCCCCTTGAACCCCAGATTTATACAGTAAAACTGGGGTTTACAGAGGTAACCCTTATTTTCCTTATTTCTGCTCGATGAGGTAGTTCTAACGTGTACCCACAATCTATATTTTGAGCAGAAATAAGAAAAACATTACAATTTTTTACCGCATAATTTACGTTTTTTCGGGGATAAAGTTTGCAATGCATTTGTATAGGCGTGTTTTCGTAATGTCCTTGCACATAAAGCAACCACACTATAATTCAACATTACCTGGTAGGAAGCCAAAAGGATAAATATTCTTTTCAAATAATATTCAAACAGTTATCCACAATAAAAAAAATTTCCAAGACAAACGTGCAAAGACAAACAATGATAAAAAACAAACCCCAACAGAAGCACAGCGTTGTAAAGTAGAAGTAAAACAAAGATCAGGAATTGATACAATTAACTTACTCCACCCATAAAAGACACCAAAGGGAAAGAAATACAAACATTAAGCGACCAGACCATAATGGAAACCTAAACAAAAGAAGGCCATAAGGACAGTTACTTTCCCACAAAATGGCCATATGGCCATCCAAAATTAAAAGACACAAGTGATACACACACTAAGTAACAAACAACAACATAAATAAATCGCCACAGAAGATCCGCCTTGGAACGGTCAGTCGAAGATTTCCACTGGGGGGCTTAAATCGATTTTACGTGGCCACAATCCTCGCCCTTACTTCCGTCGCGATTTAGACAAATAATTTGTTCAGTCCGCATGAAGGCCTCCTAACTCATCAGTGCAACATCTCCGTGAACACAAAAATCAAAGAACCACAGAGGTGAGACAACGGTGAGGACTCGACAGCAAGAAACCACTGAAATGCTGGAGCAAAAGAAAACCAACAGTTAGACTCCGATGGGCCCAACCAGAGACAGAGCATCAGGCACCAACCAACATTACCTTGAATTAGATCTCTCTAATTCTCAATAAGTCTGCCCCTTCACACGTAAGGACATAGAAGTAACCTTCCATCACAACATTTTGTTATGTACAGGACTTATGTCAGTGATACTACTCTTGAGCAAACTCGAATCACGCAATACAAGCATCCCTCAAACACAGGTTTCCTTTCTGTCCTTAGATTTAAGTTTAAGGTTTCATTTTGTGCATTTTGTTATAAATGCTCTGGACTAACGAAACTGTCTGTTCTTCATTTTGCAACAATGAGTCCCATATTGGCGAAATTGCGATTATAAATCATTTCTGTATAACAAAAATAAATTAAGCTTACTTGCCACCACGAAAATACGCCTTTAAAATCCCCACTTTTATGTATTGAAGCTGGGGTTTACAGAGGTGAACATAATATTTCTTATTTCTGCTCAAACTCATAGATTATGGGTACTCGATAGAGCCGCCTCGGTGAGGCGGTCTATTCTAACGAGTACCCAAAATCTATATTTTGAGCAGAAATATGAACAAGAGGCCCATGGGCCACGACGCACACCAGAGGTCAAGTGTGAAAAACTTCTCCGGACCCTGGCAGCCATGTTTTTCTAGCCTTGTTCCGAAATGAAGAATTTCTAGTCTTTTTTTTCATACATCATACATTGGCATGGCAGCAATTTTGGCCATAATTATTAATATCCATTTAGCTGACTCCAAATATAAATTCTGATGCCATAGGCTTCAAGAGAAGCAGAAAAATTAATTGTTTTGCCTTTCTCCCATTAGAAATGCTCAAGTGACTAAATACGACCTTGACATTGAATAGGTCAAGGTTAACCAAAGGTCAACGTCTGATCAAACTTGTCAGGAATACCAATTTTGATGCCACTGGCTACAACAGAATAAGACCTAAAAAATGGCGGTGCTGAAAAAATATGGAGAAACCATATTTTACTTATATTTATAGTCAAGTGCATGTAACTCCAAAGTGTGAGACACCAAGTTCTGCAACGGAAGGTCAGGTGGTTTTTCTCCGGGTACTCCGGTTTTCGCCCACCTCTGATTAACGATCGGCTCGATATGAGTGAAATAATCTTGAAAGGGCCGTGAAACCCAAACCAAAAAAAAAAACATGTAACGCCAAAGCTGTACGTTCGATGCAGCCCAAATTCGAACTCAACATAGAATGAATGCCTCTTCTAGTTACCTGCAGGTTTGATGAAGATCTCCTGATAAATGTCCGAGAAAATTTAGGGACATCATTTTTTCTCTGAATGTTAATGGCAAAAAACTTCAAGCTTAAATGAATATAACTTGAAAACCTGTGTTTATCGGATTCAAGCAAAATTCTAACTCGTGCGAGATTTTATGCTTGTCCACTTTAACTGAAATCTTCAAAAAGATCAAATCATAAATGGCTGGGAAAAAATGGATACACCATTTTCACTTATATTTATGCTGAAAGGCATATAACTCCAAATCCATCTGTCCCACGCAGCCGAAATTCGAACTCAACGTAGGCTGTATGCATCTTCTGGTTATCCGCAAGCATGATGGAGATTGGCCCAGAAATGGCAGAGACAATTTAGAGACGTCGTTTCTCCATTGACCGCATATGGTAAAATTTTTCGGGCACAAGGGAATGTAACTGCGAAAACAGTTGTCAGATACAAATCAAATTGAAACTAATCCGAGATGGTATGTTTGTTCTTCTAAACTATTTTTTTAAAAAGGATCAGATCAAAGACAGCTGAATAAAGGTGGAGACACCATTTGTCGCTTATATTAGTGCTCAAGGGCAGGTAACTCCAAAGCAGTTGTCCTGTGGGGCCCAAATTCGAACTTATCGTAGACATATGCCTCTCCAAATTAACTGCAAGTAAGATCAGATCAGAAATGGTTGAGAAAAGTTGGCAATGTTCCCCACTATATGTATTTGGAACGTATTTGTTTCCATGACAATCACAGTCAAAACTGGTCCAAAACCTAACGCAGTCAATCCCACAACCCAGTAATGCGGCACATAACATTTGATCAAGATTGGCCAATTAACAACTGAGATATTCAAGGTCAAATGTATGGACGACGGACGGACGCCGGACGACGGACGGACTCCGGTTGTCTGCCTTTGCCATAAGCTCACCATGCGAGCCTTCGATGCAGGTGAGCTAATAATCCATGGTTTTGCCTTTTTCATGCAAAGGGTCTAAGTGGTCAAATTTGATCTTGACCTAAAATAGGTAAAGGTAAACAAAGGTCACCATTAAACAAACCTGCTTAGACCCCATAAGTCCCCCAAAGCTACATTAGTCATCGGCCTCTTTGGTCATAAAAAGAAGATGTCCAAAGGGTTTGCATGTCAGCCATCCTGGTTATGTGACTTCAATCTTACAAATAATTTTTATTGCCCCAGCCCATAGAGGTTTCATGTGTAATTTGGTTTCAGTCAGCCTGGCAGTTTAAGTGGAGAAGTTAAAAATACAGGATCAGAGCCATCAAGGACAACGGTCAGTAAATGACCTAGAGCTTTAATATTGATAAACGTCCATTCAGCTGACTCAAAATATCAATTCTGATGCCACTGTCTACAAAAGAATTCTAGTTTTGACATTTTCCCATACAAAGGTCAAGGTATCCAAAGTTGAACTTGACGTAGAATAAGTCGATGTCAACCGAAGGTCACCATTTGAATAAACTTCGAAGGGCTCAGGTTCCCAATGCTGCACACCAAGTTTGAAGGTCATCGATCATTTGGTACCCGAGAAGATGTCCCAAAGGTTTTTACCATATACAACCATGGTGCCAATCTTGATGATTCCAACCCTACGAATACTTTTCTATTGTCTCATCCCATAGAGGCTCTTCATGTAATTTAGTTTCAATCATCGCAGCAGTTTGAGCGGCGAGGAAGCTAAACATACTGAACCTGAGCCATCAAGGACAAAGGACAGTAAATGGCACTGACCTTTTGAATTGGTAAATGTCCATTCAGCTGATTGCAAATATCAATCATGATGCCACAGGCTACAATAGAATCAGATAAATGGTTTGCCTTTTTCCATAATTAAAATGTCTCAGTGACCAAATTTGACCATGACGTAAACCATGTCTACCAAAGGTTGCCGTTTGAACAAATTTGGTAGGGCCCAAGTCCCTTATTGTGAAAATGTTAGCCTGAAGGTAATTTGCCATTTGGTTCCTGAGAAGAAAATTTGAAAGGTTTTCACAATATATGGGCATGGCGGCCATCTAGGTCATGTAACTTCAATTTCACCAATAAATTGTCATTGGCTCATCCATAGAGGCTGCAGTAGTCATTTGGTTTCAAGCATTTTTTTAATAAGCAGTTTAGGAGGAGAAGAAAATAAAAAACTCAATCTGAGCCATCCAGGACAAAGGTCAGTAAGTGACCTTGACCTTTGGAATCAATAAATTTCCATGCAGATGTTCGCAAATATCAATTCTGATGCCACAAACACCAAACGAATCGGGAAAATCCACATTTTTGCCGTTTTTTTTATACTAATGTCTAACCTTGACGTTAAACAGGTCAGCGTCAACCAAAGATTATCATTTAAACAATTTTGTTAGGGCCCGTGTCATCGATCCTGCATACCAAGTTTCAATGTCGTTGGCCATTTGGTTCCTGAGAAGAAGATTTTCAAAGGTTTTAACCCTATATGAGCATAACGGCCATATTTGTTATGTAATCCAGTCCTGACGAAAATACTTTTGTTTCCACTTCCCATTGAGGCTCCATCTGTAATTTGGTTTCAACTGTCCAAGTAGTTTCAGAGAAGATGTCGTTTGAAAATGTTGATTTTGTCGAGATTTTGGTGGTAAAAAACTTATTTTGATATTTGAATAGGCGTGATTTCGTAATGACTAATTGGCAGGAAGATAAACTTCATGATGTATATGTGTTTATCCTATGACGTCGCGTCTGAGAGTGTAATAACGCCATGTAATATTTTCGATAATCCAATAGTTGATTAAATATGCAAATTAGCTAGATACGTCCCGTAACGTTACATGTACGGCGTCCTTAGCGACGTCGCGTTTACCAATGGCGGAATATTGATATTTTTGTAAACAATCGTAAATAAAATGCATTTTAAATGTCATATGATAAATAGAATCTTGCATTCGTGCTCATGTTTTATTGAATTTATTAAACGAGTTGAGGAAAACTCGTTTAATAAATTCAATAACACATGAACACTCATGTAAGATCCTCTATGTCGTAACTTTAACCCTTATCCCGCTAAATATTTAATTTAGCCACATCCATTTCTGACTTCGAACTAATCAGATTACTTGATGTAATTAATTCCGGTATATTCACATACTGAATGACAAACGGTGTAGATTCGGATCTGATCTGGATCTACACTATCTGCAAAGGTAGGAGTTGTCGTGAACAGCGGGATAAGGGGTAAAGTTTCACATCAAGGCTTCCACGCAGACCTGAAACTGACCGCCCCTGAGTGATAAGGACTAAGTCTGCCAAGGCAAAGTGGTGCGAGTCAGACTGCTCAGTTCATATCAGCCCAATTAATTTCATTAGGCGGCAAGGCTTCAGATGTCATTTTATCTCAGTGTCACGAAATTTGAAGCAACGTCTCTAAATAGAAGTAGAGGCAATGATCAGGAATCGATACAATTAACCCTAATTGCAAAAGCAATCCCTGACCTAGATAGTATTGACAGCGATGTTAAAGCTCATTTCAAACAAACATATCAAACCAATATAGAATGCGTATTTGCAAGACAATATTTGTTTGAATTGAATATCGTATGATAGGCATTATTAGGCATCTAATAATGCCTTTTATCATGTAACGTCGCTGTTGACTAGTGGATAAGGTCATACCAGTGCGTAACGTCACGACGCCGTTGCGTCCCGCCCTTCGGGGCTGGAAAAATAGATTGGGTTGCACGGTGCTTCCGCGCGGAGCTAAAACTGACCGAATTTGAGTTCTGGTAAACCGCTTAGAGAATCTAAACCTGCCAAGGCAAAGCGGCGCGTCGGTCCATCCATGCATATCAACACTATTGGTTTCATATGGCGACATTTCATTTTAATGTCGGGTAAAACTCCCACAAAATTGGAAGCAACGTCTCCAAAATGATCTATACAGTGTTGACGGGGACGTTAAACCACAAATCAAACAAACAAACAAACCAGTGCGTAACGACATGACGCCGTATGTGAAAATCATATGAGCCATTTTATGGGAATGTATGTGTCCTTTGGCTTTCCGCTTTGGATGTTCCATAAGGTCTTGTTGTTTCATGTTTGTGTTTCTTTCTCTTTGGTGTCTCTAATGAGAGGTGTGGGTTAATTGTATCGATTCCTGATCATTGTATTCGTTTCTATTTCGCTGTGCATTTTATATCTTTTCCGCTACGAGTTTAATAATTCAATATTACATGAGCAGGAACGTAAGATAAGACATGACTTTTTAAACGCATTTTATTCACGCTTTTGTTTAACAAAATGTCTGTATTCCGCAATTATTAAATGCGACGTCATTAAGCACGTCCCACGTGTAATATTACCTTTCATATGTAACTAGCTGCATATTTATTCTACTTGTGGATTATCGAATTTTGTACTTGGCGTTACTACATTCTCAGACGCGACGTCATAAAATAAAGTTAGTCATATCCTTGATCTTCAATAATATAAACTTATGATGCGATTGTTTTTAGAATCGCATTGATTAGGTGATTCAAAAGAGTACACACAGCATTCATCAACAAAATAAGAAGAATATCTCGGCCAATTTCTTATCTAGAGCTATAGGGAGAATTCTCTATGGAATCAAGAATAACTTGAATAAGCCATATGTAAATAAGATATTTCATAAACTAGTAAGAGAATGTCACTCAGGAAAGGCCACAATCCAAGAACTCAGCCGTCTCAGGTCACCTATAGAAAGCGACGCGGAGGCACACACAAAAACAGACGAAACAAGAACCAACGGCACAAAGCCTAATAACAAATAAGACACTACAAAAGAATTGAGTTGAAGCCCTACTGACCGTCTCCAGGCGGTCGTTCTTTTGCAGTGTCTTATTTGTTTATTGGCTTTGTGCCTTTGATTTATGTTGTGTCTGGTGTTTATGTGTGTGCCTCAACGTCCCCTACTTTCTTTAGGTGACTTGAGTTGGCTGCATTCTTTGATTGAGGTCGTTCCGGTGTGATCTTTGTTTTAGTTTCAGTCATTGAAGCTTCGCTGTATTTCGTTTCAGGGGAAAGACAGGAAATAATTACCATTCCTGCTAATGCCACTTTAATACAAGTCTGGTTTGACTACAATGGTAACAAAAAGCATTGGATAGGTGAGTATGATATTCATAAGATGCAGACTTTCTGAATAAACTACATTCTAGTAGGGCGGAAACTTTCCCTAATATAGCCTTTAATAAGCGACAACATGTGGACATTTTTATAATAAGTTCCAATAATGCACGTACTAGTCATAGGGCGTGCCCAATCCCGATAATACATATATTTCTGTTGACGCTCGCATCCAGAGTTTCCTCCACAAATACGTCGCTAAAATGATACATTTGTTTTTGTATCATATTAGAATCAAAATAATTACCTTATATCATATTAGTCCATTTTATCGAAGATACATTTATTATTCTGAATTATGATTTCGTACTTTGCAATATGTATTGATAAAGAAATGACGATAAATCGTATCGTTCATTGTAGTATGGATAACATCGGGTCAGGCACTACCACTTCTTTCAATGAAATATGAACACCATTAGGTCCGTGAACACCAATGAGTTCACTTTACTTTTGTCGTGACCCGATGTTGTTCATACTTAAATGAACGTTAACTAAATTAACTTTACGACGTATGTTTACCGTATTCCACGTCCACGAAATTGTGCGATGTGATAGCTAAAATATAGAATGGTCCCATTAACAGTGGAAGGGTGGTTGTCGACGCCAAAATGTCGCCACTGCGCAATCATATTAGAGAGAACCATGCTTTTTGACGTCACTTAATAATCATGTGACGACGCAAAAGTCAATGTTGTCTGAACAACATTATGCCCAAACAGATACTATAGGGGTTATCTTTAACTGCACTGACAATGTATATGTTAAGGATGAAATACGATAAGAATGATTTGTTTCGTCTATAATACACTATTGTGCAAATGCATATTTACGTAACTTTTTTTTGATTGAATAACGTCAAAATTTGCGACGGTTAGTTCTGCCATATACTCTCGGAAACCCGAAACGTTCATGTAAAACGCTTTCTGATTGGTGTTGTGGGTTAATTGTATCGATGCCTGATCATTGCCTGAACTTCTATTTTTCATTGGTTTGTATCTGCCTGCGCTAGACGTTCACAGGACATTGAACACTTTTTAAACAAGACATTACGATAACACATCCATGTGAAATATTGCATTTTTTCATACCTCAAAAAAGGTAATTTTATGAAGAAAATTTGTGATAGTTTTCTTATTCATACTCCAAACATAGGTTTTGGGTGCGCGTTAGAACCGCCTCAATGAGGCGGTTCCAACGAGTACCCACAACCTATGTCTTGGAGCAGAGATAAGGAGAATGATATTTACCCCCGTAAACCCGAGTTTTCTCTATATATAGTGGGGTTTAGGGGGTCTTTATTTCACGGACTTGTTCACGTGATGATAAGTGAATGAGTGCATTATAATGGAGATTGATTTATCGCAATATGACTTTCGGGCAGGTAAATCGACTGTTTCACGGTTGATGATGCGTCGCATTAAACCGATGTTTTAGACCGCAAAGCTACCGAATTATTTCTCAAATGACAGGTTTTTATACAGTTTCCCCTTCACTGGGTGAAGTGGGTGTTATTACACGAGAGAAGTAAAACCATTCAACTAAAATGGTAAGCAGCCAAGTGCAACTCAAGATGTTTTTACATATGTAGAACACGCTAAATATCAAAAACTTCACTTACTCAAATAGGTTGCTGGTCAAAACATATTTTTAAGAGCCTCTGTGTATCCTAAGTTAACAATAAGAGAAAGAGGTAACCACATTAAATTTTAGGGTTAAAGATAGTAATTAAGCGACTAACAAGCTGCTTATCACGAATGCAATTTTTAAACAACTTAAGCATCCGCGCTGATCTGGCCATCAGTGTGATTATTACGTGTTTAGAGATCGGAAATCCCGTTTCCGTAGTACAAGACTGCCTGGCGATGATGGATTCAAGGGAACTAATGTATAGTTTTAGGACACACAAGTATGGGTTAAGGACCAAACTGAAAACTTGTAGTTTAAATGATGGCAGCTGTGGGTTAATTGTATCGATTCCTTATCATTGCCTCCACTTCTACTTTATAACCATTTCTAGAACATATTACATGTGTGCCAGGGCAGCGTTACAGGACTGTACTATCGTGATAACGTATTGGCTGTTCAAGTTTTCACTTCCGTGTGCGATAGTGAATTCCTCATTGGCTCTTAATGACCTTTTTCTGAGGAAATTTTGTGTATCGTTCAATACCCACAGGTTTCAGTGCTCGTTCGTATGTTCTGAAAAGATACTCCCTTGCAGTTCTTATGCGTAGGCACAATTTATGGTTAACGATAAAAATATACCACTATCACTCTATAAAGTCGGGTTTCAAATGATGATCATTTTAAAGGCGTGTTACCGTGATGATTTCACAACTTGACTTGGTTCGACTATTTTTTGATATTTTAATGTTTATAACCAGAAAACGCATTGTTATACGCTGACACCAAAAGGTTATTGACGAGTTCAGAAGGGCGTACACTATTTCGTTACGACAGTACTGAGGTACAGAAAATCATGCAAGGCAACAGATATATACTGTTCACAAAAAGTAGGGAATATTTTACTTTCAGGCTGAATATTCGGAAATAAATAAAACGTTACCTGGCCAAGATGCATTTAATTTTAAGGATTATCAAATATCCATAAATTGAACCACGCATTAATTCAAATGATCACGTGATTACGTTGCGACACGGCGACCAATCTTCAATGTCATTTTTCACAAAACCTCAATAACGTGTTGGACCTCCTCGATCGTCACAGCAGCCAATTCATTGTCGTACTCGCATACTTCCAATCAGTCTACGAATCGTGAACTGAGGGATCATTCGCCACTCTTCTTGAAGTGCTGCACCAAGCTCACCCAGGGTCCTTGGAGGCGGATCGCGGCTTCGGACTCGTTTCCCGAGCATGCCCCGTATGTGTTAGATGGGAGATAAGTCTGGACTCATTGCAGGCCATGGTATTGTCCTAATATTTTGCCGTTGAATGTACTTGGTGACGACGCGTGCCCAATACGTGTTAGATAGGGGATAAGTCTGGACTCAACGCAAGCCATGGTATTGTCCTAATATTTTGCCGTTGAAGGTACTTGGTGACGACGCGTGTCCGATGAGCCCTAGCGTTATCGTCCTGAAAAATGGAACCTAGGCCGTGGCATCTCCGAACTAATCAGTGCAACATCTCCGTGAACACAAACATCAAACAACCACAGAGATGAAACAACGGTGAGGACTCGACAGCAAGAAACCACTAAAATGCTGGAGCAAAAGAAAACCGACACTTAGACTCCGATAAGTCTGTTTTCCAGTCATGGTGATCCCACACAATTCCATAACAGATCTTCATATCTGTCATGAGCAACTCTAGCCCGGTCTGTATAACGTTCACCAGTACGACGACATACTCTTCTTTGACCATCACTAAAGTCCAAGTTAAACCGAGATTCGTCGCTGAAAACGACATGAGACCATTGATTAATGTTTCAACGTCGGCGCTGTGCGCACCACGCAAAACGAGCTATACGGTATAGCTATATCTGTTTCTAATAACGAATTTGTATATGAAATCGTTTCATACAACACTTCAACAGTCGATACAGAACGTTTCGTCGAAATTTCGCATCAATAAACCGGTTTTATGCGTCCCGGAATGTAGATTCGGGGTGGGGGGGTATGGTTTTTGGTCTGTCTGTCTGTTTGTCCGTTTGTCTGTCTACAAAAATCTTAACAATGGACATAACTTTTGAATGGTAATAGATAGAGCTTTCATATTTCACATGTGTATACATTATCACAAGACTTTTCCGGCGGTACCATAATTTTTGATCTCGTGATCTTGAACTTGACCTTTGACCTACTCTTTTCATTTTTTTAAAAACTAACATTGGCCACTACTTTCGATTGGTAAGTGATAGGGCTTTCATTTTTCATATATGCATTCCTTGTCACAAGACCTTTCTAGCGGTACCATAATAATTGACCTTGTGACCTTGACCTTTATGTTTGACCTGCTTTTTTAAAAACTTTAACATTTGCCATAACTTTCGATTGGTAAGTGATAGGGCTTTCATATTTCACATGTGCACTCCTTGTCACAAGACTTTTCTAGTGGTACCATAATTTTTGATCTCGTTACCTTGACCTTGAGGTTTGACCAACTTTTTAAAAAAAATTAACATTGGCCATAACTTTCGATTGGTAAGTGGTAAGTGGCTTTCATATTTCACATGTGCATTTCTTCTCACAAGGCCTTTTCGTAGTACCATAATTTTTGACCTCGTGACCTTGACCTTGACGGTTGACCTACTTTTTAAATCTTTAACATTGTCCATAACTTTTGATTGGTAAATGATTAGGCTTCCATATTTCACAATTGAATTCTTTTTCACAATACCTTTCCAGTGGAATCATATTTCTTTACCTCGTGACTTTGACGTTGACCTACTTTTTAAAAACTGTAACATTGGCCATAACTTTCAATTGTAAATGATAGGGCTTTCATATTTCACAAGTGCATACCATGTCACAAGACCTTTTCAACAATCCCATAATTTTTTGACCTTGTGACCTTGACCTACTTTTTAAGACTTGAACATTGGCAATTTCTTTCGAAAGCTGAGTGATAGTGCTTCATATTTAACTGCGCTTTCCGGGGTCATCAGTGTTTTACAAACACATCTTGTGCTAAATAGAAGTGAAGGCAAGGATCAGGAATCGATACAATTAACCCACAGCTCCCATCAGAGATACCAAAGGGAAACGAACACAAACATGAAACAACAGACCATAATGGAAACACCAATAGTTGGAAGCCAAAAGGACAGTACTTTCCAACAAAATGGTCAGTGGCTATCTAAAACAAAATACTTTAAGCGATACAAACACTCAAAGACAAACCATAACCAAAATAATCCGCGATAGATGATCTGGAAGTAAGGGCGAGGATTTTAGCCACGTAAAATCGATTTAAGCCCCCCAGTGGAATTCGTTTCCGCTGACCGTTCCAAGGCGGTTTATTTTTGTTATGGTTTGTCTTTGGGTGTTTGTGTCGCTTATGTTATTTTATTTTGGATGGCCTATTGGTCATTTTGTGGAAAAGTAACTGTCCTTTTGGCTTTCCGCTGTTGGTGTTTCCATTAGGGTCTGTTGTTTCATGTCTGTGTGTCTTTCCCTTTGGTGCCACTGATGGGAGCTGTGGGTTGATAGTATCGATTACTGATCATTGCCTCCACTTCTGTTTTGAATGGGTCAGTGAAACGAATTCCACCGGGGGGTGGGGGGGGGGGGCTAAATCGATTTTATGTGGCCACAATCCTCGACCTTACTTCATTCGCGATTTAGAGAAATAATTTGTTCAGTCCGCATGAAGGGCTCCTAACTCACCAGTGCAACATCTCCGTGAACACCAAACAAATTCAAACAACAACAGAGAAGAAACAATGGTGAGGACTCGACAGCAATTGACATGGTATACCCTTTATATAATTATTCGTAATGTTTAGGCTGATGAACTCGAAGGAACCCGAATATCCCCTACTTTTTGTGAACAGTATATGAACCATTCAGAGGACCGCTTGGGTGTATGAAACTGCTGAATTTTAAACAATCAATATTAAAGCTCTGGGGTGAAAAGCATCACTCATGCTTTGCTAGATAGTGCATGCATTTGTCCTGTTCATACATATTATGAATCCAGTATATGAAGATTTTTGTTGCTTGTGTCAGCAAACTAGACAAAATGAACAAATTATTTGTCTAAATCGCGACGGAAGTAAGGGCGAGGATTGTGGCCACGTAAAATCGATTTAAGCCCCCCAGTGGAAATCTTCCACTGACCGTTCCAAGGCGGCTCTTCTGTGGCGATTTATTTATGTTGTTGTTTGTTACTTACTGTGTGTATCACTTGTGTCTTTTGGTTTTGGATGGCCATATGGCCATTTTGTGGGAAATTAACTGTCCTTATGGCATTCCTTTGTTTAGGTTTCCATTATGGTCTGGTCGCTTAATGTTTGTATTTCTTTCCCTTTGGTGTCTTTTATGGGTGGAGTAAGTTAATTGTATCAATTCCTGATCTTTGTTTTACTTCTACTACTCAGTAAGATTTCGATTATGTAGAAAAAAACTTAAGTCACCGAAAGGAACAAGAGAAAGTAAAAGTCGAGGCAATGATCGGGAATCGATACAATTAACCCACAGCTTCCGCCAGAGACACCAAAGGGAAAGAAACACAAACATGAAACAACAGACCCTATTGGACACATCAATAGCAGAAAGCCAAAAGGACAGTTACTTTCCCAAAAAATGGCCAATAGGCTATCCAAAATAAAATAATATAAGCGACACAAACACCCAAAGACAAACCATAACAAAAATAAATTGCGAAAGAAGAACCGCTTTGGAACAGTCAGCGGAAACTAATTCCACCGGGGGCTTTAGTCGATTTTACGTGGCCTAGAATACCGTTATTATCCTCCGTATTGAGTCGGTTTGGCCTTAGGAAACCGTGCAGACTCAGAACAAGAACAGTCTGATCACAGAGCACACTGTTTGCCATTCCGTCTGCTCCATTTGGACTCCTTGCTTGATCTTGAAATAAATTTTAGAAACTTTTTAGGAGAATAACCACAAGTCTTCAGTATGTGTGCCAACACAAAAAGTAATAAATAAATAAGTCTTTACAAAGATAAAACTTGTATTTACTTTGCTCATAGAATATCATAATTCCAATACGTATGAGCAGAGCAAATGACATGCTCACTTTCAGTTCAAGGTCACACATCCTTCTGATATTATGGTTTTGAGAATGCGAGTCGACACTTAATACTCATCAACAGACATTTGCTAAACATCGGAAACTATTTTTACGAGCATTTACTTATAAAAACCTCTTTGACCTAGTAAATAAGAGGGCTGCCAATTTACCAAATTACGAGGGGGCTGGCTCTTTATCATTCATTAGGGCTCTCACTGCTATGGGTTGGAGGTTCGCTCAGGTCACATGTGAGACGCCAAGTTCTGCAACAGAAAGTCAAGTGAATTTCTCCCGAGTACTCCGGTGTTCGTCCTGCTTTGATTTAACGGCTCGGCTTGATATGGAGGCGACACGCATTCACTAGAGGCTGGTACATAATATTGTGGCATGCAATAAGCTGATATATGCCTACAAGTTTTGCTCTTATTGTCCCTAAAATGACAGGAATCGTGTTATGACTTTTTTCTTTTTTTAACAGAACTGTGGTCAGCAAACGATGTTGCTATTATTGCCGCAAAGATTCCAGGTGATTCTGCCATAACCGATAATCTAGCTAATCCAACTAGTCATGCCGGAACTGGATGGTCCTACCTGTCAACCGGCCAGTTTCTCTTCGCCGACGGTCCTACAGATGTTGAAACTAAGATTAAGGTGAGCCATTAATGTACAAGGTTAGATAGAAAGTGTTTCATCTGGATTTGATAAAGGAACGGCTTAAAAAGAAAACACGATAAAGCATCATTTAAATGACTTCGCAATGCTTTTACTTAAATTAGAAGTGGAGGCAATGACCAGAAATCGATACAAATAACCCACATTTCCCATCAGAGACACCAAAGGGAAAGAAACACAAACATGAAACAACAGACCCTAATGGAAACATCAATAGCGGAAAGCCAAAAGGACAGTTACTTTCCAACAAAATGGCCGATAGGCTATACAAAATAAAATAATATCTGCTAAACAAAAATAGTAATAAAAATTGTTTCTACACGACACTTCTGCGCTGAGATGACTCTTTCAAGTAACCATTAACGAAAATTTTACAAAATCCTATTATCACCCTCCTCTCGTATACATTTTTTCTCTTTTTTTTAAAATCCGGTTGGGCGAGGCACTTATTTCATAGAGATACAAAACACGAAGGAGAGTTTAAAAGCCATGATTACTCAAAAACCCTCTCAGGCTACGATATCTGTTCTAAGCCATGTAGAGTACAGATATTCTTGCGAATGTCAGCAGAATGTGAGGAAAACATGCCTATATAATATTGACCCCTTTGAACCCACTTTTATATAGTAAATCTGGAGATTACAGTGATTAACCTTATTTTTTATTTCTGCTTTAAAATAAAGATTGTGGGACAACTCGTTAGGTGGTTCTAACGAGTACCCACAATCTATATTGAGGCGGTTCTAACGAGTACCAACAGTCTATGCGGCGGTTCTAACGAGTACCCACAATCTATATTGAGGCGTTCTAACGAGTACCCACAATCTATATTTTGAGCAGAAATAAGAAAAATATCACAATTTTTCATCTTATAAATTTCGTTTTTTCGGCGATAAAGGTTACTATGTATTTGTATAGGCGTGTTTTCGTAATGAAACTACAGGAGGACTTCAGCAGCCGACTGTTTTTTCTCATATCATAATAACACGCGTATATAATTTTGACCTCCTTGAAACACACTTTAATATAGTAATTAAAAAGAGAAACGAGCATAAACTGATACAATCAGGTCCCAAAATCTTCTCACAGTCTCACTAGGAAGATTATTGACGATATTAAACAAAATGGACAACAGGTAAACCGAGTCAGCAGCTCTTTCCCAAACAGGTGGTGACTCAGAATATCCATAACAGAAGTGAAGGCAATGATCAGGAATCGATACAATTTACCCCCAGCTCCCATTGTCTTCACTTCTATTTTAAACGAAATCGAAGTATACTTGCCAAATTATTTGCAGTTGTTCAATTTTAAGCTTACATCCTCCTGGACGGTAGGCGTTCTTTAAGTATTGAACGAATTTTCCCGGAGATATTGCACTTCTAATTTAGAAACTCTTCACGCGGATTGAACGAAGTATTTGTCTAAAGATGTATTATAAAATGGTTATCCTTTGGAAGGAAGGGCTTGAGAGGTAAGGGCGAGGATTATGGCCATGTAAAATCGATTTAAGCCCCCCAGTGGAATTCTTACCACTGACCGTTCCAAGGCGGTTCTTCTGTGTTGTTTTATTTATTTTGTAGTTTTTTTTTGTAACTTATTGTGTGTTTCTCTTGTGTATTTTTATTTTGGATGGCCATTTTGTGAGAAAGTAACTGTCCTTATGGCCTTCCTTTGTTTAGGTTTCCATTATGGTCTTGTCGCTTCGTGTTTGTGTTTCTTTCCCTTTTGTGTCTTTGATGGGTGGAGTAAGTTAATTGTATCGATTCCTGATCTTTGTTTTACTTCTATTTAGCAAAGAACTGAATTCTGTAGTATGTACTAGATTTTTCTGGGCCAGACTAGCTAGTTTCGGCCAATTAGGCCTCAACAGTGACCCTTAAATATCCTCAAACTCCATAATGGAAAATAAGATCCAAAAGTACAAAAATATGAACTACACTATGATGAAGGGCAGGAAAACAGAACCAAAGGCAAAGATTGTGACCACGTAAAATCTAATTAAGCCCCCTATCCCCACAAGTAAAAATATTAACTGACTGTTCCAAGGTGATGCTTCTGTTGTGGTTGATTACTATCATGGTTTGTCTTTGCATGTACAGTTTGAATATCTGTTTGGACATTTTGTTGGAAAGAAATATTTCTTTTAGCTTTAGCTTTCTGCTTGTGAATTTTTTGATATGGTAAAGTTGCTTTATGGTGGTACTTTTTCCCCGTTTGATGTATTGGATTTGAGGAGTCAGTTAATTGTATCGATTCCTGATCATTGACTTCACTTCTATTTTACATGGCTGTAAAATTTAAAAAAAAAATCCTTCCCGAACATTCCATAAGATGAAGGCGAAATGAAAAGATCACGAATTAAGAAAACATATTTTGTTAGGAAATAATTGTTAATTGTGTCCATTTCCGATCATTGTCGTCACTTACATTTGTAATATCGGTGAGGTAATTTTGAGAAGTATAGGTAACAAACATTCACATGATACAGATATGAAAAAAATCTCCCGAACTTTCCCATAAACATGTGCTATCTAATGCTCTCAAGAGAACATCTAGAGGGCTCTGGACGAGTTCGAAAAAGCAACGATAGATATGGGATACTTATTTTTTGAAGTGAATAACTATTTCATGGGGTGTATTAAAATACCTGAATAGCCATGTGTGCGAAGCACGAGGGAAACTTCTGATGCTTTCGAGCGAAAATTCTCAAGACGCGAGAAAGCAACACTAAAGAAGACTGCACACGTTCAACACTCGACCAAAAGCATTTTTTGAATTTATCGAAAAAATGTGTTTGTTTGTATTGAAGTTTAACGGCGCAGTCAACATTATTAAGTTCATTTTTGGGCCGGTCAGTTTACCTATCCACTCTTTTCCTGGGCAGGCTTATATTTTAGCGGTTGACCAGTACAGTGCACATGCTTTCGCCAGAAACTGACAACTGCCCTTCTTGAATCAGCCGAAGACAGAGAATGACATAGAAAAAATTTCAAAATCAATCACCATGAAAGAATGTTGCCGACCCCGGCAGGTATCGAACCCGCATCCTCGTAATCACCAGTGAGACGCGCATCCGACTGAGCTACCGAGGCCGGCTTTTGGGTGCCTGATGCTCTGTCTCTGGTCGGGCCCATCGGAGTCTACGAGAAATGTTGGTTTTCTTTTGTTCCACCATTTCAGTAGTTTCTTGCTGTCGAGTCCTCACCGTTGTCTCACCTCTGTGATTCTTTGATTATTTGTGTTCACGGAGATGCTGCACTGATGAGTTAGGAGGCCTTCATACGGACTGAACAAATTATTTGTCTAAATCGCGACGGAAGTAAGGGCGAAGATTGTGGCCACGTGAAATCTATTTAGGCCCCCGAGTGAAAATCTTTCCACTGACCGTTCCGGGGTGGTTCTTCTGTGGCGGTTTCTTTGTGTTGTTGTTTGTTACTTACTGTGTGTATCACTTGTGTATTTTTATTTTGGATGGCCATTTGGCCATTTTGTGGGAAAGTAACTGTCCTTATGACCTGCCTTTGTTTAGGTTACCATTATGGTCTGGTCGCTTCCTGTTTGTTTTTCTTTCCCTTTGGTGTCTTTGATGGGTGGAGAAAGTTAATTGTATCGATTCCTCATCTTTGTTTTACTTCTACTTTGCATCTATCCATTGTAGATGGGTTTGTATCGTGCAAAATTTATGATAAACGAGAAGATTTTGATTTCAGATTGTAAATTTCCCTTTTTTGGATGGTGGTGTTCCTCATGCGCCGTATTGTGGCGTTTATGTTTCGCAATTAATTCGATTTGCCAGAGTGTGTGGTCATGTAACTGACTTCAACACTCGTAATAAATTATTAACTGCTAAGCTTCTTAATAAGGGTTGTCGGTACCATAAATTACGCAAAGCCTTTTCAAAATTTTATAGACGCCATTCTGATCTAATTTCAATATTGGACTTAATCTCTTCTGCAACAAGGTCTATCGGAACCCGAATTTTATGGTTACTTAGTATATAAATTCAGACAAATATGTAACCACAATGACTTCAGCACCCAATTTCGTAAAATCATACTTCGATATAAAAAGATTGGGTACAACATAAATGTTATACGACAGACTGCATGCATGGTAGTTAACCCAATCACTGTTGACAACTTTGCTTCCCGCTTTAATTGCACGCCGGTTGGTCAGGCCTCCGATTCTATGACGGTTCCAGTGTGAAAGCTTATTGAAAATTACAGAGATATAATTCAAGGTAATGTTTGTTGGAGCTTGATGATCTGTCTCTGGTTGGGCACATCGGAGTCTAACTGTTGGTTTTCTTTTGCTCCAGCATTTCAGTGGTTTCCTGCTGTCGAGTCCTCACCGTTGTCTCACCTCTGTGGTTGTTTGATTATTTGTGTTCAAGGAGATGTTGCACTGATGAGTTAGGAGGCCTTCATGCGGACTAAACAAATTATTTGTCTAAATCGTGACGGAAGTAAGGGTGACGATTGTGGCCACGTAAAATTGACTAAAGCCCCCCAGTGGAATTCGTTTCCGCTGACCGTTCCAAGGCCAAGGCGGTTCTTCTGTCGCATTTTATTTTTGTTATGGTTTGTCTCTGGGTGTTTGTGTTGCTTATTTTATTTTGGATAGCCTATTGGCCATTTTGTGGGACATTAACTGTCATTTTGCCTTTCCGCTGTTGGTGTTTCCATTAGGGTATGTTGTTTCATGTTTGTATCTTTCCCTTTGGTGTCTATGATGGGAGCTGTGGGTTGATTGCATCGATTCCTGATCATTGCCTCCACTTCTATTTTGTCGAAAAAATATCAAAAGATTCAAAACTGTCCCGTGTTGCTTTGATCTAACATTTATGTACGTATGCTGATTTGTAATTGTTTATTTCTGTCTTTGCTTTTTTATTGCATTGTTCTGATGCTTAATGACAGATCGACAAATAATTCATATATATTCATGAAAACAGAAGTGAAGGCAAACATCAGGAATGTATACACTTACATCAAAACTCCTGTTCAAGAAAACAATTGGATAAACACCAACATAAAACAGGCGGAAACCTCAAACGACAGTTTCTTCCCACAAAATGATCAAACGCCTACCCGAATTTAAAAATATATTAGCAGTATGTATATGCAAAGACAAACTATTACAACAACTGAAATACCGCCTTGGGACGGCCATTTTCTGTAAAATACGCCTGGTTTTAGCTCACCGTCACATAGTGACGAGGTGAGCTTTTGGGATCACTTTTTGTCCGTCGTGCGTCCGTCCGTGCATACGTATACAATTTCTTCAAACGACATCTTCTCCTAAACCACTGATCGGATTTTGACCAAACTTCACCGGAATGACCCTTTGGTGGTCCCCTTTCAACATTGTTCAAATGGTTCCGGTCCGTTGCACATCTAGGTCACAGAAGCAAAAATAGATTTTTTTACTGAAAACTTAAAAAATCTTCTTCTCTGAAACCACAAGGCCCAGGTCTTTGATATTCGGTATGAAGCTTCATCTAGTGGACCCCTACCGAGATTGTTCAAATTATAGCCCTGTGGTACAAAAGGCTCCCCGCCCCGGGGCCCTTTGGTTTTACATAGGCTTATATTGGGAAAATCTTAAAAATTTTCTTCTCTGAAACCGCAAGGCCCAGCACTTTGATATTTGGTATGAATCTTAATCTAATAGATCTCTACCAAGATTGTTTAAATTATAGCGATTGAGCCAAAAATGCCCCCGCTCCGGGGCCCTTTGGTTTTACATAGACTTATATTGGGAAAATCTTTAAAAATCTTCTTCTCTGAAATCACACGGCCTAGGTATTTGGTATTTGGTATGAAGCTTCATCTGAAGGACCCCTACCAAGATTATTACACCCCCGCAAACGAAGTTTGAAGGGGGTATATAGGAGTCAGCTTGTCGTCTGTCGTCTGTCGTCGGTCCGTTACAAATCGTCTGTCGTCGGTCCGTTACAAAAAACTTTAACATTGCTCATAACTTCCTTATTCTTTGACCGATTTCTATAATATTCACACACCACACACCTTGCGACTAGTACTTAAGATTGATATACACAAACCTGACCTTGACCTTTACGTTGACCTTCCTCAAGGTCAAATACTTGTAAAAATTTGTCGGTAGCGGGGGTATAATTGGTGCCCGTTAGGCGGCAGCTCTAGTTCAAATTATATTGCTGGGGCCAAAAATGCCCCCTCCCCGGGGCCCTTTGGTTTTACATAGGCTTATATAGGGATACTCTTTAAAAATCTTCTTCTCTGAAACAGCAAGGCCCAGGACTTTGATATTTGGTATGAAGCTTCAACTAATGGACCTCTACCAAGACTGTTCAAATTATAGCCCTGGGGCCAAACATGCCCCCGCTCCAGGGCCCTTTGGTTTTACATAGATTTATATAAGGAAAATATTAAAAAATCTTCTTCTCTGAAACCACAAGGCCTAGGTCTTTGATATTTGGTATGAATAAAAATAGAAAATGAGTTCCTTTAAGAGCAATGAAAAAACATTCATAAGAAAGAAGATGGGTCATACCACGCAGCTTCGGCCAACAAAGCCTCATCAGTGACCCCGCAATGATCCGGCAACGAAAGGCAGAGGAAACATACTGCAACTTTGCGAATCCCAAACAGGCAGCCGACTCAAAGACCCACACAAATCAAAATGGGGTCCAAATAATTAAAAACCCGTCTAGAATATGAGTCTAAACCAATAGTTTATTTCTGATTTCTCAGAATATTTACGCTGATCTCAAAGGACCAAAAGTAAAATATAAACTGCACTATGGTTGATGTACGGGGAGACGTTTTACGGCCTCCACACGGCACAACACCAGCTGCAGTGAAGGCAAATAAAAATAAAAAATGAGTTCCTTTAAGAGCAATGAAAACATTCATAAGAAAGAAGATGGGTCATACCACGCAGCTTCGGCCAACAAAGCTTCATCTAGTGGACCCCTATCAAGATTGTTCAAATTATAGCCCTGAGACCAAAAATGGCCCCATTCCGGGGCCCTTTGGTTTTACATAGACATATATAGGGAAAATCTTAAAAACGTCTTCTCTGAAACCGCATGGCCCAGGACTTTGATATTTGGTATGAGGCTTCTTATGTTGTTGTTTGTTACTTACTGTGTGTATCAATTGTGTCTTTTAATTTTGGATGGCCATATGGCCATTTTGTGGGAAAGTAACTGTCCTTATGGTCTTCCTTTGTTTAGGTTTCCATTATGGTCTGGTCGCTTAATGTTTGTATTTCTTTCCCTTTGGTGTCTTTTATGGGTGGAGTAAGTTAATTGTATCAATTCCTGATCTTTGTTTTACTTATACTTTTCATCTAATTGACCTCTACCAAGATTTTGCAAATTATAGCCCTGAAACCAAAATTACTCCCGCTCCGGGGCCCTTTGGTTTTACATAGACTTATATTGGGAAAATCTTAAAAAATCTTCTTCTGTGAAACCACAAGGCCTAGGTCTTTGATATGTGGTGTGAAATTTCCGATGGGTACGAATTGCGCACCTCTTGTGGCTGATCTTTTCTTGTATTGTTATGAAAGAGACTTCATGTTGTTGCTTTCCATTGATAACCAATCTGAAATTATTGAAGCTTTTAGTTCTACTTCTAGATATTAAGATGATATATTAAATATTGACAATACTTACTTTGATGGTTTGATCAGTCAGATTTATCCACTAGAACTTCAGATAAACAAGGCAAATTCCTCTGATACCGAGGCCCCCTTTTTGGATTATCATTTATCTATTGTAGATGGATTTGTTTCTTGCAAAATTTATGATAAACGTGATGATTTTGATTTTGAGATTGTAAATTTTCCTTTTTTGGACGGTGATGTTCCTTGTGCGACATCGTGCGGGGTTTATATTTTGCAGTTAATTTGATTCGCTAGAGTGTCTAGTCATGTATCCGACTTCAACACTCGTAGTAAATTATTAACCGCTAAACTTCGCAATCAGGGGTTTCGGTATCATAAACTACGTAAAGCCTTTTCTAAGTTTAATAGACGTCATTCTGATTTGGTTTCAAAATTCAATGTTGGACTTAAAACACTTCTGCAACAAGGCCTATCGGAACCCGAATTCTATGGTGACTTAGTTTTTGTTTTTTGGATTTGAGGTTTATCGTCCCCGTCAACACTGTAAAGGTCATTTTGGAGACGTTGCTTCCAATTTTGTGGGACTTTCACCCGACATTGATATGAAATGACATCTCAAGCCCTGTCGCCCAATGAAACCAATAGGGTTTATTAGCATGGGCGGTCCGCCTCGCATCGCGGTTCCTGGACAGGCTTAGATCCTCTAAGCGGTTTACCATTACTGGTGTGCAGGCCGGATTCAGCTCTGTGTGGAAGCATTGTGCAGCCCATATATTTCTTCAAGCCCCTATGGGAGGGGGCGGTATGGTGACTTAGTATATAAATTTAAAATAACATGCTTGTAATGACTTTTAGTTCCCAATTTCGTAAAATCGATATATAAAGATTGGGTACAACATAAATGTTATAAAACAGACTGCATGCATGGTGATTAACCCAATCACAGTTGGCAACTTTGCTTCCCTCTTTGATTGCACACCGGTGGGTCGGGCTTAAGATTATATGACGGTTCCAGCGTAAAAACATAAATGGAATTTTATTTTATTTTAGTATTCTTTATGTTGGTTGGCGCCTGATGCTCTGTCTTTGGTCGGGCCCCTCGGAGTCTAACTGTTTGTTTTCTTTTGCTCCAGCAATTCTGTTGTTGTATGCTGTCGAGTCCTGAACCTTGTTTCATCTCTGTAGTTTTTTTATTTGTATGTTCTGGGAGATGTTACACTGATGAGTTAGGAAGCCTTCATGCAGACTAAACAAAATTAGTGTATACCGCGACAGAGGTAAGGGCGAGGATTATGGCCATGTAAAATCGATTTAAGCCCCCCAGTGGAATTCTTTATTCCACTGACCGTTCCAAGGCGGTTCTTCTGTTGTTTGTTACTTACTGTGAGTATCACTTGTGTCTTTTTATTTGGATGGCCATTTGGCCATTTTGTGGGAAAGTAACTGTCCTTATGACCTGCCTTTGTTTAGGTTACCATTATGGTCTGGTCGCTTCATGTTTGTGTTCTTTCCCTTTGGTGGCTTTGATGGGTGGAGTAAGTAAATTTTATCGATTCCTGATCTTTGTTTTACTTCTACTTTCCATCTTGTGGACCTTAATCAAGATTTTGCACATTATAGCCATGGGGCCAAAATTGTCGCCACCTCGAGACCCTTTGGTTTTACATAGACTTAAAAAGGGGAATTTTTAAAAATATTCTTCTCTGAAACTGCAAGGCCCAGGTCTTTGATATCTGGTATGGAGCTTCATCTATGGGACCTCTACCAAGATTGTTCAAATTATAGCCCTGGGGCCACAGATGTCCCACTCCGGGGCCCTTTGGTTTTACACAGACTTATATAGCCCCGGGGCCATTTGGTTTTGCATAGGCTTGTGTAAAATATCTTTAAAGGAATTTTCTTCTCTGAAACCGCAAGGCCCAGGTCTATTTGGTGTGTAGCTTCATCTAGTGGACCTTTGCCAAGATTGTTCAAATTTCAGCCTTTGTTGATGTTTGGTATGAAGCTACACCTTTAAGACCTCCCTCAACATTATGCACATTTAAGCCCTAGGGCCAATAATGGCCCTCCCTGGGGCCCACTTGTTACACTATGGAGATCGATCCAGGGCCATCATGGCCCTCTTGCATAATTTATTATTCTTTTTTAGGTGTATTACACAGGCACTGGAACAAACAGTGGAATTAACTATGCCTACAGCATTCCAACAGGTATATATCAGAATATGCACATACATTGAATATATAGCGATAACAAACATGTGTTACAAGGTGAATAAGTTCTATAATAGGGTTATCCTATGGAAGCAAGGAATACAACACAGAACTGAAAAATATAAAGTGTACATGTTTTCTTGGCCACACTAGCTAGTTTCGGCCAATTAGGCCTTATCAGTGACCCTCAAGTAATTTCGAAATTCTATAATTGGAATCAATGATCCCAAAGGACAAAAAATATAAACTACACTATGATGTAGGGCAGGGAGACATTTTACGGCCGCCACACATTCCCAGATACCAGCTGTAGGGACGTTAAATAAGTTCTATTAAAGGGTTGTCCTATGGAAGCAAGGAATACAACACAGAACTGAAAAATATGAAGTGTACATGTTTTCTGGGCCAGACTAGCGAGTTTTGGCCAATTAGGCCGCATCAGTGACCCTCAAGTATTTTCGAAATTCTATAATTGGAATCAATGAACCCAAAGGACAAGAAAATATAAACTACACTATGAAGTCTATAAAACACGTTTTTGATGGAAATTAATTTTATGTTTTCTTTTTTTTTCTCTTCTAATCAGAAAATAGGTTTTCTGGTTGATATTGCCTTTTGGGTGCCCACAATACATATTTTCGGACAGAAACTTAATGTCTTAGATTGCTAATAAAATTGCTATCTGTTTTTGCGTTTTGGTACAGACTGTGCGCCTTTTGTTGCATATTTATTTCTTTTCCATTTCTATGATGTAATGGACTTTATCTTTGCCTCCACTCCTATTTTTGTTGATTTGACCGAAGATACCCATGCAAATATTTTAGAGGCATCCGAATAAAACTTTCAGTAAAATATCACTAATTCTAGCATTTCCAAAGCGTCATTTTTTCTTACTTTATCTAACGGTACAATTTAACCTGAAGTATACGATTAAGATATGATATTTTAGCTCACCTGTCACGAAGTCCGTCGTCAGTGCGTCCGTGCGTGGGTCCCTACGTGTCTGCGTCCGTAAACAATTTCTTCAAACAACATCTCCTCCTAAACCACTGATCGGATTTCGACCAAACTTCACAGGAATGATCCTTAGGTGGTCCCCTTTCAAAGTTATTCTAATAGTTTCGGTCCGTTGTACATCTGGGTCACAGGAACCAAAAATAGATTTTTTTACTGAAAACTTAAAACATCTGATGCTCTTAAACCACAAGGTCCATCCCTTTGATATTTGGTATGAAGCTTCATCTAGTGAACCTCTGCCAAGATTATTAAAATTATAGCCCTGGGGCCAAAAGTACCCCCGCGTCGGGACCCACCAGTATTACATTGCCTTATAAAGGGAAAACCTTTAAAAATCTTCTTGTCTGAAACCAGAAGGCCCAGGTGCTTGATATGTGGTATGAAGTATCTAGTGGACCTCTACCAAGATTGTTCAAATTATACTCCTGGGGCCAAAAATGCCCCCACGCCAGGCCCACCAGATTTACAAAGTAGAAGTAAAACAAAGATCAGGAATCGATACAATTAACTTACTCCACCCATCAAAGACACCAAAGGGAAAGAAACACAAACATTAAGCGACCAGACCATAATGGAAACCTAAACAAAGGAAGGCCATAAGGACATTTACTTTCCCACAAAATGGTCATATGGCGATCCAAAATAAAAAGACACAAGTGATACACACAGTAAGTAACAAACAACAACATAAATAAACTGCCACAGAAGAACCGCCTTGGAACGGTCAGTGGAAAGATTTCCACTGGAGGGCTTAAATCGATTTTACTTGGCCACAATCCTCGCCCTTACTTCCGTCGCGATTTAGACAAATAATTTGTTCAGTCCGCATGAAGGCCTCCTAACTCATCAGTGCAACATCTCCGTGAACACAGAAAAGAACCACACAGGTGAGACAACGGTGAGGACTCGACTTATATAGGGAAAATCTTTAAACATCTTCTCCTCTGAAACCAGAAGGCGCAGTTCTTTGATATTTTGTATGAAGCTTCATCTGGTGGACCTGCACCAAGAATGATCTGATTAAAGCCCACCCCGGGGTCCACCGGTTAAACATAGACTTATATAGGGTAAACCTTTAAAAATCTTCTTGTGTGAAACCAGATGGCCCATGTGTTTGATATTTGATATGAAGTTGAATCTAAGGAACCTCTATCATTATTGTGCAGATTATAGACCAGGGGCCAAAAATGCTCCTGCGCTAGGGTCCGCCAGTTATACATAGACTTACATAGGGAAAAACATTTAAAAATCTTTTTGTCTGAAACCAGATGGCCCATTCGTTTGAAATTTGGTATGAAGTTGTATCTAGTGGGCCTCTACCAGGATTGTTCGAATTATAGCCCTGGGGCCAAATATGATCCTGCGCCAGGGCCCACCGGTTTTACATAGCCTTAAAAAGTCCGTAAATAGTCTCCCTGCCCTACATCATAGTGTAGTCTATATTTTCTTGTCCTTTAGGATCATTGATTCCATTGTGGAATTTTGAAAATATTTGAGGGTCACTGATGAAGCCTAATTGGCCGAAACTAGCTAGTCTGGCCCAGAAAACATGTACACTTCATATTTCAAGTTCTCTGTTGTATTCCTTGCTTCCAAAGGATAACCCTTTTATAGAACTTATATAGGCAAAATCTTTAAAAACTTCTATCTGAAACCAGAAGGCCCAGGTCGTTGATATTTGGTATGAAGATTTGTCTAGTAGACCTCTACCAAGGTTGTTCAAATTACAGTCCTGGGGTCAAAAATGGACCCGGGCACCACCGGTTTTACTTAGACTTATGTATGGGAAATCTTCTTGTCTGATACAAGGACCAGGTCTTAGATATTTGGTAGGAAGCTGTATCCAGTGGAACTCTACCGAGAATGTTCCTATTATAGCCATGGGGGCAAAACATGGTCCCCCCCTGGGGCCCACTGGTTTTACATGGACTTATATACTAGCTGAATGGAAAGCCATATATATCCTGATAAGATGGCTCAGAGTCATCACATCAGGGTCAACACTGTTTGCTTAAGTATCTGTATCGGGTTATATGGGATATCAAAATAGGGATAACTAGTACATTCTATGTAGGAAAACTGTCATATATCTCCTACTTAGATGAACCGTCATCTGTTTCCAACACTGACTTTTTAATTTTGAGACAATACCACGGCAGCCGGCTGAGCTGATCTGGGCACACGCAATACGCTTACCTGCATGTAACATCGATAAAAATAGCGTGTCTATTTCCTATTAATAACCATAACCTTGATCGATAAAAATGGTGCGATTATTTTCTATTAATAACCATATTCTTGATTTTCCAAAATCAGTGACAGTCACGTGGACAACAACATTAATTCAAAGTCAGCCCTTTATAACTTTGGGTCAGTTGCACGACAATCGACCCAAAAGGTATTTCAGCTGGAGTCTTGATATTTGGTATACTGAAAGTGGCTGAGGAGGAGATCAACTGGTTAAATTTTCAACAAATCTTATCGCGTTTGTAACCTCTTAATGCTCATAAATATTGAAATAGAAATGAAAGAGGCGAAATTCCTGCTCAGATCACCACAGACTGTTATTTGTCCTGCATGCATTTGATGTTCATGAGTGGGACAAATTTCGTGCTCGGATGAGTTGAGTATAAGGGGTTTTTTTTCACCTCGGACCCTAATTCTTGTGTTCGTATGCCGCATACATGCGTGTTGTGTGAATTGCTGTGCTCCGGATTACTTATCGTACACTGTAGCTAGTTATGTGTAACGAAGCTGGTGTGGCGCACCGCATCACCATACATTTTCTTGTGCGACGTCATCTATGTCTATTGTTTATAACATCCTGAAGAAACCATGATGGCGAAACGTTGGTGTAAATACATGACAAAGATTATTTCATGTTAGTGTTGATTTACTATACACACTTATCAACCAATTCAATGAAATTTTGTTGGAGTTATGACTCTTTGCAACTTCTAGCCAGTTAATAGCATATCTTTAGAACCACGTATGCTGATATTTTGAAATTTCATATATGGATTCCTCATAGAAATAGGTGACACGATTGTTTTCCTTATCCGAGTTATCCCCACTTTTAGATTTATTTCCTTTTTTATAAAATAGCATTGAAATCTCGTTTCCAAGATATCTAAAAAAATGTGCACAACACCACCGACAATTTTTATTTGACTTTTACTAACGTTTTTATTGTTGTGCATTATACTTATGCCGATTGCTTAGGTTATAACACAGTATAAGAATAGAAGTTCAATCCCAGGCTTAAACCACGGATATTTGTCTAAATCGCGACGGAGGTAAGGGCGAGAAATGTGGCCACGTAAAAGCGATTTAAGCCCCCCGATGGAATTCGTTTCACTGACCATTCCAAGGCGGTTCTTCTGTCCCGGTTTATTTTTCTTATCGTTTGTCCTTGAGTGTTTGTGTAGCTTATATTATTTTATTTTGGATAGCCTATTGGCCATTTTGTGGGAAAGTAACTGTCCTTTTGGCTTTCCACTGTTGGTGTTTCCGTTGGGGTCTGTCGATTCATTTTTGTGCTTCTTTCCCTGTCTTGATCGGAGCTGTGGGTTAATTGTATCGATTCCTGATCATGACCTTCACTTCTATTTTCTTTACACGACAACAAGTCCGTGAAACGAAGACCCCTCTAAACCCCACTTTATATAGAGAAAATGGGGATTACAAGGGTATACATTATATGCCTTATTTTTGCTCAAACACATAGATTGTGGGTACTCGTAAGAACCCCCACATTGAGACAGTTCTAACGAGCACCCAAAATCTAAGCTGAAAGAAAATATATGAAAGATATATCATTTTTACCGAATATTTGGTATTTATGACGCCATGTTGGGCGCCATTATGTCACATGGACATGTTCCTAATGTTTGGTGTGGAAGACAAAGACAGGTAGGTCTAGAATAAAACGCCTGCCACTGTATCTAATCACAGTATTGGCAAGCCGACCATTTTGTCCATAACAATAACACAACCGTGCGAAATAGTACATTTTTTCACATCTCCAAAATGGTTAATTTTCTGATGAAAATCCGTGATATTTTTCTTGTTTATACTGCAAACATAGGTTGTGGGTGCTCGTAAGAACCGCCTCAATGAGGCGGTTCTAACGAGTACCCACAACCTATGTCTCGGAGCAGAGATAAGAAAAAATGTATACCCTGTAAACCCAAGTTTTCTCTATATAAAGTTGGCTTTAGTGGGGTGTTCAGTCCACGGACTTGTTCACGTGATGTAAATATCCATAGCAATCTCCTGGAAGCAATCTAGCAACACTATAATTAGACTGACCGAGCACGCTAGCGTCGATGTTCCAAATATAGAACTAATGGGTAGTGCGCTTTAAAGATTATTGAGGACTATCATTTCATTACTTTTAGATAATATTATGTAGCCCTCAGTGGTGACTGAAGAGAAGTACTCTGTCTTCAACAGGTAAGGGGCCTCCTTGGGGAACATCAATAGTTTATTAACTGTTGACTAGATTGTACCATATTGATTTCCCCCTTAAGTGCCTCAGTCAGGGAATTCAACAAGAGCTAAGAATCACCCTGTATAAGGCCGCCTTCTGATCTGACAAAGACAGGATATCACCAGGGGCAATAAAACAATTATGAACACACGATGTGTCCTACTGTTACAAGAATAAATGCCTTTAAGGATCAAACAAGAATGCCGTGATGCTCATTATCTTTCAGGAACCCCAGATACTACATCGACCACAGATACTTCCACATCTTCAGCAGGAACAGTTAATGGACAAACAACAACGGTAGGTATTCGAAACACATTTTGTTTCTTCTGAAGAGTCTACATAAAACGCGATTGTCAGTTTCCAGTTTTAAATGAGTTCCGAAAGCAATCCTCATAACCTTATTTTCGCATCCATTACGAAAACACACCTATACATATACATTGCAAACTGTACCGCCAAAAATGAAGTTTTATATGAAAACTTGTGATATTTATCCCCACGCTTTTAAAGAAAGCGTTGGGGATATTGTAAACGCCTCCGTCCGTCTGTCCGACTGTACGTCCGTCCGTCACGCTATCTTCTCCTTAACTGCTATTCAGAATGAAACCCAATTTGGTACATTGCTTCCTTACAGGATGAGAGCGTGCGAGAGCAACATTAAGATTGACTCCGCCCACAGGGGGAGAAAGCGTGGGGATTTGCGATGGCTAGCCATCGACTGTTCGCTCTAGTTTTCATATTTCTCCTCAAAATATTTATATTGTGAGCAGAAATAAGAAAAAATAGATTTACCCCTGTAAACTCAAGTTTTATTATATAAAAGTGGGGTTCAAGGGGGTCAAAATTATATAGGTGTGTTTTTGTGATGACTGTAATTGGTGTAAATTGTCCGGGTTTTTTTTCGGGTTTTTTTGCGAAAAAAAAAACATATTGCAGTACTTCATTATAGTGGAGTTTAGTTTTATTTCTTTCAATGGGAATGGGACTACCTTCAGAGGAGGCGACTTCTGCAAAATCATTTTGTCTCCCATGTCAGTAGGGCGAGTTGAAGCCAAAATATATTATGGATTCATTTAACATGTGCGCTAACATTATGAAAACATGCCTATATAATTTTGACCCACTTAAACCCTACCTTTTTACAATAAAACCGGGTTTTACCGTGGTAGTCATTATCTGTTTCTTATTTCTGCACCAAAACATAGATTGTGGGTACTCGTTAGAACCGCCATGCAATTTATATCTGAAAATTTGTATTTTTGGGTGGTAATATTTTGAGTTTATTTGAATAGGTGTGTTTTCGTAATGATATATAAATTTTCAAGGTGTGTGTGTTTGTCACAATATTTTGAGTTGAATACCAGATATTGAGATCTGGGCACTAGTTTTGTCATGGTCAGTTGAGCATACAATGTGTCATACACATAAATTTTAAGATTCTAAAACCTGTCCTTCTTTGATCAGTTTAGTTCATGTGCCTCAGATTTAAAAAGCAATTATGTTTCGTTTTTACAAAATATAGCAAGAACTTCCAGACTGAAGTGAGTTCTATAGCCACGAGACTAGATTATTATTGTCATTATATTATAATTATTACGAAAACATTCCCATGCCAATACGTTGTAAGTGTTATTGCTGAAAAAATAAATATTTTAAGATGAAAAATTGTGATCTTTTTTTATTTCTGCTCAAAATATAGATTATGGGTACTCGTTAGAACCGCCTCGATGAGGCGGTTCTAACGAGTACCCACAATCTATATTTTAGAGCAAAAATAAGAAAAATAAGGTTTACCCCTGTAAACCCCAGTTGTACTATATAAAAGTGGGGTTCCTTAATCAGGGTTATCGGTACCATAAACTACGCAAAGCCTTTTCAAAATTTTATAGACGCCATTCTGATTTAATTTCAAAATTCAATATTGGACTTAAATCTCTTCTGCAACAAGGTCTATCGGAACCCGAATTTTATGGTGACTTAGTATATAAATTCAGAAAAATATATAACCGCAATGACTTCAGCACCCAATTTCGTAAAATCATTCTTCGATATAAAAAGATTGGGTACAACATGGATATTATACGACAGACTGCATGCATGGTAGTTAACCCAATCACGGTTGGCAGCTTTGCTTCCCTCTTTAATTGCACGCCGGTGGGTCAGGCCTCAGATTCCATGACGGCTCCAACGTAAAGGCTTATTGAAAATTAAAGAGATAATGTTGGTTGGTGCCTGATGCTCTGTCTCTGGTCGGGCTCATCGGAGTCTAACTGTTGGTTTTCTTTTGCTCCAGCATTTCAGTGGTTTCTTGCTGTCGAGTCCTCACCGTTGTCTCACCTCTGTGGTTCTTTGATTTCTGTGTTCACGGAGATGTTGCACTGATGAGTTAGGAGGCCTTCATGCGGACTGAACAAATTTTTTGTCTAAATCGCGACGGAAGTAAGGGCGAGGATTGTGGCCACGTAAAATCGATTTAAGCCCCCCAGTGGAAATCTTCCACTGACCGTTCCAAGGCGGCTCTTCTGTGGCGATTTATTTATGTTGTTGTTTGTTACTTACTGTGTGTATCACTTGTGTCTTTTAATTTTGGATGGCCATATGGCCATTTTGTGGGAAAGTAACTGTCCATATGGATGGCCGGCCTCAGTGGCTCAGTCGGATGCGCGTCTGACTGGTGATCAGGAGGACGCGGGTTCGACTCCCGCCGGGGTCGGCAACATTCTTTCGTGGAGATTGATCATGAAATCTTTTCTACGGTCATTCTCTCCCTTCCGCTGATTCAAGAAGGGCAGTTGTCAGTTTCTGGCGAAAGAATGTGCACTGTACTGGTTAACCGCTTACGTATAAGCCTGCCCAGGAAAGTGTTGTTAGGTAAACTGACCGGCTCAAAAATGACCTAAATAGTGTTGACTGGGCCGTAAAACTCCAATACAAACAAACAAACAAAACTGTCCATATGGCCTTCCTTTGTTTAGGTTTCCATTATGGTCTGGTCGCTTAATGTTTGTATTTCTTTCCCTTTGGTGTCTTTTATGGATGGAGTAAGTTAATTGTATCAATTCCTGATCTTTGTTTTACCTCTACTTTTCAATGGGGTCAAAATTATAAAGGTGTGTTTTCGTGATGGTAATGCACGCCACAAAATTGCTAAAGAATATTTGACACATGTACACAGTTAAAAAGGGATGTACACCTACGATAGATTAGAAGTACAAGTTTCTAGACAAAAGTACAATTGGAATACATAGCCATCTCAAGCCACCCAAAATAGCAGAAAGACTGAATAGATGGTACATCCACATTAATCACATCACGTTATCAAGTCCATGAAATCAACTCCCCAATAAAACCCATGTTATAAAGGGAAAGCTGGAGGTTACGTGTGTGTGTGTGGGGGGGGGGGGGCGTTTAAATTAATTTCATAATTTCTGCTACAAGACATACATTGCTGGTACTCGTTACAACCGCCTTCACGCGGTGGTTCTAATGAGTATCAATAACCTGTGTTTCGGGTATAAATAAGAAAACTGTCACTGCTTTTATCAGAAAAAAGACATTTCCGGACATGAAAGAATGCACTAGTTCATACGGATGTGTTTTAATCACTAAAATAATTAACCCTTATCTTGCTGAATATTCATTTAAGCCACACCCATTTCTGTCTATCAACCAATCAAATTACTTGATGTAATTTATTGCTACAAATTCATAAACTGAATGCCAAGCAGTGTAGATCCTGATCAGATGGCTGATCTGGATCTACACTGTTTGCAAAGATAGGGGTTGTCGGTAACAGCAAGATAAGGGTTAACATATAAAAAGAAAGAAACTGCAAATGAACGAACGCCTTGTGGCTGACATATTTTTGTAATTTATGTCTGATTATTTATCGGGTTGTTCCTTGGTATTTGGCAATTTATATATATGCCATAATTATGTTAATTAACTATGAAAGAACAAGAAGAGGTTAGACCGACTGAACAAGAAACTGCAGAGAAAGAAACTCAAGGAAATGAGAAGAAAACAGAAAAATAAGGACAAGGCTGCCCAGAAGTTGCTAAAACAAAAACCACGGATGGGGCAAAGGAAGAAAAATAAGGAAATGAAAATGCAGCAACGACTTGCTGCAAAGAAGCTGAAGCAGCAGCTGAAGCAACTCAGGAAAGCGAAAAAAATGCAGAGGAAAATGAACAAAACATCAAAATAAATGGCGCGTAAGTCAAGCTGTCAGCTTGGAATTGTTACACTACTAGGCATTTGTGCATCTTTCATAAATGGCGAAGCTGTAGCTGGTTATTTTGGTCAAAGTGTCGGAATGGGAATTTGCTTTTGGCATAATGTATGTTGTCATATTATCATATTCAAAACTGTAACTCCTTGGTCATTTTTTCATCTCGGGATGGGGATCTTGTTACATACATCTAGTTTTGTTTAGTGGCATGGCATTTGGAATTGAACTCTTATTTATAAGCATTACGAAAAAACGCCTATACAAATGCATTGTAAACCTTACCGCCGAAAAAAAAACCCGAAAAATTTTAGATGAAAAATTTTGATATTTTTCTTATATCTGCTCAAAATATAGTTTGAGGGTACTCATTAGACCCGCCTCATCGAGGCAGTTCTAACGTGTACCTACAATCTATATTTTAGAGCAGAAATAAGAAAAATTGGGTTTACCCCTAAAACCCCAGTTTTACTATATAAAAGTGGGGTTCAAGTGGGTCAAAATCATATAGGCGTGTTTTTTGTGTTGGTAATCAATGCATGACCAAAATTCTTTATATATCTTTCAAATTATCTTCTTAAGTTTCTGAATTCAGGCTAAGCATTTTTTCACTGATACAGGTACGTACTTATATAGAATGATTACATTTAAAGGAGCCATTATCGTAATGCATTTCTAGCGTATTTTTCAAACTAAGTCTAATTTTGTTTAGTGGCATGGCATTTTGAATTGAACTCTTATTTAAAAGCATTACTTGAAAATGCCTATACAAATGCATTGTAAACCTTACCCCGAAAAAAGACGAAAAATTTAAGAAGAAAAAATTTTGATATTATTCTTATATCTGCTCAAAATATAGATTTTTGGTACTCATTAGAACCGCCTCATCGAGGCGGTTCTAACGAGTATCCACAATCTATATTTTAGAGCAGAAATACGAAAAATAAGGTATACCCCCGAAAACCCAAGTGTACTATATAAAAGTGGGGTTCTAGGGGGTCAAAATTATATAGGTGTGTTTCGTGATGTTCTGGATTCTGGCTAAGCATTTTTTTAACTGATACAGGTACGCACTTATACAGAATGATTACCTTTAAAGGAGCCATTATCGCAATGCATTTCTAACGTATTTTTCAAACTAAGTCTATATACCAGAACGAATGGCGTCCGTTGCCAAGTGGTTATGCGTACGGACTCTTAAACAGAAGGTCTCTCAGCACTGTTGTGGGTTTAAGCCTCACTTCGATCATTTGTGAGAGGTCAAGTTCTGCAACACAAGTTCATGTGTCCTTTCGCTGGGTACTCAGATTTTCGTCTACCTCTAATCAACGATCGGCTCAATATAAATGACTTAATCTTGAAAAGTTAAAGCCACGATAACACTAGTAAGAAAAGGTCACTTAGGAAAGGCCACAATTCAAGAACGCAGCCGTCTCAAGTCACCTACAGAAAGTGACACAGATATGCGTCTTTTACCTTTTACGAGCTGTGTTCAATAAATAATGCAGATTTGATGATTAAAACTGCTATTAATTTATGTTATTTGATCACAAAGAATATTTATATTGATAGTAGCTAAGTGGTTTTCAGTTTGTGGATAAAAAAAAACGTTTATTTTTGTCTGAAGGTTGAAGTCATTTTCGTGGTAACATATTACGTCAGTTGCTTTTCATGTCTGACGTCTTAATATTTATGGCCCAATTTCAACAGTCAGAGCTTCATTAAGGACTAATTATTCAACAATATGAAACGCTTCTGTGGCTTGAGTTTATATTTCATTAAAAACTCTGTTTTTAAATAAAAATAATACAATAAAACGGCAAAATATTAAATATCTTTCTTAATTTCTGGTGTTCTGTTACGTGTAGTGTATGTCAAATATTATGTAACGATTGTCGGCTTAATTGTATGTGTATGCAAAATTAATAGAGATACGTAAGTTTGTCATCATTAAATATATAAAAAAGCAATTTATTATGAAGTGTTGAAAATGAGCAAATTCTCACCAAGATGGAAGTATTTTTCGGGTTTGCTTTTTCCTGTAGTGCTAAAACATGTCAGTTATCAACCATATGTTTGATGCATAGTTACGGCTTGTATCACATTCTCTGATCAACCACAATCTGCGCATGTCATATTCTTCGAAGATTGACCTGTCTACTCTGACACATCACTGTTCTGCAGAGGATAGATATTACTACGCGATTCGTAAAAAGTAACAAGCTGACAATGCATGAAATTTTTTTCCACATTAAGAAAACATGCCTATATAAATACATTGTAAATTTTACCCGCCGAAAAACTGAAAATTTTGTGATGAAAAATTGTGATGTTTTTCTTATTTCTGCTCAAAAATCTAACGGGTACCCACAATCTATTGTTTTGAGCAGAATTAAGAAAAATAATGTATACCCATGCAAACCCCAGCTTTGCTATATAAAAGTAGGATTCAAGGGGGTCAAAACTATATAGGTGTGTTTCGTGATGAATTTGCAAAAATAATCAGACTTGTTTTTTTTGTGTATGAATTTTTACCTGCGATAAATGCCTTACAATTTTGATTCGAAAAACAACATGATTTGCCTTCATTTATCAGACGCTAATCTGGGCTAATTCAGTACTAAGTCATTTAGACAAATTGTGGGTATTCCGATGGGTACGAATTGCGCACCTCTTGTGGCTGATCTGTTCTTGTATTGTTATGAAAGAGACTTCATGTTGTCGCTTTCCATTGATAACCAATCTGAAATTAGTGAAGCTTTCAGATCTACTTCTAGATATTTAGATGATTTATTAAATATTGACAATACTTACTTTGATGGTTTGAGCAGTCAGATTTATCCCCTAGAACTTCAGTAAAACAAGGCAAGTTCCTCTGATACCGAGGCCCCCTTTTTGGATTTACATTTATCTATTGTAGATGGATTTGTTTTTTGCAAAAATTATGATTAACGTGATGATTTTTATTTCGAGATTGTAAATTTTCCTTATTTGGACGGTGATGTTCCTCGTGCGACATCGTACGGGGTTTATATTTCGCAGTTAATTCGATTCGCTAGAGTGTCTAGTCATGTATCCGACTTCAACACTCGTAATAAATTATTAACCGCTAAACTTCTTAATCAGGGGTATCGTTATCATCAGCTGTGTAAAGCCTTTTCTAAGTTTTATAGACGTCATTCTGATTTGGTTTCAAAATTCAATGTTGGACTTAAAACACTTCTGCAACATGGCCTATCGGAACCCGAATTCTATGGTGACTTAGCATTTAAATTTAGAAAAATACATGCTTGTAATGACTTTAGTACCCAATTTCGTAAAATCGTTCGTCTATATATAAAGATTGGGTACAACATAAATGTTATAAAACAGACTGCATGCATGGTGGTTAACCCAATCACGGTTGGCAACTTTGCTTCCCTCTTTGATTGCACACCGGTGGGTCGGGCGGTTCAAGCGTAAAAGCATAAATGGAATTTTATTTTATTTTAGTACTCTTTATGTTGGTTGGCGCCTGATGCTCTGTCTTTGATCGGGTCCCTCTGAGTCTAACTGTTGGTTTTCTTTTGCTCCAGCAATTCTGTTGTTGTATGCTGTCGAGTCCTCAACCTTGTTTCATCTCTGTAGTTTTTTTATTTGTATGTTCTCGGAGATGTTACACTGATGAGTTAGGAAGCTTTCATGCGGACTAAACAAAATTAGTGTATACCGCGACAGAGATAAGGGCGAGGATGGATTATGGCCATTTAAAATCGATTTAAGCCCCCCCCCCACCCAGTGGAATTCTTTCCACTGACCCCCAGTGGAATTCTTTCCATTGACCCTTCCAAGGTGATTCTTCTGTGGCGGTTTATTTATGTTGCTGTTTGTTACTTACTGTGAGTATCACTTGTGTCTTTTTTTATTTTTGATGGCCATTTGGCCATTTTGTGGGTAAGTAACCGTCCTTATGGCTTTCCTTTGTTTAGGTTTCCATTATGGTCTGGTCCTTCATGTTTGTGTTTCTTTCCCTTTGGTGTCTTTGATGGGTGGAGTAAGTTAATTGAAGCGATTCCTGATCTTTGTTTTACTTCTACTTTGGAGAATTAGATTGGGCTGCATGGTGCTTCCACCCAGATCTGAAATCAAACGCCAATGAGTATTGGTAAATCACTTAGACACGGCGGCATGATGCTTCCACGCAGAGCTGAAACCGACCGCCAATTAGTATTGGGAAATCGCTTAGACTGGGTGGCATGATGTTTCCACACGCAGAGCTGAAGCCAACCGCCAATGAGTATTGGTAAATTGCTTAGACTGGGCGGCATGATGCTTCCACCCAGAGCTGAAACCAACCGCCAATGAGAATTGGTAAATCGCTTAGATTGGGCGGTATGATACTTCCACGCAGAGCTGAAACCGATCGCACACGACTGCTGGTAAACCGCCTAGAGGATCTAAGCCTGCCCAGGCAAAGCGGTAGGAGTTGGGCCGTCCATGCTTAAAAATCCCATTGGTTTTATTGGACGACAGGGCTTAAGATGTCATTTGTTGTCAATAATGGGTAAGAGGCCC
Source organism: Lucinisca nassula (assembly GCA_963580285.1). Classification (NCBI taxonomy): domain Eukaryota; kingdom Metazoa; phylum Mollusca; class Bivalvia; order Lucinida; family Lucinidae; genus Lucinisca; species Lucinisca nassula. The sequence goes on along the minus strand of OY757024.1, from coordinate 104,320,776 downwards.
ACAAAATCGGAAGCAATGTCTCCAAAAAGACCTATACAGTGTTGACTGGGACGCTAAACCTCATATCAAACAAACTAGAAACTCTCTGACTGCCTAGGCTAAGTGGTTAGAATCGGACTGGAAACTTAGCATTTTAAAACTAGTGAATAAACGCATTTCTTTCTATTCTCAAAATACTAACTTATTACCTCCTAAGCCCAAGACGTCTTTACGTCATCTTAAACTAGGTATTCAAGAATTTCATAAGAAGTTTGTTTTGGCCCCTGCAGACAAGGCCGCTAACAACGTCGTCGTTGTGTGACGGCTCCACTATGTTAACACGCTTAAGCAGGAGCTTGGTGGTTCCAAGGCCTATGAACTTCAGCCTTTAGCTGAAGAGAGAGCTATAGTAGATAAACATGTTTGTCTTTCAGCCACCAAGTTTGCTGTGTGTGTAAACGAAGGCCAAGACAAGCTTCCTACGCTATACTGGTTACCAAAACTTCATAAAAAACCTTACAAAGCACGGTTTATTGCAAATTCTAGCTCTTGCACTACCACTCAACTTTCTAAATTATTAACTTCCTGTCTTACTGCTATTAAAACGCATGTAATTAAATATTGTGATAAAGTCTTTGAAAGATCAGGAAGAAATCTGTTTCGGTCTATAAAAAATTCGAATGAGGTTTTAAATAAATTGAAATCTAGACATTTTCGTGCTTCTAGTCTGTCTACCTACGATTTTTCCACTCTTTACACTACACTTCCTCATAATCTTATAAAAGAAAAGCTTAATGATTTAATTGAATGGGCTTTTCACAGAGAAGATTCTCCCTATCTTGCATGTAATGTCAGAAATGCATTTTTCACTTCTAAAGAGCATAAGAATTATACACTTTGGTCATGTCAGAAAGTGTGTGATGCCCTCACCTTTCTACTTGACAATATTTATATTAGATTCGGGACTAAGTTATTTAGACAAATTGTGGGTATTCCGATGGGTACTAATTGCGCACCTCTTGTGGCTGATCTGTTCTTGTATTGTTATGAAAGAAACTTCATTTTGTCGCTTTCCATTGATAACCAATTTGAAATTATTGAAGCTTTTAGCTCTACTTCTAGATATTTAGATGATTTATTAAATATTGATAATACCTATTTTGATGGTTTGATCAGTCAGATTTACCCCCTAGAACTTCAGTTAAATAAAGCAAATTCGTCTGATACCGAGGCCCCGTTTTTGGATATACATCTATCTATTGTAGATGGATTTGATTCGTGCAAAATTTATGACAAACGCGATGACTTTGATTTTGAGATTGTAAATTTTCCTTTTTTGGATGGTGATGTTCCTCGTGCGCCATCCTATGGCGTTTATATTTCGCAATTAATTCGATTTGCTAGAGTGTGTAGTCATGTAACTGACTTCAACTCTCGTAATAAATTATTAACGGCTAAACTCCTTAATCAGGGTTATCCGTACCATAAACTACGCAAAGCCTTTTCAAAATTTTATAGACGCCATTCTGATTTAATTTCAAAATTCAATATCTGACTTAAATCTCTTCTGCAACAAGGTCCAACGGAACCCGAATTTTATGGTGACTTAGTATATAAATTTAGAAAAATATATAACCGCAATGACTTCAGCACCCAATTTCGTAAAATCATTCTTCGATATAAAAAGATTAAGTACAACATGGATATTATACGACAGACTGCATGCATGGTAGTTAACCCAATCACGGTTGGCAACTTTGCTTCCCTCTTTAATTGCACGCCGGTGGGTCAGGCCTCAGATTCCATGACGGCTCCAACGTAAAGGCTTATTGAAAATTAGAGAGATAATGTTGGTTGGTGCCTGATGCTCTGTCTCTGGTCGGGCTCATCGGAGTCTAACTGTTGGTTTTCTTTTGCTCCAGCATTTCAGTGGTTTCTTGCTGTCAAGTCCTCACCGTTGTCTCACCTCTGTGGTTCTTTGATTTTTGTGTTCACGGAGATGTTGCACTGATGAGTTAGGAGGCCTTCATGCGGACTGAACAAATTATTTGTCTAAATCGCGACGGAAGTAAGGGCGAGGATTGTGGCCACGTAAAATCGATTTAAGCCCCCCAGTGGAAATCTTCCACTGACCGTTCCAAGGCGGCTCTTCTGTGGCGATTTATTTATGTTGTTGTTTGTTACTTACTGTGTGTATCACTTGTGTCTTTTGGTTTTGGATGGCCATATGGCCATTTTGTGGGAAAGTAACTGTCCTTATGGCCTTCCTTTGTTTAGGTTTCCATTATGGTCTGGTCGCTTAATGTTTGTATTTCTTTCCCTTTGGTGTCTTTTATGGGTGGAGTAAGTTAATTGTATCAATTCCTGATCTTTGTTTTACTTCTACTTTTCATGCATATTAACCCTATTGGTTTCATTGGGCTGCAGGGCTTGAGATGTCATTTCATCTCAAAGTCCAGTAAAAGTCTCATAAAAATTGGAAGCAACGTCTCCGAAATGACATTAATATTGTTGGCGGGGACATTGAACCTCAGATCAAGCAAAAACACATGATGATACATATTTTTGAAATATAGAATAGAAGTAGAGGCAATGATTATGAATCGATACAATTGAAAACTGGAATTTTCCTTGGCGAGTACATGAAATGGTAGTTACCCAGAATCCCGTATACGATAAATCCGTGCAGAGCAACACCTGATGACGACATTGATGCTTGGCGGACAAGTAGATTTTTAGTTACAAGACTTTAAAAGCAGCCCCCGCCCATCGGGACTTGAAGAAATAGATGGGCTGCATGATGCTTCCACGCAGAGCTGAAATCCAACCGCAGACGAGTACTGGTAAACCGCTTAGAGGATCTAAGCCTGCCCAGGCAAAGCGATGTTAGTCGGACCCGTCCGTGCTTATAAACCCTATTGTTTCACGTGACGTTATTGTTATGAGACGTCGGCATATACAACGCCTAAACGTAACGGCATCAAAGAAAGGTTTCCGATATTGAGTGAGACTAGAACAATTGTTACTTGGATTGTCTATCTTTGTATGTTTATAGCTATACAATAATTTAAAATGCGTATGCCTTGTGGAATTGACAGAACCGTCTTTGATTGTTCTTTAAACGAATGTATGACAATTCACTAGAATATCGTGGAAGGTGCACCAAAATTTAAAACCTACAAACTCAGTTGCAAGTAAAAGCAAAGGTAATGATAATACAAAAACCTAACACCTTCCACTCAAGATCATCACGAGAACACACCTATATAACTTTGACCCCCTTGAACCCTACTTTAATGTAGTAAAACTGTAGTTAACAGGGGAAAAACCTTATTTTTCTTATTTCTGTTCTAAATTATAGATTATGGGTTAGAACCGCCTCGATTAACGTGTAACCCACAAACTGTATTTTGAGCAGAAATGAGAAAAATATAATCGAGGCGGTTCTAACGTGTACCCACAAACTCTATTTTGAGCAGAAATAAGAAAAATATCACAAATTTTCATCTGAAAGATTTCATTTTTGGTAGTAAAATTAATTTGTATAGGCGTGTTTTCGAAATGCAAGGGCACCATAATTACAACATTACAAGCAGAAAGCCAAAATACAGTTTCTTTTTCCAAATTATGACCGAATCGCTATCCAATATATATGATATTACCAGGACAACCACGCAAAGACAAATAATGAGAATAATAAAGAAACCCAACCTTGGAACGGTTAGTTACAATTTAACTGAGGGGCTTCCATTTTACATGACCCCAAACCTCGATCTTCTTTCCGCCGTGGTTTACACTAAGGATTCGCAAATAGCGGCGATATTATAATTAAAATATTGCAAGTAGACAGCCAAAAGCAGTTTTCCTCCCAAAAATGAGCAAACATCTATCCAAATAAAAATACTACCAGGACATACATGCAAAGACATAAAATGACAATTATAACCGCCAACTGAATCACCAACGGTCAGTAAAATTTATTGGGGGTTATAATCTATTCCTCGTCCTTTGCCCTGTCCTGGTTTACACAAGCAGTCTGTTCAGTCAGGTGAACCTTCAGTCTACCGACGATCACCTTTGAACAACTTCAAAGCACCAGCTCTGACTATTGAGCGAAAGAAACTGGATTGGAAAGTAGAAGTAAAACAAAGATCAGGAATTGATACAATTAACTTACTCCATCCATAAAAGACACCAAAGGGAAAGAAATACAAACATTAAGCGACCAGACCATAATGGAAACCTAAACAAAGGAAGGCCATATGGACAGTTACTTTCCCAACAAAATGGCCATATGGCCATCCAAAATTAAAAGACACAAGTGATACACACAGTAAGTAACAAACAACAACATAAATAAATCGGCCCTGAATTAGTAACACTAAAATGAATGAATGAATATTCGATAATGGAATTATTTTTGTTGGTTTATACCGGCACACTGTTGTGTTCGTTTCTTTCCTGAATTTTGAAACGTTTTTGCCCTTCCCTTTAACAATACATTAGCCTGACGTTCCCACCAAAGGCCTACTGCATTCCGTTTTTACCTTATCTGAGCACGATGTGCACAAGGTGAGCTATTGCGGTCGCACTCTGTCCGTCGTACGTCCGTCGTCAACATATATCTTGGCAATCTCTATAGGCCACAATTATATCCAATCTTTATAAACTCTTCCGAAATGTTTGTCCGATTTATATCTTGGTCAAATTCAAATGTGGGTCCTTTCGGGTAAAATCTAGGTCACTGCGTAGAATTTCATTAAAAAACTTACGTGCATCTAGACGCCACAGTTTTGCTTCAAACTTTATGATCAATTTTTGTATCTGTCTTCTCTCTCCTCCAAGGTTGATCGAAAACACTTCTACAACTGGTATTTGTTCTGCTCTATCACAAGGATACAGTAATGTCCATATAAAGTAAGATTTGGCGCAACGTCTTTCCCAAAACTTTTTCGCAAGAGTCATTTACCAGATCAAGCTTTACGCCTGCTAGTTGCATTGCACTTCGGGGTGAAAGTAATGGGAGATCTGACTCGACCACATCTGATATGACTGCCACCTCTTTTACAGCTAGTGTTGCTTGAAGATGATATCCACGTTTAGAATTCAGACCAATGATATCCACGTTTAGAATTCAGACTGCCACAAAATTTAATGTTTTCTCACCTATTGTCCGCCTGACGTTCTTCTTGTCACACCCATCCAGTGAGTTAATGCAACTGTCCAGCCAGTTCTCACCACAACCAGTGCTGCTGCAGGCACTATCTAGGACTGCACAATTGTAAGCGTCGATCCCTAAATGATGTATCTCCTCTTTGTTGTACCCCGTAAATAAGACAACATTCTCCTCTTCTACCACATTAAATACTCTCATATTCTCCCGGCGGAAACTCCGCCATAAGGTGCCCGTAAGACGCGCACGATTTGCAAATTAGTGTCTCACCATTAGGGCCTATGGGATTCATTCTTCTCCCAAAGTCTTGTCCAATACTCCATCGTCCTCCACCACGTCTGTAGCCTCCGCCTTTTCCCGTCTTTATTACCTTTTTAGCTTGGCTTTGCTTAACAAACCCAGCAGCAAGTAAAGCTTCTTTGTTTCCTGCTAGGAATCATGGCTCTAAGTTTATACTTGATCCCAGGCTGACTTTCCCTCCTGTAATGTCTCCCTTACACTTCTTAAGTGACGGCTTGGTCTCATCATAAAGTGTTCCTTTATTTTCATAGTTAATACAAGTTGGAACAAGAAAGTTTTCTTCTTTGCTTATGTAGCTTTACTGAGAAACTTGAAAGCTAAAATATGTGACGGTAGTTTCCTATCCAGTTTCTCTATTTTACTGTACATAAAGTCAAATGTGGCAGTATATTTGCGATACTTTGGCCATTATCCCTCTAAAATTCCTCAAACTACTTGAGTTTCCCGAATCTAACACTCATCTCATCCTTCAATAAGTTACTGTCAAGAAACTTTATAAGGATATCAAGACCATCATGTCTCTTAAAGTAATCCAGTCCAATCTAGTTGAATTTTATTCTTTTCTTCTTCTGGAAAGGGATAAGGCAATTGCAACACCCTGCTTGTCTTTATTCAGATCTGTTGCCTCAGGTCATGCCAATATTTTTGTTTGTGCAACTCATAAGGCACTGAAGTCAAATTTGGTGGGTTGATTTTTGTAGCCATTTTTCTTCTCTCTCCCTCTCTCTGTCACTCTCTCTCTCTCTCTCTCAAATATAAAGAAATGTCCCTATTAGTCACACGTCAATTAACTTACTATATAACTTTCATGTATCCATTGTTGATTCACTCTACTACGATTAAAACACCATATAACACCTCCAAGTGACAGCATACACATTTATAAACATCAGTGGCTGACTTCACATCGCTACATGACGTAACTTCGTTTCTATGACCATTATGACATCACAGAAAGTTATAAAGTAATTGTCACTCTAAAATTAAAGAATACATGATTACATAGTGATGTCCCTCATCACAGAGTTACTTCCCTTGATATAACTTAAGTGTAATTAACATCTAGATTAAATATGGGTCATATTGAATACAAAATAATGTCGTCAAGTCAAATTTCTTCACAAATTAACCTCTCTCTAAGGTCCACGCGTTTACTTCATTCTTCATTGCTTCCACTTCTATTTCACATAACTTTACCAGATTATGTGATTTGATGTTGTCTTGAACAAATTCGAATATGGGTCAAATCAAGCTGAAACTATGTCACTAGGCTAGATCTTTTTTATTCACTAGAGGTTACTGTTTTGCATAAATCTTCACGAAACGTTATCAGACTGTTTGTCTTGATGATAAATCGAATGAGCTTGATTATGGATAATGTCATATAAATGTTAGGTCATCGGGTCCAATTTCTTTGAAACCGTGTTCTCTCAATCGAGGTTATAATCTTGCATCAATCTCCACGAAGCTTTACGCGATTGTTTGTTTTTATAAGATCGAAGTCATGTTGGAAGAATGGACGAAGTTGGAATATGGTTTATGTCAGGTCAAACTCTTTGTCACAATGTCTAATTTCTTAAAAGCCATTTGTGTACTCTAGAAGCAAAAATGACTTTGGTGATTAAGGGCCATCTTGGCCCTTCTTGTCTTTACAAATAAGATATATATTTACACACAGTTTACCCGTTTTCTCTGTTACTGTGCCGCTAAACCAAAACATGTCAATATTTATACTCGTAAATGCTTAATTTTCACATTGTTTGGACCTAATAGTATAAGATGGACACTCATGTTTGTTTATTAATCATTGATGTAAATACTAGCAACTGTTAACTTTATAGGTATTAATTTCAGACAAGACTGTGATGTTTATGTATTAATAAAATGTCATTAAGATGACGTTCATTAATGACAAAAACCACCTCAAACGTCCCGGAACGAGATGTCTGACGAGCCTTTACCTTTCCTGCATCAAACGCTACATTGATGAAAAAACAATAGAACAAAGTCGAAAATAAGTATTTTGAACTGCTTTGTCTGAAATTATAAGTTATTGGTACGTTTTTTTTATTAATCGGTTGTTGCAGCTTCAGTAACAGTTATTACTTTTTAGCTTTATTTCAGGACCATGCCAGTTTGTGTTTTATGGCGGAAACTAATCTCACGATTAAGACTGGCACGATAAATCTGATAATCGATTAATCGATCGATAAATTCCACAAAAATGATTATCAGTACTGATTTGCTTGTAATCGATTATTTGATTAGTGCAATGTACTACCCAAATTTGTGCCGAAAATAGCTGGATCAGTAGCAAACAGTGCAGACCCTGATGAGACGCCGCATTTTGCGGCGTCTCATCTGGGTCTACACTGTTTGCTCAAGCCTGCCTGTTCAAATATACTGAAGGTAAAGTACAACATATGCTAAGAGTCAGGCTCAGACAAAGCCAGACAGGTAAAATTATTATCAAATTTTCAGTGATTACTAATCGATTATAGATCACAATGTCAGGACTGATAACCGATTATCTTTTCAGCTCCGATTAGCCAGCCCTACTTACGATATAATCTCATTTGATTTCAGACTCAGTCTCCGACAACAACATCGGCGACTGCAAGTCAAGGATCGCGCTCAGTCGGTAATGTAGTAACATTTGAACCTGCACTTTGCCTTCCTAGTATTAGTCCGCTTTATCTACTTTCGTCAGCATGTGCACAATATGTATCAGCGCACTTTGCTTGCAAAGAATTCTGTCAGCATATATATTTTCTACTTTTCATGCTTTCAGCAGAACGTCCAAAGCATTTGTCATACATTTTTGTAGCACTGAGAAAAGAAAATCTACTTAAATAGTTTGAATTAACGACTTGCATTTATGCAGATTTACACCCACACGAAAATCATAAATATATAGCGGAAGGGACACACTTTAAAGGGAACAGTTGAACTCTAAAAACTCGATCATCCGTTTCGTTGTCTGGTACATGTAGTTACTTGGAAAGTCATTGTTGCAAACAACGTGGACAAGTTCAGAGTAACAGTCTTATCAGGATCCATACTGTTTGCTTGTATGTAAAACTATGTTTGTCATGTTTGCAAGAAGATGCACTAGACTACATGGACAAACATCATGTTCAGATTCGATTGTGATTGGCGTCTTTAGGATTAAAAAGTATTAATTAAAGGCCCATTTTTTCGTTTTATTTATTTTATTTTTTGTTTTAATTTTCCTCATCTTTTGTTAGTTATAGATCTACCAACGAGTGCAAAGATTTTTTTCCGATGTGCGTAAATGCACAAAAACGCCTTGAGATTATATAACGTTTGATGCTCAAATCAGCCGTAAATTTTGTTCGTCTTACTCATAAAATTCAAATTAATTTGCCAGCACATCAGGAAAACACGCCTTTATAATTCTGACCCCCTTGAATCCAACTTTTACACAGTAAAACTGGGGTTTACAGGGGTAAACCTTATTTTTCTTATATCTGCTCTTAACATTACGAAAACTAACCTATACAAATACATTATAACTTTACTGCAGAAAACATGAAAATTATAAGACGAAAATTTGTGATTTTTTTTCTTACTTCTGCTCAAAATATAGATCGCAGGTACTCGTTAGAATCGCCTCATCGAGTCGGTTCTAACAAGTACCCACAATCTATATTTTAGAGCAGGAATAAGAAAAATAAGGGTTACCCCTGTAAACCCAATTTTACTTTTTAAAGGTGGGGTTCAATGGGATCAAACTTAAATGGGCGTGTTTTCGTGATGATATAGATTGTGGATACTCGTTAGAACCGCCTCGGTACTAACGTCTACCCACAATCTATATTTTGAGAAGAAAAATATCACAGTTTTTCATCTCAAATTTCTCATATTTTTCGGTTTAATTTACAATGTATTTGTATAGGCATTTTTCGTAGTGGCACCAATTATTAATTCTTCGGGAACTCCGGATAAAAGATTGGCTCGATATAAGTGACAAAATCTCGATATAAGTAAGAGCCAATCAAAAAACACAATTGTTAGTATTTTAATATATTTTAGTTGGAAATAGATATCCGCTGTGTGATGTTAACAAATCGATAACGCTAACTTCATTGATTTTATTTTAATAATCAAAAGTATTAGAATTTCACGCTGTGCTAATTTGAGCATGCAAAAAATGTTATACAACCTCTGGTCGTGTTAACAATTGACAATACGAAAACATGCCTACAAAAACACATTATCATTTTTTCGGCCAAACAATGAAAATTTTAAGATGAAAAATTGTGATATTTTTCTTATTTCTGCTCAAAACATAGATTTCGGAAAATAATGTTTACCCCTGTAAACCCCAGTTTTACTGTTTAAAAGTGGGGTTCGTGGGGGTCAAAATTATATAGGCATGATTTCCTGATGTATCTCGATTTCAGAACAAAAAATAAAAGTGCCTGAGGTGAAGTGTCTGTCTAACCTCAATATCTGTTTTGTGTCTTTTTAATTATGCGCAACACTTAGAAAATATGTAATTGTAAGGAAAACCTCATTTTGCATTTTTTCGAGAAGCCTACAAATGATAACGCCCCTGTACTATTAGTTATTATTACTTGATTGCAGTGACGAGTATTTAAGATAAAAACAGATTTGTTGGTATATCTACTAGGCACTATTATCAGTGGACGGCGATTTTTGTTTCGAAGCTTAACAACACCAAAACTTGTAAAAATGATTGATAAAGCTAGGAACGTCTTCTAAATAGTTTGGGTGTTGACTTGCAGTTATTGTCTTTTTAGCTTGCGTTGCTATTATTACGTGGATATCATCATGGCATACCGTAAACATTACGAAAACACGCCTATTCAAATATATTGGAAAAATTTTACCACCAAAAATGATTGTTTCTTGGAAAAAAAATCCTGATAGTTTTCGTATTTCTGCTCAAAACATTGATTGTGAGAACTCGTGAGAACCGCCTCGCCGAGGTGGTTCTAACGAGTACCAACAATCTATGTTTTGGGGCACAAATAAGAAAAATAATGTGCACCCATGTAAACCCTAGTTTTACTATATAAAAGTGGGGTTGAATGGGATCAAAATTATATAGGCGTGTTCGCGTGATGCATGATATGACCACAAATGTAACAATACATTGTTTGTAACACCATGACGCCGTCTGAGGCAACCCTTTATCTTCCACCGAAATTAAACACTAAATCTTTACATGATAAGGGCCTCAGTACGACAGCTGGCTCTTAGCCATAAGGTCTCTCAAACCTGTTTAGTCGAGTTTAGCTCGGGTACCCGTACATGTGAGACGCCAAGATCTACAACGGATGGTCTGGTGGTTTTCCCCGGGTACTTGGGTTTTCGCCCACTCTGAATACTGATCGGTCGAAATAAGTAAAATAATCTTGAAACGGCCGTAAAACCAAAAGCAAAAAAAAATCGATACATGGTAAGCAGAATTTTACACTCGCGCCAGATGCTTCTTTCATGAATTCCATATAAAACGAACAGCCTTGTATGGTCCTCTACATCTAAGCGAATATGAAACAGAAAGTTGACGAAGCAAATCGATTGGAGTGACAGTCTCAAACACTGTTAAGACGGACAAGACCTTCAAAAATGTCCGGTACGATGCCTGTAAACGCAGTTGGCCCTGTAACTGTAAACGTCATGGAAAAATAGCGAAAATCATGTATCAATATTTACACTCTCAGAGCATATGCAGAACAAAATCCAATAACTTATTTTTTCCCGCAGTATTTTTCAGACCCAGCTAATTCATTTACTGGCGCGACGTCATATAATCATGAGGTGACGTCATAATAAATCAAGGAAACTGTATGACGTTAACTGTATGCGGTCTGGCGCTAACAGGACAGTTTGGTACAATTATTGCGCTTTATCAATTTTAGTCACAAACCAGAATTTTTCGTCAAATAATGGATGGAAAATAATGTCGGTATAGGAAATAAAGGCATTTATTTAACCATTATAAAGCATTGAATAACAGCGTTTCACAAGCAAACATTATAGAAATATATGCCCCCGGAAAAGCCACATTCAAAGATTACAGCCCACCAATGGCACGAAGGGGAAGAGTAACTAACAATAAAGAAAACAAAACAAAGAGGTGATCCCGGGGGAACAGGCACAGGTAGTGAAAATTGAATAAATAATAATAATAATAATACAAAACCATATAGAAAATGAAAAGCCCCGTCGGACAATCCGACAAAACTACATAAAAATAAACAGCTGCTGGGGAGTTTAAAGTGATTCTTTGGGTCTAGGTTCTAATAAATTATTTACAACACACAAAATAGTTTGTGCACCTGATGGACTTTAACTGAATCAATGCACCATCGCAGAATAACATACAAATTAGAACAAACTGAAATGCAAATAAAATTGAAAAACTGTGAAGAAACAAAGAACAAAGAAGAGGGTTCGTAGCTTGTTTCACACTCTGTTATCCGGAGCTAAAGAAAACCAGGTAGACCACGAAGAGTCAGGCCAAAGACAAAACCCTATGGCGTTCACTATCCCCTTTAGTGTTCACTAACGTTGGATGTGCCCCAATGTTTTAATACTTCAGAAACATAACCTTCATGTTTTGCATAAATGAGATGCGATGCCAGTTAACGCACCATAATCTGTAACTGTAACATCACGGGCAAATTTTACATGTGTGAACTGTCAAGGGAAAATTCATCTATAGGACTTCATTACAGATCTGAAATTAAGCAACAATACGATAAAACATGTCTTTGAAGTTTGCAACAATTAAGACAATAACGATAAAAATAAATGTTCATGACTTACATTGAACTCCAAATTTCATCTTAAAATTAAGGTGTAACTATACCAAATCTAGTGATACAGGGGCCTTTCCGATATTTAATCTTCATCAGTGTGTCTAAACGCCAAAGTTTTGAAACCAAAACGGATGATGGACAAGACCCGGCAAACACAGCACATCCCCCTCCGAGCACACACCGACCGACGTAGCTCATGAGAAATGTCAGCTGGAGGCTTCAGGCAAGAGACGCCCGATACAGATAGGCGTCCCCCACCTAGGCAAAATCAGCAAACATGGCCCACGCTCCACGGGCATCAGGAAGGATATAACCAAAGTAGCGAGACTTGCAATATTTAAAATATAACAAAACGTGGTTACCAAATCCGCTAAGATTCATGTCTCACCTGACAAGTTAGTCTTAGTTTTAGAAAAGTAAGGATTTAATACTGTGTGGATGTGAGTTTCCAAATCTATATAACGACTAATTGACAATTTTGAAAATTTTGTTTTCAACAGACATTAGGAACATTAGGCACTGAGACTCCCATTTTCTGCCTGAACTATGTGTTTGTTTTCAAATACAACTTTTTTAGCTTTTTCTCTGCTTTACCTAATTTAGTTTTAGAGTTTTGGGTTTTTTTTTTCTAAGAAATTAAAAGATTGTGTGAGTGTCACAAAACCCTCTAGTCTGTTAGGGTATCTCAAAGCCTTTAGTTCGCATTGTATCAGACTTCGAAATTGAAATTAAACTATATATCATTGTCTGCCAGGTTGAACACAATTGCGGGACAATTGTGAACTTAGAATAGTGCGTACTGATAGGGTTTATTTTTACACAACAAGCTTCTTATTCGTTTGTCTTCCCACAAACTTGACTCAAAAGATTGATAAGCGTTTCTGCTTTGTATTGCTGAACTGTGTTAATCCTAATTTCAAATACACATTTTCGCTTTTGCAAGAGTTAGTGATTGAGATATTCACTGTATTAATTTTATTTCTCAATTGGAGTTTTGTTTTGTTTCGCTTTTTATCTATATTCTGTCTTATGCATGCATTTCTTACTTGCATGTGATTCTAGAATGCTTAACTTGTTCTTTGTTTTTTTTTATCATATGACGTCGCTTGAGAATGTAATAACGTCATGCAATAAATTCGATAATCCACTAGTGGATTAAATATGCAAATTAGTTGGATACGCCCCGTAACGTAACACGTACCACGTCCTTAACGGCGTCGCGTTTACTAATGGCGGAATATTGACATTTTGGTTAAACAGTCGTCAATCAAATGCGTTTTAAATGTCATATGATAAACAGAATCTTGCATTCAAGCTCATGTATTATTGACTTTATAAAACGCGTTGAGGAAAAAGGATAAAATGTTCAGCAAAGCCTCGCATTTTATCCCTTTTCCTCAACTCGTTAATAAAGTCAATAATACATGAGCACTCATGTAAGATCCTCTTTTTCACTTTCAAAAGGCACTCTTCCGTTTTTCCCCTTCTTGTTTGTTCTATTTGATTTTATTATTGTGCCAGTTTTTTAAGAATGCATATGTGAGATAATGATATCTTAAATGACTATTTCAGTGGCATTTGTCAGATACAAAATGGTGATAGCTTTTTAATTGGACCAGATACGAAATGCGGCTGATGATTTTATCGAGTAGCAACAAATCATGTTTCGCGCGTAAATAAGATAATTAATAACTGTTATATCCTAAAAAACAATACTCTACGAAAGGTGTGCTTTACGCATAAGTATATTGCAAAAACTTGTTAAAGTAATGCTATGCATTCTAGTATATTGGTTCCCTGTTTAATACTCATCTGTATACCATTTAGAATGTATATTAACAAAATATTAATTTATGCAAATATATTTAAAGTATAATACTAATGGTTCTTATTTGGTACCTTCTCAACATCATAATTTTTTATAAATTTGTAAGTATGCCCTCACACACACTTCACATAAGGGCCTTAGTCAAATTTCAAATTCCAAAGATTTCCATAAGCCTTAGACTGTCAGTCATACATAGCTGTCAGACCTATCTCCTGAACAAAAATGTTTAATGGCATTTTAGCTACCTTGACTTTAGTTTCAAGGTCACATGCTCCAGTAAACTGTCAGATTTGAGTAAAAAAGTAATTTTTCTGTAACCTGTCTCCTGAACGAGTATATAAACTGTTATCAAATTTGGCAAAATGTAATATTGCAACCTATCAAAGACTTGATTAAATGTTTATTTTGTTTGTTTGATTTGAGGGTTAACGTCCCCATCAACACTGTAAAGGTCATTTTGGAGACGCTGCTTCCAATTTTGTGGGACTTATACCCGACATTGCGATGAAATTACATCTCAAACCCTGCCGCCTAATAAACCATTAGGGTTTATAAGCATGGACGGGCCAACTCGCACCGCTCTGCCTGGGCAGGCTTAGATACTTTAAGCAGTTTACCAGTACTCGTGTGTGGGTCGGTTTCAGCTCTGCTTGGAACTATCATGTAGCCCATATATTTCTTCAAGCCCCGATGGGCGGGGGCCGATTAGATGTTTATGACCTTGAATTATTTTACAAGGTCAAAGAAACCCAAAGCTAATCAAATTATTCCTGTCTGCACTATAACTCTCAGCTGATGGATTCTGGCCAAAGTCGATACAATATATCTGTTTGTCATGTAAAAGACTTGATTGGAATTTGGAAACCTTGACCTTCGGGTTCAGATTTCGTTTTTCGATTATATGGCTTGGCACGAGAGAAAAGTTTGGCACATTAATTCTAACCTAACAATGATGTGTTCTGATATGATAACCTAGACCTCAATTACAAATAAAACATTGGTTCAGCGGTCAGAATGATGATGAGAGATATAATTTATTGTGAAAATGTTTCTAAATCAAAATGATTTGGCATATTTGCTTCAGTTTTTTAATACATTTTGTATACAAATCTTTAATCTTCGAGCTATAAACGGCCTTGACCTGTAGCCAGAGCGCAGGCAATTGAAGCTAAGATCTCAGAATATGGTCCTAATCTTGGGGACCATCTGAAGACCAACTTCATTAATTATGAAAAATATCTTGTAAATGATCTAATACTGTTATCTTCATACCTGTTTTTTCTAGATTCTATAAATTTGACTTATGTAATCACTACTAAGATTGGGAACGTGCTTTTGTCCATGTGAAGCATATAACTACTTTTGAAAAAGCTTTCATGACACGTTAACAAATCCATGAAACGAAAAAAAAAACTTATAAGCTCCGCTTTATATAGGAACGAGTAGGCTGTACAAGGAAATGGATTGTTTTATGCCCTTCCTTTAAAAGATTGAAAGTGTTACTTGTTATACCACTACATCGATTTACGTTCTTATAAGCTACATTAGCAATATTGGAGCACAAACATAAAAAGTGTCGTTTTCATTTGACAAACAGTGATGATTATACAGCAAGGAAAGACATTTTATATCAACCTGGGTATGGTTAGTAATTAGGCAGTAAATAGCCGGAAGAAAAGCGCCTTTTTATGTTTTGCTTGAGTGACAATTAGTCAAGACGACTATTGCAACCGTATTTGGGTTATTCTATATTTTGATTGGCTAGCTTGGGGTCATATCTTACACAGTTTCAAGAATGTTTGATTTTCACAAGAATAACAAAACAGATTTTCTGAAATTCCCATCATTTCCATAATAAACGTATTAATCCTGCTGGTTCATTCAGAATGTTTTAACAATTAATCTGTGCGAGCAATATTGCCGATACATACGTTATTTGTTCGGTTAAGGTGTTTTTTACAACTCCCCAGCCCTCTTCATCTTATTTCCAATAGCTTAATTATGTGTCGCCGTTTTATTATTTATTTTTATTTTTTTTACATTTTTTGCACACGATCATCACGGGTACAAATTTTGAGCTAGTCTGTGATCCTTTGTTTTAAATCTACAAAGATATGTCTTACCGGATTATATGGACATTATATCTGCATTTCAGGTTCTTCGACTACAGTTCCACCGAGGATTTATTCACTGTTTATTTTAGTATTTCTGTTAACTATACCGAACAACTTATAGAAGACGTTTGTGTTCTGCCTTTCAAACTTCAATAACGACAAAATACAACACAGTTCCTGATGAGACTGCATATATCTTCTTACCAGGATCTACACAGTTTGTTGTTACAAAGTCTTTCTCTGACAGTTTGTTCTGAAGTATCTGATTTCGAAAAAGTACAACTTAACTTTTGTATACGTCACCAGCTGGACTGGTGCATTTTTGTTAAACAGCATCATTTTGTTTTTGAAACGAGAACACAACTGAATCGCTGACCAATTTTTACAGAAGGACTGCCAACATGTCACTCGTGTGGAATCTTATGCCAGCTTTATCGTTAAAATGAACATGAACGCCAGTCTCTTCAACAACGAACGTCGGCGACCACAGCCGAAGATGATTTGATTTTGGACCCAAGTATAATCTAGCATAACAACGAAAGACAAAGCAGAGTTAATAAAAATTGTGAATCACACAACAGTTCTTGATAAAAAGTGTGAAGACTCTACCCTTAGCTAAAGCAGCTGTTCTAAATTACAGACAATTCCTTCTCAAACCGAACAAAATAGAAACTATAGTGGAAATACATTTGTCTGTCTCATACTTACTGCCATTGCATATTCCACATCTTTTCATAAAGCCTACAATATTTAGAGCTCAATAGCAAATTTACTGTTTGTTTACAGCAAACATTGATTACCAAACTCAGTTTGAGCTGTATGGGTAGAGTTTAAGATCAAACTGTCTTCTGTTTCTTCACAGCAAATGTTGATTATCAGCATCAACATGAGCTGTATGGGCTGTATTGATTAATGGGTATTTAAATATTTGTAAAATGCAGTCTTTTCATAATAGATTAACAGCTTAACAGCTGTCCTAACTGTGTATTTTTATGAAAACAAATTCCGGTATCTGTGTACTAAATCTTCGGTGAATCATACTACTAGTAATTAGACGATGAATGTGTGAATTTAATTACCATTTCCCCATATCGTATCTTTCTTCTTGTTGTTAGAGCTTAGTTAGCTTCATCGACTCAATTGTGGTTAAAACATTGAATGTTCTAGCAAAACGTATATCTTATACATGAGCTTCCTGTGATATATGGCTGAAATATTAAGATTATATAACTAACGGCTTTGCTAGCTTTGCTCATCTGGATCCTGACGTATTCATGATGTTAGAGAATAGCAGGTACAAATTAACAGTATTAAGCTTTATTCATATCTTAAACCAAGACAGTTTTTAACACACATGAAACAAGTTGTTATCGTGAAAATCACTTCGATATTATGTTTCTGAAATGCGACCGACTTAATTATAGGGTTTTGAACCTTTCATGTTACAGCAATATTCTGGGCCAGGTTCAAAGCTGCGTTATCTTAACGAGCTCATTAGTTGTCAGATTGTTAACTTTTCTAGCAAGCTTAAGATTAAACATTTTGTTACCTTCGCTGGAAAATTGTGAATAGCTTTTGCATTTGAGCCCCGCCAAGCGAATTTGTGTCTTCGAGCATTCCTTCATGACAAATTTTAACTGCGCATGCCCAGCCATTCAGAGGGGCAATGGATATGATTTTCAGTCTGAAGGTTCCTCTTGATTCACTGCTTGTATGAGCGAGCAGCGAAGGTTCTGGCGAGACTGCGCGGATGCGCAGGCTCGCCTGAATCTTCGCTGCTCGCATAGACGATAAGTACCAAAATCGCTTGACGGGGCCCATTGGAAAATCTACTCACATCTTGTCACCAACAAGATATGCACATTTACCATAATAAAAGATAGAAATTTTAACGATACGTTCACTAATGACATCGTCAGTTTTAACCAGCTGGACTCTGATGCATTTACAGATGTACAGTGCAACTTCTATGGCTTGAACACCAGTCCTGTTTCGAACACAATTTTCAGTCCCTAGGATATTTTCCCATAAATGGATATTTTAATTTGTTATACTGCAAAGAAATTTCCAGGCTTTTGATTGGCTAGCGCAAGTGCTATTATTTTCCACATACCAAGTGAGCAAAAATGTATACCCCTCTCGTGCCTGCCTTCGCTGAATTGCGATGTTTGCCATCTTGTATTTATTGCAGCTGATAAAAATATAAGCAAAATATTTTTATACGCCACAATAAAATAGAAACTTTTGATTGTTTTACATTCATTCGGTTAGAAGCCTCCGTGGTGTAGTGGTTACGCGACTCGCCTTGTTAACCAGGGATTGCAGGATCGACCCGGGCTTCTCCAGACTTTCGGATGAGTCTTTAAACCGGGGTCCCGTCTCCGTTTGACCTTAGCTGTTGGTGGGACGTAAAACTCAAACACTCACTCATATTCATTCGGTACTTTATTTCATTGTTTTCTGTTAAAAATATGTCAATTTAATGACGCAAACATTTTCCCACTGAGCGCCGTGATCAACGTAGTGCTCGCTGAAGGGGCGTTTAATGACGTCACATATAAACATTTACTTATCAAGACGTCCGCTACAAAAGAAAACATTGGAACGATGTCCAAAATGTCATGAAAAACATTTGCAGAAAAACAAATTCGTTATTATAATATTTAACGGGGAACTTGGGCTCATGTTCACCGCCTGAAAGCGACATTTGCCCTCGCCTGGCTCGGGCAAATATCGCTCTTAGGCGGGGAATATGATCACAAGTTCTCCGTCAAGAATAACAATAACTTACAATGTTTGAGATAATTTAGAGGGTGAAACGTCTTGTTTTATCTTTGAAATGTATATTTTTTGTCCTCATAGGTGTTCAAGCTATTGAAGGTCGACTGTATGATAAAAACACAATATCAAGTGAGGCAGTAAAATGTTACTTTAACCCAATGCATGCTGGGAAACCCCAAAAGGGGTACCCTGCCAAACAGTGCAGGCCCAGATCAGACGCCACAGAACGCGGCGTCTGATCACGACCTGCCTTATTTACGTCAAAATAGAATAAGAACGAAAAATTAACCATCCGGAGAATCGTGAGCCATTTTTGGATAGAAATAGGCTTTCAAGACATTTGAGGAAATGTCATTATATCATAGGCATTCAACAAAACGCAGGCTATTACAGTACAATTCCTATATCTATACCACCTTTTGGACTGTTCAAAAGTGGTCTTTCAACATAAATACCACCTTTTGGACCCAAATATCGTCTCTGATCAGAGAACACGGATCCGAAGGTGGTCTCTGACCAGAGAACACGGTATGCAGAAATCACAAGGAAAGAATACATCACGTAAACAAGTCCGTGAAATTAACACCCACCTAAACCCCACTTTATATAGAGAAAATTGGGGTTTAGGGGGGTAAACATTATTTTTCGTATTTGCACTCCAAGACATAGGTTCTGGGTACTCGTTAGAACCTCAATGAGGCGGTTCTAACGAGTACCCATAACCTATGTTGGCAGTAAAAATAAGAAAAATATCATGGATTTTCTTCCGAAAAGTAGGCATTTTAGAGATGTGAAATATGAACTATGTCGCGCGGATGTGTTAGCGTAATGACTGCAGCCTACTAAATAAGCTTTTTATACCAGAATAAGTCCTAATTTTAGGTGGTCTTAATCGAGGAATTTCACCGTATATGCATAAGCTTAGTCTAATTAGAGGTTTTGCATCTCTGTACAGACGGTCCTCCTTGGCCTTAGCGGGTAAGAGCGGTGACTCTTAGTCTTAGGGTCTCTCACTGCTGTGACTTCGACCCTGGCTCGGGTCATACGTAAGACGACAGGTATCGCAATGGAAGGTCAGGGTTTTTTTGTTTTTGTTGTTGTTTTGGGTTTTTTTTTTCGGGTATTCTGGGTTTCGCCCACCTCTGACTAGCGATCGGCTCGATATCCCTGAAATAATTTTCCAATGGCCGTAGAACCAAAATCAAAATCTTTATGTACATGTAATGAAGACCTTCAGGTAACTTCATGTAAGAGATCATACTTCTAGTCCTATAAGTTGGCTTTGCAGCCTTGCTTGAGCCGTTGGAAGTTGCCTATGTTATAAGTATCCGTTTCTCTTTTGTTACTAATAGACCATTTCATGTACAGTAGATGTCAGAATTAGATTTCTATGATTCATGCCTTTTCAATACAAAGCATTACAGTGCAAAGTATATTTATACATCTTGTAGAAAGCAATGCATAGACTGTGATAAGTCAATATTTTTCATGAACCATATATTCTTGTAGTTGTTAGTAGGACTAAACCCAAATAATTGTTTTTAACAATTTAGGTTAAGATATAACTCTTCTCTGTTTCTAAAGAATCGAGATCGTCCATTATTTATACATAAGGAATTAACGCCATATTTGTTTACTGTTTAAAAACAAATTTAAATACCGTAGTTGAAAAGTATTCACGTTTTTCATCTAAGCTGCTTCACAAGAAAGCCTAGTTAGAAACCTGTGTGTGACAATGTTTGTTTTAGTTGATGTTTTACGTCCCCGTCAACACTATAAAGATCATTTTGGAGACGTTAATTCCGATTTTGTGAGACTTTTAACAGACGCTGTACTCAAGTTTGGTCGATTACAGTTCTGCGATGCAGCGCAGTCAGTTTCTCCAAGCTCCGATGGGCGGGGCGCGTAGTGTGTGCCTGGCTCAGTTTCAGATAAACCTGCATATTTGCATAATCTAACCGGAGACTTCACTGGTCAGATTCGTTTCTTCGTACGGACCTTTAGCTTTTCTTAAAAGTAATACCGGTGAACATGTATATTGCGTGTATAACAGAGAAATACTTTGATATCTACTAGACATAAACTTTCCTTTTTTTCTACTGCGAAATATTTCCTCTAAGCCGGGGATATAAATAAGTTCCTTAGCTGGAACTACTTTTTGTACAAAATTCAATATACTGATTTTGACATAAAATCGCTATCTTTAAAAGCGGGAAAGCTTCAGCCACGGCAACGTTCTTGACGACACCTCAATGCGTCTGAGCAGATATCAAGAAACGTTCAGAATCCATGCCGTTTGATTCGGAAGGACGTTGAAACAAAGATTACATCGAAATAGCCATTGAAAATATGAATTACGTTTTGCTTTTTTCACATTATAAATGTTCTACAGTAGCACGTGCTTTCGAAATGAAATCCATTTAGTTTTCTTTCACTCAGCTGTACCACTACGCGGTTTCATTGGGTGGCAGGGCGTGAGATGTCATTTCATCTCAGTGTCGGGTAAAAGTTCCAAAAAATTGAAAGCAACGTCTCCAAAATGACCTTTACAGTGTTGACGGGGACGTTAAACCTCAAATCAAACAAACAAAACCACTACGCTGATTGAACTGTTAACATGATCTGTAAAGCGTCAAGTGTACCGATAACTACACTGAAAATTGAGATACAAAATGATCCTTAATGTTAATTAAAGGGTAGCATTTTCAGTTTATTCATTTTTTTTCTATTTTAAATTTGGAACTTATAAACAAAGGGAAGTTATAAAATATGATAAAAAAAACTCGTGCTTCGTACTCGGATTTTAGCCCCCTCTGTTCATAAATCCCAAATATAAAACAGAAAAATAAATAAATTCCTTATCCTTCATACCTAACAGATAAAAATCGCATCTGCTCTGTCTTTTGTCAAAAAAGGATTGCAGGTTTTCAATCGTGAAGCAGCTTGTGTTCATGTGTAAGCCACTATAGAGTTCATTGTGCAATCAACACTATTAAGGTCTATAGAACCGCTCAATTTATTGAACAATAATTTTCAAGGACAGGTTTTTCTAGTCCTTTGGGATCATTAGTTTCACTGAGGAATTTAGGAAATATTTGAGGGTCACTAATGAGGCCTTATTGGCCGAAATTAGCTAGCTAGTCTGGCCCAAAAATCTTGTATGCTCTTTAGTTTTTAGTTCTTTGCTGTAGTCCTTACTTCCGAGGGATTACCTTTTTTCAGAACATTTTTTGCTCTAAGCATTTTACCAGTACAGGGAAAATTCTCTCCCATTGAGACAACCATCAATTTATGAATCAGGGGAATAAGAGATTTACCGTTGACAATAAAGCATGATCAATTTCACAACCGAATGTTGCTGCATCGGATCGAAAATATTACCTGCTCTTCACCAGTCATCCGCCTGAGCCACTGTGCCTAGCACATGCCCCTGCACTGAATTACCTTAAATATCATTTTTTTTGTCATATTTTGTGATCTATCTATCTATCTATCTATCTATCTATCTATCTATCTATCTATAGATCGTAAGAATGTCTGTCATTGATTTGTTTGTTACAGATTATACCAAGTTGATGACGAGGACGGGCATTATACTCTTAGATAATATGTCAAGCAAAGTTACTTCTGTCATGGTTTTATCGCTTAATCTATCGATGTTAATGAAATAACCATTCAAAGTTTGTAACTGTATGGGGTAACTCATTAATGTCTAAAATAAAATGTCTTGCACAAGACAGTCTGGGCAATCTAGGGACATTCTAGATTTAATAACCAATAAATATGTAGCAAAATACAATTTTTGTAACATCTGTCCTAAAAACTACTGCATGTTCCCAGCTTGTGTCTTCGAACTAATACCCCTTTACAACTATTGTATCAATAAATAGCAGCATTTCACTGTATTCAAACAAAATGCGGTAAGTTGCTTTGTGTAGCTAATTGCATGGTATATAATAAAAACAGATATCAATTTATGTGACTTAAAATAACATACCAGTCCATATTGGATATGTGAGTTGTCATATTTATACTAAAGTCACAATTGTGCAGTATGCATTTTGTTTTCTACGAATGTTTTTGTGGTTCCGAACATGGTTCTGTACATGTTGATTATAAAATGATCCATGTCAGTTTTCGTTTTTATTTTATTTTTACTTAAATTATATTGAATATGTAGTGCCACAAAGATTTTTGTGATATCCATTACGAAAACATGCCTATACAAACTCATTGTAAATTTTATTGCCGAAATAAAGAACAATTTTATGATCAAAATATGTGCTAGTTTTCTTATTTCTGCCCAAATATAGATTGTGGGTACACGTTAGAGCCGCCTAATCGAGGCGGTTCTAACGAGGACCTACAGTCTATATTTAAGAGCAGAAATAACAATAATAAGGTTTACCCCTGTAAACCCCCAGTTTTTCTGTTCAAAAGTGGGGTTCAAGAGGGTCAAAATTATATAGGCGTGTTTTCGTGATGTATGCATTTATTTACATTTCCATGCATTACTTTACTAAACCTGAGTCGCTCAATGTAGCCTCTTCGTATAGAATAAGGTTTGATGAAATGTTCACAACCCCTAAGTTAATACTTTGGCAACAATATCTAGATGTTTACCTTCTTTATTATGTTGCTCTGCCTAGAATACGCGCTGCATAGTGTATGCCAAACATTCGGCATTAACCTTTGTAACGTGTTATGGGCATTTGTTTGTCATGTACATGTATACTGGAAGGGCTTAAACTCACACCAGCCCACGACAAATTTTCGTTTATTCGGTATATAGATTATAACTCATATATACCATGTGGTCAGCTCCAAACTTGGAGACCAACTAAACGATAATCTTAATGTAAAGAATTTGCTTTTCGCCAGTCCATTTAAAGTTATTTATCCACATACGCCTGATTACCCCCCTTTCTTTTGTGGACCGTATAATTGAGCTCCGCCAAGCGAATTTGTGTCTTCGAGCATTCCGTCATGGCAAATTTTAACTGCGCATGCCCAGCCATTCAGAGGGGCCAGGGATATGGCTTTCTGTCTGAAGGTTCCTCTTGATTCACTGCTTGTATGAGCGAGCAGTGAAGGTTCTGGCGAGACTGCGCGGATGCGCAGGCTCGCCTGAACCGTCGCTGCTCGCATAGGCGATAAGTACCAAAATCGGTTGACGCGGCCCATATGTTGTTCCGATTCATTTACGGATTCATGGGTTATTGTTTATGTAGCTTTGTAGCTAAGTTATTTGATCGCCTGCTGGTATGCAAATCAACTCAGTAGTCATTTTCAAAACGTGACCGCTACCTTTGTAGCTAAGTTATTTGATCTCCTGTTGGTATGCAAAACAACTCAGCAGTCATTTTAAAAGGTGACCGCTACCTTTGTAGCTAAGTTATTTGATCTCCTGCTGGTATGCAAAACAACTCAGCTGTCATTTTCAAAACGTGACCGCTACCTTTGTAGCTAAGTTATTTGATCTCCTGCTGTGCGGTCACGTTTTGAAAATGACTGCTGAGTTGTTTTGCATACCAAATTGGCCATTTTATGGGATAGTAGCTGTCCTATTGGCTTTACGCAATTGATGTTTCTATTAGGGTCTAACTATTTCATGTTTGTGTTTCGTTTCCTTAGTGTCTCTGATTGGAGTTGTGGGTTAATTGTATTGATTCTTGATCATTGCCCTCACTTCTATTTTGTTGTTTGTTACCACGTAGATATTCCATCATGAAAACACGCCTTTATAATTTTGACCCCCTTGAACCCCAATTTTATACATTAATAAAAATCAAAAATGAGTTCCTTTAAGAGCAAAGAAAACATTCATAAGAAAGAAGATGGGTCATACTACGTAGTTTCGGCTAATAAAGCCTCATCACTTGGGTTTACGGGGGTTAACCTGATTTTTCTTATTTCTGCTCTAAAATATAGATTGTGGCTACTAATTAGCACCTCCACGATGAGGCGGTTCTTACGAGTACCAACATTGTATATTTTGAGCAGAAATAAGAAAAATAGTACAATTTTTCATCTTTAAATTTTCATTTTTTTTCGGCGATAAACAAAACGAAAGTGTATTTGTATAGGCGTGTTTTCGTAATGCATCATGCGTACCGAACTACCAACAAAACATTCGGATCAGCGGTGAAACTTTGGGTTGGATTGGAATTCCGTAAAGCTAGTATATACCCTTATCTATACCCAATATATTATTGACCGGTTCTTCTATATTATGTGTGACTCATTTTGTGGCCGTTTTGTGTTTATTATATTCTCAGTGTGTCTGTTCTACGTTGAGTATGACTTACCGTGTGGTCGTTTTGTGTTTACTATATTTTCTTTTATCATTTATGTGTTATTTTTGTTAAGTTTGGGTACCTAAGTCGTCACTTTCTTTGGAGGGAATTAATAACTACGTTTGCAGTTATTTGTAAATAAATGTTACTTTATATATAATACTTTCCAATTTGATATAAGATCTGATTGTTTCAGTTCCTCATTGTTGCCTTTATCTTTTGGTTTCCAAATAGATGCTAGAATAGCAGTTGTGGTTTCAAACAGTTTAATATGCATTCTATTAGGTAGTAAGAAGCTTCGATGACTTCACTTGAAAAGTATCTAGTCGTTATTAATAAACATTATATGACGTTTGCTGTCAAATGCGGCTTTAATGTGTTGAACATTTTTATACTGTATCTGAAGATGTTTCAAGCGTTAGCTTGTTGAAAGAGGATTTGGAACCCTTATCAGATTTATCTTGTTGTCCTAGTTTGCTCTGGTGTGTCCCATTACGTGTATGGAAAGGTGATTTAACAATCCTTCATTATAACCCAGAAACGCCTTGATTGTTTCTAAGAACACTTACTATAGCATTTCATCTAAATGAAGTCATATTTTTATGATAAACACTCTCACCATTGTTTTGGATTCGGAGTTAATTTCACCTGGATAATATAATCTTAATAAAGGTTGCTGAGTATGATTGGATCAACATTCAATGAATCTCCATGAGTGAAATACCGATGGCTCGAAGACCACGGCTCGTTTGGAACTCGCTCATTGAGTCCCGATTAGGGCTGGCTAATCGGAGCTAAAAAGATAATCGATTCTTGTCATTGTGATCGATACTTGATTTGTAATCACTGAAGATTTGGTCATGATTTCACCAGTCTGACTTTCTGTCTGAGCATGACTCCTAATATATGCTGTACTTTGCTATATGTATTTGAACAGACAGGCCTGAGCAAACAGTGCAGTACCAGATGAGAATGCGGCGTCTCTTCTGGGTCTGCACTATTTGCCACTCATACAGCTATTTTAGGCACAACTTTGGGTAGTAAATTGTACTTATCAAATAATCGATTGCAAGCAAATCAGTAATCAGTAATGATAATCATTTTTGTGGAATTTATCGATTGAATAATCGATTATCCGATTATTCGTGCCAGCCTTAGTTCCGATACATCCGAGGACTAACATAATTATTTGGGACAATTTAGGGAGAATTTGTTTCATTTTTTCTTGCAAACGTATGCTTTGTGGATCGCCTTTTGTGCCATCACCCGTCCTTTGAGGGAATCACTGTCTGCTTTCGACCACCCTGATTGAAATGAGACATGACGGGTGCTTTATGTATTAAATATAGTGCTTAAGTGCTTAATCTTCCAAACAGGTCTGACTTTGATTCAGTTCGTAACTGAAGGCTCATGTCTTTATCCTGTTTCAAGAAATTTTCCTTGTATTTGCTTTATGGACTTCGGCACCTGACTGTTGGTATGGCCTTTTAGTAACCATTCCAAACCTGGCAATATATTGAATTTTCATTTTGTGACAACATGCCCGTTGTCATCAAAAATTAAACGCAACTCGAAAAGCTGACAGCCCACATAAAAGATCGGCTGTCTTAAACTTTAAATGAGATACAAAAAATTCGCCGAGGTGATTCCAATGAGAATACATGACATATACTTTCTCGATAAAATAAGAAAAAAATCCTTAATACTCATACATATTGGAATACCTGCAGTCGTAGGCAATTTTCGAAACAGCCGTGATAAACGAGCCATCGGTTTTTCGAGCCAACGATTTTGTCTGTATAATATATTCAAATTGCTTTTTGTCTCAAACAATGTGCAGTCGAGCTTCAGTGACTCGAAATCCCTTTATGATCTTCTGTTCGAGACAGAGCCACCAAGGGTTTAGAAAACAAGAAAGAAAAAAATGACGCCTTCTTAACATGTTTTAAATGAAGAATTTGTCTAAATTTATATGGTCTTAACAGCAAAATGTAATTATACCCCCGGCATACGAAGTATGCTATGGGGGTACATAGTTTTCGTCCTGCCGTTCGTCCGTTCGTCCGTCCGTCCGTGTTTCCGTCCTTCCGTCTGTCCGTCCGTCCGTCCGTCCGTTAACATTTTGGTTAAAGTTTTGCGTTAAAGTTTCTAAGAGATTGTATCTTCTGAATCCTTTGATAGATTTAGTTGATACTTACACTGAAGTTACATACTGGTCTTAAAATTTCATTGATGCATGTCCCACCCCCTACAGTGACCTTGAGGTCAAGGTCACAGACTTAGAAATTTTACATTTTGGTTAAAGTTTTGCGTTAACGTTTCTAAGAGGTTGTATTTTCTGAATCCTTTCATAGATTTAGTTGACACTTACACTGAAGTTACATACTGGTCTAAAGATTTCATTGATGCATGTCCCACCCCCTACAGTGACAACTGAGATCAAGGTCACAGACTTAGAAATTTTACGTTCGGTTAAATTTTTATGACAAAGTTAATAGATGCCTGTTTGTCCTAAACTCTAAGACAAATTCAATTGGTACTTGCATCAATGTTGCATACCAGTTCAAAGATTTCATTGATGCATACCCCCCCCCCTCCCTGCTGCTTCAGTAACATTGATGCCCCTTCCCCTTCAGTAACTTTAATGCTCTCACTTCCCTGGTCCATTTGGAAAGATTATGTTTTGTTTAGATTTTATAAGCACATTATAGATTCTTATAGCTTCTTGACTTCTTCATTCATGTTACATACAAACTCGATATATCAGAGGGTGGCACTGGCCGGGGGTATATGTGACCCACTGGTCACTTTCTCTAGTTGTACACATATTTTTCCTGTTTTGTAAATGAGTTGTTGTGTGTTTCTCAGTCGAGATCACACCTTAGCTTGTTAAAAGGTATTTGACGCCCTCATCAGATTGTTAAGGGTTTCAAAGTACGTACAATATACTTATTGAAGATAAAGACCATGAATGACATTATCCTGGAAAGAATTTCCTAGGGACTTAAGAACGGGTTCAACCTAGCCATGGTAAACAAGTTATCGGCATTCGAGTCACTGAAGTTTCCTGCGTCACTACGTATGGCGTATAAATACTACCAAAGTTTACAGGCACTAAAGTGTCACCGAATTTGTGGTATAAACACTACCAAAATTGATAAACAATTTACGTTTGTTTTTAGCTCACCTGTCATGTAATGACGAGGTGAGCTTTTGGGATCACTTTTCGTCCGTCGTCAGTCCGTCCGTGCGTGCGTCCGTCCTTCCGTAAACAATTTCTTCAAACGACATCTCCTCCTAAACAACTGATCGGATTTTGACCAAACTTCTCAAGAATGATCCTCAGGGGGTCCCCTTTCAAATGTGTTCAAATGGTTTCGGTCCGTTGCACATCTAGGTCACAGAACACAAAAACAGATTTTTTCACTGAAAACTTAAGTCTTCTTCTCTGAAACCACAAGGCCCAGGTCTTTGATATTTGGTATGAAGCTTCATCTAGTGGACCCCTACCAAGATTTTTCAAATTATAGTGCTAGGGCCACAAATGCCCCCGCCCCGGGTCCCTTTAGTTTTACATAGGATTAAATAGGGAAAATCTTTAAAAATCTTCTCCTCTGAAATCACAAGGTCCAGATCTTTGATGTTTGGTATGAAGCTTCATTTAGTGGACCCCAACCAAGATTGTTCAAATTATAGTGCTGAGGCCGAAAATGCCCCCGCCCCGGGGCCCTTTGGTTTTACATGGGCTTATGTAGGGAAAATCTTGAAAAAAATCTTCTTCTCTAAAACCGCAAGGCCCAGGTCTTTGATATTTAGTTTGAAGCTTCATCTAGTGGATCCCTACCAGATTTGTTTAAATTATAGTGTTGGGGCCAAAAATGCCCCTGCCCCGGGGCCCTTGGTTTTACATGGGCTTATATAGGGAAAATCTTTATAAATCTTCTTCTCTGAAACTGCAAGGCCCAGGTCTTTGATATTTGGTATGAGGCTTCATCTAGTGGACCCCTACCAAGATTGTTCAAATTATAGTGGGGGCCAAAAATGCCCCCAATCCGGGGCCCTTTGGTTTTACATAGGCTTATGTAGGAATTATATTTAAAAAATCGTCTTCTCTGAAACCGCGCGGCCTAGGTCTTTGATATTTGGTATGAAGCTTCATCTTGTGGACCTCTACCAACAATGTTCAAATTATAGCCCTGGGGCCAAAAATGCCCCCGCTCCGGGGCCCTTTGGTTTTACATAGACTTATATAGGGAAAATCTTGAAAAATCTTCCTAGGTCTTTGATACTTGGTATGAGGCTTCATCTAGTGGACCTCTACCAAGATTGTTCAAATTATAGACATGAGACCAAAAATGCCCCTTTGGTTTTACATAGACTTATATGGGGAAAATCTTTAAAAATCTTCTTCTGTGAAACCACAAGTCCTAGGTTTTTAGCTCACCAGAGCCAAAGGCTCCGGGGGAGCTTATAGGATAGGCAGTTATCCGTCGTCTGCGTGTGCGTCGTCTTCGTCTGTGTCTGCGTCTGCGTCTGGTGACGTCAACACTTTTAAACGGCATCTTCTCTGAAGCCGCTAGGCCGATTGGGCCCAAATTTCATCTGTACCATCCTTGGGTTGGGAGATTGTAAGTTTGTGTTTTTTTTTTTATGAAATTCGGCCAATTCGTTTGGTTGCTATGGCAACTTAGAGTTTCCATAGACTTATAATGGGGAAAATTGAAAAATGGCATTTACTGCCAAGCCACTGCAGATATTTTGACAAAACTTTCACAGAAATATTCCTTAGGCAATCTACTATCTGCCATATGATTTTAGGCCTACTGCTCATTTGTATCGGTTGCCATGGAAACCAAATTGAAAAAAAAAATAGAAAAAAAAATACTTAAAAAATCATCTCCTCAGAAACCGTATGCTCTGTGAGGCTGAGAGTTTATGAAAATATTCAGCATATTTGCCTTTACAGGTTTTGTGTTTTTATGAAATTCGGCTCTTTAGTTTGGTTGCTATGGCAGCTTAGATTTTCCATAGACTTATAATGGGGAAAATTGAAATATGGCATTTGCTGCCAAGCCGCTGCAGGTATTTTGACAAAACTTTCATAGAAATATTCCTTAGGCTATCTACTATCTGCCATATGATTTTAGGCCTACTGCTCATTTGTATTGGTTGCCATGGAAACCAAATTGAAAAAAATAGAAGAAAAAAAAACTTAATAAATCACCTCCTCAGAAACCGTATGCTCTATGAGGCTGAGAGTTTATGAAAATATTCACCATATTTGCCTTTACAGGTTTTGTGTTTTTTTATGAAATTCGGCTCTTTAGTTTGGTTGCTATGGCAACTTAGAATTTCCATAGACTTATAATGGGAAAAATTGAAAAATGGCATTAACTACAAAGCCTTTGCAGATATTTTGACAAAACTTTCATAGAAATGTTCCTTTAGTAAACTTCTTGAAGAAATATATGGGCTGCATGATGCTTCCACACAGAGCTGAATCCGGCCCGCACACTAGTACTGGTAAACCGCTTAGAGGATCTAAGCCTGTCCAGGAACCGAGGTGCGAGGCGGAACGTCCATGCTATTAAACCATATTGGTTTCATTGGGAGGCAGGGCTTGAGAAGTCATTTCATCTCAATGTCGGTTAAAGTCCCACAAAATTGGAAGCAACCCTCCCCCCCCCCCCTCCCCGAAATGACCTTTACAGTGTTGATGGGCACGTTTAACCTCAAATCAAACAAACAAAACTTCATAAAAGGCCAAATATTCCAAAACCTTACAAATCCCCACCCCATAACCATATATATTCTTGTTCCTTATGATATGAAGCATTAAGTGCCACCAACCTGGGGGTCCCCCCAGATGTGCCGGGGACATGCCCCACCCCCTCCACTTCATAAAATGCCATTTATCTCAGAAACCATTCAGATCTCCGCCCCTAAACCATATGTATTCTTGTTCCTTATGATAAGACGCACTCAGCGACACCAAGCTGAGGGTCCCTCGGGATGTGCCTGGGTCATGCCCCACCCCCTCCACTTCATAAAAGGTCAAATATTCCAGAAACCTTACCGATCCCCACCCCTAAACAATATATATTCTTGTTCCTTGTGATAAGACACAATCAGTTGCACCAACAAAGGGTTTCCCCCAGGGCTCGCCCGGGCCATGCTCCATTCTTCAACTTCACAAAAGACCATATATCTGAGAAACTGTTCAGATCCCTACCCCTAAGCCATATATATTCTTGTTCCTTATGATAAGACGCAATCAGTGACACCAGCATGGGTCCCCCGTGGTGCCACGGGCCATGCCCCACCCCTTTACTTCATTAAAAGCCATATTTCTCAGAGGCCGGTAAGATCCCCACCCCTTAACCATATATATTCTTGTTCCTTATGATAAGGCCCCACTTCATAATAGCCCATATATCTTAGAAACTATTCAAATCCCCACCACATATTCATATATATTCTTGTTCATTGTTATTAGACACATTCAGTCAACCCATCTTGTGGGGTATGCAGGGGCCAATTCTCTCCCATCCACTTCATAAAAGGGCCTCATATCTCAGAAACTGTTCAGCATTAGCTACAATCTTGGGCTTTTCTGGAATCCACCATGCCCGAATCCCTCCACTGCTTAAAAACCTTACATCTCAGGAGCCATACATATCCCACCGAAGGCCCCTGCCCATAGATGCTTGTAGAATAATATATTGGCTGCATGATGCTTCCACGCAGAGCTGAATCCAGCCAGCACACAAGTACTGGTAAACCGCTTAGAGGATCTAAGCCTGTCCGCTTAGAGGATCTAAGCCTGTCCAGACCCGCAGTGCGAGGCAGACCGTCCATGCTAATAAACCCTATTGGTTTCATTGGGCGATAGGGCTTGAGATGTCGTTTCATCTCAATGTCGGGTAAAAGTCCCACAAAATTGGAAGCAACGTCTCCTAAATGACCTTTACAGTGTTGACGGGGACGTTAAACCTCAAATCAAACAAAAACATATCCCACCGCTAAACCATATATGTCTCTGTTCTTTTTTATAAGACACATTTAGTGGCACCAACCAGGGCTCCATTGGGTTCATGCCCCACCCTCTCTGCTATATAAAACACCTAGTATTTCAGATACAGTCAACACGAGTGCTCATTTGGGAATTGGGAGACTTTATAATTGGCAGATTAAAATCATACCAGGTTAAAATACATGTCTGCCATTGGGCAATGCCCATCTGAGCTCCGGTTTATGAAATTTGGCTGTTTGGTTTGTTTGCCATGGCAAGTTAAGAGTTTTCATTGACTTATAATGGGGAAAATTGAAAAATGTCATTTATGCCTTTCAAGATATTTTGTCAAACTTACATAGAAATGTTCCTTTAATAATGTTCTTTTAGGCCTATTGGTTGCCACAGATGGGAGATTGTCAGTTTTCATCTGTTGTCCTGCAACAACACATTCAAGCGACATAAGACCTCTGAAGCCACTAGGCTGATTGGGTCCAAATTTTATCTGTAGCATCCTTGGGTGCAGGGCTTCCATGATTAATTAAAATACTTTGCTGCCAGTCAGCAGTGCCCCCTGAGCTCTGGTGAGCATAGTGGCCCATGGGCCTCTTGTTGATATTTGGTGCGAAATTTCATCTAGTGGACCTCTATCAAGATTGTTCAAATGATAGCCCTGGGGCCAAAAATGCCACCACCCCGAGATTCTTTGGTTTTACATTGACTTATATAGGGAAATCTTTAAAAAAATTCTTCTCTGAAACTGCAAGGCCCATGTCTTTGATATTTGGTATGGAGCTTCATCTAGTCGACCTCTACCAAGATTGTTTAAATTATAACCCTCGGGCTACATATGCCCCTGCCGGGGGGGCGCATTGGTTTTACGCAGACTTATATAGAGATAATCTTTGAAAATCTTCTCTGTAACAGCAAGGCCCAGGTCTTTGATATTTGATGTGAAGCTTCATATAGTGGACCTCTATCAAGATTGTTTAAATTATAGCCTTGAGGTCAAAAATGCCCCCCGCACCGGGGCCATTTGGTTTTATAA
Source organism: Lucinisca nassula (assembly GCA_963580285.1). Classification (NCBI taxonomy): domain Eukaryota; kingdom Metazoa; phylum Mollusca; class Bivalvia; order Lucinida; family Lucinidae; genus Lucinisca; species Lucinisca nassula. Next base: position 104,287,430 of record OY757024.1, on the reverse strand, counting down.
AGGCTTATGTAGGGAATATCTTTAAAAAAAATCTCTGAAACAGCAAGACCCAGGTCTTTGATATTTGGTGTGTAGCTTCATCTAGGGGACCATTGCCAAGATTGTTCAAATTATAGCCATTGTTGATATTTGGTATGAAGCTTCACCTTTTTAGACCTCCCTCAACATTAGCAAATTATAGGTCAATAATGGCCCTCCCCGGGGCCCACTTGTTACTCTATGGATCAGGTGAACGATCCAGGGCCACCATTTCCATCTTGTTGTCTTCTTTTGACGATTATACCATGTGTTTGTTTGTCGCCTCAAAATAGGAATACCACATTAATGTTCTACATATATTGTTTTCAAAATCAGAGAGATTTAGATATTTTCCTGGTAAGGTTATACTATTTTCACGTGTATCAATTTAGTTAAGTAAAACAAGCAGTAAAATAAAATTCCAAACGGAGTCTAAACCAATACTTGAACCTTTTAAAATTAGCCCTGAAAACATTTTTGGTCAAAACGTTTGGAATCTAAATGACAAAACAGAGTTTTAGGAAAGTCACTTGTGATGCGAGTAGCTCTGAAGTTTTAATTTAGGGGATAACTGTATTCAAAATTTATCATTTAAGGAGGGAGGTAAATCGCAGGTTTTGTGGTCGGAATTTACGGTTTACGGCGATGCTTCAGTGGAGCCGTAAGACAGAATTAGCGACCGTAAAACCGACGATTTACCTCCCCGCATGACTATTTTCAATACTCAGTCTTAGGACGAAGGGCCCTGATATTCCAAGCTCAGTTTAAAGTTTAATTACACAAATCAACATCAGTGACAGTTTTAATCTAAACAATAAATACAACTTACTGTACACCAGCAGCTTGCCATATTTACATGCCTAGGAAGCATGGTGAGCTGGTTAAGAGAATTCAAGAAAAAAATTACTTCTGATGTGCTCTTTTGCTTAAGAATTGTGCAAACGCAAAACGAACAGTCTGAACAGTCTGATTTTCATAGGGTATACTGCATTTTCTCAGGTACCCCAACACGTGTCCATGACGGGTTTGTAGAAAATCCGGGTAATGGTTATTTATAGAAAATTGACATGCTATTCTTATCGATGCATAAGAGTGTTATCTATAGAATCTGTGCTGGAATCATGGGTTGGACTTTGCCAGAAGTGTAGACCCAGATCATAAGCAGTGTTCTGCAGTGTCTGATCAGGGTCTACACTTTTTGCTTAAAACACTTAAATTTAAGGGTTAAAGTAAACAGGTTTAGTCTCAAGTCTTAGCCAAGCCTTCACTCTGTATACCAGTACTCTTTTCAAGCCATTCACTTTTGACAGAGGAGTTACAAGTTGTGTGTTGAAACAAAAAGTGATGAGTGTTAATAGATATGTTTTAGTGATAGCAAAATTCAGGGTAATTTGATAGGAGTCAGATCTGATCTGACTCCCTAAAAACACTTAGTCCATAGAGTGTACTGTTATCCCCATTTTAATGCATTTATTCACTTGTTTTGGTTTCCAAAATGTTCCATTAGGAAAACATGTCCGCATGAAATAGTGGCGTCTAACTATGTCAGAAATGATAATTTTTAGGTAAAAACAAGTTCTAATTTGGGTCGAATCGGATTGTTCGTTTGAGAGTTACTTGCCCGTTAGTCTCCCACATACTTATAGTTGGGAAAATGTTGTCCGGGCGACAGAAACTTTATTTTTGATCGGATGCTCATTAAACTTGTAGCTTATAAGGACAATCATAAAATATTGACAATATGTTCTAGAAAGGATTATCCTTTGGAAGCAAGGAATACACGACAGAACTGGAAAATATGGCGTGTACGTGTTTTCTGGGCCATGCTAGCTAGTTTCGGCCAATTAGGCCACATCAGTGACCCTCAGATATTTTCAAAATTTCACAATGGAATCAATGATCCCAAAGGACAAGAAAATATAAACTACACTATGATGAAGGGCAGGGAGAATTTTTACCACCGCCACACATTCCCAGACACCGACAGTAGTGAGGTTAAATGTGCTCTAGAAAGGGTTATTCTTTGGAAGCAAGGAATACAAAACAGAACTGGAAAATATGGAGTGTACATGTTTTCTGGGCCAGACTAGCTAGTTTCGGCCAATGATCCCAAAGGACTAGAAAATATGAACTACACTATGATGTAAGGCAGGAAAACTTTTTACGGCCGCCACACATTCCCAGACACCAGCTTTAGTGAGGTTAAAGAAATAAGGACAGATCAGATTGTTCATGTGAGTGTTATTTGCCCTTTGGCGTCCCATAGACTTATAGGAGACATTCATGCGGACTGAACAAATTTTTTGTGTTAATCGCGACGGAAGTAAGGGCGAGGATTGTTGCCTCGTCAAAATCGATTTAATCCCCCAGTGGAATTCGTTTCCGCTGACCGTTCTAAGGCGGCTTCTGTCGCGGTTTTTTTTTTGTTATGGTTTGTCTCTGGGTGTTTGTGTCGCTTATATTATTTTATTTTGGATAGCCTATTGACCATGTTTAGGGAAAGTAATTGTCCTTTTGGCTTTCCGCTATTGATGTTTCCATTAGGGTCTGTTGTTTCATGTTTATGTTTCTTTCCCTTTGGTGTCTCTGATTGGAGCTGTAGGTTAATTGTATCGATTCCTGATCATTGCCTCCACTTCTGTTTTTATATTGCGGGAAAATGTTGTCCGGGCGATAGCAGCTCTATTTTTGACCTTATCCTAAACGAACTTGTAGGTAATGAGGACAGCTACAAAACCCTGGATAAATTCTAATTTGGGGCAGACCGGATTGTTCGTGTGAGTGTTGTATGCCCTTTAGTCTCCCGTAGATTTATAATGGGGAAAATGTTGTCCGGGCGATAGCGACTTTATTTTTGATGGGATTCTCAACAAACTTGTAGATAATGAGGCAGCCATAAAATTTGGGGCAGATCATACCATTCACATGAGACTCACTTGTCCTTTAATCTCCCATAGACCTATAATGGAACATAGGTTGTCAGTATAGATAGTGACTTAAATTTTGATAGAAACTTTATCAAACATGCAGTTAACAAGGCCAGAATCTCATTCCAAGCTGTAAAATAGAAGTGGAGGCAATGATCAGGAATCGATACAATCTACCCACAGCTCCCATCAGAACCAAAGGGAAAGACATACAAACATTAAACTACAGACCCTAATGGAAACACCAACTGCGGAAAGCAAAAAGGACAGTGACTTTCCCACAAAATGGCCAATAGGCTATCCGTAAGTCAGAAGGAGACATCTGTGTGACATGGAGATTCAGAATTGCTAAACTTGTTTGTTCAAATATCCAAGATGGCTGCCACGGTGCCAATCTTGAAAATTTTCAAACAACATCTGCTTTTTAATTATAGTCGGATTAAGCCGATACATGACGTGAGACAATTTGGAAAGATAGATATTCAGATGAAGGAGGCCTTCATGCGGACTGAGCAAATTAATAGTCTAAATCGCTACGGAAGTAAGGGCGAGGATTGTGGCCACGTAAAATCGATTTAAGCCCCCCCCCCCCCCCAGTGGAATTCGTTTCCGCTGACCGTTCCAAGGCGGTTCTTCTGTCGCGGTTTATTTTTGTTATAGTTTGTCTTTGGATGTTTGTGTCGCATATGTTATCTTATTTTGGATAGCCTATTGGCCATTTTGTGGGAAAGTAACTGTCCTTTTGGCTTTCCGCTATTGATGTTTCCATTAGGTCTGTTATTTCCCCTTGGTGTCTCTGATGGGAGCTGTGGGTTGAGTGTATCAATTCCTGATCATTGCCTTCACTTCTATTTTACTTCAAACATTTACATACAAAAGTATAAAGTGCAAACAATATCATGAAGCTCAGGATCTGACAGTAAGCAAAAATGCATCTCCTGAAATTCTTGAAATTCTTCAAAGGGTATCTGAGATGAAACTTGGTGGTAGGCATCAGGTCGACCAGGAGACAAGTATTTTGTACTCTTAATTCTTAACTCTGCATCAACGTCATTTCATCCTGAAACTTTTGTGGAATTGTGTTGTCAAGAAACTTAAGTGACGTCATCATGGGAACATACAGACTCAGGACTGCTAAATGTAATCTCAACTAAACCAAATAGCCAAGTTGACCACTATCATCACGAAATCACGCCTATATACTTTTGAACCTCCTTGAACCCCACTATTATATAGTAAAAGTGGGATTTACATGGGTAAACCTTATTTTTCTTATTTCTGCTCTAAAATATAGATTCTGGGTACTCGTTAGATTCTAACGAGTGCCCACAATCTATATTTTGAGCAGAAATAAGAAAAATAACCTTATTTTTCTTATTTCTGCTCTAAAATATAGATTCTGGGTACTCGTTAGATTCTAACGAGTGCCCACAATCTATATTATGAGCAGAAATAAGAAAAATATCACAATTTTTCAGCATAAAAGTTTCCTTTTTTCGGCGATAAAGGTGGCAATGTATTTGTATAGGCGTGTTTGCATATTGATAAACAATTTGACATATCATGATCAGCTAAATCCAGTTGAGCGGTTTCTGACCCACTTTGGCCACTAATTTAATAGCTGTTTGGACAATATTCAAAGCTATTAACCCCGAGATGTCGTGGACAATCTGATGCATTATTGTCAGAGGCAAAAGGGGTAAACCTTATTTTTCCCATTTCCTCTTTAAAATATAGATTGTGGGTAGTCGTTAGAACCGCCTCGATTAGCAGCAGAAATAAGAAAAATATCACTAGTCTTCATCTTAAAATCTTCGTTTGTCGGGTTTTCAGTGCATTTGTATAGGCGTGTTTTCGTAACGATAAGGCCAATTTTGGTTAGCACTCTACGAACAAGCCAACTTTATATCGGTTTTGTAGAAATATCTTGTTCTTGGCCAATTCTATGTTCTTTAGAAAATCCCTGTTTTCTATGGTTCGTTGGCAATGCATAGCTGCAAATGCTGGTTTTGTTTAATTTTGGTGTTATAGCTAAATGATACCAGTAACAGTGTTTTCAGGACAAATGGATGCGCCCATCATCAGCGCATCTGCAATCTTGAAAATGAATTTGAAAGGTAACACAGAACTTTGGAGTGGCAAAATCAAAAGACAATACGAAAACACGCCTATACAGATACATTGTAACCTTTATCGCCAAAAAAATGAAAAATTTAACATGAAAATTTTTTCTGCTCCAAATATAGATTGTGGGTACTCGTTAGAACAGCCTCATTCCTTTTTTAGAGCAGAAATAAACCCTGTAAACCCCAGTTTTACTATGTAAAAGTGGAGTTCAATGGGGTTCATATTATATAGGCGTGTTTTCGTGATGAACAGCCGACCCAGTGCACTAATAGGAATAAAAGTATAGAAAAATGGACAAGATGCGATCTACATTAGAAGCCTCCGTTGTGCAGTGGTCATGCTACTCGCCTTGTAAAGCAGGGGTCAAAGGATCGATCTCGGGCTTCATCAGACTTTCAGTTGTGCCTTTAAACCGATGTCCCGTCTCCATATGACCTTAGCTAATGGTGTAACGTAGTTCTGATACACTCACTCCGATATGATCTTGTCTATGACTCCCAGTAAGACACACATTATCAACGTTTAAACGCAGTTTCATATTTGCACACCTTTGTCTCGGTGAAGCTATTTATTAAGAAAGCTGGTATTTGACAATTTAATTTGTAAAGATTTTACAAAATCTATCAGAATGTCAAATATTGACAAAAATTCCAATGGTTTGAACCTAATGGTGAGTATCATGTTTTTGTCTCGGCATGACTTTTGTATAGCTAATTAAAAGAAATCTGGCATTTAGCAATTGCATGTCAGTTTGCACGTGCATGACAAAAAAAAATCAAAATATTGTATCTTTGGCGATTTTCACAAACTGATTGTGGACGAATATGTCTCGGCGAGGATATTTAAAGTGGCATTTAAAAGTTTCATTGGTTAGATCTGCATGCCATAAATTATCAAATATTCAAGGCGGTTAAAAAGTAAAAGCAAAAATCAAATCATGGCTGCCGACTTTCCGTGAACAATACAATTAAATTTTTTGTTGACGTTTCATTAAAACGATTAAAACTCGGGTCAATAAATTTCTTGACCTTCTAATGTCTTTCTTTACAAACTGGAACGTTTTATGAACTCCCGAGTTCAGCGGTCAGCAATATCCCTCTAAATAAATTTGATATCTAGAAATGCTGATAGTAGCTCTGTGTAAAACAAAATGGTATGACTTGGCAATACATGTGCATCATGGCAACAAGTGCTTCGAGACCTCTTTCACGTAGACCTTATGGTACAGTTGCATTATCTTTTACCTGCTTAGTAAGCCTGGCCTAGACTTGTAATGATGTGCCAGTATATGCCCCAATTCTACTATAGTAAATTCTGATTTTGTTTGCTCCAGGAACCATTACCAATCCACCCACTACTACGATTAGTAGTAGTACAGCAGCAATCAGTACTACTACAAGTACTAGTAGTGCAACAAATATAACTGCTACGACAGCAACATCAGCAACTACTAGTACATCAACCACAACCTCTACTACCACTCCTACCACTAGCAGTACAACTGCGACAACTGCTACAGCAAGTGTATCAGCTTTTGGTCCAACAACTAGTAGTGCAACAACTATAACGTCTTTGACAGCATCATCAACAACTACTGGTACATCAACCACAGCCTCTACTACCACACCTACCACTAGCAGTACAACTGCGACAACTGCTACAACAAGTGTATCAGCTTTTGGTCCAACAACTAGTAGTGCAACAACTATAACGTCTATAACAGAATCATCAACAACCACTAGTACATCAACCACAGCCTCTACTACCACACCTACCACTGACAGTACAACTGTGACAACTGCTACCGACAGTGTATCAGCTTTTGGTTCAACAACCAGTAGTGCAGCACATACAACTTCTATGACAGCATCATCACCAACCACTAGTACATCAACCACAACATTTACTACCACACCTACCACTAGCAGTACAACTGCGACAACTGCTACCACAAGTGCATCAGCTTTTGGAACAACAACGAAGGGAGATTCTGTTACCACTGCCACAGTTCTTACCACTTTATTTACCACCGCTACACTAGTAACTTCGACTGCTACTCCATTACCTTCTTATTCTTCACCTCATACTACTGCTGACACAATTACAAGTTCGACAGACGCTGACAAAGGAATAGTAGTTATCACCATAGTGGTTTCAGTCATAGGTGGCGTCTTAGTAATTGTGATATTGGTTACGATGTTCGTGATGGTACATTGGAAACATTGTTTTGGTCACACACGGCATGGCCACCTGAATTCACACATGCATGATAAATACAGGCCACACCATAGGAATGATAGACTCAAGCACGTCAGAGAAAGAGCAGAATATAATTCACCTCAACCAGATCATGTGTTAAAAGGATACCATTTTTATAGAGGGAACAAAAATCCAGAAATTGAAGAATCCAACGAAAATCACAGCCCTGCATTTGAATACTACAAAGAGACTTCAGATATGTTTCCTGATGATGATCCATCAACAGGATATCAATATGCAAATAACAGGCGATTTCCAGAATGAAAAAAACTTTCTGAATACATGCAGTATTAAACAGTGGAATTATGTATTCAGGGCTCTGAATACATGGAGCTGTGTGTATGCACTGTTGAGAAATAACCAAATTATTACAGTACAGATATCAGCTAGTTCCGTGTTTGGATGAAACGCATTTCTGGGTATTCGTGTGACATGCACTGCTAATACCTCTTTCAAACAATGTTTTATCATTATGACTCGTATGTTCTAGATTATTAGTAATAGGAGTTAAGGTTTAATTTTATAAATATACATGTATATTCAGCGCATTCAAAAGCATTTTAATCCAATACCTGAATCAAATCAGGATGAGATCGTATGCAGTCAAAAGCACAGCTTTCAAGAGATATAACACTATCTTCAAATCCATTCAATATATCTGTTCAATGCCACATTTTGTTGAATGTGTGGTTACCTAGGAAAAATTGTTTGTATTTTGACACACGAGTGTTCATTAATACACACGTTACCTCGGTATCTTAATTATGGGCGGCTCTGACTAGTAATCGAAAGACCTCAGTTCTGATATCTACAGGATGGTAGCATTGTTTCATAAAGATAAGTTCACAAAGATTGTTCGTGATATTTTTTCTACAGCCATTCACGCATAACCGCAGATTCCAGAAGAGCAGTTCTGGGTAGAGAAAGTGCAGTTTTTATACTAAAAATAGTCCTTTGGAAGCATTGCTAGAACGTCCATGACACAGAAATAAAAACTGTTGAATATACACGTTATTTCTGTGCCAGACGAGCTAGTATCGGCAAGTACGGCCTCATTATTTACCCTCTTTTTTCAATATTCCACAGTGAAACTAATGATATATATATATTATTCTTTATGTTGTGTGCATTCCGTTTCTATACTTTTGTTTAGAAAGGCCCCGTACACAGAAACAGGAATGTACAGAAATTTGTCTTCTAACAATTTAATTATAATGTAACAATTCAGTTACATCAAGCCTAACATTTTCGCATTGGCATGGTAACATGACGATTTTGGCATTAAGTATAGCTGAAGTGATAGTTATGATGCATGGTTTGCTGCTCGCACTGTAAGCAATAGACTGGTTTCCAGGTGTTTTTGGGAATGGCTAAAGATTAAATCTTGTTATACAGCTCTGTTCCGATCTCCTGAATTGTAGTCGTTTGAAGATATCTGTAATTTCCAGTTTGCCATAAGATCTTGTTTTCCAACCCTCTAGATATTTGTCATCTTTGGGTCTTACTGTAATGTAAGAAACCATTATAGCTGTATTTCACTTTAAGTTGAGCTGTTTTCATGTGCCGCGTGTTTGTGATTTGATGGTTTCCTCGTTCTGAGCCTTATGAATTTTACATTTTTGTTTCCTTGAGGATAATTAAATCGTTTTGAACAAGGTGGTGTGCTGATTTACAGGCAAAAGGTCCTGGGCAGTGTTTACCTCTTATGATGAGTTTTAACCCTTCTCTTGCTGAATATTCATTTAAGCCACACACATTTCTGTCTATCAACCAATCAAATAACTTGATGTAATTTATTGCTAAAAATTCATAAATTGAATGTCAAACGCTGTAGATCCTGATCAGATAGCAGAGGCCAACAGCAGGATAAGAGTTAAGGGGAACAGATACACATTCAGGAGGGGCAACTCCTGCAAAAGTATTTATGTCTCCCATGTCAATAGGGGTCTTCTCTTTAAGAGCAATTCTTTTCTTTAAGAAAAGCGCCCTTTTTCAGTGGGTCAGGACTTATAGGAAAGCAAACAGAAAGTCCAAAAATTTGTCTCCCCTTGATAAATGGCGGCAAATCAGCCAGGTGTTCCCATTTCCCTTGATAACTTCCACTTTCGAATGTTTGTTTGATTTGAGGTTTTACGGCCCCGTCAACACTATCTAGGTCATTTTGGTGTCGTTGCTTCCGATATGTTGGACGTTTACCCGACATTGAGATGAAATGACATCTCAAGTCCTACCACCCAAACCAACAAATATGGTTTATATGCAGGGATGATCGGACTTGCAGTATTTTACTGGACAGGCGCGTACCTTCAAAGCGGTTTACTAGTACTCATGTGTGGTCGGCTCAATCTATTTCTCCAAGGCCCGATGGGGAGGGGCACTTTCTGTATATCGTATGGTCTTTGTTTTCGAAGGTAAAATGCGCCGGGAAGCAGCATTTCCTACACTTTACATGTGCGCCCAGCGAAGAATCAGATCGGTCTGCGCATCCATATAGTCTGACCAGAGACTTCTCTTGCTGCATGAAGGAGCAATGGTCCCTTAGCTTTCCTTAGAGCACAAAACGTAGACTCTGATCAGACTGCGCGGATGCACAAGCTGATCTGAATCTCATCACGCGAACAAGTCCGTGAAATGGAGACCCCCCTAAACCCCACTTTATATAGAGAAAACTGGGGTTTAAGGGGTAAACATTATTTTTCTTATTTCTGCTCCAAGACATTGGTTGTGGGTACTCGTTAGAACCGCCTCAATGAGGCGGTTCTAACGAGCACCCACAACCTATGTTTGCAGTGTTTTTAAGAAAAATATCACTGATTTTCATCAGAAAAATGGCCATTTTGGAGATAAGTAAAAATGACCAATTTGCACGGGTGTGTTTTCGTAATGTCCTCGGGCGCACATGTAAATTGAAGGAAATGATGTCTCCAGGCTCATTTTATAGCTCCTATTTTTTTAAATGTATCATTACGAAAACAAGCCTATTCAAATACAGTCGAACTTCGATGGCTCGAACACCTTTGGGACCATGAAAATCTGTTCGAGACAGCGGTAGTTCGAGCCAATGAGGGCTACTGCCAGGGGGCATAACGAGATACTTTTGGACATCTTTTCGGTGTTCTGTATTGAAAAGTGTATGCTGTGTGTTCTCATTAGAATCGCCTCATCGAGGCGATTCTAATGAGTACACACAGCATACATTTTCATGATAAAACACGAAAATATCCTAAATATTACCCTCCCTATTTCTTATGTAGAGAATTTCCCTAGGGACTCAAGAAGGGTTCGACCCAGCCATGGTAAACGAGCCATCGGTGTTCGAGCCATCGAAGTTCTACTGTGATTATATTGAAAAATTTTACGAACAAAATTAAAAATTTTCAGATAAAAATATCTGCTACGTTTCATATTTCTGCTCAAAACATAGATTGTGGGAACTCGTGTGAAATAATAAAGATACTCTTTATCCCTACCCTGTAAACCAACATATTTACTTATTAAAAGTGGGTTTAAAGGGGTCAAAATTATAAATTCTTGTTTTGGCTCTGTGTATGTCTACTTAGATTGACAATAAAAGGACATTGCACAAGATGAACCTAACACATTGAAATAAAACTATGACCTCACATGCTGTTGATTATTTCATTATCACACATAAAAGGATATAGCGTCTGCTTAGTGCAATAACGGTGTAACTGCCATTATGCCATAATGGCAGTTACACCGTTAATGTACTAAGCAGACGATATATTAAGACACCAATCATCAATCCTATGATGACAGTAAAATTAAAGTACTTTTACATTAACACTGATGAGTGGTTTTGCGAAATACAGTAGAACTTCGATGGCTCGAACAACGATGGCTCGTTTACCATGGCTGAGTCGAACCCGTTCTTGAGTCCCTAGGGAATTCCTGTACATAAGAAATGGCGCGAGATAATTTAGGAGATTTTCGTCTTTTATCTTGCAAATGTATGCTGTGTGTATTCATTAGCATACATTTTCATTACAGAACACCGAAAATATGTCCAAAAGTACCTCGTTATGCCTCCTGGCAGTAAGCCTCAGTGGCTCGAACTACCCCTGTCTCGAACATATTTTCGAGGTCCCAAAGGTGTTCGAGCCATTGAAGTTCGTCTGTATTTATTTTGAAACAATTCAATAATCAACAGTATGTGAAGTCGTCATTCTGTTTTCATGTATGTTTTTGTATATACGTCTTTATGTCCTTGCATGTATATCTGGCATAATATATTTTCGTTTTTTTATAATTAACTCGAGTTTTGATGTCACGTGCTGTATATTTTTCATATCAAGGCTTTGTTCACTGAAAGTATTATCATGTTTTGACACATCTACACTCTAGCTTGTTATGTAACCTCCCTTCAGCCGCACGCTTCGTTAGCTGCACGGGTTAAATAGATGAAATATAAGTCTCAAATAGTATTACCATTTTTTTTACCTTTCTATAGAATGTGATTAACGTTTACTGCCCCAAAAAGTAAAACATTGCGATAAATACATCCCAATAGAGGCGGAGGATCCAAGTTTAAAAGCTGATCCCCTATAAAAACAACGCAAAAAATTCCATCCCAGTAGAGCACACAGGATCGAAGATTAAAAGTTTATTCTCTATCATCCAAAGTTGTGGAATAATATAGAAATTGTATCTTACAACTACATATCTTTTCAATGAGTATGGTTGCTAGTCTAAATTTAACATTTTGTCGCGCAGAAAACATGCATTTAGCAGACTTGTAAATCATTTTTCCATGCTTTCCTGTATCGTTGTTTTAGTAAAAAGCATTGTCCCGGCAGTCTATGAACAACTATCCAGCTTCATATATTTCAGGTCAGGGACTCATATTGTTTTCTAAAGAAAGAGTATGGATTGTAAAACTTACGCTTTTGTCGTTATATTTATATATCCGCTCTCAATTTAGATTGTTGCATCGCGCATAGAATCTCGTTTCACGGGCATAAATCATTGCTTAATAGATGAAATATATTTTTTTACGGAATTACAAACGAATTAGATCGGACATTTTGGGTTAGAAGTGCATTGTGCAATACCGCGCAACACTGTATGCGTCGCGTTATTAAAGCAGTTCTAACAAAATGAAAACACTATAATGTTAAATGAACCTCCCTGACCACCATAGAACCCTCTTTTGTGGGATGTTATTTTAATATATTATAAGAAGTGAACGGCCTTCATATGCGTGTGTTAATGTCTGTTGTAAATGTTCCTTTGCAAGAAGTTTCTATTTTTATCAAAATCTGTTTATAATTAAATTTTCAGAAAAAAAGTTTGTGGTATTTATAGTCTACTGTCCATTCTTCCTGTGTATAAATCAACAGTAACTGTATTATAATGCACTTGCGTATGTACCGCGACGTTTGACTGGATAACGTCAAAACTTTGCGACAGTACATCCAGCAATATATTGTCGGAAACCCGACGTCATCATGTATCGTCGCTTTTCATTGGTTACCGTTTGGTTTTAGGCAGCTCACAGCAATTTTAACGAAACACCTGAATACGAGCATTAAAATGGGGATAAATGTATTAAAATAGTCATTTTGGGAGGAAAATCGGTGGTTTTACGATCGCTAATTCCGTTTTTATGACTCCGCTTGTGCGCTGCCGTAAAAAAGAAATTTCCGACAAAAAAAGACTCCGAAATTACCTCCCTCTATTGGCAATTGGGAATACAGTTATCCCCCATTTCCCCCCAAAAAAACTTTTGGTCAGTTGATATACCTCCTTAAAGATGAAGAAGAATTTTACAACACAGTCGATCTTCAATAGCAAAAACACCTTTGGGCTTTGTCCGAGGCAGAGGTAGTTTGAGCCTTGGAAGGTTTACCATAGCGCCTGGTCAGGAGGTATAATCATTTCGAAAATAAACCTATACAAATACATTGTAAACTTTGCTGCCGATAAAACGATGAAAAATTGGGATATTTTTCTTATTTCAGCTCAAAATATAGATTGTGGGTACTCGTTAGAACCGCCTCGATGAGACGGTTCTAACGAGTACCCACAATCTATATTTTAGAGCAGAAAGAAGAAAAATAAGCTTTACACCCGTAAACCCCAGTTTTCATTATATAAAGTGGGATTTAGGGGGTCTTCATTTCACGGACTTGTTCAGGTCATGAGGCCAGGAGGCATAATATAGTTATATTTTTAGATTTTGTATGAACAAAGGTATGGCGCGTGTACCTATTAGAATCGTCTCTATAATTGAACACTTCGTAATCCGAATGCAAGTCAATAAGTAACCAGCCTTTCCGATTGACCGAGACAATTAAGATTGTCATGCCTTGTTTCAATACGTGTTTTAGGCATGAGGGCAAAATTGCACCCTTATCGTATCAGTTACTCATACGATATTGAACGTCAAACATTGCTAACGATGCAAAAGCAAGCTTTTCGTCAAACGTTGAGTACTGTGCTGTAATTCGGCACTGGTATTTGAAAGGGATTACAGTTCAGAAAATACATTGCGAGTTGACCAATGTTTATGAGTCTTCTGCACCATCGTATGCACAAGTTAAATTCTGGGTTGGGGAGTTAAAACTTGCTGGAACGTCTTTAGAAGACGAAACCACGTCTGGATACCCATCAGATGCCACAGATGAAGAAATGTGTAACAAAGTACGGGATCTGGTGTACTCTGATAGGCGAATTAAAGTTAAAAAAAATAGCGAATACATTACACATTTCACGTGGTAAATTTTCAACAATTTTACACGATCGTATGCGCAAGCTAACAGTCCTTTGTGTCCCAAAATACCTTAGCGACGGACAAATGGCAACCAGAGCATCAGTATGCAGCGCATTGTTGAAGCGATTTAGGTCATAGGACGATGATTTTCTTTCACGCCTGGTGACTGTAGATGAGCCATAGAATAAATATCAAAGTCGAAGTTGGTAGGGCGGGATACTCAAGGCCAAAGAAGTTCAAAACAAAACCATCTGCTGGCAAGGTGATTTGGTACTGTATTTGGGACGCGCAAGGCGTTATTATGATGGACTTTCTAGCAAAGAAAAGTACAATAACAGGTGCGTGTTATGCATATTTGTTCGACCAACTGAGAATTGCGATCCGTGAAAAAGACCGAGGTAAACTTTCAAAAGGGATTCTGTCCCAACAGGACAATTCAAGATGCAATGGATGCTATCTAGCGGAATGGGTACGAGCTAATACCGCTTCACACCTATTCTCCGGACTTAGCTCCTAGTGACCTATTCCTATTCTGAAACTTGAAAGTGATATCCGTGGACGTCATGTCCGGTCCAACGAAGAAGTCGTTGCGGCAGTTGAGGATTGGGTTGGAAACAAGGACTCTAGCTTCTACAGTTCTGATGGCACAGCGTTGGTCCAAGCGTATCATTCTAGAGGGCAATTACAATAAGAGATAGATCTCACTCAGAAATAAGTTGGGTGTTTTCAGGTGTTCGTTCTCGTATGCTCAAATTTAAATCACATATGAAAGACATGCCAAATGTATGAACATCACGTGAACAAGTCGGTGAAATGAACACCCTCTAAACTCAAATTTATATAGAGAAAACTGGACTTTACACGTTTAATAAGTTCTAGAAAGGGTTATCCTTTGGAAGCAAGGAATACACCACAGAACTGGAAAATATGATGTGTACGTGTTTTCTGGGCCAGACTAGCTAGTTTCGGCCATTTAGGCCTAATCAGTGACCCACAATGGAATCAATGATCCCAAAGGACAAGAAAATATACACTACACTATGATGTAGGGCAGGGAGACTTTTTACGGCCGCCGCACATTCCCAGACAACAGCTGGGAATAAACCTTATTTTTCTTATTTCTACTCCAAGACATAAGTTATGAATACTCGTTAAAACCGCCCCAATAAGTCAGTTCAACCTATATTTGCGGTAAGAAAGATATCACATATTTTCTTCAGGAAAATAACCATTTTGGTGATATGAGAGAATGTGTTATCGTAATGTTGAAACAGCCATGGTAAAGGATCCATCCGTATTCGAGTAATCGAAGTCACTGTATTGATCAAACCAATAATATAAATCATTGTGACTTCCCGGAAGTAACTGTCCGGGAAGTATATAGGATAGTTTTCATCCTCTGTCGTCTTTCATCCGTCCACTTCAAGCAAGTTTCAAAGTATTTCTGGACCCATTGGCATCAAAAGGTAAACATTTTAACAAAATGTGGTTTAACAAAATGTGGCAATGAAACTGGATCGTGGGGAAAACATTGATGGCTAATTTGCTGATTTGAATCCGCAGCTACTTCTTCCCATAACTCAAGATAACGAGGAGTAAGACACATAAGTATATTTACTATTGATCCTCTGTCTCTCTCTCCCTGTCTCTCTCTCTCTCTCTGTCTCTCTCTCTCTCTCTCTCTCTGTCTCTCGCACACACACACACACACACACACACACACACACACACAAAAGATTGGGCTGATGCAGTCCAAGTTAAATTCAGCAATCCCCCCGCTTAAGCAGTTATGTTTTTTTTTAAGTATTGTACAGCTCATATTTTCGGCACCATATTTTGGACTTGGTTTATATTCGGTATGCTAATACTGAGCAGAAATGAAAGCACTAAACTAATCAATCGGGTTTTCTGCGCACGTTGACTTGTAAAATTGATCCGATGTAATAACGCAATATTACCCCGATGGATAGAAATTTCATCAATTTGCACCCATTGGTGTCTTCTTATTCTTTTTAAAGTGATTTAAGCTTTATTCATTCAATTTTACAAGTGCGTATGCGCAGATTAAACTTTTTGCAGCTAATCAGATACAGTGCAATCAAAGGAGCAATAAAACACATGTCAATTTCCAGTTGAAACACGCATGCAAACAATGTTTTATGTGGCAATATTGTAAATTATCTCCCTTTGAGAAAAAACATAAAGGAAATATCAAATATTTGATATTCATTGATTTATGGAGTTTTCGAAACAAATTTATGAAGGTTGTTGACGCCTTTATGCTCATTATTCCTACCAATGTCTCAGCCAAGACTGTCCCCAGTCCTTCCTGTAACGGCGCCATGACTTTCCTATATTCTTTCTCATATTCCCGTGTCAACTGCCTGTGCTATTGAATTTTCTATGCCAGTAAAATATTCGGCGTCCGAACTGCGAGACTTTTAGAAGAGACAGAATAATAACCGCCTAATGCACATAGGCAATTCAAGTCAATTACACTCTATGTTACGTGGTTCAAAATATTCGCGGCGGTTGTAGCGAATTCCTTCTTTAATATATATCATGATACCACCATGTCTGTCGCTTTGTCGGTCCTTCCGTTCAGGTTCACAAAATGAGTCAAAAAGAAGGTCAGGTGGGTCTACCGAAGGACTGAGCCAGGTTTCAGTGAAAGTTAGAATGTCGAACTCGTATAATTCAAAAAAGATTTGTTTGATTTGAGGCTTAACGTCCCCGTCAACACTGTAAATTTCATTTTGGAGACGTTGCTTCCAATTTTATGGGACTTTCACCCGACAGTGAGAAGACATCTCAAGCCCTGTCGCCCAATGAAACCAATAGGGTCTATAAGCATGGACGATCCGACTCACACCGCTTTGCCTGGGCAGGCTTAGATCCTCTAAGCGATTTACCAATACTCTTTTGCAGTCGGTTTTAGTTCTGGGTGGAAGCATCATGCAGCCCATCTGTTTCTTCAAGCCTCGATGGGCGAGGGCGGCATTATCAACATACAATGTATCAAATGTGTACATTGTATCCAATTTGGATAGTATGCTTTGAACGTTGTAATAAACAAACGATAAACTGTGAGATACATTAAGCGAGCTAAAGAGACTGTTTGACATGCTTGTTGATGAGATGGACACAATACTTACGGAAGATGAGGATGAAGGGCCGGAATTCCGATGTAGATCTCCAGCAAGTAATACGAGAACAACGAGCCAAGTACATGATACAATATAGTTCGTAGGATATCATCCAGAAAGTGAGAGTTGTATTAGATTTTTCTGATTTACCCTGGAGTAACGTCTTGCTGTTGATATCTCACCGTTATTTCATCTCTGTGGTTGTTTGATTTTTGTGTTCACGGAGATGTTGCACTGATGAGTTAGGGAGCCTTCGTGCGGAATGAACAAATTATTTGTCTAAATCGTAAAATCGATTAAAGCCCCCCAGTGGAATTCGTTTCGCTGACCGTACCAACGCGGCTCTTATGTCGCGGTTTATTTTGTTATGTTTTGTTTTGGGTGTTTGTGTCGCTTATATTATTTTATTTTGGATTACCAATTGGCCATGTTGTGGGAAGGTAACTGTCCTTTTGGTTTTCAGTTACTGATGGTTCCATTAGAGCCTGTTGTTTCATGTTTGTGTTGCTTTCCCTTTGGTGTCTCTGATGGGAGCTGTGGGTTAATTCCTGATCATTGCCTCCACTTTATTTTACAGCTGTTAAGTAATGTAACATTAGAATATAAATGTTCGGTCTGCATTACGGATATAAGTACTGACATTCTGGTATAAAGACATAAATACCAAAACGTGTAGGAGATGATTAAATTCATGCGGACTGAACAAATTATTTGTCTAAATCGCGACGGAAGTAAGGGCAAGGATTTTGGCCACGTTAAATCGATTTAAGCACCCCACACACACACACACACACACACACACACACCCACCAGTGGAATTCGTTTCGTTGACCGTTCCAAGGCGGCTTTTCTGCGGTTTATTTTGTTATGGTTTGTTTTTGGGTGTTTATGCCGCTTATATTATTTTTTTTTGGATAGCCAATTGGCCATTTTGTGGGAAAGTAACTGTCCTTTTGGCTTTCCGCTACTGATGGTTCCATTAGGGCCTGTTATTTCATGTTTGTGTTTCCTTCCCTTTTGTGTCTCTGATGGGACCTGTGGGTTAATTGTATCGATTCCTGATCATTGCTTTCACTTTATTTGACAGCTACTATGTAATGTAATATTAGAATATAAATGTTGGGTCTTCATGACGGATATAAGTACTGACATTCTGGTATAAAGACATAAATACCAAAACGTGTAGGAGGAGATTAAATTGTAAGTCGGCTAGCTCATTTCTGCTTACTGCGTTTATTATGCGATTGCCGTTAGAAAAAGTACCATCAGACCAACTCTCTTAGTGCCGAAGTTAACCAAGCAGAATGCCAAGGGTATCCATGCTCCCATACCCAGCCCCATTTTGGACCAGAAATATAACATAGTGAAAAACATGCAATGAAATAGAAACAAAAAAGCTGTAGTAAACTGAAAAGAAGAATAAAGAATGTGTTAGTATAAAAAATATAACTGCGATATTTAGAGGTTACAAATATAGAAAACCATCTTGATCATTAGACAAACATATTCCATGACTGACTGACAGATGGTCAATATATTGTTTATCGTGTGATAGTCGATTTCATATCAGCCTCATAGTTGCCGTCTAAAACGGACATTCTTTAAAAGATATTTCTATACAGTCAGTAGACAAAAAATACTATGATGTAAATTCTACAGCTTGGTTAAAAATTATTAAACGGCATGGAACTGAATTAAAATGAATTAAATTATTACAGACACCTTTTCCATTGGGCTTTAATGGCAACATTTATCATGAGGGTAATATATCTAAAAATGCCCGATTTTGATATTTTCTCGCTTCTGGACTGTCGAAAGCGTAAAAGTAGATCGCACGGCACCAGAAAAAAATGGCAATTATAAACGTAAATTACGCGCTTTTAAAAGAACTAATACAAGGCTGAAGTGATTGTCCATAATAGTATTGATTCATGGACACCACTGAATGCTTGCTTTTCTTAGTTCATTACCCATTTCTGTATTACGGATTCTGGACAGCGAGGCGAATAAATTCTACGATAGTTCTAATCAGTTAAACGATGCTGCGCTGTTAACTAGAGGTTGTACTCAGCATGCTTTTTGTCCTTTCATCGATTCTGAAATAAATCACAAAGTTTTAACGTCATTTCATCAAAATATCCTTCATTAATAGGGGTTTTACCTAGTATCTTCCGGGACATTTCGGTGCCTTCATTCATTCATGCTTATTTTCAAAATATTGAAACACCCACACTTTGCTATAAATACAATAAACCTGTTGAATCTATCATATTTGATTTCAATCAACTTGTTTCTGATCTTGATATTGACACTAACACTCCAGATACCTGTGATTGTAAAAATTCAGTCTATTGCTATCCTGCTGCTGGTCATATTGTTACTGGCAATTTAAAAATTATTCCTGATTCCAGGATACGTAATATAATTTCTAAAGGACCGAATTGTCGATTTCCTTCTATGATTGATTTCAATAAATGTAGAGATGAAATCGCTGCTAACTTGAATGAATTGGGTAATCGATGGTGCAAACGAGAGTATGTTGAGCATAAAACTCTTAGAGAATGGAAACTTAGCATTCTGAAATTAGTGAACAAACGCATTTCGTTTTATTCTCAAAATACGAACTTATTACATCCCAAACCTAATACGTCTAAACGTCACCTTAAACTAGGTATTCAAGAATTTCATAAGAAGTTTGTTTTGGCTCAAGCAGACGGCTTCACTATGTTAAAACTCTTCAGCAAGAACTTGGTGGTACTGAGGCCTATAAACTACAGCCTTTAACTGTAGAGAGGGTCTTAGTTGATGACCACATTTGTCATTCAGCCACCAAGTTTGCTGTCTGTTTTACAGAAGGCCAAGACAAGCCTCCTACGATATATTGGTTATCTAAACTTCATAAAAGACCATACAAAGCACGGTTTATTGCAAATTCAAGCTCTTGTACCACCACTGAACTCTCCAAATTATTAACGTCATGCTTGACTGCCATCAAAAACATGTGATAAAATATTGCGACAAAGTATTCAAAATGATCGGAAAGAAATCCGTTTTGGTCTATAAAAAATTCTAATGAAGTTTTAAATAAATTGAAATCCAGACGTTTTCGTGCTTCAAGTCTGTCTACTTATGATTGTTCCATCCTTTACACTTAACTTCCTCATAATATTTTAATGATTTAACTGAACTGACATTTCATAAGGAAGACTCCCTCTATCTTTCATGTAATGTAAGAAATGCTTTTTCACTTCTGAAGAGCATAAAATTATACTTTATGGTCATGTCATAAAGTCTGTGAAGCTCTCATCTTTCTACTTGACAATAATTATACACGATTTGGTACTAAGTTATTTAGACGAGCACCTATTGTGGCTGATCTGTTTTTGTTTTGTTACGAGAGAGACTTCATGATGTCCCTTTCTGCTGAAAACCAATCTGAAATCGTTGAAGCTTTTAGCTCGACTTCTAGATCATAGTGTAGTTTATATTTTCTTATCCTTTGGGATCATTGATTCCGTTGGTTGAATTTTGAAATATTTGAGGGTCACTGATGAAGCCTTATTAGACGAAACTACCTAGTCTGGTCCAGGAAACATGTACGCTCCATATTTTCTAGTTATGTGGTTTTGTCCTTGCTTCTAAAGGATAACCCTTTCTAGAACATATTTAACGTCACTACAGCTGGTGTCTGGGAATGTGGCGGCCGTAACAAGTCTCCCTGCCCTACATCATTGTGTAGTTTATATTTTCTTATCCTTTGGGATCATTGATTCCGTTGTTGAATTTTTAAAATATTAGAGGGTCACTGATGAGGCCTTATTGGCCGAAACTAGCTAAGTAGAAGTAAAACAAAGATCAGGAATTGATACAATTAACTTACTCCACCCATAAAAGACACCAAAGGGAAAGAAATACAAACATTAAGCGACCAGACCATAATGGAAACCTAAACAAAGGAAGGCCATAAGGACAGTTACTTTCCCACAAAATGGCCATATGGCCATCGAAAACCAAAAGACACAAGTGATACACACAGTAAGTAACAAACAACAACATAAATAAATCGCCACAGAAGAGCCGCCTTGGAACGGTCAGTGGAAGATTTCCACTGGAGTCTGGTCCAGAAAACATGCACATTCCGTATATTCCAGTTCTGTGATGTATTCCTTGCTTCCAAAGGATAACCCTTACTAGAACTTAGTTTGATGATTTATTAAATATTGACAATACCTATTTCGATGGCTTGATTCGTTAAATATATTCCCCAGAACTTCAGTTAAATAAGCAAATTCTTCTGATACCAGGCCCCCGTTTTTGGATTTACATCTTTCTTTTGTAGATTGGTTTGTTTCTTGCAAAATTTATGATAAACGCGATGATTTCGATTTTGAGATTGTAAATTTTCCTTTTTTGATGGTGATGTTCCTCGTGTGCCATTCTATGGCGTTTATATTTCGCAGTTAATTTGATTTGCCAGAGTGTATAGTCATGTAACTGACTTCAACACTCGTATTAAATTGTTAACTGCTCAACTTCTTAATAAGAGTTATCGGTATCATAAACTACGCAAAGCCTTTTCAAAATTTATAGACCTCATTCTGATTTAATTTCAAATTTCAATATGGGACTTAAATCTCTTTTGCAAGAAGGTCTATCGGAACCCGAATTTTATGGTGACTTAGTATATAAATTCAGAAAAATATATAACCGCAAAGACTTCAGCACCCGATTTCGTAAAATCATTCTTCGATATAAAAAAATCGGTACAACATAAATTTTATACGACAGACTGCATGCATGGTAGTTAACCCAATCACGGTTGACAACTTTGCTTTGTTCTTTAATTGAACGCAGGTTGGTCAGGCCTCTATGACGGTTTTAGTGTGAAGGCTTACTGAGAAAAAGAGAGAATATAATTCTATGTGAATGTGGTTGGTGTCTGATGCTCTATTTCTGGTCGGGCCCATCGGAGTCTAACTGTTGGTTTTCTTTTCCTCCAGCATTTCAGTGGTTTCTTGCTGTCGAGTCCTCAGGGTTGTTTTATCGGTGTGGTTGTTTGATATTTTGTGTTCACGGAGATGTTGCACTGGTGAGTTAGGAGTCCTTCGTGCGGACTGAACAAATTATTTGTCTAAATCGCGACGGAAGTAAGGGTGAGGATTGTGGCCACGTAAAATCGATTAAAGCCCCCGGTGGAATTCGTTTCACTGACCGTTCCAAGGTGGTTCTTCTGTCGCGGTTTATTTTGTAATTGTTTGTCTTTGAGTGTTTGTATTGCTTATATTATTTTGTTTTGGATAGCCAATTGGCCATTTTGTGGGAAAATAACTGTCCTTTTGGCTTTCCGCTTTTGATGTTTCCATTCATGTTTGTGTTTCTTTCCCTTTGGTGTCTCTGACAGGAGTTGTGGGTTAATTGTATCGATTCCTGATCATCGCCTTCACTTCTATTGTATCTTAAAATGTTGCCCGTCAATATCGTCGTCTGCATCCTCCCGCAACAATGAAACGCATTTCGGCAGACAGGCAAACAGTGATGACCCCGACCAGACTCACCCTAAAGAGCAGCCCCGTCCGAGCACACACTGCTTATATTTTTTAGATATAAATGGAATAAGACTGGATCATTGATTCCACAGTGGTATTTTGAAAATAGCTTCGGGTCACTGATGAAGCCCAATTTGCCGAAACTAGCTAGTCTGGTCCAGAAACAGATGGTCTATTGATTGGGTTAGTTACTTTCAGGTTGACCAACTATTTTATGTGTTGTAATAATATTAGAACCTAGAATGAAGGTTGGGCTCATTGAACCGATTTAAACACCCCAGCGGTTCTCGCTACTGACCGTCCTAATGCGGTGTTTCTTATGTTGTTTAATTTATATGTAGCTTTTAAATATAGCTTTGTCGGATTTTCCGACGGGGCTCTCCATGTTGTATGCCTATGGTTGTGTTTTATTTATGTGATTTTCATTTATTGTACCTGTCGCACATTGATCATCTCTTGTGGGGAAGGGGGAGCTGGTTGCTCTGCTGTTTGTGATTCGTTTTTCTTTTTCCTTTTTTATTTCGCTCACTGTTAGTTACTCTTCCTTTTGGTGCCATTGGGTAGGCTTTTCCTGGGCATCTAGTTCTATATTATTTGAGCCCCGCCAAGCGAATTTGTGTCTTCGAGAATTCCGTCATGACATGCGCATGCCCAGCCATTCACAGAGGCCAGGATATGGCATTCTGTCTGAAGGATCGTCTTGATTCACTGCTTGTATGAGCGAGCAGCGAAGGTTCTGGCGAGACTGCGCGGAAAGGCTCGCCTGAACCTTCGCTGCTCGCATAGGCGATATGTACCAAAATCGCTTGACGGAGCCCAAATTTTGTAGATTCTACAGTTTTCAGCTCTGTACTGTAGTCCTTGTTTCCAAAGGATTGTCCTTTTAACAGTAGGAGAGTTGCTAAGGCCGTCGTCAAGTTTTTAATTTTTTTTGTAAGCTTCCGCGAAAGGGATTATTTTTTATAGCAAAAATAATTGTGAAATCGGAAACTACTTCCGGTCATTTTAACATAAGCATACAGTCGTCAGAAATGATAAAATTAGCTTTCAAAAGCACAAATAAAAACATCAACACTTCCTAAAACGTTTCATTACTTCAGTTATGGTTGCCACTGAAATGGAACGTTTCCGAAGCTTCGTTTATTAAGTAACCCATATTTTTAAACAAACTTCTGGTCAAACAGTACCGGTCAGTTATTTTGGAATAAAAAAAATGGTCAGAAAAAATTTTGGTTCAAATTTTCCTAAAATGTTTGTTATACATTATTCCGTCTTCCAGCTGAGTATCTACACGAAAGTAAACACAGTATTGGAAATGTTGACGTCAGAAGTTGGGTCAATATTTGACCTAGTCGCAACGCTTGCACACACAGATTTTTAAAACACATGGCTGCGAAGAAAAGTTATTCAAAATTTAAACGCTGAAAGAAGGCGTGTTTTGTCAAAATACGTTATGAACCTTGGTTGTTAGACCACAACTAAACTAACTGCCTCTGGATTGCTTTATTTTTGTCGAAAATGGTCAAATATGACCGACTCAGTGATAGATAGATAGACAGAAGCCGTTTGTGAACACGTAGATCAGAATCAGATTTTTTACATGTGTCACATCCTTAGACAATCCTTCACCGCAGATCCATGTTAATCCTATGCAAAACGTATCACTGGTACGATTCTCTCTCTCTCTCTCTCTCTCTCTCTCTCTCTCTCTCTCTCCTCTCTCTCTCTCTCTCTCTCTCTCTCTCTCTCGTCTCTCTCTCACACACACACATTCTATCTGATGGCATTGTATCTGTCGGTATTCCATTTAAATACTGCAGCCTGTGAGTGGTGACTGCTATATGTTCGTGCCTTCAGAAAATGACACCGACTTCCATCATAGCTTGGAGAAAATTTAATTGGGCTGCATGAACGCTGAAACAACCGACCGAACTTTTGTGCTGGTGTAAAACCGCTTCGGGGGGGGGGGGGGGGGGGGGGGGGGCGCAAATGAATTTTAAACCTCCATGCAACATCATGCTTATGCATCGACGTTGATACGACGTTGCGTAAACGTTGTGTGCCCGCTGGACGCTGGGGTGGTAGTCTTGAGATGTCATTTCATCTCAATGTTGGGTGGGGCAAAATGACTTTTAAACGTCGATGCAACATAATTCTGTTGCATCGACCTTGATACGACGTTGCGTAAACGTTGTGTGCCCGCTGGACAAGCGGGGTACCTCGGGTGGCGTTAAGACGTCGTATCGCTGTCGGTCAGACGTTGGCCCGGCACGCTTTGCTGGCTCGGTTGAGCGTTTTTTTTTTTTCTTTTTATTTCATTTTATTAACGCCAGAGTGCAATCAAATTATTCTCTCTCTCTCTCTCTCTCTCTCTCTCTCCTCTCTCTCTCTCTCTCTCTCTCTCTCGCACACACAAAACAGCGGGCCGACGTCGGTCCGACAGTGATGTCCCGACATGCTATGCTACAGCGGGCCAATGTTGGGCCGACAGTGATGTCCCGACATGATTTGTTGGCTCTCTCTCTCTCTCTCTCTCTCTCTCTCTCTCTCTCTCTCTCTCTCATCTCTCTCTCTCTCTCTCTCTCTGCCCCCCGCCAATCGGGGCTTGAAGAAATAGATGGACTGCATGATGCTTCCACGCAGTGCTGAAACCGACCCGCACATGATTAATGATAAACCGCTGAGAGGATCTAAGCCTGCCCAGGCAAAGCGGTCCGAGTCGGACCGTACATGCTTATAAACCATATTTGTTTCATTGGGCGACAGGACTTGAGATGTCATTTCACCTCAGTGCCGGGTAAAATTCCCAAAAGTTGGAAGCAACGCCCTCAAAATGACCTTTACAGTGTTGACGGGGACGTTAAACCTCAAATCAAACAAACTTCTCTCTCTCTCTCTCTCTCTCTCTCTCCTCTCTCTCTCTCTCTCTCTCTCTCTCTCTCTCTCTCTCTCTCTCTCTCTCTCTCTCTCTCTCATAATTGAGCAGTAGTGAAAACTAAAATAAAGCATCGTTGATCAAACGTAATGGATTTAAGGTTATTTGTGTTTCGAGGTGAATGGGACTAGTTGAAACTTTGGCTGCGCGTGAACTGGCAATTAACAGAGTAAGGTGCTCATTATGTCTACATTGTTTGTCTACATTGTTATTTGATCTTGATTAGTAGATGGGCAAATAAGGTAGTATTGGTTTTTCGTATATGACGTCAGTACAAATGTATACGTCATATGTTTTTGTTGTTGTTGTTGGCAATATACCTATTATATGATTATGGCATGGAAGATGCGTATATTGGCAGACTCTTCGATGCTATATTTGACACAAATGGAAAAATAAAGTAAACATCGGGAGTTCGGATTTACTGGGAAAACCTGATGAACTGCAGGCGGGGTAAACAAATCAGTAGCTGGAGAAATACTACAGGGACCAGGGTTAGTCTTTTCGTCTCGTTATTTTCATGTGTTTACAGCCATGTTGGCTGACTTTTGTTCCTGTTCAACGACCGGAAGTAGTTCAGTTTTTTTGGAATAAAAAAATGGTCAAAATAGATTTTCTTAAAATTTAACTCAGTTGCAGATTATTCAATTTCCGATTTAATGATTATGGTGAAAAATTTCCAGTTTATCGCTAAATATATTAATTTTTGTCTTTTCTGAACCCACTGAAACGACCCAGATTTTTCTCAAGTTTACCGCATTTTTATACACGCTTTTTTTCTGAGAATGGTGTTTGTGTGGTATTTCATCGGAAAGAAATGTACACAAAATTTCATATCTGTCTATTTTTCAAAGGTGAATTTTATCAAACAGGCTGTGTCAAGAGCATGAAATTCTGACTCGACAGGCATTTTCATCTTTGAATTATAGTCCCATCGAATTTTTTCTCGAGAAAAATGTTTTTAAATCTACATACGCCGGCCTCTGAGATTCGCTACTGTAAAGAATATTGATAAAGGTAACAAAGTTGCCATCTGTTTGGGAAAGAGCTGCTAAGTTTGCCTGTCGCATGTGGTTTTGTTGCTCCTTAAAATGCGTTTGTCCTTCTTTCCGTTTGCTGTTTGGAATAGAATTTTGGTTTAGATTCATTTAAATGTCATACAGCTGAAAGTCTACAGGGCTGTGGTGTTGCTAACACTATTATACGCATGCGTAACTAACGGTATGCAAAGAGACTGGACCTCATCCGTACAAGCTGTCTTAGAATAAAAGAAGTGAAGACAATGCTAGATATAATTACCTCAAACCTCCCATCCAATTGTTTAGTCCGCATAAAGGATTTCTACGAGGACTGTTCAAATATGATCGCAAGTAGAACGTTTTCTCATGCACTAATGCAAAAATCACCTGGAAATAAATATCACAGCGTAGAAAAACATTTTACCTATACATTGATACCAAATCTGTTAAAATCCGTACACTTTAGCCATGTATATCGTTCGATAAACACTGTCTACTCTTGTATACTAATACAAAACATGGTTGGAAGAACGTCAGAGTACGCCGTTGAAATACGGTCCTATATTAAGTATCGTTGTATTCTTGGTATACGGTGCAAAGACATTTTTGATTAAATATGTTCGGTTTATGGGCATAATGAAATGTCTTTTCCGACAGTTTTTCGTTGGTGTAAGAAATTCAGCTGTGGGCTAGGCTCAACAGAAGATGCACCACATGATCGTCGGCCAAAAAGAGCAACATCTGCCAAGATGGTTGCTAGAGTGAAAGAAATAGTTGCTACCGATGCACGATACACCACTAGTCAAATAGCTAGTATGGTTGGCATCTCGTTAGGAGCAGCTCATACAATTCTGAAACGGGATTTGAAAATGAGAAAGATCTGTGCTAGATGGATTCCCCATCTGTTGACAGATGAGCAGAAAAAAGCACGCTTTCAGTGCGCCAAGAAATTGCTTAAAAAGTTTCCAAATTACAATGCACGGTCTTTCGCTAATGTCGTCACAGGTGACGAGACATGGGTTCACTTTTTTGAGCCAAAACGAAAGATTCAGAACAAAATATGGGCAACAAAGTATTGCAAAAGACCATGCATTGCAAAGCGGACCATGAGCGTCAAGAAGGTAATGTATGCCTTATTCTTTTCAAATCAGGACCCTGCTATTCAGGTTGCTGTGCCTAAAGGCAAATCTGTAAATACAAGAATAAAGTTCTTCGAAAATTGAAGAAATATTTCAAAGAACGAAGACCCGCAACTGGTTTGGCCAATGTCAGATTGCTACATGACAATGCGTCATCGCACAAGGCGTTCATTGTGCAAGACTATCTGAAGCAGGAAAAGGTTGTTGAACTCCCTCACCCCCCGTATTCCCGTGACCTTGCCCCGTGTGACTTTTTTTTTTGTTCCCGCGGCTGAAAAAATACCTTTGTGGTCGAAAATTTGTACAGCGCAAACACCTAGGTTCTGCAATATTCCAGTGTCTTCATAGTATACCTCGAAAAGACTACCAAAATACATTCAATGATTGGATCAGAAGACTGAAAGTTTGTATATCTGTTAAAGGGGAATACTTTTAGGGGACAAAATAAATTTTTCATCGAAATCTATCACGGCATCATTTTTATGTGCTTAGTTGCATTCATATTTGAACAGTCCTCGTAACTAATCAGTGCAACATCTCCGAGAATATAAAATTCGAACGAATACGGAGATGAAAAAAAGGATGAGGATTCGACAGCAAGAAATAACTGGAATGCTAAAACAAAAGAAAACCATCAGTTGGACTCCGATGGGCCCGACAGATCATCAGGCACCAACCGACATTACTTAAAATTTTGAAGATTAAATGACAATTAAACAGAGAAACGATCAGGGACTGATACAATCAGATCCCAAATTCTTCCCACAATATCACTATGAAAAGAAATCGAAACATGAAGTGACGATAGTAACCAAAACGGAGAAACAGGTAAACCCAGTGAGCAGTTCTTTCCCAAAACAGGTAGTGGCTCAGAATATCCAAACATAAGTAAAAAGGAGAAATATACATACTAGGAGGGGGTCAGAATTACCAACATAACAAACATTAAACTGGAAGGACAAACGTAACTAAAATGGACAACCAAAAAGGGGGAAGAATCAGATTCATTAAGTAACAACATAATTATATGATTGGGGGAAGAATCAGAACCACCGACACAAAACATGAAGGAACCACAGCAAAAGCATCGACCTTGAACGGTCATTAAACGTTACTGGTGGGTAGAATTCCAGACACAGAATTCCTTAACAGGGCTGCTATAGAGAGTGTGCATACGCTTATGTCACGTGTAAGATGGACGGGTTATGTTACCAGAGTACCCAATCAAGTTTGCCAAAGACAATCCTCTATGGAGAACTATAAACAGGCACACGCTCCTATGGTGGTCAGAAGAAACGATATAAGGACACTCAAAGCCTCTCTCGGGGATTTCAACCCACCTACAAATTGCAAGGTAGCGAGACCTCGTCAGAAGGGGTGTTAGTGAATATTAGGCAAAAGAAACCAGCGAAGCCGAGTAAAAAAGTGTTCCGCCCAAAGCCAGAGCTAATGCATCAACAGAGATTTGAGACAGTTTAGAGCTGGAAATGGTCCAGTATCTCGCAAACATCAAAACTGGTTTGACGAGAATGACGAAGAAATCCAGAGACGCCTTGAAGAGAAGCACAGAAGACATAGGGCATACCTCAGTGATACCAGCTCAATATCTAACAAGGCGGCCTATTCAGATATATGCAACAGCCCCAACAAGACTCAGGGACATGCAAGACTCCTGGTTTAGCAACAAAATAGAAGTAAAGGCAATGATCAGGAAGCGATACAATTTACCCACAGCTCCACCCAGAGACACGAAATGGAAAGAAACACAAAACTGAAATATCTAGACTCCAATGGAAAGATCAATAGCGGAAAGCCAAAAGAACAGTTACGTTCCCACAAAATGGCAAATTGGCTATCCAAAACAAAATAATATAAGCGATACATACACTCAAAGACAAGCCATAACAAAAATAAACCGCGACAGAAAAACCGCCTTGGAACGGTCAGTGAAACGAATTCGGCAGTGGGCCGGACTCCGGACTCTTTGATGACGGTCCCACCCTAAATTCTTAGAATTCGGGAAGGATGGAGCCGGATATTTCCTGTGTTCGACCCTCCGTGATCTAACTGGTGGTTTTCTTCTGCTCTGGATTGTTATTGAATCCTCAACCCTGATTCATGATTATGTTAGTCTATACATAAACATTTTACCAAGTATTTTATCATCACTCACTGTTGAGCTAGAAAGCCTCCATGCGGATCAATTTGTTAATAGTTATTTTGTTTGATACTGTGCTGGAACTGAGGACGAGGGTTGAAATTTCATAAACTCCGGAGTTGAAGCCCCCCCCCCCCGCACCCCCCCCCCCCCCCCAGTAGTTTTACTACTGACCGCCCCAAAGCGGTCGTTCTTATACAGTGTCTTAACTGTTATTTGGCTTTGTGCTGTTGGTTCATGTTTCGTCTGTTTTTGTGTGTGCCTCCATGTCACTTTCTATTGGTGACTTGAGACGGCTGCGTTCTTGGATTGTCGCCTTTCCTGAGTGACCGTTTCTTACTAGTTTCCACTGGTGAAATCCAGTCAATTGCAGACAAATTCTTTGATGCACTAAAGACTATTAATGGTTCACAGAGCTCTGGAACTACTCCTTTCCTCAGTGCAGATGGAACTAGTCTTCTGACCGACAAAGAGGCTCTCTTGAAAAAACTGGATGAACACTTTGATAGTGTTCTTAATCGGCCATCCTCTATTAATGATGATGATAGCAACAGTCTACCACAGGTTGAATGTAATTTGCTGCTTGACAAGTTCCCAACCGTTACTGAAACAGAGAAAGCAATAAACCTTCAGTTGCAAAGAAGATGACAGATTTATTTCGCACAATGTGGAGGAAAGAAGCCATCTCTCAAGACTTCAAGGATGCCTTAATTATCCACCTATTCAAACAAAAAGGGAGATTTGTGACAATCATCGTGGCATCTCTTTATTGTCAATTGCTGGGAAAGTCCTTGCAAGAGTCATACTAAACTGACTGATTGAGCACCTTGAACAGTCAGGGCTTCAACCAGAAAGCCAGTGTGTGTTAGAAAAGACAGAGGAACAATCACCATGATCTTCACAACAAGGCAGCTTCAAGAGGATTTTCAGAAACTGAACATGGTCCTATACATGACCTTTGTTTATCTTACCGAAGCATTTTACACAGACAGTCATGACGGTATTTGGAAAACCATGGTGAAGTTTGGATGTCCCAACCAAGTTCATAGCAATTGTGAGACAGTTTGAAAATGGTTTTCTTGCACGGGTCCAAAATGATGGTGAGTTTTCAGATCCATTCCCTGTGATAAACGGGGTCAAGCAAGGCTGTTTGCTAGCTCCAACACTGTTCAGCATGATGTTCTCTGCCATGCTCAGAGATGCTTTCCAGGATGATGAAAATGACATACCTATTAGGTATCGCTTTGATGGGAAGCTTTTCAATCTCAGAAGGTTGAAAGCCAAATCCAAGGTGCAGACAGATGTGTTAGATAAGTTCCTCTTTGCTGATGACATGGCAAAAGAAGTGAAGTGAAGATGCAAAAAGTATAGATCAAGTATCTGACTCCTGAGATAGCTTTGACCTCACAATCAGTATAAAAAAAGACTGATGTAGTCTGTCAGCCAGCACCTGGCAAGCCTTTCAAAGAGTCCATCATCACAGTGAAAGGTCAAAGATTGCAAGTGGTAGACAAGTTAACCTACCTTGGGAGCACACTGTCATGAGCCGTGCACATTGATGATGAAGTCAATGCCAGGATTGCCAAAGCTAGTGCAGCATTTTGCCGACTGCATGACTGTTGGTTTTCTTTTGTTCCAGCATTTCAGTGGTTTCTTGCTGTCGAGTCCTCACCGTTGTCTCACCTCTGTGGTTCTTTGATTTCTATGTTCACGGAGATGTTACACTGATGAGTTAGGAGGCCTTCATCCGGACTGAACAAATTATTTGTCTAAATCACGACGGAAGTAAGGGCGAGGATTGTGGCCACGTAAAATCGATTTAAGCCCCCCAGTGGAAATCTTCCACTGACCGTTCCAAGGCGGCTCTTCTGTGGCGATTTATTTATGTTGTTGTTTGTTACTTACTGTGTGTATCACTTGTGTCTTTTAATTTTAGATGGTCATATGGCCGTTTTGTGGGAAAGTAACTGTCCATATGGCCTTCCTTTGTTTAGGTTTCCATTATGGTCTGGTCGCTTAATGTTTGTATTTCTTTCCCTTTGGTGTCTTTTATGGATGGAGTAAGTTAATTGTATCTATTCCTGATCTTTGTTTTACTTCTACTTGACACAAAACTGAAAGTCAACAGAGCCGTAGTGCTGTTAACACTTTTTATGCATGTGAAACATGGACAGTTTACAA
Organism: Lucinisca nassula; assembly: GCA_963580285.1. NCBI lineage: Eukaryota > Metazoa > Mollusca > Bivalvia > Lucinida > Lucinidae > Lucinisca > Lucinisca nassula. The sequence continues at coordinate 104,255,242 of OY757024.1, read as the reverse complement.
CGACATGCCAAAGACTGAATCCCTTCCATACAAGCTATCTTAGAAACACTAAAAGATTAGGTGGCAAAACAAGATTCAAAACACAGAAATCCTGAACAGGGCTAGGATGCAAAGTGCACATACTCTTCTGAAATTAGCACAGTTAAGATGGACAGGCCATGTTACCAGAATGCCTGAGGAATGTTTGCCACTTGAAAAGGGCAAAAGCTCCCATTGCGGCCAGAAGGAGCGCTACAGCCGCCCTCAGGGACCTCAACATTCTAACAGAGTCGTGGGAACAATTTGCACAGGACAGAACAAAGTGACTAGGTCTCACTAGAAGGGCTGCCAGTGAATACGAGGCAAAAAGAATCAGTGAAGCTCAGCAGAAACGCGCACAGCACAAAGCCAGAGCCAAAGCATCATCAACAGAGCTGTCTTCCTCTAGCCTATGTTGCTCTAACTGCAACATCAGCCATCATGGAACACACAATCAGTAACATTTCTCAATTGTAATTAAGATTGGTGATTGTAAGTAATGACAGGCGAACTACAATACACTGATAAACAATCGACCCAAACACGGTTTTCATATTCAATTCACATGGGCATAAAATTCGCCTTGCTAATACAGATTAAAATGCCAACAATTGATCACATTCTATTCTAAAATACAAGTGAAGGCAATGATCAGGAATCGATACAATTACCTCACAAGACACCAAAGGGAATGAAGCACAAACATAAAACAATTTCAGCATATTGAAAACATCACACACATCAAATAAGTGAAAACGAGCCTGAGATGTCCTTGTTGGGGTCTCCCTGCCCAGCATTGATTATGTTTCTCGTACACCTGGAAAAATACTACACAATGCTGTCCAAGAATACAGAAAATCAACATGCGAAATCGCCCCACACAAAATGTAACTGAGTAAAAATGTAGATCCATTATTAGTCTTACCTTCTAAAGGAATCTGTTCAAATAAAAAATCCAAAAAGAGTTCCTTTAAGAGCAATGGAAACATTCATAAGACAGAAGATGGGTCATACTACGTAGTTTCGGCTAATAAAGCCTCATCAGTGACCCTGTAATGATCCGACAAAGAAAGCCAGAGGAAACATACTGCAATTTTGCGAATTTTGAATAGGCAGTCGATTCATAGACTGATATAAATCAAAATGGGGTCCAAATAATTAAACACCTGTCTAGAATATGAGTCTAAACCAACAATTTATTTCCGATTTCTCAGAATATTCACGTTGATCTCAAAGGACCAAAAGTAAAATATAAACTGCACTATGGTTGATGTACGGGGAGACGTTTTACGGCCGCCACACGACACAACACCAGCTGCAGTGAAGGCAAATAAAAAATCCAAAAAGAGTTCCTTTAAGAGCAATGGAAACATTCATAAGACAGAAGATGGGTCATACTACGTAGTTTCAAACGCTGCTCAAATTAATATTCAATACATTCATTTACATGTAGTGTTAAATTTTAAAAGAACACCACCAGTTGTAAATTTCTTAAAACAGCATTGTACGTATGTAAATTTCATGACTCTTTGTCCCTGACACCTGACAGCAATTTCATGACAAATGTCCCTTTCATTAAACATTTAAACGGATTCATAATCCAGAAGTATGATGTCCATACATAAAAAAAATCCTCACGGTTCATGTAGATGCCAAATTCAATGGACCATGGAATAAAGGTCACATTCTAATGCACTTGTGTATGTTACGCGACGTCTGATTGGATAACGTCAACAATTTGCGACAGTATATTCTGTGATATACTGTCGGAAACCCGACGTCATCACGTAACGTCGCCTTTCATTGGCTGGCATTTGGTTTTACGCAGCTCACCGCGCTTGCCGCCTTTTCCAAAATAGTACAAATTTTAACAAAACAACCGTATAAGTGCATTAGAATGGGGATAACTGTATTGCAAAATTGTGATTTGGGGAGGTAAATCGTCGGTTTTACGGTCGCAAATTACGTTTTACGGCTCCGCTAGCGCGTCGCCGTAAAACGAAATTTCCGACCGTAAAACCGAAGATTTACCTCCCCAAATGACAATTTTCAGTACAGTTATCCCCTAATTCAATGGACCATGGAATATAGGTCACAGTAACCTGCAATTATTTTGAGGCCAAATGCTGTGTTATACTGGTTCATTATCCTGAAGTATGGTCTCATATACTGTATATATCAATAAGTTAAAACGATTTTTATGTCTAGCCCGATCCCGGGACATCAAACCTGGAGTCAGGATTCATGGCATGAAAGTATGTTGTCCATGGTACAGATGGTCCAAATATGAATGTTTCCTGATAAGTGGCAGTCGACATATTAAATTTTTAGAAAAAAAATAGCACCTTGAAGTTGAATAATTTCAAAGTAAAAATCACATACATGGTGAACAATTAGTGTTGGGATCGCACATTTTATGTACAGCCACGACGCTAAGTGTCCATGTGAACACTAAGCAATGCGACTGCAACGCTGGACAATAAGCGTTGAGGTTGAAAAGCTTATTGCCCAGCATGAAGCGCTGTGGTGCAGTGGTAAAACATCGGATTTGAGATCGAGAGGTTGCCGATTCTATCCCCGCAGGTCCTTGAGCAAGAGACTGGTTTTAACCAGGAACAAAAGGCCACATTGGAGAATTGGTTGCCCTCTACAAATAAGGTCGAGTATTATTATTAGTAGTAGTAGTAGCAGTAGTAGTATCAACACAAAGTATTATGTGGACACTAAGCGTTGTAACGCCAGTAAAGAGAGACTCTGAATATAAGGCATGCAAATCTTGGAACGTACGTTTATAGGTAACACCTATTTATTTCATATCCTTAGGACTGCCGGGCATTTTTGAAACCATGACTAAAATGGGGGTAGGGGAGAACATTTCGCCCTAGAACCCGATCTTTTGGTTCATTTAGTCTTGTCTAGCCCGTTTTCAATAGAAGACAAAATGTACTGTTCGGTATGTGAAAACAAACTTTCTGATGACGTCATAGGTCATGGCGCAGGGGTCACGCTATGCTAAAACATGCTCACGGACTTCTTTTTTTTTTTTTTTTTTTTTTTTTTTGCGTTTTTCTCAACCTAATTTTCCTCTCGTTTTCTATCATTTTACCTTATGTACGTTTCACTCTTTTGTACCTATTCTCGACATGTCTTTGTTTTGGCCGCACTTGTTTCGTACAGACAGCACGCCGTCTCAAAGAACATGGGGCAGAATGGCAATTTCAGAGGCTAATTTTTTCGACTTTTTGCCAGGTTTGGAAGCCTCTGGTCCTGTTCCAGTATCTCTTAGAGGATTGATATGCATGTTGCAAACAGTTGTTGGAATACCCTATTCAAAAACACCCTTATCAAAAGTATGGTTGAATATGGAAAAGAGTGAGGGTCGTTCAAAAAGTTTTTGGCAGCAATTACGCAAAAATACGCTATGGTAGTGGAAAGGATATGGTGAAGTTATTTAGAACAGCGGAACTAGCCGTTTTAAACTTGAAATCTTTATTTTTCGACATATTTTGTTGAAATATGAGGAAATCGGGGCAATTTACAGGGATTTTTACTTTTTCACCATATGGTGAAGTTATTTAGAACAGCGGAACTAGCCGTTTTAAACTTGAAATCTTTATTTTTCGACATATTTTGTTGAAATATGAGGAAATCGGGGCAATTTACAGGGATTTTTACTTTTTCACCATATCCTTAGGACTGCCGGGCATTTTTGAAACCATGACTAAAATGGGGGTAGGGGAGAACATTTCGCCCTAGAACCCGATCTTTTGGTTCATTTAGTCTTGTCTAGCCCGTTTTCAATAGAAGACAAAATGTACTGTTCGGTATGTGAAAACAAACTTTCTGATGACGTCATAGGTCATGGCGCAGGGGTCACGCTATGCTAAAACATGCTCACGGACTTCTTTTTTTTTTTTTTTTTTTTTTTTTTTTTTGCGTTTTTCTCAACCTAATTTTCCTCTCGTTTTCTTTCATTTTACCTTATGTACGTTTCACTCTTTTGTACCTATTCTCGACATGTCTTTGTTTTGGCCGCACTTGTTTCGTACAGACAGCACGCCGTCTCAAAGAACATGGGGCAGAATGGCAATTTCAGAGGCTAATTTTTTCGACTTTTTGCCAGGTTTGGAAGCCTCTGGTCCTGTTCCAGTATCTCTTAGAGGATTGATATGCATGTTGCAAACAGTTGTTGGAATACCCTATTCAAAAACACCCTTATCAAAAGTATGGTTGAATATGGAAAAGAGTGAGGGTCGTTCAAAAAGTTTTTGGCAGCAATTACGCAAAAATACGCTATGGTAGTGGAAAGGATATGGTGAAGTTATTTAGAACAGCGGAACTAGCCGTTTTAAACTTGAAATCTTTATTTTTCGACATATTTTGTTGAAATATGAGGAAATCGGGGCAATTTACAGGGATTTTTACTTTTTCACCATATCCTTAGGACTGCCGGGCATTTTTGAAACCATGACTAAAATGGGGGTAGGGGAGAACATTTCGCCCTAGAACCCGATCTTTTGGTTCATTTAGTCTTGTCTAGCCCGTTTTCAATAGAAGACAAAATGTACTGTTCGGTATGTGAAAACAAACTTTCTGATGACGTCATAGGTCATGGCGCAGGGGTCACGCTATGCTAAAACATGCTCACGGACTTCTTTTTTTTTTTTTTTTTTTTTTTTTTTTTGCGTTTTTCTCAACCTAATTTTCCTCTCGTTTTCTATCATTTTACCTTATGTACGTTTCACTCTTTTGTACCTATTCTCGACATGTCTTTGTTTTGGCCGCACTTGTTTCGTACAGACAGCACGCCGTCTCAAAGAACATGGGGCAGAATGGCAATTTCAGAGGCTAATTTTTTCGACTTTTTGCCAGGTTTGGAAGCCTCTGGTCCTGTTCCAGTATCTCTTAGAGGATTGATATGCATGTTGCAAACAGTTGTTGGAATACCCTATTCAAAAACACCCTTATCAAAAGTATGGTTGAATATGGAAAAGAGTGAGGGTCGTTCAAAAAGTTTTTGGCAGCAATTACGCAAAAATACGCTATGGTAGTGGAAAGGATATGGTGAAGTTATTTAGAACAGCGGAACTAGCCGTTTTAAACTTGAAATCTTTATTTTTCGACATATTTTGTTGAAATATGAGGAAATCGGGGCAATTTACAGGGATTTTTACTTTTTCACCATATGGTGAAGTTATTTAGAACAGCGGAACTAGCCGTTTTAAACTTGAAATCTTTATTTTTCGACATATTTTGTTGAAATATGAGGAAATCGGGGCAATTTACAGGGATTTTTACTTTTTCACCATATCCTTAGGACTGCCGGGCATTTTTGAAACCATGACTAAAATGGGGGTAGGGGAGAACATTTCGCCCTAGAACCCGATCTTTTGGTTCATTTAGTCTTGTCTAGCCCGTTTTCAATAGAAGACAAAATGTACTGTTCGGTATGTGAAAACAAACTTTCTGATGACGTCATAGGTCATGGCGCAGGGGTCACGCTATGCTAAAACATGCTCACGGACTTCTTTTTTTTTTTTTTTTTTTTTTTTTTTTTGCGTTTTTCTCAACCTAATTTTCCTCTCGTTTTCTTTCATTTTACCTTATGTACGTTTCACTCTTTTGTACCTATTCTCGACATGTCTTTGTTTTGGCCGCACTTGTTTCGTACAGACAGCACGCCGTCTCAAAGAACATGGGGCAGAATGGCAATTTCAGAGGCTAATTTTTTCGACTTTTTGCCAGGTTTGGAAGCCTCTGGTCCTGTTCCAGTATCTCTTAGAGGATTGATATGCATGTTGCAAACAGTTGTTGGAATACCCTATTCAAAAACACCCTTATCAAAAGTATGGTTGAATATGGAAAAGAGTGAGGGTCGTTCAAAAAGTTTTTGGCAGCAATTACGCAAAAATACGCTATGGTAGTGGAAAGGATATGGTGAAGTTATTTAGAACAGCGGAACTAGCCGTTTTAAACTTGAAATCTTTATTTTTCGACATATTTTGTTGAAATATGAGGAAATCGGGGCAATTTACAGGGATTTTTACTTTTTCACCATATCCTTAGGACTGCCGGGCATTTTTGAAACCATGACTAAAATGGGGGTAGGGGAGAACATTTCGCCCTAGAACCCGATCTTTTGGTTCATTTAGTCTTGTCTAGCCCGTTTTCAATAGAAGACAAAATGTACTGTTCGGTATGTGAAAACAAACTTTCTGATGACGTCATAGGTCATGGCGCAGGGGTCACGCTATGCTAAAACATGCTCACGGACTTCTTTTTTTTTTTTTTTTTTTTTTTTTTTTGCGTTTTTCTCAACCTAATTTTCCTCTCGTTTTCTATCATTTTACCTTATGTACGTTTCACTCTTTTGTACCTATTCTCGACATGTCTTTGTTTTGGCCGCACTTGTTTCGTACAGACAGCACGCCGTCTCAAAGAACATGGGGCAGAATGGCAATTTCAGAGGCTAATTTTTTCGACTTTTTGCCAGGTTTGGAAGCCTCTGGTCCTGTTCCAGTATCTCTTAGAGGATTGATATGCATGTTGCAAACAGTTGTTGGAATACCCTATTCAAAAACACCCTTATCAAAAGTATGGTTGAATATGGAAAAGAGTGAGGGTCGTTCAAAAAGTTTTTGGCAGCAATTACGCAAAAATACGCTATGGTAGTGGAAAGGATATGGTGAAGTTATTTAGAACAGCGGAACTAGCCGTTTTAAACTTGAAATCTTTATTTTTCGACATATTTTGTTGAAATATGAGGAAATCGGGGCAATTTACAGGGATTTTTACTTTTTCACCATATCCTTAGGACTGCCGGGCATTTTTGAAACCATGACTAAAATGGGGGTAGGGGAGAACATTTCGCCCTAGAACCCGATCTTTTGGTTCATTTAGTCTTGTCTAGCCCGTTTTCAATAGAAGACAAAATGTACTGTTCGGTATGTGAAAACAAACTTTCTGATGACGTCATAGGTCATGGCGCAGGGGTCACGCTATGCTAAAACATGCTCACGGACTTCTTTTTTTTTTTTTTTTTTTTTTTTTTTTGCGTTTTTCTCAACCTAATTTTCCTCTCGTTTTCTTTCATTTTACCTTATGTACGTTTCACTCTTTTGTACCTATTCTCGACATGTCTTTGTTTTGGCCGCACTTGTTTCGTACAGACAGCACGCCGTCTCAAAGAACATGGGGCAGAATGGCAATTTCAGAGGCTAATTTTTTCGACTTTTTGCCAGGTTTGGAAGCCTCTGGTCCTGTTCCAGTATCTCTTAGAGGATTGATATGCATGTTGCAAACAGTTGTTGGAATACCCTATTCAAAAACACCCTTATCAAAAGTATGGTTGAATATGGAAAAGAGTGAGGGTCGTTCAAAAAGTTTTTGGCAGCAATTACGCAAAAATACGCTATGGTAGTGGAAAGGATATAAAGAAAACTGGAATTTAAGGGGGTGTACATTATTTCTTTTTTTCTACTCAGAGACATAGGGTGTGGGTACTCGTTAGAACCGCCTCAATGTGGCGGTTCTAACCAGCACACACAACCTATGTTTGTAGTATAAATGAGAAACAAATATGCAGTTTCATAAAAAAAATGAGCAATTTTGACGATGTGAAAAATGCACTATGTCGCATGGGTGTGTTATTGAAATGAGGATACGTATTAAAACGACAGTCTGTATCAGAACGGCAAAGGAGCCGGTTTACTAAGAAATAATGACATAACCAGTAATGATAGTACACTGAAGTTGGAATACCTAGAAAGTTTGCACCAGAATTGTGACATCAAACATGATTCAACCAATAAACTGAATTCATTTCATCGAATGCGATGTTTGGTAGGTCACATATACAATATTTCATATATTTCTGAGTTTGGGACATTTTTTATGCTTACTGAACCTACCCTATCAGTAGAAGATTAGTCTGTATTAGCAACGTACATGTTGTAAATTTATGAAAAGATTGAACATCCCTTGCTGATCTGAACAGGACTGTTGACATTTGTTTGTATTTTATCCATTACAAACATCAAGCTCTGTTTAAATGAGCAGAAAACAATGTTTTTTAACATACGTCTCTGATGTAAAAGCAAATTCTAACATGACGTTAACGTTTTTCCCATTGAACCCAGTGGAAACGTCAGCGTTTGCAAATATGCGATAATTCACGTCGTCAACGTGGTGCGTGCAATTTGGCGTCATCGTGACGTTGCATGTAAACATTTCCTTCTGTCGACATCCGCTGCAAAATAGTCCCCAAGATAACGCTTTGTTACTACTGTATTTCAGTTTAGCATCATGTTAGAATCGAAATAATTTCCACGCACCCGGTGTCGCCGGAGTGAATTAATATTCGCATCTGCCCTCCAACACCGTGTGTTAATCACGATAACACACGGTACGTGGAGATTATTTCTTAATTGATGTTGGCCCCGCCAAGCCATTTTGGTACTTATCGCCTATGCGAGCAGTGAAGGTTCAGGCGAGCCTGCGCATCCGCGCAGTCTCGCCAGAACCTTCGCTGCTCGCGGCTTCGCCGTCGTGAATTAATATTTCGCAATCTGCCCTCCAACACCGTGTGTTAATCACGATAACACACGGTACGTGGAGATTATTTCTTAAATGAAAGCAGCAGAAAATACATTACGAAAACACGCCTATATAAATACATTGTAAACTTTACGGCCGAAAAAATAAACACAAAAATTTTAAGATAAAATATAGGTTGAATTTACTCGTTTGAACCGCCTCGATCTGTTCAAAATATAGATTGTGAGTACTCGTTAGAGCCGCCTCATCGAGGCGGTTCCTACGAGTACATACAACCTTTATTTTAGAGAAGAAATAAGAAAAATAAGGTTTACCCCTGTAAACCCAAGTTTTAGTATGTAAAAAACTGGGGTACAAGGGGTCTCAAAATTATGTAGGCGTGTTTTCGTGATGTTCAGAACCTAACAATTTGTACGTGGTATAGGATGGCAATGCCATATGCAGCCGTCATGAATTTAAACTACATGTACCTACCGGAAAAGTTGACGACCGAATTCTAGCGGCATGGATCCTTTGCTTTGAGAGTGAAACTATGAAATGAACGAAAAGCTTTCCTAAAGTGTACTGGACAAATGGTAAACATAGGCATGTCGATGAATTATGATTTTTTTGTTACAGCATTTGTTTTGAAATATTTGTTTCGAAGGGAATTAAAAACATCACGAGAATCTCCGTACAAAACGTAGAAATATATTTCTAACATCAGTCCCTCAAAATAGTTACCCTTTCAGAGCTTACCAGTTTACCTCGGGTTATTCATGGCTTGAAGGACGTAAAGAAGTCTGTCCTTGGTATATTGTACAGATACTGATACACCGCGTTACCAAGGCCGCATCTGATACTTCGGAAAGTAAAGAGAAAAAATCACATGAACTCAGGTTGAGCAAATTTGCAGGATCCGGCAATAAATGCTTGACCTGCTCGCCCATTAAGGTGTATCAAAATATCTACTTGGCACGTTGGCTTAAACTTACGGCGTTTGTTGAGAATGTTGACGTGTTTCTAGTAAAACTACCTATAATGTTTCAAATCATGAATAATCATAAAATATGCATATAAAAGTGTGTTTTGTTATTGGAAGAAAAATAGAAACCAAATATGTAAGAAAATTACCTTTCAAAATGATTAATTTTTGAACATCTAATTATCGATTGTCCTTCCTCGGAAACATTTATTTTATGTCAGCGTATAGTATAGTCTGCGTCCTATCAACAACGAGAAACAGTTTCTCCCAAAATTTGTCGTTATAACACTATCCAGCAGGCAAACGTCGCTATATAAACCCCATCGAAAGTCAGTACTGACAATCATTGTGTGGTATACTGTATCGGTAATTTCTCCGGGTAAATCAGTGGGTATAAATGTGGCAATCGTTGGCAAAAGTTCCAGTAGATCGGATGTTATTAGAAATGTTCTTATGCCAGATCTTGATTTTCTTCATTCGTCCGATCATTTTGGTAAATATTATTATGCAAACAATAGATACTAGTGGGGAAAATTGTTTGCTTTGTCAATAAGTTTTGACAGGGTTATTTATATCGTTTAGCCCATTTACCCCAGTGTGAGTTGACAATGTACATGGAAGGGGTGTTATTTGCCGGTGCCCATGTGCGGTCGGTTTCAGTTCTGCATCATGCAGCCCAATCTATTTCTCCAAGCCCCGATGGGCGGGGGCAAAAAGGATACGTTGGTATTACCTTGAAGATACCTTGAAGATCGTTGTCGGGCTCAGCTGTAAGGACCATCAGTCCTTTTTAAGCCCACCCTTTGTATGGTCAAGGTATTGCCTCCACTTCTATTTTGGTACAGACTTATATTGGTCTCTCGTTTCATATAGTGTGATGTGGTGACATATTCGTAAATGTGTGTCACTATCTGTTGCTAATATATATCAGCAACAAAATTTAGTGTTAATACTAATATAATATGTCTCCTTGCCAGTGTTTTTGATTCTTGTTTTAAAGTTGTTCACGCTATCTGCATCCACAAAATGCTCCGGTAGATGAGAAAACTGGTTCAGGGTAAAGGAAGTAGAGTACCTGCGCTTCTCTAATTTCAGGCTCTGACCCCTCTTGTTGTAATAAGGGTATGTAAAAAAATCCGATGGACAGTCATCAAGTCCTTTAACTATCTTAAAAAGTAGAAGTAAAACAAAGATCAGGAATTGATACAATTAACTTACACCACCCATAAAAGAAATACAAACATTAAGCGACCAGACCATAATGGAAACCTAAACAAAGGAAGGCCATAAGGACAGTTACTTTCCCACAAAATGGCCATATGGCCATCCAAAACCAAAAGACACAAGCGATACACACAGTAAGTAACAAACAACAACATAAATAAATCGCCACAGAAGAGCCGCCTTGGAACGGTCAGTGGAAGATTTCCACTGGGGGGCTTAAATCGATTCCACGCGGCCACAATCCTCGCCCCCACCTCCGTCGCGATTTAGACAAATAATTTGTTCAGTCTGCATGAAGGCCTCCTAACTCATCAGTGCAACATCTCCGTGAACACAAAAATCAAAGAACCACAGAGGTGAGACAACGGTGAGGACTCGACAGCAAGAAACCACTGAAATGCTGGAGCAAAAGAAAACCAACAGTTAGACTCCGATGAGCCCGACCAGAGTCAGAGCATCAGGCACCAACCAACATTATCTCTAATTTTCAATAAGCCTTTACGTTGGAGCCGTCATAGAATCTGAGGCCTGACCCGTCGGCGTGCAATTAAAAGTCTGTATGGCATCTCCACGAAGTCTCTGTTTGTATGGTAAATCTTTTAACTGTGATACAAGCCTTGTCGCCCTAATTTGTACTCGCTCAATACTGTAAATATCCTTTCGCCAATATGGATGCCAAACAACATTCGCGAATTCCAAATGTTGACTAATCAGCGCAGTATATAATCTCAAAAATGAATAATTATCCAGGTTTTAGAACGATCCCTTTATTAGAGCTAGAAAACTATTGGTTTTATTAACTTTCTTGGATATGTTCTCAGAAAATGTCACACCCAGATCACACTCACAGGTTCTTATCCATCATGGTGTAGTTATATGCCGGATTATTTTGCCCAGTATGTATAACCTTACATTTATTGACATTGAACTTTAGCTCCCATTTTTCCGCCCATGTCATGAGGTTATTTATGTAATCTTGTAAAACATCAACTTGATCTGTCGAGGCATGAAGTTTGGTTTCATCTGCAAAAATACACACTTTGGTCCTCACAAGCTCTGGTATGTCATTTACATAAAGTATGAAGAAGCCATGTCCTGAAACAGTCCCTTGTTGGACACCACTATTTACAAACTTCCAGGCAGATGAGCTCCCTTTCATTGATGCACATTGCCGGTACTGGCTAAAAAGTCTACACAACAGCACCCTTTATGCCACATGATAAAAGTTCTTTTATAAGCGTCTATGAGCGGCTTTACTGAAGGCTTTAGCCAAATCCAGATACACAGTATCCCAACTTTTATGCTATTCAGCATATTCTGTCCAACTCTCAATAGCGCCCAAAAGTTGAAGAGCTCATGACCTGTTGTTTCTAAAGACATGCTGACTCTGATAACATTCTATTTTCATTCAAATTATCCATAATTGCTTTGCGTACTTACTCTCCAATAACTTGCACACAATGAATGTAAGGCTCACTGGTCTATAATTACTGGGGTCTGATCTGTGACCTTTCTTAAATATTGGGGTTACTCTAGCGTCTTTCCACGGGGGTCTTGGAGTTCCAGATAATACAGATTTCTGAAATACGAGTCTTGGTCAACGGCTTCACAAATACATGTGACATACTTTTGAGTAAGAAAGGGTTGATATTATCAGGTCCCATAGATTTACTAGAGTCCAAATCTTTTAGAAGCCTCAAAACTTGTTCCTCAGTTATTTCAACAGTTTCAAGTGTTTTATTTACACCTCTGTCAGTCACTTCGGTATCGTTTCCATGTTCTCTTTGGTAAATACTGATGAAAAAAGGTTAATTAAGTAGTCCGCGTTCTCCCTATCCGACATGTTAAACGACCCATCCTCATCCTTCAAACTGTATACACGAGAAACAGATCTAGTTTTGCTTTTGGCATACCTAAAAAAACTATTTGGCTCAGTTTTAACTATTGTGAAATAGACTGACCGGTGGGTCAAGCCTCAGATTCTATGACGGTTCCAGCGTAAAGGCTTATTGAGAATTAGAGAGATCTAATTCAAGGTAATGTTGGTTAGTGCCTGATGCTCTCTCTCTGGTCGGGCTCATCGGAGTCTAATTGTTGGTTTTCTTTTGCTCCAGCATTTCAGTGGTTTCTTGCTGTCGAGTCCTCACCGTTGTTTCATCTCTGTGGTTGTTTGATTATTTGTGTTCACGGAGATGTTGCACTGATGAGTTAGGAGGCCTTCATGCGAACTGAACAAATTATTTGTCTAAATCGCGACGGAAGTAAGGGTGAGGATTGTGGCCATGTAAATTCGATTTCCCATTCTGTGGGAAAGTAACTGTCCTTTTGGTTCTCCGCTATTGATGTTGCCATTAGGTATGTTGTTTCATGTTTGTGTTTCTTTCCCTTTGGTGTCTCTGATGGGAGCTGTGGGTTGATTGTATCGATTCCTGATCATTACCTGCACTTCTATTTCTCATAAGTCTATTTATAACTCTCAATATAATCATTTGTAACAGTTCTAACACGTATATACTCACCAAAGTCCTCCATTCCCCTGGTAGCTAAATACATATGCCATGCATGACGTTTTCTCTTTATATGCAATAGTGTTTCTCCAGTCATCCAGTGAGGTTTTGGTTTGGAACCTTTTCTTAGCTTACTTTTTGGAACATACTTCTTAACTTTACTATCATATTTGTCAGAAAAATATTTCCACTTTCCTGCACACTTAGATTTTCAAATATTACACCCCAGTCCTCACTGCTGTTACGAGATGGAATAGGAAACCTCTCTGGTGCTTATGCACATCTAAATTATTTTAGTAGATATATGGTAGGGCGGTGCGAGTGAAATATTTTAGGTGAAATATGGTACGCAAACTGTGCGGCTCCATGAACAAGTCATGCACATATCATACGATGTATGCATGAGTGTTTTATAGAGAGCTGTTTTTACAATACAGGGGGCCGCTAAAAGGCCGAGTCCTATAGAATTTGCCTAAAAATCGCCAACCGCCAAATTGTGCCATATATGATTTTTATTCCCGTCACGTGTTGTGTGGGTGTTCGTTTTGACAGGAGTCATGTCATTGATTATAGGGTCGTTTCATCAATTTTTCCTATGGGAAATATATTATTTGAACGCAAATCCATTATCTACTCGATTTTTGCTATCTGGCTTTGTTTGTGGCCGGTATCTCCACCTCGCCACGAATTGAGCAAGGTAATACGAGTAGGCATGATTTTCCGGTAGTATTCATAGATGTATAAACCCTGAAAAAAGCGGACACTTTAGCAGCAGGTCAAGTTGTAAGAGTGAACACAACATTGTGACGGGGAAATAGAAAGTATATTGAAAGGCACGACAATGTGTGACCTGCTGCTCCCTGCTTCATAGCAGCAGGTACTGGTACGACGCTAGGCGTTAGGGTCCAGCAAGGGCGGACAGACCGCCGTAATCAGCGCCTACCAGGATAGAAGCAGAATCTTCTAGATCATTGTTCGTTGTAAACAAATGTGAGACCATGGAAGAGGTCAATTAACCTGCAGGTCATTTAGACGATCACTAAATCCCTGATCGGCAAACGTGATCGCTAAACCTAGGATTATCAACTATGTTGATAGACTAGTTCTACTAGTTCGCGAGAGGAAGTTTCACGCGAGTGGGGATTCACCCTAAGTTATAAACTGGCCAGTCGCGTCTTGTGTTGTTTCTTTTTTTATTTTTGTTGTTGTTTTTGTTGTTTGCTTCTGTAGGTATTCACGTCACCCGTTCCGAGCACAGAACAGTGTTTTGCCTTCGGAGCGGACGTCGTGAGTTGGCTACAGAAGCAACAAATTGTGATGTTTTGTGTTAGTAAGTGTTGTATGTAGATACTGTAAATAATTCATGTCATTCATTTAACATCTTTCTTGTGCCTTACCCCACAGCTGCCCGTACACCTGTCAGAGATCACGCTCGGTTGTCTTGTCAGCATGGGGGTTTGCGGGACGCCGTAAACCCACATGTAACATTTGGTGTCAGAAGTGGGATTTGATCTCTGGCTGGTGTTCCCGGCTGTGGAACAGCACATTGATACTCTGAATCATCAATTTAAAAAAAAAAAAAAAATGCATTGACAGCCACATTTAGAAATTAACTTTAATCTTCCTTCCTGCGTTGATGAAGTGCGAAACCCATGTATTCAACTGAATGGATACTGACAAGTCGATAATTTCTGAGCAGGAAGGCAAGGCAAACCCCACTTTTTCTTGGTAACGAAAAATTTAAGTAGACCCCACTTAATTGTGTTACCTGACATTCTACTAAGTTACATTGGAGCTACTAATTGATCTTACCCACACATGGTTCTGACGTAGTGACGTTAACAATTTACTGACGTTGACATAACGGTAGCGTTAATATTTACGCAGTGGCTTGAGGTTAGGTATGACGTAATAGAAACAGTAATGGTGACTTGTTATGATCGGAGTTTTGTAATGTGATGAAACTTCGGATTGTAGCATTTTACTGTAAACGTCGTCAGTTTATGACGTCATATTAGACTACCAGTACGCAACGTCATACTGTGCTAAAAGCATTTGACATTTCAAATCGCGTGTGCTTTAATAACTAACGTTTTAGTTAGATTAACGCGTATAACACATATCTTAACGTTTTAGTTAAGCCCATTCAATCATCACTGATCATAACTGATCAGTTTATAGTGGTTTTGATAGTAACGTGAGATTTACGTTATCAATAATGGAGCGTTTAATGCAAATGGGAAAGGACTTAGGTTATGAGGGGAAGGAGTTACAAGGTTTTGTTAAAGAGCAGCAAGATATTGAGCGGGCGGAAAGGCAAGAGCAAAGGGATTTAGAAAGGTTAAGGTCTGAAGAAAAGGAAAAGGAAAGGGCAGAAAAAGAAAAGGAAAGGGAGGAAAAGGAAAAGGAAAGGGCACATGAACTAGCTAAGTTAAAAGAAAAGGAAAGGGAAAAGGAAAAGGAGAGGGCACATGAACTAGCTATGTTGAATGTTAATAAGGAACTTGAAATGGCACGCATTAAGACTGAAAGGGAGGCAAAAGAGTTTAGTGAGGCCCATTTAGAACAAATAAAACATGGGTTTGAGCTACAGCACCAAGAATTAAGGAATCAGTTAGAAATGCAGAGAGCGAAGCTCGAGCTAGAATTTGAAAAGCAAAAAGTTGAGAAGGTGGCTCATGCCCGGGATCCTAAGTTACCTTATTTTGAAGAGGGTAAGGATAAAATGGATAGTTATTTATCTAGGTTTGAGAAATATGCTACGGCTAATAAATGGGATAAGAGTGTTTGGGCCGCGTATTTAAGTGCATTGCTCAAAGGGCGCGCACTTGATGTATATGACCGGTTGTCAAATGAGGATGCGGCGGATTATGAAAAGTTAAAGGACGCTTTATTAAAGAATTTTGACATGACAGAGCGCGGATTTAGGAAGCAGTTTCGTTATAGTAGGCCCGAGAAATCAGAAACGTTCATACAGTTCAGTAGTAGACTGAGAAGTTATTTAGAAAAATGGCTTAATATGGCAAAGATAGAAAAACCTTTTCCGGCTGTCTGTGATTTCATGGCAAGGGATCAGTTCCTGGAGTCATGTAATAGAGAACTGTATGTACATCTGAAGCCAAAACAGTTTGGTAATTTAGATGAAATGGCTAGGGAGGCAGATTTGTTTGCAGAAGCGCGCGGGGGCGTATATAGTTGCATTAATAAGGGGCAACGCGATAATAGAGGCGCAGCGCAGGGGAAACAGGACAAAGTTGACTCGAACAAACCGAGTGGTAGACCGGATATCAAGTGTAGCATATGCGGTAAGGGGCATTTAACAATTAAATGTTTTAAGAACCCCGACAGGAAACAATTGTATAGCGCAGAGGTAGGAGCAACTGGAGTTGGTGATAGCGGTGTTAAGGAAAATTTTAACACGCGCGTAAAGACTCAAGGCTCTCAGGTTAAGAATGAGAATACGCAGAATGTAGGTCGTGGTTATACACGTGGTCGTGGTAATTTCAGAGGGTCTTTTCGCGGACGCGGTAAAAATAATAGCACACCACGTGGCGCAGCACACCAAGATAGTTTTTGTCAGACGGAAGTAACTAGGAAAGGTGATGAGATTGGAAGTGTTTTTGAAAATAAGGTTGGTGATCCTTTGATTTCGGATAGGGAGGAGTGTAGTAAGGAAACTAGGGAAGGTGTCTGTTACTTCTTAAAGGCAAGGTTACCGACGGCACAAGGATTGGTTAATAATAAAAAGGTGGTTGTATTAAGAGATACTGGGTGTACAGGCTGTGTCGTTCGGAGAAGTTTGGTTTCGGATAGTCAGTTAATATGGAAGGAATCAAATGTTACGTTGATTGATGAATCCACACAAAGGTATCCTTTGGCAATGATTGACATTGATTGTCCTTTTTTCACTGGGAAAACTGAAGCTTTGTGTATGGATGATACGTTGTACGATTTGGTTATCGGTAACATTGATGGATCAAAACTTCCTGATATGTCTCATTTCTCAGCTGCGGCTGTAACTAGGTCTCAAACTAGGCAGGATGAGAAGCCTTACAGAAAACTTAAGGTTCCCGATCAGATCATTAACGATGACAAGGAGGCTTTCAAGCAAGCTCATGTTGATGATCCAACTTTGGAAAACATCAGGAAAAGGGTTGTATCTGGGAACAAGACTGTGAGTCGTGGTTTAAACCGAGGTGAAACTAGGTTTATTGAGAAAAAAGGTTTGGCATATAGGGAGTTCACCAAGGGTAACAAAGTCTCTTTCCAACTTGTGGTCCCTCAAAGTTTCCGAGGAAAGGTGTTGAAACTAGCTCATGAAACGCTTATGTCTGGACATATGGGTATTAGGAAGACATTGGATAGAGTTGTAACTGAGTTTTACTGGCCCGGTATTTGCGGTGATGTCGCTAGATTTTGTAAATCTTGTGATATTTGTCAGAGAACTATTCAGAAAGGTCGGGTCACTAAAGTACCTCTAGGAAAAATGCCATTGATTGATACGCCATTTAAGAGGGTGGTAGTGGACATAGTTGGTCCAATTGAGCCTCGATCTGATAGGAAATCTCGGTATATTTTAACCATGATAGATTATGCGACAAGGTATCCAGAGGCGATAGCTTTACCGAGTATTGAGACGGAACGCGTCGCGGAAGCGCTTATTGAAATGTTTAGTAGGGTTGGCATTCCTGATGAAATGTTGACTGATTGTGGATCACAGTTTACTGCTGAGGTAATGAAGGAAGTCAGCAGACTTCTTTCTCTTCAACAGTTAACGTGTAGTCCGAGACACCCAATTTGCAACGGACTGATAGAGCGTTTCCACGCTACGTTAAAGCAGATGTTACGTCGCATGTGTGCTGAACGTCCAAAAGATTGGGATAAATATCTTCCAGCTTTATTATTTGCGGTAAGGGAAGTCCCACAAGAGTCTTTAGGATACTCCCCTTTTGAGTTGTTATATGGACGTAACGTCAGAGGTCCAATGGCAATATTAAGAGAATTATGGGCTGAAGAGGTACGCGATGAGCAAGTTCTTTCGACGTATCAATACGTTATTGAGCTTAGGGAACGGTTAGAGCAGACATGCAAATTAGCGCGTGATAATTTAAAGAAGGTTCAGATTAAGCAGAAAGCTTATTATGATAAAGGCGCGAGGTCGCGTAAATTTGACGTCGGCGATAAAGTGCTGTTGTTACTACCGACAGACAATAATAAATTATTGCTTCAATGGAAAGGTCCTTATGAAGTGGTTGAGGTAGTGAACAGAATGGATTATAATATTGACGTCAATGGAAATGTTAACACATATCACGCTAACATTCTGAAGCAGTACGTTGAGCGTCAGACTGTGACGTCTCATTGTCTGATCTCTGAACCTATTATGTCGACAGACAGTCATGACAGAAATGACGTCGACGAGTCTTCATTTGAAGACAGCAGTTTTGAAACTGCAGAGCAACAGGAAAGTGACGGTGACGTTAGCGTCCCACACACACTAACGTCAGAGGAGAATGAGGAGACAGAAGGGCTGAGAGAACAGCGCCTTGCAGGACTGACATGTCAGACAGACCAAATTATATGTACCACATTTATGTCAGAACCTGTGAAAACTATCAAATCAGTTAAGCCAGCAAGGCCACCTCCAGTAAGATTAAAACGATATCCGTTTTCTAACAAACAACAGAGTGTCAGGGGAACAGGAAAATTCTGGGGCAAACCACCTTGGCTTACTAGCTAAATTCTACTTAAGAAAATTTGGGGGCAGACTACCTTAGTAGGTAATTCTTCGCACGGTTGTTGTGTAAATAGCTGTCTTGTTTAGATAGGTTCATCCTATTCCATCTCTATACACAAAGAAAAAACATTTCTGATTGTTTTTTCTCCAAAAGGGGAAACCTTTGTTACGAGATGGAATAGGAAACCTCTCTGGTGCTTATGCACATCTAAATTATTTTAGTAGATATATGGTAGGGCGGTGCGAGTGAAATATTTTAGGTGAAATATGGTACGCAAACTGTGCGGCTCCATGAACAAGTCATGCACACATCATACGATGTATGCATGAGTGGTTTATAGAGAGCTGTTTTTACAATACAGGGGGCCGCTAAAAGGCCGAGTCCTATAGAATTTGCCTAAAAATCGCCAACCGCCAAATTGTGCCATATATGATTTTTATTCCCGTCACGTGTTGTGTGGGTGTTCGTTTTGACAGGAGTCATGTCATTGATTATAGGGTCGTTTCATCAATTTTTCCTATGGGAAATATATTATTTGAACGCAAATCCATTATCTACTCGATTTTTGCTATCTGGCTTTGTTTGTGGCCGGTATCTCCACCTCGCCACGAATTGAGCAAGGTAATACGAGTAGGCATGATTTTCCGGTAGTATTCATAGATATATAAACCCTGAAAAAAGCGGACACTTTAGCAGCAGGTCAAGTTGTAAGAGTGAACACAACATTGTGACGGGGAAATAGAAAGTATATTGAAAGGCACGACAATGTGTGACCTGCTGCTCCCTGCTTCATAGCAGCAGGTACTGGTACGACGCTAGGCGTTAGGGTCCAGCAAGGGCGGACAGACCGCCGTAATCAGCGCCTACCAGGATAGAAGCAGAATCTTCTAGATCATTGTTCGTTGTAAACAAATGTGAGACCATGGAAGAGGTCAATTAACCTGCAGGTCATTTAGACGATCACTAAATCCCTGATCGGCAAACGTGATCGCTAAACCTAGGATTATCAACTATGTTGATAGACTAGTTCTACTAGTTCGCGAGAGGAAGTTTCACGCGAGTGGGGGATTCACCCTAAGTTATAAACTGGCCAGTCGCGTCTTGTGTTGTTTCTTTTTTTATTTTTGTTGTTGTTTTTGTTGTTTGCTTCTGTAGGTATTCACGTCACCCGTTCCGAGCACAGAACAGTGTTTTGCCTTCGGAGCGGACGTCGTGAGTTGGCTACAGAAGCAACAAATTGTGATGTTTTGTGTTAGTAAGTGTTGTATGTAGATACTGTAAATAATTCATGTCATTCATTTAACATCTTTCTTGTGCCTTACCCCACAGCTGCCCGTACACCTGTCAGAGATCACGCTCGGTTGTCTTGTCAGCATGGGGGTTTGCGGGACGCCGTAAACCCACATGTAACAACTGCACCAATCAATAATTCAATTTTCAAGGCCACATTTTCTATATAAATAAATACCTCTCACTACCACTGTGTGTAACAAAGTATTCACAAATAAAATCAAACACAAAAGTTACATGATCACTGCAACCAAGAGAAGGCAAAACCTCAATAGTATTGGTATTGTTCTCACGTTTTGTAATAAAAAGGTCCAACAGATTTCTAGATTGATCATTTCTTCAGCGAGTTAAGTGAATTACATGCTGGAAGAGATAATAATTGTCTCTTAAACATTCTATGAACCTATACTCATGGTGCGTCGCATTATCTGGAGTAGTATAATCTTCCAAAGTTGAAATCCCCCGTTATGTTCTCACATAGGTCAGCTGCCTCATTTAATACACGGTTAACAGTCTCACATGCCTGTACATCTGACGGACTTCTGTATACACAACCGAGAATAACAGTTTTATTATTTGTAGATCAATCACACTAAGACCCATCATGATACAAGGAGTTAAAATACTAATTTGGTGGTATGTTAAATTCTGATTTAGCATAAATAACACCACGGCCATTGTCTGTACTAGGAAAAGTACTGTATCCATCGATATGATAGATCATTGAATAACATGAAATATTGTCATTATTATATTTTGGCAGCACTTCTGTGACAAAAATAAAGTCAAATAAAGAAGCAATCGGGGCCTGTAGTTCACCAACCTTATTCTGTAATTGATCAGCATTTTTACAAATACACTTACATTTTTAATCAATATGTCAGTAAAGTTCTCATCTGCATTTTCCTCAATTGAGTCCTGCTGTCTCAAAAAGCTACTCGATTCATGCTGGATATCATCATTACTCATACTTACAGTAAACTCACTGTTATTAATAGTCGGACCAGATTCAAAACTGTCCGACAAGATACTGCTATTCGACAAAAGACCATCATGAAATTTTTCTTGACTAGAAATTGGACAATAAGGTAAACTATCATGAAAAGTATTTACAGTTTCTTCAGAAACAACATTCACATAAGATAAGTCACAAATTACTGCAGTGTTTTTAACTTGACTACAATCTAAATCACTAGAACTTGCATGACTATAAAATAGGCTAGAAATTTAAGAAAAAAATAAATGTTATGTTTCTAAGTAGGACAATGTAGAAATGGATGTTCAAAACTGAACCATTATGAAAGGCAATTTTCATTCATAATCAACTTTTACATTTTTGTTCCAACAAAAAAAAAACATTTTTAATATTGCATGTTTCATGCGTTTTTCCTATAATTTGGATCATTGTATGTTATTGTTCGTGAAACGAGTCAGCGTTCTGAGCAACAGTATATAAATATTACATTCCTGAGAGGGTGCTAGTAAAACATGTTACCCTGAGGAATATGAAAATCAACAGAGGCGCAGCCGAGGTTGATATTTATATTCTGAAGGGTAACATTTTATATTCTGAAGGGTGACATTTTTCACTATCAGCCTCTTAGGAATTTAATATTTAATTCATTATACTGAACAAAACTAATAATTACGGTAAGATTTTTAATGAAAAAAACAGGACACCTCACATGCGAGTTTTGATGTCATGGCATTCCAAATTATCGGATAACGTCGGCTTCCTACATAAACGACTTTAGCTAGTGAAACAGAAATTCAGAAGTTCAATCGTCTTTTACTTCTGATTTCTGAATAAAACCCTCAAGTGCGGGTGTGCGTTTTCTTAATTAAACAAAAATGACTCGACGTGTTAAAGTTTTTGGTTTAGCCTCTTTTCCCAAGATTTCCTGAAGAACCGAACCGTTCGCGCACCCATTTCCGCGCAAGTGATAGGCGAAATTATCGCAGGGTGATAGTAAAAATTATCACCCTCAGGTATATCGGAGTTTTGTATGGGAAAGTCACGCGAGGTATAATAATAAATTTAACCCACGTGACATTTGCTTTACAATATTCATCTCGTGTGAAGATGCATTGCATGAATATGGGAGATGCCCGTTAAACTAATTTGTAAACGAAGTTTAACGAAGTGATTTAAGAATATTGTCCCTATGAAACTGACCAGTAATAGATCTGTCGGGCGCTCTGTCGGGTGCACGAGGTATTTACAAAATAGCCGCTTTACAATTGAAGAACATTGTGAAAAGAACACGTTTGCAACTGGGTTTGTTTTTGTTCAAATTAGCATGCTTATAGCATTGAATTGTGGGAATAAATTTGATATTGTACATCGAAGATTAGTCATAGTCATGGTTAATTGCCAAAATACTCCTTTGGTTCATCTTTAATAAATTTATAAGTCTATAACAAGGTGTGAAGCCATTATGCACTCATTTAGCATCATGCTCAATCATTTGCCCGTCAGCAGTTGATGAAAGTCTATGAATAAAAAATGAAAAAAAAAAAAAGAAAAATACGCCAAGAATATTACTGATGAATTTTTGTGAACGTTGATGGGTAAATTGGGCATTTTTTTAAATAGTTTTAATTGAAAGCAGACCTTTTTCAGCTTTCCTGAAAAATGAAAATTCCGTGCAGGTGCCGTTTTTCTATGTGATTCAGTTTCTCAAATAGCGCCCAAATTACATAATACAGACCGGCCTGCGGTAAAAACCCATATTTCTTTTTTCTCCGCGGTAATAGGCTTTTTATCCTCGGAGAACAAGCGCGAAATTTCTTCTAGAAAAAAAAAATCGCGTTTCAAAGCGGTTAATGTCTCCGTGAAACGCCGTGAAATTTCTACGCGAAAATCGCCTTTTCCCGAAAAATGAAAATTACTGCAGGCGAAGACGTTCACGGTGTTTCTCCGCGAAATCTGCCTTTTCCTGCATGTATATTTGTTCATGTGCATGTATTTTTTCATGCATTCAAATTTCGTGCACAAAATTTGAAGCATATGACGAAATGCATGTTCTTTGTATGAAGTATGATTTTGATCCGGTTGGAAACATAATGATTTGCAACTTATGCACTTTACAATGCAGTATGTACATGATGAATGTGTTCTGTTTTTCTTTTGATTGGTATTTAAATGCGTCATAAATTGAAAACTGTTGATTTTCTATCGGTTCACCATATTGGCATGCTTTATATTTTCTTAAGTAAAGGCTTTAGAAAAATCAATCTCAATGTACATAATAACGGAGAACACTAACTATCAACCGCTTATACATGTATTCGTGTTTGTGTGGGTGCTGATCTAACTCTACATTTTGGTTAATCTTTTTCATACACTGCGAGTAATTAAACATCACTGGAGTGTACACTTAAGCTCGCAGGTGGCCCGAGTGAGATATCTTATGATTCATATTAGGCCACGGAGGCCCGCTTGTGTTTCTTGCCTTTACAATACATGTACATAATTATGGGAAAATTGCGTGGCTGCATATACGTTTGACAACTAACTTGGAGCAGAACTATAAAATTCTCCAGATAATCAGTGAAGATGGTACAGACATGCAACATTTGTATCCCGTTAAGTCAAGTGTACACCCCGAAGGTAACGGGCCCTCGTGCCCTAATGGGCAAGAACGCTGACTTTTAATCATTAGGTCATTAGGTCTCTCCGCTGTGGTTTGCGCCTCGCTCGAGCCACATGTGAGACGCCAAGATCTGCAACAGAAGATGGTCTTACTCCGTTTTACATAAACTCTGATGAGCGGCCTGCTCTAAATAAGTGAAATTATCTTGAAAGTGCCGTAAATCCACTACACATCCCGAGGATAACGGGCATCCTTGTCCTAATGGGGCAAAAGCGCTGATACTTAATCATTAGGACTCTCACCGCTGTTGCTCGCAGTTCTGCTACGGTGCGAGTTGAGCACGGTCGGCTCGAAATAAGTGAATTTGCCTTGAAAGGGCCGTAAATCCACAATACACACCGAATGTAACGAGAGTCCGTGTCCTTATGGGTAAGAACGCCGACACTTAATCATTAGCCTCTCACGGCAGTATGCACCTGAAACATTTTCTCCGGTTTTACGATGCAAATTCTACATCTAGATTCAAAATAATCAAACGACATGAAGCTGAACTGAAATGGATTAAATTTTTACAGACCCCTTTTCCACTGGGATTTAATGACAACATTTATCATGAGGGTAATATTTCCAGAATGCCGGACTTTGATATTTTCTCACTCCTGGAATGTCGAAAACGCAGAACTAGATCTCACGGCACCAGGAAAAATGGTAACTTTAAACGCAAATCACGTGCGTTTAAACGAAACAATACTAGACTGAAGTGACTGTCATTTATATTATTAAATCATGGACGCCACTCTATGCTTTCATTTTTAAGTTCATTACCCGTTTCTGTTTTACGTCTTCTGGACACCGAGGCGAATAAATTCTACGATAGTTCTCATCAGTTATATGATGCGGCTCTCTTAACTAGAGGCTATACTCAGCATACTCTCCGTCCTTACATTGATTCTGAAATTAATCATAAACGCCATTTCTTCAAAATATCCTTCATTAATAAGGGTATGGATTTTATAGATTTGCCCAGTATCTTCCGTGAGAGATCGGTGCTTTATTCCATTCCTGCTTATTTTCAAAATACTGAAACACCTATAATTTGCTATAAATATAACAAACCTGTTAGATCTATCATTTTTAATTTCAATAAACTTGTTTCAGATCTTGATATTAATACTAATACTCCTGATTCATGTGATTGTAAAAACTCAAAGTATTGCTATCCTGCTGCTGGTCATGTAATTACTGGCAATTTGAAAATTATTCCTGATTCTAGGATAAGGAATATAATTTCTAAAGGACCGAAATATCGGTTTCCTTCTAAAATTGATTTCAGTAAATGTAGAGATGAAATCGCTGCTTCCTTGAATGAATTCGGTAATCGAAGGTGTAAGCGAGAGTATATTGAGCATAAAGCCCTTAAGGACTGGAAACTTAGCTTTTTAAAACTAGTGAATAAACGCATTTCTTTCTATTCTCAAAATACTAACTTATTACCTCCTAAACCCAAGACGTCTTTACGTCATCTTAAACTAGGTATTCAAGAATTTCATAAGAAATTTGTTTTGGCCCCTGCAGACAAGGCCGCTAACAACGTCGTAGTTGTGTGACGGCTCCACTATGTTAACACGCTTAAGCAGGAGCTTGGTGGTACTAAGGCCTATGAACTTCAGCCTTTAGCTGAAGAGAGAGCTATAGTAGATAAACATGTTTGTCTTTCAGCCACCAAGTTTGCTGTGTGCGTTAACGAAGGCCAAGACAAGCTTCCTACGCTATACTGGTTACCAAAACTTCATAAAAAACCTTACAAAGCACGGTTTATTGCAAATTCTAGCTCTTGCACTACCACTGAACTTTCTAAATTATTAACTTCCTGTCTTACTGCTATTAAAACGCATGTAATTAAATATTGTGATAAAGTCTTTGAAAGATCAGGAAGAAATCTGTTTTGGTCTATAAAAAATTCGAATGAGGTTTTAAATAAATTGAAATCTAGACATTTTCGTGCTTCGAGTCTGTCTACCTACGATTTTTCCACTCTTTACACTACACTTCCTCATAATCTTATAAAAGAAAAGCTTAATGATTTAATTGAATGGGCTTTTCACAGAGAAGATTCTCTCTATCTTGCATGTAATGTCAGAAATGCATTTTTCACTTCTAAAGAGCATTTGAATTATACACTTTGGTCATGTCAGAAAGTGTGTGATGCCCTCACCTTTCTACTTGACAATATTTATATTAGATTCGGTAATAAGTTATTTAGACAAATTGTGGATATTCCGATGGGTACTAATTGCGCACCTCTTGTGGCTGATCTGTTCTTGTATTGTTATGAAAGAGACTTCATTTTGTCGCTTTCCATTGATAACCAATCTGAAATTATTGAAGCTTTTAGCTCTACTTCTAGATATTTAGATGATTTATTAAATATTGATAATACCTATTTTGATGGTTTGATCAGTCAGATTTACCCCCTAGAACTTCAGTTAAATAAAGCAAATTCTTCTGATACCGAGGCCCCGTTTTTGGATTTGCATCTATCTATTGTAGATGGATTTGTTTCGTGCAAAATTTATAATAAACGCGATGACTTTGATTTTGAGATTGTAAATTTTCCTTTTTTGGATGGTGATGTTCCTCGTGCGCCATCCTATGGCGTTTATATTTCGCAATTAATTCGATTTGCTAGAGTGTGTAGTCATGTAACTGACTTCAACACTCGTAATAAATTATTAACGGCTAAACTCCTTAATCAGGGTTATCGGTACCATAAACTACGCAAAGCCTTTTCAAAATTTTATAGACGCCATTCTGATTTAATTTCAAAATTCAATATTGGACTTAAATCTCTTCTGCAACAAGGTCTATCGGAACCCGAATTTTATGGTGACTTAGTATATAAATTCAGAAAAATATATAACCGCAATGACTTCAGCACCCAATTTCGTAAAATCATTCTTCGATATAAAAAGATTGGGTACAACATGGATATTATACGACAGACTGCATGCATGGTAGTTAACCCAATCACGGTTGGCAACTTTGCTTCCCTCTTTAATTGCACGCCGGTGGGTCAGGCCTCAGATTCTATGACGGCTCCAACGTAAAGGCTTATTGAAAATTAGAGAGATAATGTTGGTTGGTGCCTGATGCTCTGTCTCTGATTGGGCTCATCGGAGTCTAACTGTTGGTTTTCTTTTGCTCAAGCATTTCAGTGGTTTCTTGCTGTCGAGTCCTCACCGTTGTCTCACCTCTGTGGTTCTTTGATTTTTGTGTTCACGGAGATGTTGCACTGATGAGTTAGGAGGCCTTCATGCGGACTGAACAAATTTTTTGTCTAAATCGCGACGGAAGTAAGGGCGAGGATTGTGGCCACGTAAAATCGATTTAAGCCCCCCAGTGGAAATTTTCCACTGACCGTTCCAAGGCGGCTCTTCTGTGGCGATTTATTTATGTTGTTGTTTGTTACTTACTGTGTGTATCACTTGTGTCTTTTGGTTTTGGATGGCCATATGGCCATTTTGTGGGAAAGTAACTGTCCTTATGGCCTTCCTTTGTTTAGGTTTCCATTATGGTCTGGTCGCTTAATGTTTGTATTTCTTTCCCTTTGGTGTCTTTTATGGGTGGAGTAAGTTAATTGTATCAATTCCTGATCTTTGTTTTACTTCTACTTTATCCCACGTCGTATTAACGACCAGCTTGTAATAAGAGAAATAATCTTGAAGGGACCGTTATTATAACAATTTCATTAAATAATATCAAATGTATTCAAACAGCTAAATATAAACAACTGTTGTCAAGAAGAAATACAAAAAGATTTAGCTTGATAAATACACAGAAACTTGTCTTTTTGGGGGTAGAAATTTTGAAAAATTGACAAATTCGCGGAAAACGGGACTAACTTTTCATAACGTTAGTGGGTGAGGATTCTTGAAAATTGTTTTTATGTACAAAGTTAC
The DNA here is from genome assembly GCA_963580285.1 of Lucinisca nassula. NCBI lineage: Eukaryota > Metazoa > Mollusca > Bivalvia > Lucinida > Lucinidae > Lucinisca > Lucinisca nassula. The sequence continues at coordinate 104,227,390 of OY757024.1, read as the reverse complement.
GTATAGGTATAAGTCAACAACAGGACAAAAAAATAGCTTTCAAAAAGTTCCATTATTCGGGGTACGAATATTTCCAAATTTACAACATCCTTTAAAAGGCAAATTTCTACCTAGGTGAGATGTTAAACCATTTAATAGCTTCTGACAGTAGTTGGTGCATATCTGGGCAATAAACTTGCTCCGCATCATGCGATGTACGATGTGTTCGCTATGTAAAAAGAAGTGAAGGCAATGATCAGGAATCGATACATTTAACCCACAGCTCCCATTAGAGACACCAAAGGGAAAGAAGCACAAACATGAAACAACTAGACCCTAATGGAAACATCAACAGCGGAAAGTTTAAAGGACGGTTACTTTCCAACAAAATGGTCAATTGGCTATCCAACATAAAATTATATAAGCGATGTACACACTCAAAGACAAATTGACAAAAATAAACCGCGACAGAAGAACCGCCTTGGAACGGTCAGTGAAACGAATTCAACTGGTGGGGGGGGGGGGGGGGGGGGCTCAAATCAATTTTAAATGGCCACAATCATCGCCTTATTTCCGTCGCGATTTGGACAAACAATTTGTTCATTCCGCACGAAGGCCTCCTAACTCATCAGCGCAACATTTCCGTGAAAACAAAATTCAAAGAACCACAGAGATGAAACACAGGTGCGGACGCGACAGCAAGAAACCATTGAAATGCTGGAGCGAAAGTAGACCAACAGTTAAACTCCGATGGGCCCGACAAGAGACAGAGCATCAGACACCAACCAACATTACATAAAATTAGATACTCTCTAATTCTCAGTAAGCCTTTACGCTGGAACCGTCTTAGAACCTGCAGACCGACCCTTCGGCGTGTAATTAAAGAGAGAAGGAAAGTTGTCAACCGTGATTTGGCGAACCACCACGCACGAAGCCCGCCGCACAACACCCATGCTGCACCCTATCTTTTTATATCGAAGAATAATTTTACGAACTTTGGTGCTGAAGTCATCGCATTTATATATTTTTCTTAATCCATAAACAAAGTAACCGTAAAATTCGAGTTCCGATAGAACTTGTTGTAGAAGATATCAAAGTCCAACACCAAAATCCTACTTATTAAAACAATGGTGTTGTTGTTTTTTTTTTTTTTTTTTGTTTTTTTTTTCAGTGTTTTTCGATAAATTGAGCTATTTGCATACATTGTAAAGCATGTGAAATGGAACTTAACAAAATCCTTAAATGCGTATTTTTGTTCCTGTAGTTAACTGATACCCATATGTAGATTTTTACATCAATATGTTTGTAAGCATCCTTATCAAACATTTTAGCTCACCAGAGCCGAAGGCTTCCGGGGAGCTTATAGTATAGGCAGTGGTCCGTCGTCCGCGTCCGCGTCAATATTTTCAAACAACTTCTCCTCAGAAACTGCTGGGCCAAATTAAGGCGTAACTATACCAAATTTATAGACACAGAGGCCTTTCTGATATTTAATCTTCATCAGTGTGTCTCAACCCCAAAGGTTTGAAACCGAAACTGATGATGGCCAAGACCCGGCAAACACAGCACACCCCCCTCCGAAACCAAATTACATGTGGGTCCTCCATGGGTTCGGGAAAGAAAGTTTGTTCATGGGATCTTGGTCACATGACCAAGATTGCCGCAATGCCCATATATGGTAAAAACATTTAAAAATTTTCTCAGGAACCAAATGGCGGATGACCTTGAAACTTGGTATGCAGCATTGGAGACTCGGGCCCTACCATTTTTGTTTAAATGATGACCTTTGGTTGACCTTGACCTATTTGACGTCAAGGTCAGATTTGGTCACTTAGATATTTGTGTGAAAAAAGGGCAAAGCAATGGATTGTTCTAATTGTATATCAGAAATGATATTGGCAATTAGCTGAATGGAAGTTTATTAATTTCAAGGTCAATGTCATTTACTGACCTTTATCCTGGAAAGCTCAGATTCAGTAATTTTATACTCTTCTCAACTTAAACTACTGGGTCGATTGAAAGCAAATTACATGTGGAGACTCTATGGAAAGGGAGCACGCAAGTTTGTTCGTAAGGACTGGGTCACATGACTAATATGGCCACCATGTCCAGATATGGTAAAAACCTTTAAAATCTTATTCTCAGGAACCAAACAACCGATGACCTTGAAACTTGGTATGCAGCATCGGTAACTCGAGCCCTGCCAAGTTTGTTAAAATGATGATCTTTGTTTGACCTTGACCTATATTATGTCAAGGTCAAATTTGGTCACTTAGACATTTGTATGGAAAAAACGGGAAAACAGTGGATTTTTCTGATTGCATGCTAACCCGTTGCATCAGAATTGATATTTGCAATCAGCTGAATAGAAGTTTATCAATTCCAAAGGTCAAGGTCATTTAGTAACCTTTGTTCTGGAAGATTCAGATTCAGTAAAAAAATGTATTTTATCTTCTTCTCAACTTAAACTGCTGGGTCGACTGAAACCAAATTACATGTGGAGCCTCTACGGGACGGAGGAACGAAAATATGTTCGTAAGGACTGGGTCACAACCAATATAGCCGCGATGTCCATATATGGTAAAAATCTTTAAAGATCTTATTCTCAGGAACCAAATGGCCGATGACCTTGAAACTTGGTATGCAGCATCGGGGACTTCGGCCCTACCAAGTTTATTCAAATGATGACCTTTGGTTGACCCTGACCTGTTTAACATCAAGGTAAAATTTGTTGGTTTAGACTGATATATGGAAAAGGGCAAAACAGTGGATTTTTCCGATTGCATGGTAGCCTGTGGCATCAGAAATGATTTTGCAATCAGCTGAATGGAAGTCTATCAATTCCAAAGGTCAAGATCATTTGCTGACGTTTCTCCTGGATGGCTCAGATTCAGTATTTTGAAATCTTCTTCTCTGCTCAAACTGCTAGGTTGATTGAAACCAAATTACATGTTGGGCCTCAATGGGAAGGGGGAACGAAAGTTTGTTCGTAAGGACTGGGTCACATGACCAATATTGCCGCCATGCCCATATATGGTAAAAACATTAAAAAATATTATTCTCAGGAACCAAACGAACGATTACCTTGAAACTTGGTATGCAGCATCGGGACGCGGACCCTACCAATTTTGTTCAAACGTTACCTTTTGTTGACCTTGACCTGTTTGATATCACTGTCAAATCTGGTCACTTAGAAATGTGTATGGAAAAAAAGGCAGGACAGTGGATTTTACTAATTGCATGGTAGCTAGTTGTTGTCATATGACCCAGACGGACACTACGCTTGTATATGGTATAAACCACATTACCTCTCGTGAGCATAGTGGCCCATGGGCCTCTTGTTTAAAAATATTCCCGTTTTCCGCACTTTTTGTTAAAATTTCGAATTTCTACCTTAAAAGACAAAATTATGTGTAGGTACGAATTTAAATGATTTTTGATAGCTTTTTAACAGTAGTTATAGCACAACTGGCCATATGAATTGGTCTAACATCATACAATTAATTTTTATTATGTAATTCCCACTTGTCCGAACATTTTATTGTTTTTTGCGTGTTTTTAAATAAAAATGTGCATTTTCGTACCCTGAAAAAATGAATTTTTATACATCTAAAAAATATATTTTTCCCTGTAGTTAACTTATTCCCAATTGTAACTTTTTTCATCATAACATTTTCAAGAATCCACACCACTAACTTTTTAAAAGTTTATTTCGCCGTTTTCCGCATATTTTGCAACTTCTTTCAAGTTTAACCCCCCCCCCCCCCACACACACACACACACACAAAACAACACCTGTCTGTACACATATCAAGCTGAAACTGTTTGTATTGCTACTTGACAACAGTCAAGTTATTTGTGGCTGTTTGAATACATTTGGTATAGTTAAATGACATTTTAATAATTAAATTCCTGTTTTGGGCGATTTTTATTCAAACTTTGAGCATTCTACCCAAAACGTCGATTTCGCCAGTAAATATTTTGGGGGACTTTTTTTCATTTTAGTCAGGACACTTTACTGATTTTGAAAATAATGATAACTTTTGTGAAGGAATTTGTTTGAGGTGAAGGGTCCTATGGGGCTAAAGTGATAAGCCTACAACGCCTTCTAAACATTTGGGTCAACTTAATCTAAACTTCACAGGAGCGTTGCTTATAAAAAGCTAAAGTCGTTCCGCTCCGACAACCAAGATGGCCGCCAGAGATAAACGTAGAAAATTCGTCCTATACCATTGGGCCATTTTCAACCAAACTTCATAGGAAAGTTGCTTAGGTGACCCTCTCCCAAAAAAGCTAAACCCGTTTCGCTCCGATGAACAAAATGGCCACTAGACTAAGAGTAGAAAAAAAAAAACGTCAGCAATTTCCTCTAAATGAAACCACCTACTTAACCCTTGAGCAATTTGATTCAAACAGGAATATTGTTACGGTGAAACTTTACACTTACTTTGTTATGTCATATCTCTGACATTATTTATCCAAAGAAAATAAATTTTTTATCAAATGAATCAGGATTCAATTCTGTAAATGAAAATCAGACCAAATGAGTTGTGTTTGACAAGTGACACAATTAATGACTGGGGGATCAAAATCCATAATTACACATAACGCTTTATGAGAATTTTAACGTTCAACTCAGTCTTTCTGCTGTCTGCTCTTCCAAAATGTTAATACCGAGTAAACCCTCCACTCGCTTGAATGTATGCATGTATCCGCCGTCGCATGGAGCTAACATAGCGCTGCGCGAGAGCATTTGGCAAATTGTTCCATTCCCTAACCAAAGCTTGTCAAAGCTGAACAACAGTGTTAATCTGTTGGTGTTCGTTGTGAAATCGGGGTGACAATTCATCCCACAAATGTTCAATGCGGGGAGAGATCGGGTGACATTGCCGGCCATGGTAAACAGTCCTAGTTATTTTGATTAAGGAATTCAGTGACGACACGAGCTACGTGGGGTCTGGCATTGTCTTGTTTGAAGATTCAGTTTGGACCATTTTGTCGCAGGAATGGAATGACTTCAGGAACGAGCACTTCATTAATGTAGCGCTGTACGTTTAAGTTGCCGTCGAGGACCAACACAGACGGGTCTTCCGACCATCGCAGATGCCTCCCCGCACCATTACAGATCCTCAACCGAAACGGTCTCTCTGAATTATACAACAATCTGCGTACCTTTCACCTGTGCGCAGGTAAACACGAATTCGTCCATCCGCATGAGATAAATTGAATCGCGATTCATCGCTGAATAAAATATTATTCCGGTCCACGCGATGCCATCTTAAATGGCGTCGAGACAATTGCAACCGGCCATCTCGATGACGTCTACGAGCTGGTCCCTTATACGGACGTCGCGATCGGATCTTACGTCGGTTACTTAATCTTTTGGCCTGATACGTGGAATCGTTTAGCAGGCTGGAACTGATTTCTTAGATGCGTTAACGTTATCATTCTGTCCTGTCTCGGCGTCGTTGCCTTAGGTCGCCCTGACCTGGGTGCGTCTACAGTGTCACCAGTCTGATTATAACGTCGTCAAAGATTATGGATAGTAACCCTAGAGCATCCGAAGAACCTCGCAACGCGAGTTACCGCAGTCCGTGCGGCTAACATGCAGACTGCCTTATCGCGCTCATTTGGTCGTAGACGTGGCATTTTCTGAATATTCCACTGTAACAATTTTGGTGAATTTTCCATACAGTGACACAATAGACTACCAAATAGTGAGTTTACATGTTTAGAATATTGACATGTATACCTACCAGACGAGACAAAGCAGTAGCACGTTTTACCAGTGCTTTACATTTACGCCTGGTCAATTTCGAAAACTTGTCGTTATATATACAATGTCATATAATTTGAAGAAATTTGTCTGTTTAAGAAGGGCATTTTTACATCGAAAAAAGTGTAAAGTGTCTTTTTTTTTTTTGGTTCAGTATATATATATACATGTAAAAACGAGAGTTGTTCGGAAAGTTCGTAGAATTTTGCTATATCTTTGACATTCGTCATTCAATATTTATGAAATTTGGTGTGAATAATCTTTAACTTATTCTGAACATAAATGTAAACTTACAAGTGTATACAGCGACATTAACCGGATTTACAGGTTGCCGTGGCAACATAGGAACGGGACCCCGGAGCAGCCCGAAAAATGTTTTTATTCAGGCAGATTCTTGAAGAAAAACTCTTTATTTCCGTCTGATCGCGTTTTGTCAAAACCCCGCACAAACATCAGATGATAATTCGACGTCATGACGTCATTCCTGAAAACTTCAAAACAATCATTGCTTTTCGAAGAAAAGCACAGCGCATCTTATAGGACCTGCGAGATTGTGAGTTGGAAAACCATGACGTCAACCGGCGATATTGAGTTGCGGAGTGTAGTAAAATTATGTGTCGCTCTTAATAAATCGCCAACAGAAACGCTGACAATGATAAAATCAGCAGGGAAATATGATAAATGTTGTCCAGCTGTCGTCTACAAGTGGCACTCAAGGTTCAGGGGTGGAAGAGAGTCGATTTTGGACGATCCGAGAAGCGGCCGACCAGCCGTTGTAGCGTGTTCCATTAGGGACTCAGTCAAGGATATGGTTTACAAGAACAGGTGAACAACAGTCAGGGTTCTTGCTGATGAACGACAGTACATGGAGTATTGACAGATGAACTTGGAATGTCTAAAATTAGTGCGCGTTAGGAAAATGAGCACCGGGTGCATTGTTCGCGGATGTTTCTCAGCCGTTTCGACTCTGAAGGTGACGAGTTTTTGGATAGGATCGTCACAACGGAGGAGACTTGGTTACACCATTTCGACCCTGAGACCAAAGCTATGTCATCCGTTTAAAAAAAAACAAAGACTCTACCTCCAAAGAAGGCAAGGGTACAGAAAAGTGCGGGGAAACATATGTTCTTTTTCTTCATGGATCGGCACGGGATGTTCTTGCAACACAGAGTACCAGACGGACAGACTGTCACTGCAGCATACTATTCGAAGGTAATTGCTTTTTGCGTTTCGTTTCAAATTTGTAGGGCTACACCTTTTCTATAATGGACAAATAACTGATGTTCCAGTGTTTAACATGCATCGCAGTCTTTCAAGACTGGGTCATTTTGTGATTGCGTTTTGCTTTTTCAGGTCCTGAGGCGAGATATCATAAATGCGATAGAAAAGAAACGACCAATATGGATCTTGAGTGAGAAATCTTACACCAGGATAATGCTCCGGGACACCGAGCGGAATCTACTCAACTGGAGACCAGCCGTCTTGGTTTTGATGTCTTGGAACATCGCCGTACAGCCCAGATCTTGCTCCTATGGATTTCCGGTTTTTTCCAGAGTTGAAAGCGAGCTTGCAGGGATCAAGATTTGATTAGGCCGAAGAACTTGCAGAACAGAGCAAGATAATGTGTCGTCATTCTCCGAAGACTGGTATGTAAATGGGTATGCAGACACAAGAAGTGCATAGACATTGCTGGGGACTGTGTGGAGAAAGGGAGACGTTCGCTGGATTTGAATAACGCTTGACGTGTTCACAACGTCATACTGACTTTAGCGTGCTCCGGGTACGTGTTTCATACCTTCATATAATCAATATAAAGTTTTCATTTTAAGTATATCATTTTCTCAGAAGTTGTATCAGAGATGCTGAAGTTTAAGTAGATATAAAATTCTACTTGCTATTATGGTTATTGCCCGTTGTTTAGCAAAATTCTACGAGCTTTCCGAACAACCCTTGTATATATAAGCGATACAGACACACTCATAGACAAACCATAACAAAATAAACCAAGTAACAATATTGCCGCTAGAGCTAAAATAGAAAAAAATCTTTAAACTACTACTCCTTCTACACCCCTGAGCAAATTTTAATCCAACGCCATGGGAATGTTGCTTAGGGACAAAATAGCTAAAATCTTTCCACTCAAATGAAAAAGATGGCCGCCAGAGCTAAAAAATAGAAATATTCTTAAACGACAACTCCTACTATTCGCATATGACAATTCCAATCAAACTCCACAGGAATGTTGCTAAAATCACCCTCTAACATAATAGCGAAAATAATTTCGCTCTGATGAACAGGCCCCAAGGTTATAAAACTTTTCTCGTGCTCAACTCAGCTGAGCATGAAACGTGTGATGCTCCTAAAAATTAAAATACTAAGAAGTTGAGCGATTTTTCTTTCTCAGATAGCAGACAATGTTGTTTGTCCTGCTCACAAATTTTAAAATGCCAACAATTGTTGTCATTTTAAAATTTGTGAGCAGGGTAAATTTCATGCTCATGTGAGTTGAGCATGAAAAAAAAATACTATCTCGGGGCCAGGACGGTCAACAGCACTAAAAATAGAAAAACAACGTCAACTATTTGCTTTAAATGCAAACTCCTCCTAAACTCTTGGGCCAGTTTCATTCAAACTTTGCAGGAATGCTTCTTATGGGACCCTCTACCAAAATGCGTGAACTTCCCACTCCGATGAACAGGGTGGTCGCCAGGGCTAAAAAATAGAAATATATTTAAACGACAACTCCTCCTATACCCATGGGCCAATTTCAATCAAACTCCATAGGAATGTTGCTTATGTGACCCTCTACCACAATAGCTAAAATGGTTTCACTTTGATGAACAAGCTAGTCAGCAGCGCTAAAATAGAAAAAACACCGTCACCAATTTACTTTAAATGCCAATTCTTCCTAAACGCTTTGGCCAATTTTATTAAAACTTTGCAGGAATGTTGCATAGATGACCCTCAACCAGAAATGCTTAAATATTCCCACTCTGTTGAACAAGGGGGCCGTCATTGCTAAAAATAGAAAACATCTTTAAATGACAACTCCTATTCCCCTGGGCCAATTCTATGCAAACTTCATTTAATTGTTGCTTAGGAGACCCTCCTCTAAAATAACTAAAACGGGACTGCCCAAATGAGCAAAATGTCGGCAGAGCTAAAAAAAGAAAAATGTCAACACTTGGCTTTAAATGCAAACCAAGCCTAAACTTCCAAAACCCCGTGGGCAAATTTGATTCAAATTTCACAAGAATGTTGCCTAGGTGGCGCCCTACCAAAATATCTAAAACATATTTGCCCAATGAACAAGGTGACCGCCGTAGCTTTAAACGAAAAAAAAAACATTTAAATGATAATTCCTCCTATACCAGACGGCTGTCAGTTATCCATATAACTTTCAAAAGCTATGTGACACCTCGAAATCAGGTAAGTGATGATTCATGGCTACTTTGGCCCTCTTGTTTCATGTGTTCGGCCAGAATTGCAAGAAAACCTCCCGATGCAATGCCTACTGATGCGATGTAGCTATTGACTACTATTACTGTTACCATGGCTGCTACAACAACAATGTTGTTAGAGGATGATGAGCCTTTTGGAAAGCCTACTGATTCTCTCTTACATACACTTACCCACCTATAAACAGTGATTTTGGGAGCGTTTAAGCACCATAAACAGTTTCACTCTTGCAGCATCTGTTTTGCTGGTACACAGAACAATACATCTCTATTTAGGATTTAATTCCATTCCTCCCTGGGGTATCCTTGCTGGCACTATTATTACGATAACACATCCGTGTGACATAGGGCAAGCTTTCATTTCTCCAGAACGGTTACTTTTCTGATGAAAATTTGCGATATTTATTTCTTATTTACACTCCAAACATAGGTTTTGGGTGCTCGTTAGAATCGCCTCATTGAGGCGATTCTAAGGAGTACCCACAACCTATGACTTGGACCAGAAATTAAAACAAAAAATAATATATACCCCCTAAACTCTAATGTGGGGTATACGGGCAGTTAATTTCACGGACGTGTTAACGTGATAGTAACACTAGTGTATACATATATGGTGTTTTGAAGCCAGTTGTATTGAAATGTTCAATCCAATTGACTATTGAGGCCTACCAGAATTTTAAGGGGGGGGGGAACATGCTAATACTTATTATAGTTTCTATGGTTACCAGTTAATCTCAAATGAACCAGAAAACATCCACAGAATTTACCATAAAACCTGTGCTACCAGCTAAGACTCAGATCAGCCTGCGTATCCGTCCAGTATCATCAGAGTCTTCGCTGTTCGCATGAACCATCTATAGCCTCAGGGTTATTCAAAGGGCAACAAAAAATTCACCGATCAGCTGAGCTTACGGGTCTTCGACCATAGCCTGGGCCTTATTGTAGGTTTTGTCATGCGCCGGCTCAAATGTTTTGAGCTTCCCTCGTATTCGATAATTGTATATCCAAACCAACTGGTCGATTCTGAGTATTTGCATGATCATGCACGGAAACTCAAAATTAATGCCTTTTTCAGATTTATGCAATAAATCTATGCACGTATTGTAACTTACCAAATACAGAGAGGTTGTCATGATCATATATCCAAATAAAACGCCATCTTGCTGTTAAGGCTTCGGAATGGTTACTGATTACCGAGCGTATTCACATCACGAAAACACGCCTTTATCATTTTGACCTACTTGAACCCCACTTTTATATAGTAAAACTATGGTTTACAGGGGTAAACCTTATTTTCCTAATTTCTGCTCTAAAATATGGAGTGTGGGTACTCTTTAGGTTCTAACGAGTACCTACACTCTTTATTTTTAGCAAAATAAGAAAAATATCAAGATTTTTTTTTTCATTTTATTTTTTATTTTATTTTTTTTTTCATTTTTTCGGCGATAAAGGTTACAATGTATTTGTATAGGCCTGTTTTCGTAATGATGACAGCACTTCGAAACAAAATGACATTAATCAGTATTATACTTCGGAATACATTCGTAAACTAACTGAATACTGAGAGATTTTACACGAGCATTACTTTTTTCAGATTTATGTTTCCGAATAAATTCTTAAACGTACAAGATACTGCGAGTTGCCATGACATCAATGCGTAACAAACAATTCATTTTCAGGTTTATGCTTCACAATAAATCAATAGAGGGAGCTTTCAGGATCGAAACATAATCTTCATGTTTAGGCCTATGCCTCGGGATAAATAAGCACCGAGGTTTGTTAGGTTACAGGTAGGAACAATTACTTCCTTTTTCAGGTCTATGCCTCGAAAAAATGAGAGATTCTGAGTTTTCAGTTCGGAAAAATCTCCTTTTCAAGGTTTATGCTACTGAATATATTAATACTGTGAGCTTTCTGGTTTCGGGTCGGAGCGAAAAAGAAAACCCTTTTTCAGGTTTATGCTTCAGAATAAATCACAACTGAGAGGTTGTAGGATTACGGTTCTAAACAAAAATATGTTTTCATATCTATACTCGGCATAAAATCGACAGAGACTTTGCACGTTGGAACAAGCGAGTTACCGATGCTCTCAAGATCCAGCTCTACCTTGATGGGAAATTCAATGGTAAGTTGTTGTCTTTCTCTCTTTCTGTTTTATTGTTTTTCTTTCTTTTTTTTTCTATTTTTTTTTTTTTTTTTTTTTTTTCGAGATCAAGTTCATTTTTCTTCTACAGAAATGCATGTGATTCTGGGATGGTAAATGTTTTATTTTACGTATAATCAGCTGACATTTGATACATTTCACGGGGGTAATGCGGTACAGTCCACTCAGGGATACGGTATTATGAATGTTTCAACACAGATCATATACAGACAACACTTTTACATATCTATGTCTTATGTTTAAATACATCCACGGGTGCAATATCGCATGTGCATGTGTTTGTGTATGTCTTTGAAAACTATCATGTAATATTCGTCTGAGTAAATTATTCTTTGGGTGTTTGACAAGAACATTAAAGTAAGCTCAAAGATAATCTAACATATTATGTAAGCTCTGAATGTAGATGGTGGATAACATCCTTATGAGGAGGTGCTAACACGTGACGACAATGAATGAGTTTGAGCAAATGTTTGTTTGTTTAATTTGAGGTTTAACGTCCCCGTCAACACTGTAAAGCTCATTTTGGAGACGTTGCTTCCAATTTTGTGGGACTTTTACCGGACATTGAGATGAACTGACATCTCAAGTCCTGTCGCCCAATGAAACCAATAGGGTTTATAAGCATGGACAGTCCGCCTCACACCGCGGTTCCTGGACAGGTTTAGATCCTCTAAGCGGTTTACCAGTACTAGTGTGCGGGCCAGATTCAACTCTGGGTGGAAGCATCATGCAGCCCATATATTTCTTCAAGCCCCTATGGGCGGGGGCCGTGAAGCAAAAGTGAGCACTGTGTTATATCCTCGAACACCTTTCCTTTCTGTATATTATAATTGGTCTATGATAATGACAGGGACATTTTAACTTTATTACCTGCCCACAGTCTGACTTGACGTAACAAATCCTTCAAACTTCATTTTGAGTAAACATCAAATCTGCTTTACCAAACATAGATTAAAGTAGTAAGTCCCTGCCAAGACTAACTGAACTTCATTATGAATAGTTATTTTAAAATTTAAATCAGTTTTAGCATAAGCGTTTTGATAGTTTTACACTTCAGCGTAACTTCCTAAACTGCCGTTTTATTAGAAGGAAATGTGAGAAATGTAAGATAACACGGTACCTCACACCTCCCATCAAAGACACAAAAGCGAAGGAAACACCTAAATCAAACAACTTCACCTCAATGAAAACGTCAAAACCAGAAAGCCAAAAGGACAGTTGCTTTATTAACAAACATTTTGTTTAAGAAATAGATCAGCTCTAGCTGTGATTTGTTGGGTAATAAATCACAGTTTGGAGGTCAGTTGTAAAGTAGACAAATCACAAGCGCGTAGCGCGCGAGATTTGTCTACTTACAACTGACCGATCACAAGCGCGTAGCGCGCGAGATTTGTCTACTTACAACTGACCGACAAATTGTGATTTATTACCCAACAAATCACTGGCTAGAGCTGATCTATTTCGATTCTAACAGGCTGAAAATCGGCAATAATGTTGTTGTTTCCTTCAAAATCTCACAACTTTTCGCCATTGTTAGAAGAAATCCCGCTAAAATTGTCGACTGGAACACATGCATTTATATCCTTTTCTAACGTTTTCGATGCGAGAAAATGACGTTACACCGTCTAACGTCAAGGAAATCGACTAGTGACGTAATAAATTTGGAGTTTTTAATGACGTCACCTATCACGCTCTTCTGAGCTGTGATTTGTTGCATAATAATTCACAGTTCCTTTCCATTGCCTATATAGGCGCGCTGTGTTAGAATTAGTCCGCATGAAGGATTTCTAACTCATTAGTGCAACATCTCCGAGAACATAAATATCAAACGTATGCAAAGATGAAACAACGATAAGGACTCGGCTGTATGAAATTAATGTATGTAGAAAGACTGTCATGAATGAAGTTTGAGCACTCGGCAACATTCTAATGTCAAAGCAGAATGAAACGATCAGCTAGACACATCATGTTAACAAGTCTGTGAAATGAACACCCCGTAAAATAGAAGTGAAGGAAATGATCAGGAATCGATGCAATTAACCCACAGCTCCCATCAGAAACACCAAAGGGAAAGAAGCACACACATGAAACAGCTGCACCCTGATTGAAACAACCCCACTTTAAATAGAAAAACCTGGGGTTATTGGGGGAATACATTATTTTAGCTCCAGGACAAAGGTTGTTGGTACTCCTTGAAACCGCCTAAATGAGGCGGTTCTATTAAGCCTCGCATTTTATCCCTTTTCCTCAAATCGTCTAATAAATTCAATAATACATGAACACTCATGTAAGATTTTCTATGTATTGGTAGATGAAAGCAGTGAAACTGGTGATGAAAGCAGAACCAATTCTGATGAAGAAGACAGCAGCGCTAGTGATAGCGAAACTGATGAAGACAACAGCAGCAGCAACTCCGACGGCGAAACGATCAAAAGATTCCGAGGTTACGACAAAGAAAGAGATAAGACTGCAAAACCGAAAGGAAAACGTGTTGACAATAAGTGGAAAATTTGGAAACGTTAAGAAGAACCGATAAAAAGAAATCTGGGCAACCGTTTACTTTGATGGATTCATCTTTTCTTCAAGCGGCTCGAACGGGCCCATTTTCTCGGCAAACCTTCAACAGGATGGAGCCTTTAAATATGTATCGAGATTTCCTTTAAAACTTCTAGGAAGAAAGATATAACAAATGTTAATGTCTGCACCAAATTAACTGGCGGCTACACTAAACAAAAACTTCATTTATTCAGAAGCTACACAAAATACTAAACATCAGTGATGTATTTTTCAACTCCAGACTTCAAAGAACCAAAACGCCACAAATGATTTAATTTGGCCAATATATAAAGGGGGAGAATTATTTTAAAAAAGTATGGTAATTATCAAAATTCAACATTTCAGGAAGGCTAAAAATTGGTTCCAAAAAATAAAAGTTGTCTTTTCTCCAACATGACATCAATTACCTCTCTAGTCTCTACTCAGGACCAATAAGCAATGTTGAATCTAAAGGGGGATGGGAACACCTCGCAGATTTTTCGACATTTTTCAAAGGGAGTCAAAGGGAGTCAACTTTCGGGACTTCCTGTTCACTTTTCTACAGACTCAGTCCCACTATAAAAGGGGTCTGCTTTAAAGGAAAGAATTTGTTTCTCAGGAGTAAATTCATTCTTTGAAGAGTTGACCCCTATTGACATGGGAGACAAAATAATTTTGCAGGAGTTGCCTCCCCAGAAGGTGTTCCCATTCCCATTATGTAAACCTGAACTTGGGAAGATTAGGGCAAAATATGCATCTCAACAATTATGTTCTTTAAGATCTGTAATAATCAGTCATAACCATGTTAGTTAAATTACCATAGTTTATCGGCGGAACATCACTCCTGGAGCAATAAGAAGGCCCTGTATTAATTGACAGCAAATATTATTCTCTTTCACGAAGAACAACTGCATACAAACGGCAGTTAGAGACGATTTATGGCTGAGAAATGTGGTGCTGAGTAAAACCTTACTGACTGTGGAACTTTTATGGCCATGCTTAAATTGATAGCAAAAAATATCCAACCATTTAAAGTTAAAAATTTATATTTCATCAAATTTCTAACTTATCAAAAACAATACACTGCAAAACATTTTGTGCACCACTGGGATTGTTAAATTGTCAATTGATATGAACATTTTGGAAAATTCATTAAAGCTGACTAGTCATCGTGTAGTCTATCTTTAAATTGCACAGTAACAAAATTCATCTTTCACATTATTTTCGACCATTCTTTGACCAAGAACACGAAAGCTTTCTCTAACAGAACTAAAACCTTTGCAGTAGAAAAGCTTTTTAACTTATTGTACACATTAAACAAAACTAACACAGTTGTGCAACTATTGTACGAGTGCATTGAGTAAGGCCCTAAACGTGTATGATCTCTGAAAAATATTGCATTCATATCGACCACAGTGAATTTCTAAAACTCGTTTTCGGTATTTTCTGTTGTACACAAACAATGCCCTTTTAAACCCCTGCAAAATAGAATTGAATGCAACGACCAGGAATCGATACAATTACACCACACCTCTCATCCTAGACATCAACAGGAAAGAAACACGAACATAAAATAACTTCACTACAATGAACACGTCATAAGCGGAAAGCCAAAAGAACAGTGACTTTCCCACAAAATGGCCAAACACCTCTCCAAAATAAAAAGATGTAAGCAACACATACAAGCAGAGACAAACTGTAATAATAAAAGTCCTCGACAGAAGAACGCCCACAATCCTTGCTCTGCAAGTCTTCTGGCCCAATGGTTTGTAGTGAGATGTAGATATTGAACATGTAGCGGGTAACTGTATTTGGGGAGGTATGTCGGAGGTTTTACGGTCGAAAATTGCATTTTACCCAGTACGCATATCCGTCTCTACTTTGCGACTGTAAAACCGACGATTAGCCTCCACAACTTGATTTACAGCTTCGAATACTGTTAGCCCTATTCAAAAGCATTTCTTCATTCGTTTTGTTAAACAAAATACATTATCTGCACAAAGCGGCAAACGCTGTGGGCTGCGAAAAACAGAATTCCAGCCAGTGAAAAGCGACGTTACAAGATGACATCGAAGAAAATATTGTCGCTGCGTTGATTTCATCAAATAAGACGTCACGTGACATAAGCAACTGCATTAGAATTAATATTGCATTGCAAAGCTATGACACAATTTTATTCACCAAATTTGAAATTGAGTCTATACGCACTGTTAACCCTTGTCCTGCTGAGCTCGGACATGTCTTATCTTTCAAACAATGTAGATCCAGATCAGATGAAGGATCCACATTGTTTGCCATTCAGATATTGATTTCGTTGCACAATTTGCATCAAGTAATTTGATTGGTTGATAATCAGTGGTGGGTGTGGTATATTTAAATATTCAGAAGGCTAAGTGTTTTCATTAGTGATTGGGACGATAATACCCAGATTCTGCAGCTGGAGAACACGGGTAAATTGTAAGTATTATAAGTAAAGTCGACGCAGCAAAAAGAGTTTATTTTTTCTCTTATTTTGATGTTTACTTGTTAATCTGTCTTTGAGTAATTTCATTCCAGCCTTAGTGCGCGTCCGAAACATTCTGAATATAGGGTTTGCGACATATTCAGAACACATGTGTAAGCAAACATGAATGCAATCTAAACAGATGTTGATCGTAGTCATTTTATCGATTTATCTCAGATTATCAAAATTTACAGGGAACTTTTTGTTATTTTTAACCAGCTTACCTTGAGCGAAGCTCGAGATCAGCTTACAGCTAGGCCTGTTGTTCGTCCCCGTCCGTCTGTCTTCACATTCCTCCAAACCCGTAAGACGTATTGAGCTTATACTTAGTGGGACATGGAGATTTAGAATTGTTAAAACGTTGCGTTTCGATATCTAAGGTGGCCGCCATTGTGATCATCCTGCCATGCGTTAGACGACATTTCTCCTGAATGAAAAGTCGGATTAAGCTGAAACTTTATATATGGCATCGGGACTACACTGTGATTTAACAGTGAAAAACTATTTCTGTCACAATAACCAAGATGTTCGTTGAGTTCCATCTAAAACAGAGAACATGTTTGAGCTGAAACTTGACGGGGAGCATAGGGCAAAATGGACATTCTGACTTCTGAAAATCATTCTGGTGCGATATTCAGCGATATTCAAGATGGCCCCATGGTGGATTGAGAAGACATTTGGCGGGGGTTATTGGGGTGACATGGGATTCAAAATTGTAGTCAAGATGGTCACCAATATTATCGTCCGAGTCGTCCATAAACTTAATCAGAGGTAACAAGGCAATATGC
This sequence comes from Lucinisca nassula, assembly GCA_963580285.1. Taxonomy (NCBI): domain Eukaryota; kingdom Metazoa; phylum Mollusca; class Bivalvia; order Lucinida; family Lucinidae; genus Lucinisca; species Lucinisca nassula. Next base: position 104,210,187 of record OY757024.1, on the reverse strand, counting down.
AGATTCAGAATTGCTGAAGACATCTTTTCTTCTGTTAGGCAAGATGGCCACAATGGTGCAATGTAACATATTAAGTTCAACCTCATCCACGTGGGCGGTTACCTCGTTAAAATATTATTTATAAATGATTTATACTAGTTTTTATATTAAACCTATTTGACGTCGAAATGCCTTCTTTTCTGTTTTCACTGACAGTGTGTCCATTACTTCAGCCTGGAGCGGAGATTTGAGTCATTTTAAAATGTAATTTGCGTCGTTTGTGTTGCTGTACTGCTTACATTAACCCACCTTACGCTAGAGAGAGAGTGAGACAGAGAGACAGAGAGAGAGCGAGAGAGAGAGAGAGACCGAATGACCGATCTATACTGACTTGGTCAATTGATTTATCTTATTTAATCAGATACATACAGACCTGGGTCAGTTGTTCAAACGCAACGACATCGTTAATAAACATGTTGTCAAAGTTCCATTAAATAATAATAAAACTCTAATAGTGTTGCTGGAAATATGTTAGGAGTTTTTGCAAATACAAAAGCTACTAATTTTTTTCGGTAAAAATACTAGTATATTAGATAATTTACTTTCTTTAACATATAACATTTTGTTTGACATGCTTTAAAGGAGGATAATATCTTTTCATGTTCAAATAAGAAATTGAAAATGTCCATACAAACGGTTTGTATTTTAATAATAGAAACATGAATGAAACTGGATCACCGCGCAAATAATAAAATATAGTCTCGTAAAAAGAATACGTCATATTCCTCTTTACGGAATTCTGATATGAAAACTGAAACAAGTCTGTCCTAGTGGATAATTGGTGTTACAATGTGTGGCGAAATTAAAACGGGTAAATAAGTAGATTAAATTAGTAAAGCTGCTTCCGAAACTGATCGAATCGGAACCTTACGCCTATCCCAAACATCGAAAAGAAAGACTGACAACACATCTAATCAAGCAACAAAGTCGCAGGCGACAAGCCGAGTTAGCAAGTTGGCAACTCAATAACCTTTACTGAACTTGATAATTTGAACACACAGAAGTGTTAAAATGAAAACATTTGAAAATTGGACCGCACCAAACATAAAACAAATAAACTCCCAACGAAGATACCGTCATATGACGACCAGAAATAATTACCGGGGATTTAAAACAGAAGTGAAGGCAATGATCAGAAATAGATACAACTACCCTACACATCCCATCAGAGACACCAAATGGAAAGAAACACGAACATGAAATAACTAAACCCCAATAAAAAAAGCGGAAAGTCAAAGAACAGTTACTTTCCCACAAAATGGCCAAACGGCTATCCAAAATGTGACACATATAAGCAATACATGCTCGCAAAGACAAACCATAACAAAATAAACTGCGACAGGAGAACAGCCTGGGAATGGTCTGTAAAACGTATTACACCGGTTTCACGGTGCTCATACCTTCGCCCGCATCTTCCGCCGCGGTTTACAGAATTTTCTCGGCTGCTTGGCACGCGTGGAGGTCTCCTAGCTAGTGGATGTGTCATCAAGGGCAACAATTAAAACAAAAAAGGCTCTATTTAAGTAAGGATGAAGACTCGACAGTTACAACGCGTTGAGACTCCTGGAGATCCCTGGGGTGTCAGCAGAACCACAGGACACTGGAGCAAAAGAACCCCGGTGGACCGAGAAACAGACAAGTGTCCAACCTCAACCAACCAGATATTAAGCTTTATGCTTTTACTTCGTAGTGTTTGAGCTCTGGCCCACCGAGCGTGCAGTATTATAAGAGGACATCAGAGTTTTACTAATGTCCAAAGCGTTTGTTCTTTTGCAGTGTCTTATTTGTTTACTGGCTTTGTGTCATTGTTTCATGTTTCTCCTGATGTTTTTTGTGTGTGTCGCCATGTCGCTTGCTGTCTTGAGGTGACTTGAGATGGCTGCGTTCTTTTATTATGGCCTTTCTTTGTTCGTACTAGTTTGTTAACTGCGACTTGGATAACCACCAAGCATGCAGGCTGTCGCCATTAAATCGCATGATTAAATTGATCAGAAAATTGCGTTTTCCCTACGATTTTTCGAAATCTATATACGAAGTCATCATAAAATTCAGGATCCGACATGCCCTGTTGCAAAAGTGATCTTAATCCATCCGGTATTATACAGTGAAATGCCTATATTAAGACCACCGTTGGGACTGTTCAAATGTGGTCTTCAAATGTGGTCTCAAAGACCACTTTTGAACAGTTCCAAAGGAAGTCTCTTACTAGAGGACACTGGGTGTAGAAAACACAAAGAAAGATTAACTGAATTCTAAATATATTTTAAAATGCAGAATTAGTGTTACTTTTAGGTGTTCTTAATAGTGGAATTTAACTGTATTTAGAAATCAACTGAAAGTGACTAAGAAAAGTTTTCCGCAGTTTATGGCAAATATACCCTTATCGTAAAAGTGTAGCCGTTGAAATGTTATTACGAGCATCGAAATAAGCCAAATTATTAAACACCCTAGTTAAAACATGTAAATGCCATAAGGATTGGTGTGGAAATTTCCGAAACCGCCGATTTACGCTCGTGCCTCCCCAAATGCGAATTTTGAATAAGGTTATCTCCTAATTGTCGGAAAGTCGGTAAAAGATTTTTTCCGTATAAACCGATTACCTTCTCTTTTTGCATTGAAGACGGGCGTCACATTAATCTCATTATTATTATCGAGATACAGTCGTCCTGTTTAGTGCTCGCTTCTTGGACTTTCACAACGCTTTAAGAATATGCCTGCTATAATCAGCATTTGAGACGAGTTTCAAACAATTAGGACCAGTGACTGGTACTAATCGTCCTTTGAGACTGCAGCAGACTTGATGCACTAGAATTCAGTTCAGATGATCCAGAAGAGAACTGAACACTCTTCACCAGTATCTCGCAAACATCAAGTCTGGTTTGACGAGAATGACGAATAAATCCTAGGACTCCTTGAAGAGAAGCAACAAAACACAGTGATATCAGCTCAGTATCTGACAAGGCCGCCTACTCAAATATATGCAAGACATTCCAAACAAGACTCCGAGATATGCAAGACGCCTTGCTGAGCAATAATGCTGATGAAATCCAGTCCTTTGCAGACAGATGCACTAAATAAAAAAAGAAGTTAAAGCAATGAGATGACTGCCGAAAGACACTTAAGACAGTTTATGTTCTTAGAGCTCAGGAACCACCGCTCTTCTCTGTGCAGAAAGAACTGGTCTTATAGTTGAGAAAGGGGCTATCTTCAAAGGATGGGCTGAGCACTTCGATAGTGTTCTTAATCGGCCATCCTCTATCAATGATAATGTTATCCACAGTCTACCACAGGTTGATTGTGTGTGTGTGTTTACGTTTTACGTCCCACAACCAGCTAGGGTCACACACGGTTTAAAGTCTTGTCCGAAAGTCTAGAAAAGCCCGTGAGCGAACACATGGTCCCTGGTTTATGAGGCGAGTAGCGCAACCACTACACCACGGGGGCTTCTCTACCACAGGTTGAATATAATCTGCTCCTTTACAAGTTCCCACCGTTACTGAAACAATGAAAGCAATAAAGCGCCTGGCATCTGGCAAAGTAGAAGTGGAGGCAATGATGAGGAATCGATACAATTAACCCACAGCTCCCATCAGATACACCAAAGAAAGAAACACACACATGAGACAACAGAACCTAATGGAAATATCAATAGCGGAAAGCCAAAAGGACAGTTACTTTCCCACAAAATGGCCAAAAGGCTATCCAAAATAAAATAATATAAGCGACACGAACACCAAAAGACATATCATAACAAAAATAAACCGCGACAGAAAAACCGCCCCAGGATCAGATGCAATATCGGTTGAAATCTACAAGGCAGGAGGTACTCCAAAAGCAAAGTAGATGGCTGCAAGGCTCCAGGATCAGATGCAATACCTGTTGAGATCTACAAGGCAGGAGGTACTCCAAAAGCAAAGTAGATGGCTGCAAGGCTCCAGGATCAGATGCAATACCTGTTGAGATCTACAAGGCAGGAGGTACTCCAAAAGCAAAGTAGATGGTAGAGTTATTGGTTTGGTCGCCATGAGGCGGGCAAACCGGGTCTAATGACCAGATTGTAACTGTTCCATGGAGGGGCACGTGACGCGATCAACCAATCAGCTTTAACGATGATGCAATACTATACTGTAGTCTGGTAGTTACCTCCCCTCGCTCGCTGTGTTAAGCTGTGCAACTGAAAACCTATCTCATTCCAGGTGCTAATAGTGAAGAACAACTCATGTTTTCAGGGTATAAATACTTATATTCTGAGCTGTTTTTAAACCAAGTCTTAATAAAGTTTCTATGAAAACAAAATGTGAACATCGATAGCTTAACTGCTATTGCTCATCCGAGTACGTCCCTGTCTATCGTATTACCTGGTGAAGGATTGTCCTTAGTCTAAACAATTCTGACCTCAGTTGCATCATATTTATTCTTAACCCTAAAACTGTCGTCTGCTACTTCTTTGTGCAGTTTAAGCATACAGGTAAACAATGTGGTTCCTGACCAGACTGCTATCTGCTCCTTGAGCAACAGTCTGATCTGACTCCACAATGTTTACAAGTAACCAACAGACAACAAAGCAGACGACGATTGTTGTGATTTGCGTTCTCAGACTACTTAAGACTGATATAATTGCATGGTTCTTAGTCTCAGAGCATGAATACGGAAATTAATGTATACCCCTGCAAACCCGAGCTTTACTTTATAAAAGTGAAGATTATATTTTCTTGTCCTTTGAGATCATTAATTCCATTGTGGAATTTTGAAAATATCTGAGGGTCACTGATGAGGCCTAATTGGCCGAAACTAGCTAGTCTGTAGAACATATTTAACTTCACTTCAACTAGTGTATGGGAATGTGTGGCGGCGGTAAAACGTCTCCCTGCCTTACATCATAGTGTAGATTATATTTTCTTGTCCTTTGGGATCATTGATTCCATTGTGGAATTTTGATAATATCTTTGGGTCAATGATGAGGCCTAATTGGCCGAAACTAGCTAGTCTGGCCCAGAAAACATGTGCACACCATATTTTTCAGTTCTGTGGTGTATTCCTTGCTTCCAAAGGATAACCCTTTTATAGAACATATTAAAAAGGATCACAATTCTATAGGCATGATTTCGTGATGGAAATACAACTTTAAGGACCTTATGGTTGCTACTCTGTTGGCTCTGTCCAACTGAAAAAGGGGTCTACTCTAAAGGGGGAAGAATTTGCTCCTCAAGGGGTCTACTCTAAAAGGGAAGAATTTGCTCCCCAGGAGAAAATTCTTTCCTTTAAGAGTATACCCCTTAGACATATCCGAAGACAAACTACTTTTGCAGGAGTAGCCCAACCCCCATAAGGCGTATCTATTTCCCTTATGGGGAACTTATAACAGCCGCAGTCATTTTCGCAAATTGCACGACCCGCAGAAAAAGCGAGTGACTGAAGTCGGTTGATTTTCTAAGAGTGCCCTAAAAACACCGTGTCATTCTGTCATTCGGTCATTCTGTCAGTCTGTCTGTCCTTCCGTAACCCGTTTGTGAAATTGGTGATAGTGAATTAACCACTTGGAATATATAAACAATTTTTGACATACTGATAGATATCAATGAGATCTAACCAATGAACTTGCGAAATATTACATTCCATTTAGTATAGCCTCGCCGAGGCGAAAAATGTGAAAATTTTCGAACTGCTTCTCCTCGGAGACTGTAGGGCCGATTGAAGTCAAATTTCATATGGAGCCTCTATGGGATTGGGAAACCAAAATTTGCTCATGGGGTCCAGGTCACATGACCAAAATGGCCGCCAAGCATATATGGTCTGTCTGTCCGTCCGTAACCCGTTTGTGAAAATTGATGATAATGACTTAACCGCTTGGAATATTTAAACAATTTTTGGCATACTGATAGATATCAATGAGATCTAACCAATGAACTCGCGAAATATTACATTCCATTTAGTATAGCCTCGCCGAGGCGAAAAATGTGAAAATTTTCGAACTGCTTCTCCTCGGAAACCGTTGGGCCGATTGAAGTCAAATTTCATATGGAGCCTCTATGGGATGGGGGAAACCAAAATTTGCTCATGGGGCCCAGGCCACATGACCAAAATGGCCGCCAAGCCATATATTGTAAAAACCCTTCAAAAATAGTCTGCTCCAGAACCACTGGGCAGATTTCCACGAAACTTGATAAATAGCATCTGGGATGTAGGCCCACCATAAATTGCTAAAATGGTGACCCTGGGTTGACCTTGACCTTCTTTTTGCCGAGGTCAAACTTTGACACATATGCTTTTGTATTGGAAAAAAGGAAATGCATTTTATCCTGCAAACGATTCAGAATACAGTACTAAAGTATAAGATATATTTTTGCTCCTTACGATAAGGCGCATTTATAGGCGGAACCATTTTAGGTCCAGGTCACATGACCAAAATGGCCGCCATACCCATATATGGAAACACTCATAAAGCTAAAAGCATCCGGCGGGTCGTGCACTTCAGCTGAAGCACTGGTTTTACGTCTTGCAATGCCATTATGGAGTAAGTCCATGGGGCCATGGAAACGAAAAACAACAGAACATAACTACTACTACTCACAAAGTGTGGCTGGATGCGGTAGCTCAGTCGGATGCAGTCTCAAGGAAGACTCGGGTTCGATACCTACCGGGGTCGGCAACATTCTTTCGTGGAGATTGATTATGAAATCTTTTCTATGGTCGTTCTCTCCCTTCCGCTGATTCAGGAAGGGCAGGGGTCAGTTTTTGGCGACAGAATGTGCACTGTACTGGTAAACCGCTTACGGATAAGCCTGCTCAGGAAAAGCGTGGATAGGTACACTGATAGGCCCAAACATGGCCCAAACCAGTGTTGACTGGGCCGTTAAATACAAATAAACAAAACTTGCAAAGTTTACTTCACAGATAGGAACAGATTTATATATTCTGAACATCTTTCGGTACGCTGATAGCTCTAATAATACGTATATGTAAATGTTGGAAAGACAGAGAACGTTATTTTTCCTCATTTATAAAGGTCGCTGGGTGTAACGGGCCTCCGTGGCCTAGTGGATAAGAGTGCTGACTCTTAAATCATTAGGTCTCTCAACGCTGTAGGTTTGAGCATGGCTCAGGTCACATAATGAGAAGTTCTGCAACTGAAAGTCAGGAGGTTTTTCATCGGGTACTCCAGTTTTCGCTCACCTCTGATTAACGATCGGCTTGATGTGAGTGAATAGTCTTGAAAGGATCGTAAAACCAAACATAAAAAAGATCGCTGGGTGTGTAAAAACATTTTCATGTCTTTGCTACTAGAATTAACGTCAGTGCCAACGTCAAAGGTTCTAACTCTTCCAAATATATAAAATATTTAGGGAGCGAAACAAAGTCATAAGTTAATGGTTCGTTGTTTATTGTTCTTGAGCCCAGCACAGACAGCAATAGTTTCTGTTCAAAAACTTCATGACTACTAAGTGACCTGCCACCAGTTACAGACTGAGTTGTTAAAAGACTTTTTTTGCGCATTCGATGGGAGCTATTGTATCTGATAAGCCGAGAGTGGTGTTCTTTATTTCCACTCAATACTTGACGTTTTACTAATCAGTTTCTTTTACAATTAAATTGTGATCCAGAAAGATATACAAAAGGATTGCAAATTTCAGGTTTTTGCGGAGGGTACCTCAAAGAAACTGCTGAGGTTTAAGATACAGTCTGATTCGCAGCCCTTTGTCTGGGCAGGCTTAGATCTTCTTAGGCGGTTCAGCAATACTTCAAAGTTCGGTCGGTTTCAGCTCATGCAGTCCAATATATTGCCCCAAGGTCTGATCGGCCCCCTTCCAACGGGGATTGAAGAAATAGATTGGGGTGCACGATGCTTCCACGCAGAGCTGATACCGACCGCACATGAGTAGTGTTAAATCGCCTAGAAGTTCTAAGCCTGCCCCGGAAAAGTGGCTCGAGTCGGACCGTTCATGCATTTCAACCATTTAGTTTCATTGGGCGACGGATTGGCAGCAATTTCTCAAAAAAAAAGACTCATACAGTGTTAACAGGGACGTTAACAACACATGAAATAGATAACCAAGGCCCTATAGAAGACCTGATGACTTAGGAAAATTCTTTTTATATACCCGTTTGAAAAACAACAAAAAAGAAACAAAAACAAAAACAAAAAAAAAAAAAAAACAACAACAAAAAAAAAACGATCGTATTAAGTTATGGGGTTGGTGTCCGTCCGTCCGTTCGTAAACTTTTTTTTCGTTTCGTATAACTCCTACTATACAGTTTTCATACGATCAAGCCTAAACTGTATATGTAGTAAGGCTAAGATGTGAAGATGTGCCTTAAGTTTCGAGAATTACTGTCCACCAAATATTAACAGAGTTATGACCTTTGAAAAATTCGGTTTAAATTTTCGTTTGGTTAAGTTTTGTGCTATACATGTGTAAACCATATTTAAGTTACATATAGTTTATACTTGTCATGGCGTTAAACAACTTACCACAGAATACTCATCACTACCTACCTCTCCTGATACCAAGGTCACAGACTTCGAAATTTTATATACACGTTGTATTAAAAAAAATATAAGTGGAGGCAATGCTCAGGGATCGTTATAATCAACCTACAGCTCCCATCAGAGACACCAAAGGGAAAGACACAAACATGAAACAACAGACCCTAATGGAAACACCAACAGCGGAAAGCCAAAAGGACATTTACTTTCCCATAAAATGTCCAATAGGCTATCCAAAATAAAATGTCACAAGCGACACAAACATCCAAAGACAAACCATAACAAAAACAAACCGCGACAGAAGAACCACCTTGGAACGGTCAGCGGAAACGAATTCCACTGGGGGGCTTAAATCGATTTTACATGGCCACAATCCTCGCCCTTCCTTCCGTCGCGATTTAGACAAATAATTTGCTCAGTCCGCATGAAGGCCTCCAAACTTCTGACAAACCATTACAAAAATATACCGCGACAGAAGAACCGCCTTGGAAGGTTTAAAGTTAAATGCATTAAGTGGGATAATGATATCAGCTGGCTCAAATCAGAATGTAGACTGACAAGACCAAACCTATTGGATGCTTTTTGAAAGCAGCCAACTTGTTTCACATTATGTGGAGAAAAGAAGCCGTCCCTCAAGAATTCCAGGATGCGTCAATTATCCACCTATTCAAACGGACAGGGAACCCTCAGGTCTGGGACGATCATTGTGACATCTCTTTACTGTCAATTGCTGGGAAGGTCCTTGCAAGAGTCTTATCAGACTGAAAGAACACATTGAACAGTCAGGGCTTCTTTATACTCAACATGTTTTACGCCCTTGCATCGATTCTGAGATTAACCATGTGGAATATTTTCTTGAAATTGAAATTCCTTTTGTCAATTAAGATAATGTCTTCCGTCTTTGGTCGGGCCCCTCGGAGTCTAACTGTTGCTCCAGCAAGTCTGTTATTGTATGCTCCTCAACCTTGTTTCATCTCTGTAGTTTTTTTATTTGTATGTACTCGGAGGTGTTACACTGATGGGTTAGGAAAAATAAGTTCTGAATAGTTAGATCCTTTGGAAGCAAAGAAAACACCAAATAAACGAAAATAGCAGACTCGGTTTTATTGGGTCTGTTCATGACCAGTACTGAAATGTGCTACACCGGCCACGCCCACCCCCCCCCCCCCCCCCCACTAGCACCGGCTTAAGCAGAACTCTATTTTCAAAATGATTCTGAATGAACTCAATGATCCCAAAGGACCAGAAAATATAATCTGCACTATGATGGATGTATGGGGAGACTTTTTACGGCCGCCACACGGCACAACACCCGCTGCAGTGAAGATAAATAAGTTCTGAATAGTTAGATCCTTTGGAAGCAAAGAATACACCAAATAAACGAAAAAAGCAGACTCGGTTTTATTGAGTCTGTTCATGACCAGTACTGAAATGTGCTACACCGGCCACGCCCTTAGGACGCCTTTATGCGGACTAAACAAAATTAGTGTATACCGCGACAGAGGTAAGGGCGAGGATTATGGCCCTGTAAAATCGATTTAAGCCCCCCAGTGGAATTATTTCCGCTGACCGTTCCAAGGAGGTTCTTCTGTGGCGGTTTATTTATGTTGTTGTTTGTTACTACTTACTGTGTGTATCACTTGTGTCTTTTTATTTTGGATGGCAATTTGGCCATTTTGTGGGAAAGTAACTGTCCTAATGACCTTCCTTTGTTTAGGTTTCCATTATGGTCTGGTCGCTTCATGTTTGTGTTTCTTTCCCTTTGGTGTCTTTGATGGGTGGAGTAAGTTAATTGTATCGATTCCTGATCTTTGTTTTACTTCTACTTTTCATAGATTTACCAAGCATATTTAAAGATAAAACAATTATATCTTCTATACCAGCATATTTCAGAAATACTGAATCTCCCATTATTTGCTATAAATACAATAAACCTATTAGAAACACAATATTCAACTTCAATGAAATTGTTTCTGATTTAGATTTTCAAGCAAACACTCCTGAATCCTGACACTGTAAAACTTCATTTTTTTTTCTATCCAGCTGCTGGTCATGTACTTACTGGCAATTTGAAATGTATCTCAAACTGTAGAATACGAGTAATTTTCTCAAAGGGACCTAAATATAGATTTTCATCGAATATTGTTTTTTTCATAAATGTCGACAAGTTATCGCAGATTCCTTAAATAAATTCTGTAAACGCTGATATAAGAGAGAGTATGTTAAGTCTGCTGCTTTGAATAACTGGGAAATTAGCATCTTTAAAATTGTTGATCAGATTGTATATCGTTTTTTTTTTTTTTCAAATAATACGCATCTTTTACCTCGTAAACCAAAAGTTACTTTTAAGTACCTTAAGCAAGGTATCCAAAAATTCCACAGTAGGTATGTTTCGGTTCAATCTGACAAGGCTGCAAACAATGTAATTGTTGTTTGTCGGCTGCACTTCGTTAATACTCTCAGATAAGAACTTGGTAGTACTAAGACCTACGTTCAGGTTCCTGAAGATGAAACTACTATCGTCAAAGAACATCTTCAAAGCATACCAAGTTTGAATGTATAACAGAAAATCAAGAAAAACTTCCTACATTATACTGGTTACCGAAGCTTCACAAAACCCTTACAAAGCTCGTTTTATAGCCAATACCAGCTCTTGTACGACAACTGAACTTTCTAAATTACTTACGTTATGTTTAACAGCTATTAAAAATCATGTTTCTAGATTCTGTGAAAAGGCTTACGAAAATTCTGGCATTAACTTGTTTTGATCTATAAAAACTTCAATTTAAGTTTTGGATAAACTGATAGCAAGAGGTTTTCGTGGATCTCGTTTGTCTACGACGAATTTTCTACTCTTTACACAACTTCACCTCATAATCTGATTAAAGAAAAACTATTTACTTTAATAAAAACTATTTTTCTTTGCGAAAAAGGGTCTGTATTTGGCCTGCAATGATAGAAATGCTTATTTTGCTACTTGAGATGACAATAATCGTTATGAATATTGGACATGTCAAGTGGTTTGCGAGGCACTTTCCTTATCTCTATAAGGTTTGGATCTCAATTATTTAAACAAGTAGTTGTTATTCCGATCGGTACAAACTGCGCACCCCTTGTTGCAGATTTGTTTCTGGTTTGTTATGAAAAAGAATTCATGTTGTCCCTCTCTAAAAAAAAAGAAACCGATGTTATTGAGGCGTTTAATTCTACCTCTCGATATTTTGATGATCTTTTAAATATTGATAATGTTTATTTTGATCCAATGGTTGATGGAATTTATCCAAAAGAATTACAGTTAAATAAGGCTAATTCCAATGCACTGAACCCTCATTTGTGGATATTTTTTCAGTGTTTCAATTTGTACTGTCTCTTCCAAAATTTATTATAAAAGAGATGATTTTAATTTTGGAATTGTAAATTTTCCTTTCTTGAATGGTGACGTCCCTAAGGTTATGTCTTCTGGAGTTTATTTGTCACAGCTTACTCGTTTTGCTAGAGCTTGCTGTCTTGTTGGTGACTTAATGATCGTAACAGAATTATAACAGCTAAATGTCTAAAAAAAAGGCTATCGGTATCATAAACTGCGCAAAACGTTATCAAAATTGTATCGTCGACATTTAGACATTATATGACATTTCTTTGAAGACACTTCTGCAAAGATCTGTCGAAACCTGGGTTTTATGTGGATTACATTTATAAATTCAGAAGAATACTAAGTAGTGATAGTTTTTCTGGTCAGTTCAGAAAAATTGTTGCTAAATACAAGAAAAGTGGTTATAGCATGAACGTTATGCGACAGACCGCGTGATTGGTTGTCGGCCCTTTTACAGTGGACAACTTTGCATCGCTCTTTGATTGCACGGCAGTAGGCCAGACTCCGGAGTCTTTGATGATGGTCCCACCCTAAATCCTTTGAATACGGGGAGGGTGGAGCCGGATAATTCCTGAGTTCGACCCTCCGTGATCAAACTGGTGGTTTTCTTCTGTTCTGACATCGGATTGTTGAGTCTTCAACCCTTAATCATGATAGTATTAATGTAAACATAACTATTTTACCATGTATTTTATCATGACTCACTGTTGAGTTAGAAAATAGAAGTTGAGGCAATGATCAGGAATCGATACAATTAACCCACAGCTCCCGTCAGAGACACCAAAGTGAAAGAAACACAAACATAGAACAACAGACCCTAATGGAAACACCAATAGCGGAAGGCCAAAAAGACAGTTACTTTCCCACAAAATGGCCAAAAGGCTATCCAAAATAAAATAATATAAGCGACACAAACACCCAAAGACAAACCATAACGAAAATAAACCGCAACAGAAGAACCGCCTTGGAACGGTCAGCGGAGACAAACTGCACTGGGGGGGGGGGGCTTAAATCGCTTTTACGTGGAAAGGTGAAAAGCCTCAATTTGTTATTGTTATTTTGTTTGATACTGTACCGGAACTGAGGGTGAGGGTTGAAATTTCATTAACTCCAGAGTTGAAGCCCACCCCCCACCCAGTAGTTTTACTACTGAACGTCCAAAGGCGGTCGTTCTTTTGCAGTGTCTTATTTGTTATTTGGCTTTGTGCCGTTGGTTCATGTTTCGTCAGTTTTTGTGTGCCTCCGTGCCATTTTCTATAGGTGACTTGAGACGGCTGCGTTCTTAGATTGTTGCCTTTCCTTAGTGATTTTTTCTTAGTCGTTTCTACCAGAAAGCCAGTGTGGGTTTAGAAAAGGCAGAGGAACAACTGAAATGAACTTCATAGCAAGGCAGCTTCAAGAGAAATGCAAGGAACAGATCATGGACCTATACATGAACTTTGTCGACCTTACCAAAGCATTCGACACAGTCAGTCATGAGGGCCTTTGGAAAATCATGCTGAAGTTCATAGCAATGATGAGGCAGTTCCACGACGGTATGCTTAAACGGGTCCAAAATGATGGTGAGTTTTCATATGCATTCCCTGTTACAAACGGAGACAAGCAAGGCCGAGCGATAGCTCCAAGACTGCTCAGCATGATGTTCTCTGCCATGCTCGCAGATGCTTTCCAGGATGTTGACAATGGTATACCTTTTAGGTATCGCTTTGATTGGAAGCGTTTCAATCTCAGAGGGTTGCAAGCCAAATCCAAAACGCAGACAGAGGTGCTAGATGAGTTCCTCTTTGCTGATGGCATCAAAAGGTAATCCAACAGAAGAGAAGATGCAAAAGGTATAGATCAAATATCTGACTCCTGATGACCTCACATTCAGCATCCATACGACTAAGGTAGTCTATCAGCCAGCACATGGCAAAACAAAAGTAGAGGCAATGATCATGAATCGATACAATTAACGCACAGCTCCCATCAGAGACACCAAAGGGCTAGAAACGCAAACATGAAACAACAGACCCTAATGGAAACATCAATAGTGGAAAGCCAAAAGGACAGATACTTTCCCACAAAACGTCATATTGGCTATCTAAAACAAAATAATATAAGCGATACAAACACTCAAAGACAAACCATAACAAAAATAAACCGTGACAGAAGAACCGCCTTGGAACGGTCAGTGACACGAATTCCACTGGGCGTGGGAGTTGTGGGCTTAAATCAATTTTACGTGGCCACAATCCTTACCATCACTTCCGGCGCGATTTAAACAAATAATTTGTTCAGTCCGCATGAAGGCTTTCTAACACACCGGGGCAACATTTCCGTGAACACAAAATCAAACAACCACAGAGATGAAACAACGCCGAGGAATCGACAGCAAGAAACCACTGAAATGCTGGAGCAAAAGAAATCCAACAGTTAGACTCCGATGGGCCCGACCAGAGACAGGGCACCAGGCACCAACCAACATAAGTTGGTGAATAGATTGGTGGTGATCAGTAGATGACCTGATTAACTTTTGACTTCATTTCCAAAAATACTTCGTGAGTTATGGCCCTTTGTCACTTTGGGTATTTTTACATTGTACCTCTATGTGCTTTGTGATGCATAACATAACTTTGTATCCGTGTATGCTAAGGTTTTGAAATTTCATATATGGATTTTTCATGGAAAGTTAGTGGACGCGTATTTTTTCTCGTCTGGATTATGCCCCTTTCAAGAGTTATTGCCCTTTGATTTTTTTTTTTTTTTTGATAAAATTTTGTCAGCAAAATATCTAAAAAAACTACCAGGGCTAGAGCCTTGTAAATTGGTGAATGTATTGGCTGTGAGGAGTAATGATCTGATTAACTTTTGACTAAATCCCGAAAAATACTTAATGAGTTATGGCCCTTTGTAACTTTGGGTATTTTTACATTGTATTTTTACATTGTATCATTATGTTCATTTAGAATCATTTTGAAAATAGGGTTCTGCCGAAGCCGCTGCTAGAGGGCTGTTGCACATTTCATTAGTGGTCATATAGAGACTCAATGAAACCGAGTATGCTATTATCGTTCTTTGGTGTATTCTTTGCTTCCAAACGATCTATATATTCAGAACTTATTAAACGTCTTATTAGCCCATATGCCCAGCATCCCCGAAAAGAGACAATGACAAACATGGGTTTCAACAACTATATACGGAAATGATAAGCAGCTGCTTTGTAAACCATTTAAAAAGTCTATGATTTGAACAATAACATCTCTGAAAACCCCGACTTAATCACTACTGATATTCATCTTGGCTGTTTAAATTATGTCAAGTGTCGGTTCTGTAATTGTTTCGGGGTATGATTCTATGTACTCATCAATGTTGTCTTCAGTTTGACGTGTTATAAGAGGTTGTTAATCAGAGACTTGTTAATGTTATGAGACAGATATGAGCCTGCTAAGCCACACGGTCTACTAGTTAGAGACTTGAAATTTTAGCGATAGAAACTAGTCATTGTCCTATATAAGCAGTGAACACTAAACTGCTGATCCGACTGCGTAGAATCTGCATTGCGTCTGTCGTCAGGATAACAAGTCTATGTAAGGAACACCACTCTAAACCCAACTTTGCATAGAGAAGGTTGGGCTTTACGGGGTATTAATTATTTTCCTTATGTTTGCTCACAACATAGACAGTGGGTGCCCGTAAGAACCCTAAAGAGGACCAAAATCTTTATGTGGACTAGAAATAAGAAAAATATCAAACATTTTCATCTGGAAAACAGCTTGTAAATGCCATTTAAGCACACTGGTGTGTTTTCGTAATGGTTTTTCACAAGCACGGGTTTTCTCATGACATTGCCCATGTGCCATTTCGTTCCAAAGAAGTACTGTATCTGGTATAACATGTAATTATCGTATGGCTGCGTTAGGACGCCTAACCGTATTTCTTCCTATTGTCGTTTGTCATGCAATTTCCTCCGAGGCCATCGAAAACATATTTAAGAAATGAACTTTATTTTTTGCTGCTCATGAAAGTATGAACGCAATTGGTCGCGTGCAAAGTAAATGAACCCCGTTCTTACTCTCATGAAAAGCAAAAAGCAATAAGTTTATTTTTTACATTTACATTCCATGCCCCTCATCACTGGGCGAAAAAATGTTTATTTGGCAATCTTTCAAAGCTGAAAAACATTTACACGCTGTTGTTCTACAAAGAGCGAAACAGCGTTGACGTCACCCACGCCCGTAGAAAACAATGGTTTAGACTGACGTCACTAAAAATCATGTGCCTAGATGCGTTCATGGAAGTTTGAACTACATTGTTTTCTATAGGTTTACGTTGAACATTACACTGGAAATGTAAATTCATTTGTGAATTGAAATCACGGTGTTGTGAGCCTTTTCATTCGTTCTTGACGCACTTCTGTTGCTGAATCTAACATTTTGTTTATGACATTTTTTATTCTTTCAAGTTTGTCTTTTACACATCTAGACACTATGGGTGGTTCTTTCCTGCGTGTATGGCAATGGCTTTTTCCATTTTAAGTTTGAACTTTATTTGTTTTATATCGATTTACCGAGAACTCACGAGAACTTATTTAAGCGTTTTTGAAACCGCGAATATTGACCTAATGCGGTTTATTTCCATTTGCAGAAACATGGATTTATTTCATTTTCTATCTATTTATTTTGTTTTTTATTTATGTTTTTGTTCGTTGAGTTTTGCACCCTTAACGAGTTATAGAGGAATTTAGGCGCTAAAACAAACCTGTACATCCTGGCAAAACCGACAAATCTCCAACCAGAATTTCAGTTGTAGAGTTTCAACAGCCCCGTGAAGAAAAGACCGACATTTCTCATTCGAAGAAACTGAAGAGGTCTCTTCAACGTGGAGGTAAGTCTGTTCTAAAAATGGATTGTAATTGTTTGTGACAGAAGAAATTGAAGGCCCTCATCCATCTCGTTCAGGTGCTGTGGTATACGTTTGAAGCAACGATACGGCTATAATGAAGTATTGTTGTTTAATGCTGTATTATTTCTGTTCTATTTATTGTTTATCAGTCAACCCAAAGTTTCCAGTACTGCTGGATGCTTATAATGCATTTGTCGACGTGATCGTCACTGACGCATTAGATGATAGCTGTATTCAAAATAGTCATTCCATTACGAAAACACACATATTCGTATACATTGTAAATTTTACCGCTGAAAAAAAAAAAAAAAATTTTAAGATGAAAAATTGTAATATTTTCCTTATTTCGGCTCAAAATATAGACTCGTCGAGGCGGTTCTAACGAGTACCCACATTCTATGTTTTTGTGCAGAAAAAAAGAAAAATAATGTATACCCCTGCAAATCTCAGTTTTACTATATAAATGTGGGGTTTAAGGTGGTCAATACTGTATAGGCGTGTTTTCGTGATGATGGGAGGTAAATCGGCGGTTTTACATTCGGAAATTTCGTTTAATTGACGCGTCAGCTGAGGTGTGAAACGGAATTTGCGGCCGTAAAACCGCCGACTTTGGAGCCGTAAAACGTCGACTGCGGAAGTAAAAGCACCGGTTAGGAAGCCGTAAAACGGAATTTGCGACCGTAAAACCGACGATGTTCCTCCCACAAATGACACTTTTGCAGTACAGTAATCCCCATTTTAATGCACTTGTTCGGTTGTTATGTTAAATTTTTTACTTTTTTTGCAAAAAACGACACGTAAAACAACATGCCAGCCAATGAAAGCGGCGTTACTGAATGACGTAGGGTTTCCTACAGTTTATCGCAAAATTAATGTCGCGCATTTTTCTCGTTATCCAATCAGAGGTCGCGTACATAGCAAGAACATAAGAATGAAGTTTAACTGTAAATTACAAATTAACCAACATGTATTCCAATGAAAACGCATCACCAAAACATGCCTATATAATTCTGAACCCCTGGTAAAACCGGGGTTTACAATGGTAAACATTATTGTCTTATTTCTGCTCTAAAATATAGGTTATGAGAACTCGTTAGAACCGCCTCAATGAGGCGGTTCTAACGAGTACCCACAATCTATATCTGGAAAGTTTCGTTTTTTGGGCGGTTATGTTCACAATGTATTTGTGTAGGCGTGTTTTCGTAATGATTGAACGGCAAGCACTGGAAAGTGCACTTCAATATTGAATCGGTTAACATAACTGACCCCGAGGAAATAACACATTTTCCATGCTCAATTCACTTAAGGGGAATGGGAACAGCTGGCTGATTTTTCCACCATTTTTCAAAGAGAGATAATTTTCGGGACTTCCTGTTCCCTTTTCTATAAGCTCTGCCCCACGGAAAAAGGGGTCTACTATTAAAGGAAAGAATTTGCTCCTTATGAGCAAATTCTGGTCTACTCTAAAAGGAAAAAATTTGCTCCTCGGGAGCAAATTTTTTCCTTTCAGAGTTGACCCCTGTTGGGATGGGTGAGTTGCCTCCCCTGAATGTGTTCCCATTCCTATCGAGCATGAAATTTGAAATGCTCATGATTATTAAAATACAAACAAATGAGGCAATTTGTCTGCTCAGATCAGCAAAGAATGCCGTTGTCCTGCAATTGTTGGCATTTTATCATTTATGAGTTCACGTGAGTTGAACATGAACGAAGTTTTATAACCTCGGATTCAGCTCTGGTGTCCCATATTGGGGACAATGGCAAACCGTTGTAGACGAAGATCAGACGCCGCACCACGCGGCTTCTGAACATGGTCTACACTGTTTGCACAAAGTAGAAGCATTTAAGTGTTGAACGAGGGACTGTAAGTACAGGTTCAGGGTCAACGTTTTTCAGCCTGTATTCAGCGTAAATCGACTGATTAGTGCTCTCAGGCTTTGCTTTCTTCTGAATTTCATTCCGTTCCTGTTACTCTAATGCTTGTTTTAAATTATGTATTGATAATTATGTATCCAAGAGCTTGGAGCTTGTGAACGCGAAAACTACAATTTGCCACGTGCGACAGGCAAAGAGTGAAATCAACCTTCTATTCCCAGTCAGTATCTTTGTTTCTTCCACTAAAGATAACCCTGGCGACATGGGTAGGCTTCGCTGGTCGCACGTACCCATTTTCTACTTATTCATATGCACATGCTCATAATAATTATATCATATGACGTCGCGTCTGATACCGTAACTTTACATGTACGACGTCCTTAACGACGTCGCGTTTACTAATGGTGGAATATTGATATTTTTGTGAATAAACGTTTGAAATGTCATATGATAAATCGTACTCATGTATTACTGACTTTATTAAACTCGTTGCGGAAAAGGCATAAAATGCTCGGCGGTGCCTCCAATTTTATCCCTATTCCTAAATTCGTTGAATAAATTCAATAATACCTGAACACCCATGTAAAATCCTCCACATATCCGTGCATGTGCATGATTATAAAGCACGCTTTTAGAAGTATAGAAGAGCCTAATACAATGTACCAACGAATACCATGGAGATAAAACAATTTTGTATTATTTAACCCATATATGATAATGGAATCTTCCACCTAGTTAGTTTGGAGTGGTCCATTTCCAATTATAGGGGTGTCATGTTTGGTTTTCTTTGTGGCAAATTTTACAAAAACGAATGTTCCTTAAGCAAACAGTGAAGATCCAGATCAGACGCCGCGTTCTGCGGCGTCTGATCTGGATCTACACTGTTTGCCAATGTCCCAGAAAAGGGCCACTAGGCATATATGGGTTAAAGAAGCTGTGAGGGAGCGAGTGTTTGAGTTTTACGTCTCACCAACAGCTAAGGTCATACGGAGACGGGATCTCGGTTTAAAGACTCATCCGAAAGTCTGGAGAAGCACGGAATCGATCATGCGACCCTTGGTTTACAAGGCGAGTAGCATAACCACTGCACCACGGAGGCTTCTTAATAAGCTGCGAATGGTCCCAGTGCAAACAAAACTGCATGTAGCATTATTTTATAAAGCTCGTCCGATGTTATGTTTTAATCCTTAAATTTAAGATGTAGACCATATTTTTCTGTGGGCAACACTATGACAGCAAAAAAATAAATAAATAAATAAATAAAAAACACACAAATTCGTTTGAATGATTCAAACTGACTTACCATAGTGATATGAGTGAGTGAGTTTGAGTTTTACGTCCCACCAACAGCTAATGTCATACGGAGACGGGACCTCGGTTTAAAAATTCATCCGAAAGTCTGGAGAAGCCCGGGATCGATCCTGCGATCCCTGGTTTACACGGCGAGTAACGTAACCACTACACCACGGAGGCTTCTTCCATAATGATGTAACTAGATTTTCACTTTAACGAAACTGGTGTTAAATTATGGGATAACTGTATACATCGGAGGTTTTATGGTTGGAAATGCATCTGATTATTTCAAACATATGTTTGTATAAAGACCGTGATCTGATTGCTCCTAGAGGAGTAGTCTGATCTGGGTCCATTTTGTTTGCAACAACCATCATGCTAACAAGTCCGTGAAATGAACACCCCCTTACACCCCATATTATATAGAGAAAACTGGGGTTTAGGGGGGTATACATTATTTTCCTTATTTCTGCCCATAGACATAGGTTGTGGGTACTCGTTAGAACCGCCTCAATGAGGCGGTTCTAACGAGCACACACAACCTATGTTATGAGTATTTATAAGAAAAATATCAAGGATTTTCATCAGAAAAGTAGCCATTTTGGAGATGTGAAAAAATGCACTGTATCGTACGGGTGAGTTATCGTAATGACGATGGGATACACCTTCAGGGGAGGCAACATCGCCAAAACTATTTTGTCTCCCATGTCAATAGGGTCAACTCTAAAAGGAAAGAAGAGTAGACCCCTTTTTCAGTGGGATAAGGCTAATAGAAAAAAAAAAAAAAACAGGAAGTCCCGAAATTTGTCTGCCTTTGAAAAATGGCGGAAAATTGCCAGGTGTTCCGATTCCCCTTAAAGTAACCAGCAAGAGGGCGGACAACACTTACGAGTTCCGATTGACATCTTCAGCGAAATTTGAACATAAACCATCTGAATCTACCATTAACCTTTAAGATGCTAATCACAAAGCTGTCATCTGCTTTGTTGCCTGTTGTTTACTTTAAACGTCATTGTTGCATATAGTGAAGAGCCAGATCAGACTGTTCCTCTATTAGCAGTCTTGTCAGGGTCCTTACTGTTTGCCTGTTTGCAAAAATATGTTAGCATCTCAGAGGCTTAGAAAATTTAAGATGAGCCGATGGAAGGTCCACCTCTGTGCAACACAAAGCGTGGCAAATGGCCATCAGACTGTAAAAGACCGACAGTCACGTATGCGGAGTGTCTCATAAAATCTATGCTGTATAAGGTAATTGTGAACAATTCTTTTTTCCTGCATTGTAAAGAACACTGCTGTTATCCAATATTCTTTCGAATTTAAGGGGAATGGGTACACCTTCAGGGGAGGCAACTCCTGCAAAAGTATTTTTGTCTCCCATGTCAATAGGGGTCAACTCTTAAAGGAAAGAATTTGCTCCAGAGGAGCAAATTCTTTCCTTTAAGAGTTGACCCCTTTTTCCGTGGGACAGGGCTTATAGAAAGGCGAACAGGAAGTCCCGAAAGTTGTCTCCCTTTGAAAAATGGCGGAAAAATATGCCAGGTGTTCCCATTCCCCTTAAAAACTAAGTTGATTTTTGACACCTCAAGGACGTTCGAAATCAAGGGTCGAACGGCTATGAAAAATGGCAATTAAATCTTGTACTCATTTAGGTTCATTTACTCACAATTGTGACTGCTTTACCCTGCTATAGGGACAAACGTTGACCGTTGCAAAACACATCAAGACTGACTTCGGGTTCGCATTTGCTAAGGCATATACTTTTCGAGGTTATGCATGAGTATCTAGTTGGGAGATTAAAATTCAGATCCTAGAGTCCTACGACATTGGCGGCATACCTTGACATTGATAGAGGACAATATTTACCAAATTCAATGAAACTACACAGCCTGCTAAATTGAACCTTTTAGCTCATTTTTCAGTCGCTTCAGTTGCGCCATGTCTTCAGAGTGGCTCTAACATCGTGGCAACTATACGTGTAATGAAAAATGGAACCAACGGAACTGTTGAAAGTTTGACGGCGTATGACCAGACAGGTAGCATACGACAGACCTGCACCACTGCTGCAACAGAAGAGGAGGATGTTCTTGAACTCATTATAATATTTGATCCTACGAATCCAATTTGTGGAATCGAACAGGTAAAGACAACACAGAAATAACATTTACTGCGAAAAGAAATATTCCACCTTTCCCGTTCAATATTAACATTTTGATAACACAGTCGTGCGATTTAGTGAATTCTTTAAAATCTCCAAAATGGCTATTTTTCTGATAAAATAAGTGTGATATTTTCTTTTTTTACCCAACACATTGAGGTTCCTACAGTACCTACAATCTATGTCTTGGAGCAGAAATGTAAAAAAATAATGTATAACCATGTAAACCCCACTTTCCTCGGTATAAAGCGGTGTTTACGAGGTGTTCATGAAGCGCATATTTCTAGTCCAAATGACTTGCGAAATTTAGATTAGTATTTTTCCGTGACATGCTGCCGGAAGCACGACGTTGTCATGTACAGTCGCCATTTGGGTTTTACAGTACTGAAACACCTCGCCTTGTAGCACATATATAACAATTTTCAAACAATAAAAAGCCACATTCATCACGAAAACATGCCTATATAATTGTGACCCCCTTGAACCCCAATTTTATATAGTAAAACTGAGGTTTACAGGGGTAAACCTTATTTTTCTTATTTCTGCTCTAAAATATAGATTGTGGGTACTCGTTAGAACCGCCTCGAGGCGGTTCTAACGAGTACCCACAGTCTATATTTTGAGCCGTAATAAGAAAAATATCATAATTTTTCATCTGAAATTTTTCATTTTTACGCCAGTAAAGTTTACAATGTATTTGTATAGGCGTGTTTTCGTAATGAATAACTGTGATAGCTGATGGACAATAGTCGGGATTACCGTAATAAAATTCCGCCCCCGCCCATAGGGGCTTGAAGAAATATATGGGTTGCACGATGCTTCCACGCAGAGCTGAATCCGGCCCACACACTAGTATTGGTAAACCGCTTAGAGGATCTAAGCCTGTCCAGGAACCGCGGTGCGAGGCGGACCGTCCATGCTGATAAACCCTGTTGGTTTCATTGGGCGACAGGGCTTGAGATGTCATTTCATCTCACTGTCGGGTAAAAGTCCCACAAAATTGTAAGCAACGTCTCCAAAATGACCTTTACAGTGTTGACGGGGACGTTAAACCTCAAATCAAACAAACAAAACCGTAATAAAATTCGTTTTTGGATTCCCCTTATGCGTCAATGTTTACAAGCTTTGACATTCCTATGATCCGTTCATCTAAAGTTCCAATGCCCTTGTGCATGTAAAAATGCAACACGACTCTGATAAGGTCAAATTGTTTCGACAGTATAAATTGCGTCGTCAAGGCATGCCACATTTCATTGGATAGCATTTTGATTTACGCAGCTGTTTGTGCAAATAGTATGATTTTTAACATAAATTAGTTATAAGATTGTAGCAAACTGTATTTAAAATTGTTATCTTTGCGGGTAAGTTGGCTGTTTTACTTTTGCAAAGTCCGTTTTACAGCTCGGGTAACGCATAAGCGTAAAACGAAACCTTCAACCGTTGAACGGTCGGTTTACATCACAAGTTTGAAAACAGTTATCCCCGGACCTCATTGTCTGATCTTTGCTTCTGTTTCAGAAATTATCTCTTGGTTCATCCGTTTAACAGTCACTGTTCATTTCACTATTTATAAGCATTATTTCTGAATAAAATGCTTCGTGACCAGTAGTTACATTGTTGTTCATGCCACAGGGGATCAGTCCTTTGCAATTATTCTCAACCAAATGCTCTTATGACCAATAGTTGTTCTTCTGGCCATCTCAAGTGGGTCATTTCTTTGCAGTTTCTAACAGTGTTGTATTGGCTCATTAGGTGTTCAGTGAGTAGGGCTTTTGCTCGGCAACCATTTTACCTTATTGTTTGATCCCATTTACGTGAAAAGACACACGTCAATATTCTCAGTTACACAGACTAACTGGAGTCGAGAAAAAAAGCAGAGATACTGTACTCGCCACTCAAAAGAAAGTAGAGATATTGCAATGTCCACTCATAAGAAAGTAGAGATATTTACTATCGACTCTTAAGAAAGTGTAGATATTTACTAGCTTCTCTAATAAAAGAAGAGATAGTCTAAAGGAAATGGTGATATTGTACTGTCCTATCTAAAATGTAGATATATTGTGCTCTTCTCTCCAAAGAAAGTATATTGTACTATCTACTATAAAGAAAATAGATAGATTCAAGATAATGCTGGTTGGTATCTGATGCTTTGTCTCTGGTCGGGCCCATCGGAGGCTTACTGCTGGTTTTCTTTTGCTCCAGCATTTCAGTGGTTTTTTGCTGTCGAGTCCGCACCGTTGTTTCATCTCTGTGGTTGTTTGATTATTTGTGTTCACGGAGATGTTGCACTGATGAGTTAGGAGGCCTTCATACGGACTGAACAAATTATTTTTCTAAATCGCGACGGAAATAAGGGGAGGATTGTGGCCACGTAAAATCGATTTAAGCCCCCAAGTGGAATTCGTTTTCGCTGACCGTTCCAAGGCGGTTCTTCTGTCGCGGTAATTTTTTGTTATGATTTGTCTTTGAGTGTTTGTGTCGCTTATGATATTTTATTTTCGATAGCCTATTGGTCATTTTTGGGGAAAGTAACTGTCCTTTTGGCTTTCCGCTGTTGGTGTTTCCATTTGGGTCTGTTGATACATGTTTGTGTGTCTTTCCATTTGGTGTCTCTGATGGGAGCTGTGGGTTGAAACCATGCAAACTACTTTAAAGTATACTGCCATTTAGTTTGGTGCCACATCAAAGAATAATTTAATAACTGGCTAGAAAAGTGTGTCTATCAGTAAGTAACAAATATTATCACTGTGAAAGCCGAAGATTACTCTTAGTTCTCATGCTAGTGAAATTTCATCACTTTAACCCATATATGACAATGGAATCTTCCATCTTATAAATTTGGAGTTGTCCATTTTCAATTATAGGGGTGTCAGATTTGTTTTGTTTAATGTAAGTTGTACAAAAATGTATGTTCTTTGAGCAAACAGTGTAGACCCAGATCAGACGCCGCGTTATGCGGCGTCTGATCTGGGTCTACACTGTTTGCCAACGTCCCAAAAAGGGCCACTAGGCATATATGGGTTAAAATCACTTTCCAAAGAATTATTAGAAATAATGCAGTCATTTCATTTTCCCTTTTTATGGTAACCAACCTCATTAAACTCTGACGTCAAGCCATATTGACGTTACGTCTTTAGACGTCAAAGTCAATCAGAGTTTCACAAAGTCACTAAAATTGAATGTTATTAAGACATACCGTATTAAAGTTGTAGAAGCTTGAAAAATATTAACAATTCCCGAAGATCTCGCAACACAACCGCAAAGTTAGTTTAATTGTCTCTCAACTGTTTCCTGATCCTTTGTTTAGTCTCCTTAGCTATATTCATCCTTAGATTACTCTTGCCTGTCTTGTCATCACCGTTGTTATTTATAGTGCAAATTATATTTCTGGTCCTTTGGGATCATTGAGTTCATTTTGAAAATAGAGTTCTGCTTAAGCCGGTGCTAGAGGGCGTCGTCGGTGTTGTACATTTCAGTACCGGTCATGAACAGACTCATGACCAGTGACAGTTCGGAGGCCTTCATGCGGACTGAAAAAAATTATTTGTCTAAATCGCGACGGAAGTAAGGACGAGGATTGTGGCCACGTAAAATCGATTTAAGCCCCCCCCCCCCCCCCCCCCCCCCCCCGTGGAATTCGTTTCACTGGCCGTTCCTAGGCAGTTCTTCTGTAGTGGTTTATTTTTGTTATTGTCGGTTTTGATTGTTGATCATTGCCTTCACTTTTATGTTGTACCGCTTATATAATTTTGTTTAGGATAGCCAATTGGCCATTTTGTGGGAAAGTAACTGTCCTTTTGGCTTTCCGCTATTGATGTTTCCATTAGGGTCTGTTGTTTCATGTTTATGTTTCTTTCCCTTTGATGTCTCTGATGGGAGCTGTGGGTTAATTGTATCGATTCCTGATCATTGCCTCCAGTTCTTTTATTCATGATGTCCCTTTCTGCTGAAAACCAGTCTGAAATCATTGACGCTTTTAGCTCGACTTCTAGATATTTGGATGATTTATTTAATATTGACAATACCTAGTTCGATGGTTTGATTAGTCAAGTTTACCCTCCACGACTTCAGTTGAATAAAGCAAATTCTTCTGATACCGAGGTTCCGTTTTTGGATTTACATCTATCTATTGTAGATGGGCTTGTTACTTGCAACATGTATGATAAACGCGATGATTTTGATTTTGAGATTGTAAATTATACTTTTTGGATGGTGATCTTCCTCGTGCGCCATCCTATGGCGTTTATATTTCGCAATTAATTTTATTTTGCAGAGTATGTAGTCAGGTAACTGACTTCAACACTCGTAATAAATTGTTAACTGCTAAACTTCTAAATCAGGGTTATCGGTACCATAAACTACGCAAAGCCTTTTCAACATTTTATAGACTCCATTCTGATTTAATAGCAAAATTCAATATTGGACTTAAATCTCTTCTGCAACAAGGTCTATCGGAACCCGACTTTTTGGTGACTTAGTATATATATTCAGAAAAATATATAACTGCATTGACTTCAGTAGCCAAATTTTGTAAAGTAAAACCATTCTTCGATGTAAGAAGATTGGATACAACATAAATGTTATACGACAGACTGCATGCATGGTAGTTAACCCAATAACGGTTGACAACTTTGCTTCCCTCTTTAATTGCACGCCGGTGGGTCAGACCTCAGAACCTATGACGGTTCCAGCGTAAAGGCTTACTGGGAATTAGAGGGATCTAATTCAATGTAATGTTGGTTGGTGCCTGATGCTCTGTCTCTGGTCGGGCCCCTCGGAGTCTAACTGTTGGTTTTCTTTTGCTCCAGCATTTCAGTGGTTTCTTGCTGTCGAGTCCTCACCGCTGTTTCATCTCTGTGGCTGTTAGATTTATTGTTTTCACAGGGATGTTGCACTGATGAGTTAGGAGGCCTTCATGCGAACTGAACAAATTATTTGTCTAAATCGTGACGGCAGTAAGGGCGAGGATTGTGCACATGGCCACGTAAAATCGATTTAAGCCCCCCAGTGGAATTCGTTTCACTGTCTGTTCCAATGCGGTTCTTCTGTCGGGGTTTATTTTTGATATGGTCTGAATTTGAGTGTTTGTATCGCTTATATTATTTTGTTTTGGATAGCCAATTGGCCATTTTGTGGGACAGTAACTCTCCTTTTGGCTTTCTGCTATTGATGTTTCCATTAGGGTCTGTTGTTTCATGTTTGTGTTTCTTTCCTTTTGGTGTCTCTGATGGCAGCTGCGGGTTTATTGTATCGTTTCCTGATCATTGCCTTCACTTTTGATTTGATCTTCCCTTCCCGTTTCTGGAAACAACGGCATTCGCCTCTGACGTTACGTCATAATGACATTCGTCTTTAGACGTCAGTCACTTAAAGTTTCCCAAAGTCACTTAAATTTAATGTTCCTAAGATATACTGTATTCAAATAATAAAAGCACAACAAATATAAACAATTCGCGAAGATCTCGAGAAAGTACTATTCACTCTAATGACGGCGAAGGTGTTTTACTATTCATTGTAAAGAAAGTAGATATACTGTTCTATTACCCAACCTACTATATAAGAAGTTATTAAGCATTTTCGACTATCTAACACCTTTTCGCATGAAATCGGATTGAACCGGTTTTCAGAGAACTATCACACGGAGCACTGAACTATTGCCCGGTGCAGATAGTTTTAACTATCTCATGGTCACGTGATCACCTAGCAACTCATTGTGATCAAAATAACTCTTTATACGAGTTGGGTAATAAAACAACTATTTCATACCTTTTTGGGCGACAGTCAAAACTATCAGCCCCTCGGTGCTGTGGAGCACCTGATGAACTATCGCCCGAGGCCGAAGGCCGAGGGCGATAGTTCATCAGGTGCTCCACAGCACCTCGGAGCTGATAGTTTTGACTGTCGCCCAAAAAGGTATGAAATAGTTGTATACTATTCACTGTAAAGAAAGTAGAGATATTGTACTAACCAGTCTCAGGAAAGTAGAGATAGTGTACTGTCGAATCTAAAAAGGTAAATATATGTAAATATATTGTACTATTCACTCAAAAGACAGTAGGGTTGTTGTACTACTCACTCTAATGAAAGTAGGTATATTGCACTATCCACTCTTAAGGAAGTATATATATTGTACTATTCATGTAGCGAAAAGTGAGGTGCTGATCAGACTGTGCAAATGCACAGGCTGATTTACACCTGTATTGTTCGCAAATGGCATAAACTTTTTTAATCACTCGGAATTTTGTCAAACTGCAAATGCTAACACGTTCAGTGTATTGCTAAATATGTTATTGTTGGACTATGATATGTCTTTTTAACAGGATGGCACGAAGTACAACATCCAAGTGCATGCTCAAGGTTTTAGACTTAATCAGCCTTTCAGATTCACATGTGATAGTAGTTCACTTACATCCCAAGCAGTTTCATATGGCCCCCTGGCTGTTCAAGGGTACGTTCACATTCATTTTATTTCGATAACACACCCGTGCAACATAGTGCATTTTTCACATCTCAAAAATGGCTACTTTTCTGATGAAAATCTGTGATATTTTTCTTATTTATATTGCAAACATAGGTTGTGGTTGCTCGTTAGAACCGCCTCATTGTTTTGGAGCAGAAATAAGGAAAATAATGTTCACCCCCGTAAACCCCAGTTTCCTCTATATAAAGTGGGTATTAGGGGGTCTTTTTTCACGGACTTGTTCACGTGATGAACATAAGAATAACTAAGGGTCTCGCAACGGCGAATCAACGTTGTTTCATCGTTGAGTCAACCTTGTGTGCATCCTGGATAACATAGCCTTTTTTCTTGAAATGGCTTTTCCGACCCATTTCTCTTGTTTCTGCAATAATATTGTGATGGCCTTGACGAGTCCCCACCATCTGCATGAAGTTTTGTCAGCAAAACATAAAGAAAATTATTCATACCTGTCGAAGCCAAGTGTTCTCTAGGCAAGATGGGAGGTAACAAAGCTGTTCAATGCATGAACTTTTTACCTGGTGGACGGCACTAATATACCTGTTTATGCACTATAATTTCGCTACCGTTTGTTTGAACATTAATTTCGTCGATTGTTACATATATTACCATTCACACAGTTAACGCTTTTGCCAAATTTGGTGTAAATAAAATTCATATAAGACACGTCACTGATTACTCCGGAACGAAATGTTAAACTGATAGATCGGCAGTGACAAAAGCGCCGCATGACGAAATGTAATGTACAGTGAGTCATATTTTTCAATTACCTATAACATCTGATAAAAATTAATATATATATATATCATATCGAACTTATGCATACAACTTGGTCCTGGATATGTGCGGTGTGTTTCCTTCTTCGTATAGTCTTCGTATTCGTACGTCGAGCCGCTTTTTGATTGTGTTTGATTCTGTTGTGGTTTAACGACACGAAAATCCTTGTGGTCCATTTTGAGTCATCGCCCAGAAAAAGTGATAAAAGAGCTTTATCATAAGACGTCGTGTCTGAGAGTGTAATAACGCCATGTAATATTTTCGATAATCCACTGGTGGATTAAATATGCAAATTAGCTAGATACGTCCCTTAACGTTACATGTTCGACGTCCTTGACGACGTCGCCTTTACTTATGGCGGAATATTGACATTTTTCGTGAATAAAATGCGTTTAAATGTCATATGATAAATAGAATCTTGCATTCGTGCTCGTGTATTATTGAATTTATTAAACTCGTTGAGAAAAAGGGATAAAATGCAGGGATAAACTGCTCGGCAAAGCCTCGCATTTTATTCCTTTCCCTCAGCTTGTTTAATAAATTCAATAATACATAAACACTGATGTAAGATCCTCTATAAAAATATAGTGCAGAGGATGAAAGAGAAGGACACGAGAGAAAGAGAAAAATAAATTGAAGTGTAGAAACAGAAGAAATAACATTATTCCCCCGCTACGATACCTGCTGCAAGGACAACAGGCCTTGCCCAACTGTTAGCCAATATCAGTCGGACGCCCATACAAGTGACGCAAGATATACGACGCCTGCACCTTACCCAACCACGCGGTCTTCTAGCCGCAACAAAAACATCTTGACACCTTGCTAATGTGGTTAAACATATATTTCGAAAATTTAGTCACACAGACATTTGTTTGCATCCGAATTTTCACTTTTGATTTTCATACAAAGAACTAAGATAGCCTAAAATTTCTTATAAAATGATTAAATTATAATTTCAGTCTAATGTGATTAAATATGTCAAAAATTCATGAAAACTAATTTTCCAAACAGCATAACAAATAGAAGCGAAGGCAATGATCAGGAATCGATACAATTAACCTGCACCTCCCATCAGAGACACAAAAAGTGTCACAGTAAGCCCATGAGAAAAAGCAAGCTCATGCGAAAAGAGCGCTCATTGCATATGCGAACATTAAATATCTCTGACTTCTGACTGTTACAGCCACGCTTCCGTGTATAATATGCACAGTCGCTTAAAGCGGCGGCGAAAGCGCTGGCAAGTCTGTGCGTAAATAGACTCACCTGAGCATTTTATGCTCGTCTATGCGATAGATATGCTTTTCTATTGGGCTGGCCCTAACGTTGCATATTAAGAGGAAGGTGAACACCTAGCAAATTTTTCCGGCATTTTTCAAAGGGAAACAACTTCTGGAGTTTCCTCTTCGCTTTTCTGTAAGTCCTGTCAAACTGAGAAAGGGGTCTATTCATAAGGAAAAGAATTTGCCCCAAATGAGCAAATTCTTTCCTTTAAGAATTGACCACTATTGGCATGGGAGACAATAATACTTTTGCAAGAGTTGCCTCCCCTGAAGATGTTCCCATTCTTCTTAAACTAGCTCATTGCCAGTATTCCCATTATACGAGCGACGCAGAGAACTAAAATTGCAAGCTGTTGATACTGGTGGAAGTCACCTACCTACCAATAGTCTAGAGATCGGACGAGATGTTCAACTTCGGATTGTCTACGACAAAGGAGAAAAGGAGCCCGACGGTAAGACAGTAACGTAGAAGTGAAGAATCGATACAATTACCTCACACCTCCCATCCAAGACACCAAAGAGAAAGGAATACAAACATAAAACAAATTCTTGCACACCAGACAAGGACATCCGTGATTTTACCCTGGGATAGAAATGTATATTCTGACCCTTGTGTTCCGACCCAAAACCGAATATAATCGCGTGTTTGATAAATGTACTGTTTGATTACGACCTCATATGCGCCGTCGTTAAGGTTGACGTCACAGCACGTTACGTGACGTCACTAAACATTCCTGCAGTGCCATTACAATATGGCGGACATCGGTAACCGAAGTGACTGCAGCATTAAAAATCCGCGCTAAGAAATGGCAGGTATGCAAGAAAAAGAATCCTATATGAGTGTAAGGGGCGGATAGAAAAATCCGTCCCTCGGGATCACTGTCCTGCATCACTCGGCAAGCCTCGTGATGCCGGACAGTGTCCCTCAGGACGGATTTTTCCATCCACCCCTCACACCCATATAAGATTCTTATATTCACCATAATTAAAACGTTACAAGCTGAACGCCATAACCACAGTTACTTCCCCACAAAATGCTCAAACGGCTATCCAAAATAAAAATATATTAGCAATGCATACATGCGGAACTATAACAATACATTACGCAAACATGCCTATATAAATACATTGCCACCTTTATCGCCGAAAAAAAAGAAAATTTTATGATGAAAAATTGTGATATTTTTCTTATTTTTGCTCAAAATCATCGAGGCGGTTCTAACGAGTACCTACAATCTATATTTTTAGCAGAAATAAGAAAAATAAGGTGTACCCCCTAAAACCCCAGTTTTACTATATAAACCAGGGGTTCAAGGGGGTCAAAATTATATAGGCGTGTTTTCGTGATGAAACGTTACAAGTTGACCGCCAAAACCACAGTCACTTCCCCACAAAATGCTCAAACGGCTATCCAAAATAAAAATATATTAGCAATGCATACATGCGGAACTATAACAATAATAATCCACACGAATCGCCTTGGAACAGTCAGTACTTTTTAGTGGGCGTGGCCCTTAAATCGATTGACGCGGTCACAATCCTTGCTCTTTGTTCTGGCGTGGTTTAGGCAAATAATTTGTTCAGTCAGCATGAAGGATTTCTAAAACATCAATGCAACATCTCCGAGAACACACACAAAAAAAACAGAGATGAAATAACGATGAGGACTCGACTGCATGAAACAACTGAAACGCTAGTAAAATAGTATTCAAGGCAATGATCAGGAATCGACACAATTACTTCACACCTCCAATCCAAGTCACCAGAAGGTAAGGAACACATACACAGACTAGTATCACACCAATGAAAACGCCACAGTCGGAAAGCCACAAAATGGCCAAACGTATATCCAAAAAATAAGATATAGAGGATCTTAGATGAGTGTTCATGTACTATTGAATTTATTAAACGAGTTGAGGAAAAGGGATAAAATGCGAGGCTTTGCCGAGCATTTTATCCCTTTTCCTCAACGAGTTTAATAAATTCAATAAACCATGAACACGAATGTAAGATGCTATTTATCATATGACTTTTAAAACGCATTTTATTCACGATTTTTTAACAAAATGTCAATATTCCACCATTAGTAAACGCGACGATGTTAAGGACGTCGTACATGTACCGTTATTGGGCGTATCTAACATATTTGCACATTTAATCCACTAGTGGATTACGGAATTTATTACATGGCGTTATTACAATCTCAGACGCGACGTCATATGATAAATAATAATTGCACCCAAAAAGACGAGCTATAACAATAATAAACCAGGACAGAAGAACCACCCCGGAACGGCGAGTTAAACGTTTTTCAATTGATTTTTAGCGGTCATAATCCTCGCCATTGGTTCCATACAGCTTATACAAATAATGTGTTCAGTCCGCGTGAAGGATTTCTGGCTCATCGGTACAACATCTCAGAGAACATGAAAATAAAACGAATTCAGAGATGAAACAACGATGAGGACCGGACAGCATAATGACATAAATCGTATTCAAAGGAAATGATTTATGTAACCATCATGAAGTGAAACAAAATGGCCACATAGTAAGGCACATCTAATGTTGAAGCGCTCCGCTGTAAAATCGCCGCCTTAGAATTGTCTGATATAAAACCTCTGGAACATTAGCTCCCATGCTCACCATTAGTTTTCGCCATAACTCAGAACAGTTAGTTTATCATTCGGTTCGACTTTTTAGCTCACTTGTCACGTAGTGACGAGGTGAGCTTTTGGGATCACTTTTTGTCCGTCGTCCGTCCCTCCGTCCGTCCGTGCGTGCGTCCGTGCGTACGTAAACTTTTTCTTCAAACGACACCTCCTCCTAAACTACTGATGGGATTATGACAAAACTTCACAGGTATGATCCCTACGTGGTTCCCTTTCAAAGGTGCTCATCTAGGTCACAGGAGCTAAAAATGGATTTTTTTTAGTGAAAATTTTAAAAATTTTCTTCTCTGAAACCGCACGGCCCAGGTCTTTGATATTTGGTATGAAGCTTCATCTAATGGAACTCTAGCAAGAGTGTTCAAATTATAGCCCTGGGGCCAAAACTGCCCCGCCCCAGGGGGGGGGGGCTTTGGTTTTACATAGGCTTATATAACGGAAATCTTTAAAAAATCTTCTTCTCTGTAACCGCAAGGCCCAGGACTTTGATTTTTGGTGTGAAGCTTCATCCAGTGGACCTCTATCAAGTTTGTTCAAAATGTAGCCCTAGGGCCAAAAATGCCCCTGCCCCGGGGCCATTTGGTTTTTTATAGGCTTATATAGGAAAACTATTTAAAAATCTTCTTCTCTGAAACCACAAGGCCAAGGTCTTTGATATTTGGTATGAAACTTCATCCAGTGAACCGCTACCAAGATTGTTCAAATTATAGCCCCGGTGGCCAGAAATGCCCCCGCCCCGGGGCCCTTTTTTTTACTTAGGCCCATATAGGGAAAATCTTTAAGTATCTTCTTCTCTGAAACCGCAAGGCCCAGGTCTTTGATATTTGGTATGAAGCTTTATCTAGTGGACCTCTATAAAGTTTGTTCAAATTATAGCCCTTGGGCCAAAAAAAAACCCTGCTGCCGGGCCCTTTGGTTTTTCATAGGCTTAATATTGGGAAAATCATTAAAAATCTTCTTCTCTGAAACCGCAAGGCGCAGTTCTTTGATATTTGATGTGAAGCTTCATCTAGTGGACCTCTATCAAGATTGTTCAAATTATAGGCCTAGGGCGAAAAATGCCCTTTGGTCTTAAATTCGCTTATAAAGGGGAAAATCTTTAAAATCTTCTTTTCCGAAAACGCATGGCACAGGTCTTTGTTATTTAGTGTATAGCTTCATCTGGTGGATCTCTACCATGATTGTTCAAATCATAGCCCTTGGGCCAAAAATGCCCAAGCCTCGGGGCCCTTCGGTTTTTCATTGACACATATAAGGAAAGGACCAGTCCCTTTAAGGCCCATTTTATGGCCACTTTTGATTTTCTTTAAACTTTGCAGTCTCAACACAGGATGTATTTGCTGTAATGTGGTGAAATTTCAAATCCGCAGATGTAATTTTATTGGCTCTATGTGCAACCAAAGTGGGTGGGGTAATTCTACCCCATTGAGAGATCTGTGGTTCTTGCGCTATTATCTCTAGCACAAAGCATACTGGCAAGTGGGTCTTTTTTTTATTATTGTTTAGACCTTTATAGATGTTAAACATAATGTATATGTTTTTGTGGGATTTTTTTTACTTTACCACTATACTCACTCATAAGTCGTACCTAAATTTCAGCTAAATTTACTGACCATCTTTATGCAAAACCACAACATAAGTTTATTTCCAAAGCTATTGCACAAGTACTTGACAGCGATAATTAAGATATAATAGGCATTGCCAAATTATGAGCATTTCTTTCTTCTATAATTACTTATAGAGTTATCTGCACCTGAATCCATTTTTGGGTCATATTTTCTGTCATAGTTAAAATCTATTGATATATGGCAAAAGGATTCTTCAAAACAGTCAAAAACTCGGCATACAATGATTTTCTGTCGATCTAATGAAGCTATTAGGTGATTTGTAAATATCTTCTTTGATAACGACTTAAACAATATGGGTGGAGTAAATACACCCCTTTGCTATTTCTACTGCAAAAATTCCTTGGCTTTATTTCAACTCATCTTCATAAATCTATCTTACTGACAATTTAGATGAAGTTTGAAAAAACCGAAACTTTTTCATAATCTTTAGAATAAGTCTCCTTTTAGGTCATACCTACCTATAACATTGAAATATCACTGGACTTAATAAATCTTGCATTACATCACAGCATTAATTTTGAAGCTTTTCAGTTGGTTTTACATGTATTTGGAACTGCAGCCAAAATGGTTAGTAGAAAACTGGGTTCATCTTGTCCAGATTCCACAGCAGTTTTAGGCTTCATATATGCTTTCGGGTAAACCAAGAAATGATCACTTGCAGAGCCCTTCAAGCACTTGCTTACTCTGTCCCTTCACTTGTATATCATTTTGGAGCCTTCAATAGTCTCTGGCTTTTGATTCTGGCACTCTTTGAGCCTTTCATTTAGCTCTTGACACCACATACAGGGTTTACCAACTGTTAGGTGTTTTTTTTATGAATTTACCTATCAAGTGATTTTGACAGCCAATCTTCAATAGATTATCAGTTTTGGCTGACAAACAATTGCTAATGGATTCGACAGGAAGCAGAGTCACTACACAGATCCCGATTTAGACACCGACATTTATGGTAGAAATCCAGTAAATGAAACAAGCATTCAATATTTTACATTTGAACCCATGGTGAATGTTGGCTGGACGTAGAGGGTCCTCCATCCCATTGGTAGTCTGTGCTACCGACCATTCTAAGGCAGTAGTTCTGATGTGGTTCATGTAATGCTTTGGCCTGTTGATGTCTCCTTTGTGTGGTATATTTGTTGTGTGTCTTATCTTATATATTTTAATCGCCCTTTGTGAGGAAGAAATTGTTGATTTTTTGCATGTTATATGTGTTTTGTCTGTCCTTGTTTTGGCCACATCTTATGATTGTGGCTTTCCCTGAACCTTTCCTTTTTACTTTTGATAATGGGTTCACAAGTCTTATGTTTGACTTTGGTGCATTTGTCTTCTATCCTGTTCTCTATCAGACCGAGAAGGATGTTACTGCTTCAAATGAATTTAGTGCTATGTATATAACTGGTAACCACCTATCCTTTCTATTCATCTTCATCAGACACACTTGATGCACTCCAAGTGTCTCTGGCTGCATCTACGACGTGGTCTATGTGAGCTCTGTTAAGATTAGTGTCATTGTTTTCTGTATTGTGTCTAAAGAAACTTAAGCACCAGAGTATAGATGCTATATGTGCACAGCAACCAACTGTGTGTGCCCCACTTCGGCACCGACAGTACCACCCACTGATGGGATTTAGTCATTGACTGTACTCGATCCATAAACTATTAAGTTTTGCTGGAAGTATGCCGAGAAAGAATCTGGGCTTTAAATATACCTTCCTCCCCTTTATGCATCAAGATTTCTTACTGCCCATTCTCATCGAAATGCTCATCTGTGAAAAGCAGAAGTAAAACAAAGATCAGGAATTGATACAATTAACTTACTCCACCCATAAAAGACACCAAAGGGAAAGAAATACAAACATTAAGCGACCAGACCATAATGGAAACCTAAACAAAGGAAGGCCATAAGGACAGTTACTTTCCCACAAAATGGCCATATGGCCATCCAAAACCAAAAGACACAAGTGATACATACTGTAAGTAACAAACAACAACATAAATAAATCGCCACAGAAGAGCCGCCTTGGAACGGTCAGTGGAAGACTGAGCTTGTTTTAGCTGATATATGCCCATAGTCAAATCCCTAA
Organism: Lucinisca nassula; assembly: GCA_963580285.1. Classification (NCBI taxonomy): domain Eukaryota; kingdom Metazoa; phylum Mollusca; class Bivalvia; order Lucinida; family Lucinidae; genus Lucinisca; species Lucinisca nassula. The sequence goes on along the minus strand of OY757024.1, from coordinate 104,173,170 downwards.
GCTAATTTTCAGCTAGTTAAGAAAACTTTTCTAAATCTGCATCCTAGACCTTTTCCTATACAACACATTTTTTTTTATCCCAACCATATTTTAGTACTTTGCCCTGCAGCTTGTTAGAACTTCTCGCCAATGCCATCATTCTTTTGGTGGCCGGATTTGAACCAACAACCTTTCGATTGTACGTCGAACGCACTAGCCACTGAGCTATTGAGGCTATTTACTTTTAATAGAATGTGATGTAGAGCTATAGAATAAATATAAAAACTCATGTAAAAACAAGATGTGTTTATGAAACACTGATGGCCCCCGGACAGCGCATTTAATTATGAAAGCAGTATCACTAAGCAATCGAAAGGTATGGCCAATGTCCATATCTTAAAAATGTAGGTCAATGTCACAAGGTAAAACATTATGAGATCATTGGAAAGGTCTTATGCCATAGAATGCACATATGAAAGTCCTATCACTAACCAATCGAAAGTTATGGCCAATGTTAAAGTTTTTAAAAAGTAGGTCAAACATCAAGGTAAAGGTCACGAGGTCAAAAATTATGGTACCACTGGAAAGGTCTTGTGAAAAAGAATGCACTTGTGAAATATGAAAGCCCTATCACTTACCAATCGAAAGTTTTGGACTATGTTAAAGTTTTTAAAAGTAGGTCAAGGTCAAGGTCACCAGATAAAAAATTATGGTACCACTAGAAAGGTCTAGCGACAAGGAATGTACATGTGAAATATGAAAGCACTACCACTTACCAATTGAAAGTTATGGCCAATGTTAAAGTTTTTAAAAAGTAGGTCAAACATCAAGGTAAAGGTCACGAGGTCAAAAATTATGGTACCACTGGAAAGGTCTTGTGAAATAGAATGCACATGTGAAATATGAAAGCCCTATCACTTACCAATTGAAAGTTATGGACTATGTTAAAGTTCTTAAAAACGTAGATCAAAGGTCAAGGTCAAGATAACGAGGTCAAAATGATGGTACCACTAGGGAGGTCTTAATACAAGGAATGCACATGTGAAATATGAAAGCCCTATCACTTACCAATCGAAATTTATGGCCAATGTTAAATTTTTTTTTAAAAATTGAAAAAGTAGGTCAAAGGTCAAGGTCACGAGATCAAAAATCATGGTACCACTAGAAAGGTCTTGTTTTAAGGTATACAAATGTGAAATATGAAAGCTCTATCTATTACCATTCGAAGGTTATGCCCAATGTTAAGGTGTTTTGTAGACAGACAAACAGAGAGACAGGCCAAAAACTATTTGCTCCCCGAATCTCGATTCATGGGGGCATAATAAGTGTTGTCATCCAATAGAAGATCAATTTCTTTATTGCTAGACATATAAGGTGTAACGAATGTGAACAATTATTGTTTCTACCATCAATTAAAGTATGCGCTAGTGCTTACTCTTCACTAGTATGATTTGTGAAGATGAGTTGACAAACAGCCAAGGAATTTTTGCAGTAGAAATAGCAAAGGGGTGTATTTAATCCACCCATATTGTTTAAGCCATTATTAAAGAAGATATTTACAAATCACCTAATAGCTTCATTAGATCGACAGAAAAACATTATTTGCTGACTTTTTAACTGTTTTGAAGAATCCTTTTGGCATATATTTATAGATTTTAAATATAACAGAAAATATGACAAAAATGGATCATGGGCAGATAACTCTATAAGTAATTACAGAAGAAAGAAATGCTCATAATTTGGTAATGCCTATTATGTCTCATTTATCTCTGTCAAGTACTTTTGCAATAGCTTTGGAAATAAACTTAAGTTGTGGTTTTGCGTAAAGACGGTCAGTAAATTTAGCTGAAATTTAGGTACGACTTATAAGTGAGTATAATGGAAAAGTGAAGAATTTTTCCACAAAAACATATACATTATGTTTAACATCTATAAAGGCCTAAACAATACTTAAAGGACCCACTTGCCAGGATGCGTTGCGCTAGAGATAATAGCGCAAGAACCACAGGTCTCTCAATGGGGTAGAATTACCCCACCCACTTTGGTAGCTCATAGAGCCAATAACATTACATCTGCGGATCTGAAATTTCACCATATTACAGCAAATACATCCTATGTTGAGTCTGCAAAGTTAAAAGAAAATCAAAAGTGGCCATAAAATGGGTCTTATAGGGACTGGTCCTTTAAAAAAAATCTTCTACTCTGAAACCGTAAGGCCGAGGTCTTTGATATTTGGTGTGAAGCCTCATCTAGTGGACCTCTATCAAAATTGTTCAAATTATAGCCCTAGGAAATAGGAGTAAAGGCAATGAAAACCTTTGAAAATCTTCTTGTCTGAAAGCAGAATGCCAAGGTCTTTGATATTTAGTATGAGTGAGTTAGTGTTTGAGTTTTACGTCCCACCAAGAACTAAGGTCATAAGGAGACGGGACCTGGGTTTAAAGGCTCATCCGAAAGTCTGGAGAAACCCGGGATCGATCCTGCGACCCTTGGTTTACAAGGCGAGTAGCGTAACCACTACACCACGGAGGCTTGTAGTATTTGCTATGAAGCTTCGTCTTGTGGATTTCTACCAAGATTGTTCAAATTATAGCCCTTGGGGCCAAAAAATGGACCGCCCCGGGAACCCCAAGGGTTATATAGACTTACACAAGGAAAACCTTTAAAAATTTTCATGTCTGAAACAGAATGCCCCGGTCTTAGATATTTGGTATGAAGCTTCACCTTTTAGACCACTAATGACTCTCACAGGGGCCCACTTGTTACCTAATGGATCGATCAGGTGAGCGATCCAGGGCATCATGGCCCTCTTGTTTCCCTAGTGATCATTCGGTTAAATCAATTTATCCAATGATCATGCAAGACTGAGGACTGTCACAGAGTTGAGAAGCACATGAAGATCTCCTGAGTGTCAAACACCAAGACCGCAACTCCGGTACAAAAGAAAACCACCAGTTGAACCTCGTTGCCATGAAACAGTCAGACGAAGAACTGCCCAGTCTCAGACCCCGATCAACTAAATAACAGCTTTATGTCAGCGGTATCACTCAGACCGAATCCCGACCCACGAGTTAAAACTATGCACCCAGACTGTCAATAAGCATTTATGGAACCGATGATTTCTTACCCTTTGGAATGGCAAATTGGGATATAAAACAGCTGATAGTTATATTTGGCCTAAAAATAGCTTTGTTTCCACTAAACCGACCGACCTTGATTTTTTGTCCCGATCCTGTAATTTCTATGGCCATCCAGAAAAAAAAGATTTTTTTACCTACCGACCTAAATAGTTTCTATCGCTTTTGATAAAATGTTATAAAATTGTCAAAAAAGCAAAACTAATACTTAAACTACTTAATCTCCTGACCTTTTGCTTCATTGATTCTTTAAATCTCATTATTTGACTGTTTTCAGGTAATATGGTTGGAATTAAGACAATTTAAAGATTTTGCTCTTTTCCAATCAAATAAAAAATTGACAAAAAAATCGACCTACCGACCCTAATTTAGCCCCGCCAAGCGAATTTGTGTCTTCGAGCATTCCGTCATGACAAATTTTAACTGCGCATGCCCATCCATTCAGAAGGGCCAGGGATATGGCTTTTTGTCAGAAGGTTCCTCTTGATTCACTGCTTGTATGAGCGAGCAGCGAAGGTTCTGGCGAGACTGCGCGGATGCGCAGGCTCGCCTTAACCTTCGCTACTCGCATAGGCGATAAGTACCAAAATCGCTTGACGGGGCCCAATTGTTTTCGGCATGCTAGCGGAAACACAGCTATTTTTAGGCATTGTGTATGCTATACAAAGATTTTTGATTCTTCATCAGAACTGCCAGATCCCTTTAGCCTTGTCGTTCCTGTTGCACTGTTTGTCTGCACTGTGATAGAGCATATTGTGTATATTCAATTCAGCACGCACATGACGTATTTGTGACGTCATATCCACGTCAGAACAACGTCATATTTATGCAACGTCACATATACGTCGGTGCAATGTTATAACGTTGCATCGACGTTGATTTGACGTTGTCCTAGCGACGTGTGGCCTGCTGCGAAGAGAATTAAAACGCTGAATCGAACAATGGCGTTTTGCCAATTATTTGTTTATCAAATATAATGTCGCATCAATCGTTTCTATTCAGCATTATGATAGCTTTGCAACCACGACTTTCAGGCTCTGTGCGTCACATTTTGAGTCCGCTTTTAATGGCGTCCGTGCGATTTTGGCAACGTATTAGATTGTTTAACATATCATTGAAACTGATTAAGTGTTTCTTCCAGAAACAAAGAAATTTGGATTCAATTTCTCAATTTCAAGTCTCCTTATTTCTCTAGAGTGTGGTTGATACTTTCTAGGCCTTCATTAATTATGTAACTGGCAATCTTAGCTTATGGAGATCGTTGATAAGGCCTAATTTTCAAAACACAGTTGGTCTGACCTACAATCTCATGTACTCTTGTTTTTATCCCCGGACCAAATAGGTTCGGAGGATAAAGATGTCACCCTGGCGTCCGTCCATACACAAGAAGACGCCTCAATACCCAACAACTCCCTTAAATTTATTGGGTATTTTCAGCCGACAAATGAACACTGTAGTACCCAACAAATGACCATCTCTTCGAACGTCCGTCCGTAGACACAACCTTGTGATCGCCATAACTCCAGTTCCCTTTTGAGATATATTGATGGTGCTTGGTATAGTTGTACACGAGGTCAAAATGACGTGACTGCCATGGTATTTTAGTTATCTTCCTTGACAATTTAACCTTATTGTCAAAGAAGGTGCGTCTTGAGCAAGAACCATATCTTTTTGTGTCATAGTGTTTAAGTTATCTCCCTGGACGATTTAACCTTGTGATCACAATAGCTCTAACACCGTTTATGATATGTTGATGGTGCTTGGTAGAGATGTACATTTGTGGGTTTAATAGACATGTCATGCGCATGAATCAAAACTCTGGATTTCATGGTATTTTAGTTAACTCCCTCAAAGAAAAACCTTGGTATCACCAAAACCCCAGTAGGTTTTGACCACACCATTTATGCAATATCTTGCAGACGTCTTTCTGATAGTAGTAGCAGTATAGTAGAAGATTATCTCGTGTGGTTTGTTTCTAGCGCACTTTCTGCATGTGTAAATCGTCTGAATGCCATAATGGCTTTGCCATCTCTTCTGATTACTATTTTCAATCTTTTCATCGGGCTGTTTATTATTCAGTGTTGTTAACGGAAAGGACTTGTATCGGAACCCGAATTTTATTGCGCCTTAGTATATAAATTCAGAAAAATCTATAAATGCAATGACTTTAGCACCCTATTTCGTAAAATCATTCTTCTATATTAAAATATGGGGTACAATATAAATGTTATACGACAGACGGTGGACAACTTTGCTTCCCTCTTTAATTAAACGCCGGTGGGTCAGGACTAAGATTCTATGACGGTTCCAGCGTAAAGGCTTAGGGAGAATGAGAGAATATCTTATTTTTATGTAATACTGATTGGTGCCTGATGCTCTGTCTCTGGTCAGGCCCATCGGAGTCTAACTGTTGGTCTTCTTTTGCTCTAGCATTTCATCGGTTGCTTGCTGTCGAGTACTCAACATTGTTACATCTCTGTGTTTGTTTGATATTTGTGTTCAAGGAGATGTTGCACTGATGAGTTAGGAGGCCTAAATGCGGACTGAATACATTATTTGTCTAAATCGCTGCTGAAGTAAGGGCGAGGATTGTGGCCACGTAAAAATCGATTTAAGCCCTAAGCCCCTACCCCACCCCCACCCCACCCCTGGAATTTGTTCCGCTGACAGTTCCAGTGCGGTTCTTCTGTCGTGGTTTATTTTTGTTATAATTTGTCTTTGAGTGGGTATTTCGCTTATATTATTTCGTTTTGGATAGCCAATTGGCTATTTTGTGGGAAAGTAACTGTCCTTTTGGCTTTCCGCTATTGATGTTTCTATAATGGTCTAGTTGTTTCATGTTTGTGTTTCTTTCCATTTGGTGTCTCTAATGAGCTGTTGGTTAATTGTATCGATCCCTGATCATTGCCTTCTCTTCTATTTTACGCTAGAACCGTCATAGAATCTGAGGTTCGATCCTCCGACAAGAAAGAGACAGAAAGAGTACACTTGAAAAGGTCGTATAGCTTGTGGTTGTGACACATGTATGCGAATATCAATAATATTTACTTGTATCGATTCCTGATCATTGCCTTCACATCTATTTTGGAGAACGCAAACGTTTCTTTGTAAAACGATTAACAGTCTGATGTTCGTATTTCTGTTGTTGTTGTAGTTGTTATTGTTGTCGTATTTATATCCTTAAAAGAATAGTTTCCAGTGTGATTGAATTAGATTTTAGACAGAGAGTTGTAGCTTTCAAAAGAGATAACTTTACTTTTATAGTCATTCGAACCAAAATTCAAGCCACTGATGCTAAGAAATGATAATCACATTGTTAAGCAGTCCGTTATGGAGCTGAAATCCGTGTCCTAAAAAAGGCGTTTTTCGTACTACTAAAACTAGCATTTTATTCCAATAAAAATGGTATTTGTTCTTATTTCTCGTTCATATATAGTTTTAAGTGCTCGTGCGAACCCCCAAATTTATGTTTTTGAACAAAATAGGGAAGATAATGAATGACCCCATAGACTCCCCTCTTCTCTATTTGATGTGTTGCTAAGTGGGTCTTTATTTCACGGACCTAGCAACCTCATGGGTTTGAATCGGGGCACTTGTTTTCCAGGAGCTTAAGCATACGTATTTGGGCCGCTCCCAGCGAATAAGGGACTCGAACATGTTCGTTCAGCGAAAACTCATATCAGATCTGCGCAATCTGATCAGAGTTCCTGAGCCAGCGCGACCTCGCAGCCTGATCAGTCTTTACTCTGTGCTATTTAGATGCATGTTGACTCAATGTTTCTCCATTCAGATCTGGAAGGCCTAAATATTACAGAGTGGGTAAGCCGGTCGATTTGCCATCGCTCAGCGCACACGCTAAACAATGGAAGTAAAAAGCAATGATCAAGATCGATACAATTACCTCCCAACCAACACACCAAAGGGAAAGAAACACAAACAAAAAAAACTTTACCATAATGAAAACGTCACAAGCGGAAAGCCCGTGGAAATCTTCCACTGACCGTTCCAAGGCGGCTCTTCTGTGGCGATTTATTTATGTTGTTGTTTGTTACTTACTGTGTGTATCACTTGTGTCTTTTTATTTTGGATGGCCAAATGGCCATTTTGTGGGAAAGTAACTGTCCTTATGGCCTTCCTTTGTTTAGGTTTCCATTATGGTCTGGTCGCTTCATGTTTGTATTTCTTTCCCTTTGGTGTCTTTTATGGGTGGAGTAAGTTAATTGTATCAATTCCTGATCTTTGTTTTACTTCTACTTTACTTTCCTACAAAATGGCCAAACGGCTATCCAAAATAAAAGGTATACAAGCAATGCATATATGCAACGACGAATGATAACACTAATAAACCACAACAGAAGAGCTGCCTTTCTAACTCACTTAAAAAAATAGAAGACTCATATTCTCTTAATGCCGCTCATGTTTTGTAGGTACATGGGGATACGCATTTCATATTGGTTTCCTGAAGACGGCTGCTAGTGTAGACGGGAAGCTTGTTATATATGCAGAGGACCTGGGAACAAGAGTGAAAATAACAGGGAACCTTGCTGGAGCCGAAGTAGATCAGATGCTTTATGTTCTTTCCGGAATTCCGGTACGTCGTTTGTATCAAAATTACCGTTACGAAAACACGCCTATACAAATGCATTGTAAACTTTACCGCCGTAAAAATCGACATTTTAAGATAAAAAATTGTGATATTTTTCTTATTTCTGCTCAACATATAGATTGTGGCAATACGCAAACACGCCTATACAAATATATTGCCACCTTTATCGCCGAAAAAAATGAAAATTTTATGATGAAAAATTTTGATATTTTTCTTATTTCTGCTGAAAATATAGATTGTGGGCACTCGTTAGAACCGCCTCATGGAGGCGGTTCTAACGAGTACCCACAATCTATATTTTAGAGCAGAAATAAGAAAAATTAGGTGTACCCCGGAACCCCAGTTTTACTATAGAAAAGTGGGGTTCAAGGGGGTCAAAATTATATAGGCGAGTTTTCGTGATGCTCAGCAATATAATATAATCCCTTTTTGACTTTCAGCTTACCATCAAGGAGTTAGTTTGACTTAATGATTAGACAAATATTTGACTTACTATATGCCTACACTTAAATCATGATTGAAGTCCCATGGTAGAACTTGTTAATCGATTGCTCATGTATACGCATCACACAAGTCTTTAGAACTTCCTAAAACGCAATGCAGTTTTCTGTGTCGGATTCGATGTTGAATGATTCAACTGTTTAATTAAGCCACGCTTCATTTAGCCTTGATAGCGATCAGAACTGCTAACCATCGAGCACTTCGTAACAGTATTTTTGTCCATACCGGGTCAATGGAAAGGCAATTAGGTAAGACTCATATGCAACAAATGGGCCCCGTCAAGCGATTTTGGTACTTATCGCCTATGCGAGCAGCGAAGGTTCAGGCAAGCCTGCGCATCCGCGCAGTCTCGCCAGAACCTTCGCTGCTCGCTCATACCAGTAGTGAATCAAGAGGAACCTTCAGACAGAAAGCCATATCCCTGGCCCCTCTGAATGGCTGGGCATGCGCAGTTACAATTTGTCATGACGGAATGCTCGAAGACACAAATTCGCTTGGCGGGGCTCAAATGTTTATTTACCATTCCAAGGCAGTGCTTCTATTGTGGTTTATAATTATACCCGCTTTTTCGAAGAAAAATAAGGTATATTGTTTTCGTACCACAGTTCGATCCGGCGTCAGTCCGTCTGTCTGTCCGTCTGTCCGTCCGTCTGTCCGTCTGTCCGTCCGTCACGTTTCTTGTGATTGGATCTCCTCTGCAACCACTGAAGTTACACTTTTGAAACTTTGCATGTGGATAGTACATGGAATGTAGATGGCAGTGGGCAACTTTTTTGTGACCTTGACCTCAACATGACCCCAAGGTCAAAGGTCAAAAATTATGATTTGCCATATCTCCTAAACTATTGGAGTTACACTTCTGAAACTTTGCTTATTGGATGGTCCTTGGAATATAGAATATGTCAGGTTACTTTTGGTGTGACCTTGACCCCAAGGTCAAAGGTCAAAAAGTATGATTTTGCCATATCTTCTAAACTATTAGAGTTACACTTCTGAAACTTTGGTTATTGGATGGCCCTTGGAATATAGAATAAATTTGGATACTTTCAATCTGACCTTGACCTCAACATGACCCCAAGGTCAAAGGTAAAAAATTATGATTTGCCATATCTCCTAAACTATTGGAGTTACACTTCTGAAACTTTGCTTATTGGATGGCTCTTTGAATATAGAATATGTTGGGCTACTTTTGGTGTGACCTCGACCCCAAGGTCAAAGGTCAAAAAGTATGACTTTGCCATATCTTCTAAACTATTGGAGTTACACTTCTGAAACTTCGTTATGGGATGGCTGTTGGAATATAGAATAAATTGGGATACTTTAGGTGGATTCAACATAACCCCAAGGTCAAAGGTCAAAAAGTATAACTTTGCCATATTTTCTAAGCTATAAATGTTACACTTCTGAAACTTTGCTTGTCACTTTTTGTAACTTACATGTAGTTTTGGCTAGCTAATACATAGTCATTAGTGTTATTAATAGAAAAAGCGGGTATTTGCGATGGTTTACCATCGACTGCAGATCTAGTTGTTATTTGTTATTATTTATCTTTGTCCAATACAGAAGACCTCGGACCTGTAACTGGGCCAATACGAAATTACTTTATTAATGGCAATGTTATTTATTAACATCATAAACTGTTCTTTCTGATGATTTGGCCTCAGGTTTATACGATTTCAGCTCTGGTTAATATGGACTTCACCTCAGGTTAATATGGCTTCTTAGCCGGTCAAGTTCAAGAATTTCAATATTGATCGCAGGTCATTGATATTAGTATTAGTTTAACCGATATAAGTCAGAGGTCAAGCTCGTATTAGCAGAAGTGAACTTGCAGTTCTTCTGTCGAGGTTTATTTTTGTTATGCTTTGTCTTTGAGTGTTTATATCGCTTATATTATTTTGCTTTGGATAGCCAATTGGCCATTTTGTGGGAAAGTAACTGTCCTTTTGGCTATCCGCTGTAGATGATTCCATTAGGGTCTGTTGTTTCATGTTTGTGTTTCTTTCCCTTCGGTGTCTCTGATGGGAGCTGTGGGTTAATTGTACCGATTCCAGATCATTGCCTTCACTTTTATTTTGCATATACCGTTCGAAGAAAGAAAGGAGTACCGTATCATATGGACCGATTTCTCTGTATGTATACTATATACGCACTTGTTAATTAATAAATTGCGTTGAACTTCTCATTCTGTTTGAAGAAATATATGGCAAATGAACTTCCTTATAGAGCACAGCGAAGAAAGAGATTTGCCAGGCTTATCTAAGTTTTAACGCAGCGCAGACGCTCAAAGTCGCTTTGCCCTTGGCGCCGACAAGTTTATGATGAATTGTTATATACGTTACTTAATTTTTAACTTGTCGGTCCCGACTTCTTTTGAGTAATAGTCTCTTTTTTATATTCCCAAATTCTGTATGAAGTCATTATTGTTGTACATCCCACGCAGGAGACTTACACCTTACCAAACGACTACCAACCTACTGGTACCTCTACAACGTGGTTGAAAGAGAACAAAGGCTTACAAATTGAAGCACTAGATCACAGGATTGGTATCAAAGTCATAGCAAACAGTGAATCAACGTCAACCCTTACTGGAACCTACATTGCCGTCTCTGATTCAGTTGTTGGGACTAGTTACCGTCTTCCGTCTTCCTTCAATCCTGCAGGCAAGAGACTTTAACATACACGTACGCACCATGGCATGCTAAGAACTATTTATCCGTATGTTATCGCAAAAATTGGCATAAAGCCCAACAGGCACATGGGGTAATTGTGACGTCACATCAACGTCGGTTCAACGTCATGACGTTTATGCAACGTCATATCTATGTCGGTGCAACGTCGTGACGTTGCACCGACGTTGATATGACGTTGCTCTAACATTATTAAACAGTGTTTATGAATTTGTAGCAATAAATTACATCAAGTAATTTGATTGGTTGAAAGACAGAAAAGGGTGTGGCTTAAATGAATATTCAGCAAGATAAGGGTTAAGGTGTGTTTATCCATATTTCTCTTTTAATGTTTGGGGTAGGTTTCGGGTTCTGATTCGATCAATTCCTGAAAAATAGAAGAGAAGGCAATAATCGGGAATCGATACAATTAATCCACAGCTCCCATCAGAGACACCAAACGGAAAGAAGCACAAACATGAAAAAACTAGACCCTAATGGAAACATCAATAGCGGAAAGCCAAAAGGACGGTTACTTTCCCACAAAATGGCCAATCGGCTATCTAAAACAAAATAATATAAGCAGTACACATACTCAAAGACAAACCATAACAAAAATAAACTGCGACAGAAGAACCGCCTTGGAACGGTCAGTGAAACGAATTCCACTGGGGTGGTGGTGCTTAAATCATTTTACGTAGCCACAACCCTTGCCCTTACTTCTATCGCGGTTTAGACAAATAATATCTCCAGTCCGCATAAAGGCCTCCTAACTCATCAGTGCAACGTCTCCGTGAACACAAAAATCAAACAAACACAGAGATGAAACTATGGTGAGGACTCGACAGCAAGAAACCACTGAAATGCTGGAGCAAAAGAAGACCAACAGTTAGTACAAATGGAACAGGTTGAGTTTATCCTTTTTTCGATCTATTTTCTATATTTGATGCGTTTTTGTGTGGTGTGTGTATGTCGATTTAAAGGTGCATTATTGAGCTACCGGTGTCAATTTTTTCTGGTTCTTATCTTCAATGCACACTCCTTTGTCATGTGTACACTTTTGCAGCCACATACAGCTTCAGAACTTTGTGAAAATGGTCGTTTTCATTCGTGTTTACCCTTCGCTCTGAACATGTATTCGGAATTTCTGTTCTAAAAATAAATTTGTCACTTTACACATACATGGCGACAGTATCGTCTCTGAGTGTAGTTACTTATGGCATGGTATTCGGCGTCATATATTTTTTCCGATTCAGGCATGGCCTAAGCAAACAAGGCAAAAATGAACGTCGCAAAACGTCATATATGGGGATTCTATTTTTGTCACGAACTAAAAATAGATCTAACTAGTGTTCGAAACCTAGTTAGGGAATCCCTCTCAAACTCGTTTACCTGTCATCATAATTTTTCGCATTTTTGCATAAAATGCATTCATTTGTATTGTTTTAAAGACAAATACCGGCTATATGTATTTTATTTTTGGGAGCATTTTTCCGGATAGCTCAATAATGCACCTTTAAAGCCAGGAATACCAGTTTATGGATGCTTGGTACTAAAAAGAAATTGGCATCTTCAAAAATCGGTTGTATATTTTATGATTTCATGATTGATTTCCACGCGTACTTTCTGTCATGTGCTTCTGTTAACAATTCGAAACAACAATATAATTGCCGATTTTCAGTGTGTTAGAATCAACATAGATCAGCCGTAGTATGAGAATTGTTGAGAAATAAATCGCAGTTTGGCGGTCAGTTGAAAGTAGACAAATTTACTTTACAACTGACCTCCAAACTGTGATTTATTAACAGCTACAGCTTAAAATAACAGCTACAGCTTCAAGCTGATCTATCTCTTGAATACGATTTTCCACACTTCCCATGACGAGTTCCGTTTCTTTTAACCCTTGACTTGCTGAATATTTAAATATGCCACACCCACCACTGCTTATCAACCAATCAGATTTCTTGATGCAAATCATTGCAACAAATCCATAAACGGAATGACAAATAATGAAGATCCTGATCTGGATCTACATTGTTTGAAAGATATGACATACATGTATCCTTGCTCAGCAGGACAAGTGTAAATTAATACTGTGCTTACTTACTTTTCCAGCCTCAGATGCCCAGGCTGTTATTATTGGAATAACTGATGGTACTACAGTGACACTTTTCTATGATGATTTCACTACAGCGGGAATAACGGTAACTATTTAAAGAATTAAGGGCAATGGGAACACCTGAAGATTTATCCGCCATTTTAGCAAAGGGGGGCAACTTTCGGGACTTCCTGTTGGCTTTTTTATAAGCCCTGTCCCACAGAAATAGGGGTCCACTCTTAAAGGAAAGAATTTGCTCCTTAGGAGCAAATTCTTTCCTTTAAGAGTTGACCCCTTTAGACATGGGAGACAAAAATACATTTGCAGGAGTTGCCTCCAATGAAGGTGTTCCCATTCCCCTTAAGATGCCATGAAAAATTGCATCTGAAAATGTCGTCTGTGTATGTGGTCTGCTGCATCTTCTTGCAGTTTTTTGAAAGATATTTTTGCGTATAGGAAAACAGTATGGAGCCTAATCAGACTGCTCCTAGAGGACCCCTCTGGTTCCACATTGCAAACATTACTTTCGAAGTTACCAGCAGACGACAAAGCAGATGACAATTGTTGTGTTAGACATCGCATGGGTTAATACTAGTTAAGGTCTCCATGTTTGTGTTTTCGGTCGAAATTCTTTCTGAACGACCACTTGGGTAAACGGATCGTTCCCTAATCGTTCCTGGTTTATTGTGGATTCGGGATGCCCGTTGCACTGCGGGTCAAAAAGCCTGAACCGATCGTCATGCAATATAAGAATCCAGTAAAGCTTTCAACCGTGATTCGGTCAACAGCCAAGCATGTAGCCGGGTCAAAACATCCCGTTCTCACCATTGCTACATTAACATCTTATTGGACGAAGTTTTGGTACCCAAAGTTGTTGCTTGATGATAATAAAATATAAAAGCCTTGTCATTGTCGGTAAGAAGACTTTTTTCTGTTTTCAATAAGCAAAGGGAGAATAGAAGAGACAGTAGAGGAGGTGAAAGTGCAGGAAGGCGACAAAGACGAAAACGAATGGATGTTTAGAAAATGAAGAAATAACAACAGCGCCCCCCCCCCCCCCCCCCCCCCCCCACACACACACACACTCCCCCTCTTATCTGCTGAATGGACAGCAGGCCTTGCCCAACTTTAAGCCAGCATCAGTTGGATGTCCCGTTGACGCAGGACACACGACAACTTTGCATCACCCAACCACTCCCGTCATAATGTAAATCGTCTTTAGGTCCTCATTCTAACACAGCGCGCCTATATAGGCAATGCAAAATAACTGTGTTTTATTCTGCAACAAGTCACAGCTTGGAAGAGCGTGACGTGTGACGTCATTAAAAACTGCAAATTTATGACGTCACTAGTCGATTTACCTGACGTTAGTCGGTGTAACGTCATTTTCTCGCATCGAGAACGTTAGAAAAGGGTGTAAATGCTGTGTTTCAGTCGATAATTTTAGCGGGATTTCTTCTAACAATGGCGAAAGTTGTGAGATTTTGAAGGAAACAACAACATTATTGCCGATTTTCAGCGTGTTAGAATCGAAATAGATCAGCTCTAGCCAGTGATTTGTTGGGTAATAAATCACAGTTTGTCGGTCAGTTGTAAGTAGACAAATCACGCGCGCTACGCGCTTGTGATTTGTCTACTTTACAACTGACCTCCAAACTGTGATTTATTACACAACAAATCACAGTTAGAGCTGATCTATTTCTTAATTCTAACACAGCGCGCCTATATAAGCAATGGAAAATAACTGTGTTTTATTCTACAACAAATCACAGCTCGGAAGAGCGTGACGAGTGACGTCATTACAATTCCCAATTTATGACGTCACTAGTCGATTTCCTTGACGTTAGATGGTGTAACGTCATTTTCTCGAATCGAAAACGTAAGAAAAGGATATAAATGCATGTGTTTCAGTCGATAATTTTAGCGGGATTTCTTCTAACAATGGCGAAAGATTGTGAGAGATTGAAGGAAACAACAACATTATTGCCGATTTTCAGCGTGTTAGAATCGAAATAGATCAGCTCTTGTATGTGATTTGTTGAGTAATAAATCTCAGTTTGTCGGTCAGTTGTAAGTAGAAAAATCACGCGCGCTACGCGCTCGTGATTTGATCTACTTTGCAACTGACCTCCAAACTGTGATTTATTACTCAACAAATCACAGTTAGAGCTGATCTATTTCTTAATTGAAGAAGTTGAATATGACAAATGCGGAAGTTGATCAATATAATTCAGTCTCGTTCAATTGGTTTTAGATTGCTGGTACCCCACTTGCTGCTGATTCTGACACAATTACTCTGGATGAAAACCAGTCCTTACATATTGTGTGTGGCTTAACCTGTAAGGGTGTGTCTTTGACGTCATCAGCTCCCGTGGTTGTAATTGCAGGTAAATACAGGTACAGATCTTACAGTATAATGTATAGGTATATGTAAACTATTTAATTATGCAGGCCCATGTAGTTGAAATCTGAAACGCTGTCTGGATTCCGATTCATCTCATAAAAAAACCTTATAAAAGGGAACGTGTGCCATGTATATCCAACATTCAAAGATAACCAACATTCAGCAGAGTTATACAAAGCCATGACACATACAAAACAAGATCAGATAAAACAGTCACTTTCAGACCCTTTGATAATAAATTTGCTAAGGTAAACAAGTCTTTACGTACCAAACAACATAAAGATATATGCACAGCAAACAAAGCCATGTATTTGTAGATTTGCTAAAACAGGACTGTCAACTCCTTGATACGGGTTATGTAGTAACCGAGCTTAAATAAGCTTGATTCCATTTTGATTGAAGAACCTTTTAAGTTTCTTCTTTTCGTGTAATTATTTAGGGTATGACTGATTTCAAAAATGTCAATTGGGGAGGTAAATCGGTAAAATTACCGGCCCAGATTGTTCAGTTGGTAGAGTGTCCGCTCCGGGGAACGGGAGGTCACGGGTTCGATCCCGGGCCGCGACATACCAAAGTCGTTAAAAATGGTACTAGCTGCTCCTCGCTTGGCACTCAGATTTACGGGGAAGAGCTTGGACTGGTCGACCCAGTGTCAGGATAATGTGACTGGGTGTTGGATCATGTAATGTGTCTAGGACATGATACTTCAGTGAGGCAGCACTATAAAAGTGAGCATTGAGCTCCCTGTCGCAACCAGACACCGTCGTGATATGACTGAAAAATTGTTGAAAGTGACGTTAAACCCGAATTCACACACAAATCGGTAAAATCGGAGCCGTAAACAGAATTTGCGACCGCAAAACCGACGACTTACCTTCCCAAATGACAATTTTACAATACAGTCATCCTCATATGCGCTTATTTGGTCGTTTTGTTTTGTTAAAATCTACTACAGTAGAATTGCCATGGCTCGAACACCGATGGCTCGTTTACCATGGCTGAGTCGAACCCGTTTTTGAGCCCCTAGCGAAATCCTCTACATAAGACATAGTTGGGGGATAATTAAGGAGATTTTAGTCTTTTATCTTGCAAATGTATGCTTTGTGTACTCATTAGAATCGCCTCGATGAGGCGATTCTAGTGAGTACAAACAGCATACATATTCATTATCGAACACCGAAAAGATGTGTAAAAGTATCTCGTTATGTTTCCTGGTAGTTATCACAGTGGCTCGAACTACCCCTGTCTCGAACAGGTTTTCGCGGTCCCAAAGAAGTTCGACTATTTTTTGTACCAAATATTTAGAGCTGTGAGCTGCCAGCCAACTCGTACTGGCGCAAGTTTTTGACGTAATTCAATCGGACGTCACGTTACATACGCAAGTGTATTCGAAATAGAGAATACCAGGTGAGTGTCTTTTGATATCAAGTTTATCAGGCAAGGCTTCGAGAACGCTTGTAGAATCGCGAGGCTTGCCGAGCGATTCTACATGCGTTCTCGAAGCCGAGCCTGATAAACTTGATATCAAAGGATACGAATCTGGTAGTCTATTTATCAGTTTATTTCCTTGTACACTCTTAAATTGGCAATTTACGATCAGTTTTTGATGGTCCTCAGAGCGGCATTCTGGCGGTCGATACATTTAGTATCAGCTGACCATATTTTTCCTATGATATTTTTTTCATGTAATTTTTTTTTCCATTTTTCTCAGCAGCAATAAAATTTTTGTCATTTTTCAGTGGTCCGGTAAAATCACAAAATTGCAATGTTTGTTGACGTGATAACGCTCACTTGACCTGAGATAGCATATCTTTATCAGGTCAATGCGTTACAATGCAATAATGCAATATATATAAAGAGGGTAACTGATAATGTATAATAGAAGTGAAGGCAATGATCAGGAATCGATACGTGTATGTATGTTTAACGAAATATGACACTGGCAAGAAATGATGACTAATATCAGAAGTTATATACATGTACATAACAGAAGTGAGGGTAATGATGATCAGTAGTCGATACAATTGCTTTGCACCTCACATCAAAGACACAAAGGGGATAACCCGGCATTGATTTTTGTATTCATTGTTTGAATCCAGTAGAGAGATTTTCGCGAAATAATAAATCGAATAAATCGGGCGCGCGCTCCTTAAATTAAAAAAGTATTTCAAGCCCCCAAGTGGAATTAGTTTCACTGACCGTTCCAATGCAGTTCTTCTGTCGCGTTTTTTTTTTTTTTTTTGTTATGGTTTGTCTATGACTATATATTATTTTGTTTGGATAGCCAATTGGCTTTTTGTGGGAAAGTAACTGTCCTTTTGGCTTTCAGCTATTAAAGTTGCGCGTCTGGACAGCCAAGAAAAGGAGTTCTGTAAAAGTGACATTGAGGCCCTTAAACACCACTGGCAAAAGTGTATAGATACTAAAGGGGATTATGTTGAAAAATAATACAATATATCCGACAAAATTCGAATCCTTTAATATGAGGCCCATAACATATCAATCAGCCCTCGTGGCAGCTCTTTCCCAAACAGGTGGCAACTGAATTACCATTCTTGAACTAGATAAAATGGACACACAGAAGTGTTAAAACTGAAAACGATTCAAAATTGAACAGCATCAAACTTTAAACAAATAAAACAGCGACGAAAACACCGCCTTTGGACGGCCCGTAATAACTACTGTGGGTTGGGTTAAACCGGTTTTGCGGACCCACGTTTAATAAAGTTAGTTGGCTATTAGACGGCTTTCCCTCTATAGCGTGCACACCTGCAGTATTGTAACGGCCCTCCGTGGCCTAGTGGATAAGAGCGCTGTCTCTTAATCATAAGGTCTCTCACCGCTGTGGTTCGAGCCTCGCTCGGGTCACATGTGAGACGCCAAGTTCTGCAACGAAAGATTAAGTGGTTTTTCTCCGGGTACTCCAGTTTTCGCCCAACTTCTTATTAACGATTGGCTCGATATGAGTGAAATAATCTTGAAATGGCCGAAAAACCAAAAACCAAACCTGCAGTGTTGTATTTTGAAATCAGGCTTCAATAATTCTAAGGAAATAAGGAACTAAAACTGATCCTCTACATTGTCTCCCTTGCAGGTAACGGAAATGATCCAGCGCCGGGTTCGAGTAGCCAAGCAGGACACATGATTAGCCAGGTAGCATTGCCATTTGAGCCCCGCCAAGCGAAGTTGTGTCTTCGAACATTCCGTCATGACAAATTTTAATTGCGCATGCCAAGCCATACAGAGGGGCCAGGGATATGGCTTTCTGTCTGAAGGTTCCTCTTGATTCACTGCCTGTATGAGCGAGCAGCGAAGATTCTGGCGAGACTGCGCGGATGCGCAGTCTCGCCTGAACCTTCGCTGCTCGCATAGGCGATAAGTACCAAAATCGCTTGACGGGGCCCATTTGTTTTCTAAACATGCATACGCATTAAAATTCCGCTATTAACAATATAAGATCGGATGAAAATAAAGACGTTTTCTTCTTTTGGAATATATTTCACAATGTTTCAGTATCCCTTTCTTTCTGTTTTCTACGCCCAGTATCCTCGCATAAGTCAGCACCTTGGGACTGTTAAAATGCTGTTTTAAAGAATAATCACAGTCTCGAAGGTTATCTGATACAGAAATTTTAACGTAAACGATAACGTTTACACGTGTTTTGTTTTTGTTTGTGTGATTTGAGATTTAACGTCCCCATCAACACTGTATATGTCATTTTGGAGACGTTCCTTAAAATTTTTGGGACTTTTACCCGACATTGAGATGAAATGACATCTCAAGCCCTGTCGCTTACTGAAACCAATAGGGTTTATAAGCATGAGTGGTCAGACTCGCACCGCTTTGCCTGGACAGACTTATATCCTCTGAGCGGTTTACCAGTACTCGTGTGCGGTCGGTTTCAGCTCTGCATGGAAGCATCATGCAGCCCATCTATTTCGTCAAGCCTCGATGGGCGGGGGTCGTCATAATTGTTTTAGCCTACGTCTAACTTATTACATAATTTTATATGTGTACAAATGCATATTCAAAGAAATATACTTCAGGAACTGATCAAATCAGAGCCCAAAGTCTGACCCAAACATTCAAGGGACAGACAGACAAACACATCGTAACAAACAACAAAATCACAGACAACAGGCCATTACGAAAACATGCGTATAAAAATACATTGTAAACTTTGCTACCAAAAC
Organism: Lucinisca nassula; assembly: GCA_963580285.1. Taxonomy (NCBI): domain Eukaryota; kingdom Metazoa; phylum Mollusca; class Bivalvia; order Lucinida; family Lucinidae; genus Lucinisca; species Lucinisca nassula. The sequence goes on along the minus strand of OY757024.1, from coordinate 104,153,583 downwards.
AACGCAAAATTTTAGATAAAAAATTGTGATATTTTTCTTATTTCTGCTCAAAATATAGATTGTAGGTACTCGTTAGAACCGCCTCATCGAGGCGGTTCTAACGAATACCTACAATCTATATTTTACGCAGAAATAAGAAAAATAAGGTTTACCCCTGAAAACCCCAGTTTTACTATATAAAAGTGGGGTTCAAGGGGGTCAAAACTATATAGGCGTGTTTTCGTGATGCCGAGTTGTCGGCCCTCTCCCACACAGATAGCAACTCAATCGCCTTTACTGAACCAAATAATCTGTACACACAGAAGTGTTAAATTGAAAACAATTAAAAATAAAAGTGAATGGTAACACCATGCAGATTTTCCCGACATTTTTCAAAGGTAGGCAACTTTCAGAACTTCCTGTTCACTTTTCTGTACGCTCTATCCCACGTAAAAAGGAGCCAACTCTTAAAGGTAAGAATTTGATCCTATTCTTTTTTTAAATGTTGACCTCTATTGACATGGGAGACAAAAGTACTTTTGCAGGAGTTGCCTCCCGTTTAAGTTGTATCCATTCCCCTTAAATAGAATCGAACATAAAACAAAAGAAACCGCAATGAAAGTGTACCACCCTGGGACGGCTAGAAATAATTACCGGGGGTGGGGGTGGGGGTGGGGGGTTTAAACCGGCTTTGCGGGTCCAAAACCTTTACCCCCCCCCCCCGATCTCCCGCCGATGTTTACACAATAAAGTTGGCTGTTCGGCTCGCATGGAGGTCTCCTAGCGAATCATGTGTTATTACGGGCAACAATTATAATCAAAGAAAAAGGTGTGAAGACGCTAGAATAAAGACTCGACGGTTACAACGTGTTGAGACACCTGGAGATCCCTGGGGCGTCAACAACGCCACTTGAAACTAGAGCAAAAATACCACCCGTTGGGCCAAGAAACAGACATATGTCAAGCCCAAACCTACCAAATATCATTACGATAACATATCCGTGTGACATTATACTTTTTACACATTTCCAAAATGGGTACTTTTCTGATACAAATCAGTGACATTTTTTCTTATTTATACTGTAATCATAGGTAGTGAGTGCTCATTAGAACCGCCTCATTGAGGCGGTTCTAACGAGTACCTACAACCTAGGTCTTTGAGAAGAAATAAGAAAAATGTATACCTACGTACACCCCATAATTGTCTATATAAGGTGGGGTTTAGTGGGGTGGTTATTTCACGGACTTATTAACGTGATGAAAACTTCAGTTTGGGCTTGTCTTAAGTGAAACATACACGTGTAGTTCATCTCCCAAACATTTATCTCGCAACAAAGCAATTTGCCAATTGCCAATTTGGCAGACAGTTATTCCCATTTTAATGCACTAATCCATTTCTTTTTGTTAAAACATGAAGTAATTGCGGAAAGCGACAAACACTGTCAGCAGCATAAAACTATCTGCCTATGAAAAGCGCCGTTACATGATGGCATCGGATTTCCGGTAGCATACCACAGACTATACTATCGCACATTTAACAGACTTCGCGTTACATTTGGATTAGAATTTGTTTTTTATAATCATGTATATTTTATGTCGGTTAACAGGTCCCACCTACAAGTCAGTTCGGTCAGAGGTTTGTTCGCCTGAACGTGCGAGGTTCCTTGAGCGGGACTACAAGCTACCAGTTATTATCTGACAGCCCAGTATTTACCGGTACTCCGCACACGTTTCAAACTTCAGCTGGCAATATTTACTTTGATGACAGCAATGGAAACGAAGTAGAGCTGACAGCAAATATAGATTCTGTATCCTTGTCTGCAGATGAATTACACACAGACGTACCTGTTATTGTTTCCCAGTTTACGACAAGTGGTATGCTTTAATCAATTGTAAAACCGAATTAAAGTATTCTTGATTTTGGACAGTGTATTCAACTACGATTAGTAAAACATTTCAATGTTAAGAATTAATACTGCCAACAATTGGAAACCCTTTGCATATAACATTTTTGTCTCGGTCACGCGTTTCTTTATTTACAGAGCAAACATGCTTTAGAGGTAGTAAAGCTATAAAATCATAAGTATTGTTGTTTATTTTAGAGGTAGTCGAGCAATAAAAATACCTCACATGTATTTATTTCGGTTGCATTTATTTACGGGAAAAGGCGAGTGTATAAATACAATAATGAAGCTACAGTGTATGTAGCAAACTTGCAATTAAGAATAAACAACAAGAAACATGCTTTATAGTTTGGTTAAGTTCTAAAAAAGGAATTTTCAACAAAATTTTGGTCCTGGATGCCAATTTAATTTTCGGTAATGGTGGTTGGTACCTGATGCTTTGTCTCTGGACCGGCCTATCGTAGTCTAACTGTTGGTTTTCTTTTGCTCCAGCATTTCAGTTATTTCATGCTGTTGAGTCCTCACCGTTGTGACATCTCTGTTAATGTTTGATTTTTATGTTTTCGGAGATGTTGCACTGTTGAGTTTGGAAACCATCATACGGACAGAACAAATTTATTAACCACGTAAATAGATTTAAGCCCCCCCCCCCGCCCCCCACCCACCTAGGTGAAAAAAGTTTTCACTGACCGTTTCAAGACGGTTGTTCTGTCGTGGATTATTGTTCGTATACGTAAACTGCAAGGTTGTGTTGCTGGCTTCTTTTTGTTTAGTTTATACTAATTTATTTTAGTTCGATTGCGATGAAAGCTTTAAGCTTATTGAATCGCTCTCGAACACTCATTCCGGTGTTTTCACGCGCGTGAGAGAGAGAGGCAGTGGCTTTTACACCACTGCTACCCATTTACACCTGGGTGGAGTGGGACAGTGTCATTACGTGACTTGCCCAAGGACACACCTCGATACCGGTGGCGGATTCGAACGCACAACCTCTCGATCATGAGTCGAACGCGCAAACCACTGCGCTATCGAGGCTTCTTTTTGTTTCGGATAGCCTTGTTCACAGAGGGCCAACGGAGTCCGTCTGTTGGCTTATATTTCCGTTCTTTCGTGCTGTATTTGTCTAAACCGCGACGGAAGTATTGGCGAGGATTGCGGCAACGTAGAATCGATTTAACGCCCCCCCCACCCCCCACCCCCTGTGAAAATAAAATTAACTGGCCGTTCCAATGCGGTTCTTCTGTTGTGTTGTGGTTTATTGTTCTTATACTTCGTCTGGATGTGTCATTGCTAGTGTCTTTTAATTTTGTATAGCCGATTGACCTTTCCCAAAGTGGACCCAACCGGAGTCCGTCTGTTCCTTTTTATTTGAGTTACAGTCGAACCTCGATGGCTCGAACATCGATGGCTCGTTTACCATGGATGTGTCGAAGCCATTCTTGAGCCCCTAGCGAAATCCTCTTCATAAGAAATAGTGGGGGATAATTAAGGAGATTTTAGTCTATTATCTTGCAAATGTATGCTGTGTGTACTCATTAGAATCGCCTCGATGAGGCGATTCTAATGAGTACACACAGCATACATATTCATTATAGAACACCGAAAAGTTGTCTAAAAGTATCTCGTTATGCCTCCTGACAGTAATTTCAGTGGCTCCAACAACCCCTGTCTCACGCAGATTTTCGAGGTCCTAACGGTGTTCGAGCCATTGAAGTTCGACTGTATTTCGTACTGTAGACTCCTCGTCGTTGTTTCATCTTTGTGTTAAATGAGCCCCGCCAAGCGAATTTGTGTCTTCGAGCATTCCGTCATGACAAATTTTAACTGCGCATGCCCAGCCATACAGAGGGGCCAGGGATATGGCTTTCTGTCTGAAGGTTCCTCTTGATTCACTGCTTGTATGAGCGAGCAGCGAAGGTTCTGGCGAGACTGCGCGTATGCGCAGGCTCGCCTGAACCTTCGCTGCTCGCATAGGCGATAAGTACCAAAATCGCTTGGCGGGGCCCAAATCACGGCGGCCCTCAGGGCGAGGATTGTGGCCGAGTGAAATCGATTTAAACACTCAAGTGAACATCTTTTCACTCACAGTTCCAATGTGGTTCTTTTGTCGCGGTTTATTTTTATTATAGTTCGTCTTTGAATGGGTGTATCGCTTATATATTTTTGTATTGGATAGCAAATTGACCATTTTCTGCGAACGTAACTGTCCTTTTGACTTTCCACTAGTGGTGTTTCCATTAGGGTCAAATTCATGTTTGTGTTTGTTTCCCTTCGATGTCACTGTTGGGAGGTTTAGGTATATTGTATCGATTCCTGATCAATGCCTTCACTTCTGTTTTGTATATGAAAGGGAAATAGTCCTATTTTGAAAGAAAACTACGTTATGTGTCACTTTGAAAAAAAAGGTTAACCAAAGGGTAAACCTCGGCCCGCCCGCCCGGACATCGCTATTTTAAAGGACAGCTTGTTTAAAAAAACGTCCAAAGGGGGTATTGTAGAAACAATTTACCTTTCTTATGCATGACGGTTTGGTATCTTGTAACATTTTATTTCAGCGAAATTCGAACCGTGTCAAACGAGAACGTGTTTTTAGGCATAAGTCCACGTGAAGACAAAAACTCGATCTTAGGATTCAGTCAGTCAGAACCTCCCCGGTCCGCACCAGCTAGTTTGGAGTTACTGGGAATCCATATAATGCATAAATAAGTCCCCAGTCAGACAGCAAGGATACAGATGTCGGCCTCAGTATTCGCTACGTACATATGTTCGATGAAATATTTCCGCTTGTTAAAGCATATAAAAAATTGTAGCAGTAAACATTTGTATGAAGCTTCGTGGCACACATTCAAGGGATAACTGTATTCAGAATTGTCATTTGGGGAAGTAAATTGGAGGTTTTACGGTCGGAAATATCGTTTTACGGCGACACGTTAGCGGAGACGTAAAACGGATTTTGCGACCGTAAAACCGACGTTTATTTCCCCAAATGACAATTTTCAATACAGTTATCCCCATTCTAATGCACTTATTTGATTGTTTTGTTTAAAATATGTGCTATTCTTGCACACAGCGGCAAGCGCTGTGAGCTGCGTAAAATCAAATGTCAGCCAATGAAAATCTACGTTACGTGATTCCGACGGTATATCGTAGAATATACTGTTGCAATCGTTCGATCATCATACGTCGCGTTACATACATTAGTGCATTAGAATTGACCTGTAAATTTGCATCTCAGTGCAGTACAGGCTAAGTAACAAAACAGACCCGAGTTGTGTTCCGGAATCGTAAAACATATTCGATTACAAAGCTTCAGGTATGGCGACAAAACATGCCTGAAAATTAAAACCTGAGTCTCCCTCTATTTTAATTTACCTTGACAGATTTTTAACCTTTATTTTTTATCTTTGTTTTAGTTTTTCTTTAATTTTGATTGATTCTAGGAATAACGGGAAACAGAGGACCTGCGATAGAGACTGTTCCAGCCGTCTATCAGTGGGGCATTACGCAGACGTTGCTTGTTCGGAACCAAATGGTTTATGATGTCGTCATAGTGTCGGCGAAAGGAGCGATGGACGATTTACTTGTGTCAGCAATTACCGGTGGACCTGTAACTGTAGCGCAGTTTTGCTTTGGTCTTAGTGATACATTCTCGGTAGCTGTTGCGTCGGGTCTCAGACAAGATGTCACGCCTATATCAGGTAAATGCAGTTAGCTAGAATATTAAGGAAAGCGCAATCATATGTCTTTTGGACTAGAAACAAAATATGTTCGATGAGTTCAGCAGCCACAAACCTACGGAGGCTTGTGGAGCTGCATATTACAAACCAGACTGAGTTCCATAAACATGTTAGTTGATAATTTTTCATCTTTTAATCTCTTCACTTGCCAAAGCATATTTCACGATGAAAATACCAGAATAGTGAAACTGTATTATAAAAGCAGGGTATCTGAGTTTTATGGACAATTCTTGAAGCACTAATTTGTTTATTTATTTAGGTATGGTCAACTATGAGTTCGTATTCTGTCAAATGTCTTTCCCACCTGAAGTTCAGTGGATAAAATTTGATGGCTCGGTTAACAACCAAAGATTGTGGGTAGTGGCGTATGAATATGACTCAGCAGTCCAGAATGCTTTTCATGGTTTTGGTCTCCGATATTCGAATCTTAAACCGGTAAGTTGTGAAACTTAATCACGTGAAACAGTTGCTCTAATCATTACGGAAACGCGCCTATACAAATACATTGTAACATTTACCGGCAAAAAAATATTTAAGATGGAAAATTGTGATATTTTTCTTATTGCTGCCCAAAATATAGATTGTTCCTACTCGTAAGAACCGCCTATCAGGGATTTTAACATAACACAAAAACATAGTTCGAAAGTACTTGCTTCTTATTCTTAGTCTTTTATATTATTTTAGTCAATGTTGGTTTTTCATCACTGCAACAAGCCGTGTAAGGAAAATCCCCTTAAACCATGCTTTATATAGAGAAAACTGGGGTTTTCTGTGGTATTCATTTTTTTTATTTCTTCTCCAAGACATAGGTTGTGGGTGCTCGTTAGAGCCACCTCAATGAGGCGGTTCTATCGAGAATACAAAACCAGTTTTGAGTACAGATAAATTTTCCTTAACAAATTAACTGTTTTTGAGATATCAAGAATACCCTACTAAGCCGCACAGATATGTAATCGTAATTTATTTATTTAAAATTTATTTATTACATTGATTGATGGTACTATTTAGAACCAGCTCATTCTGATTTTTTTTTAATTTATCTATGCATCACGTGAACATGCCCATGAAATGAAGACCCCCTTAAACTCCAGTTTATATAGAGAAAAAAGGGATTTACGGGGTAATCATTATTTTTCTTATTTCGGCTCCAAGACATAGGTTGTGGGTACTCGTTAGGCGGTTCTAACGAGCACATAAAACCTATGTCTTGAGCATGATTTTGACTTAAGAAACACAAAAACATAGAAAGATTTCAATTTTGCGCTTCTGTGCCCATAAGCAACGTTTTATTACACTCAGGGGAAAATATCACGGGTATTTAAGCAGAAGACAATTATCGCTTTTATGACACGCGGATTGTGTATTGCGTTCCGGCTACCGACCGTCAGGAAGCCCGTAGATTACTGGACACGCGTGCAAGGTATAATGGATTACCTTATTTCCGGAATGATTGAGTCATGGGTACTACTGTGCATTCTTTATTCATATGAAGTATTGGTGCTATTTAGATAATGAGTACCGCTTAGAGGATCTAAGCCGGTGCGAGTCGGAACGTCCATACTTATAAACCCTATTGGTTTCACTGGGCGGCAGGGCTAAAGATGTCATTTCATCTCAATGTCGGGTAAAAGTCCCACAAAATTGGAAGCAACGTCTCCAAAATGACCTACACAGTGTTGACGGGGACGTTAAACCTCGAATCAAACAAACAAATTAACAATCAATGAACCTTTCTTTCAAAAATAAATATTTGATGTTTGAATTTGCAGTATGTTATTATAGATAATTAAAATGGTTACAGGTAAATAAAGAGTAATTAAAACCTAATGCTTCGTTTTATATTTTTGATTAGTCCCAGTTAATTTCAAACAATGTAAGTAAGCATTACCTAATATGGATATTTTACAATATTGAATGATCATTGTGACCATTATGATAACACATCCGTGTGAAATAACGCTTTCTTTTGTTTGCAGAAAACGGTTATTAAAATTGTGTCATAGTTTATTACTATTTTAAATATAGGTTGTGGATCTTGTTAGAACCGCCTCGCTTCTAACGAATACCCACAACATATGTTTGGGACAAAAGTAATAGAAAAATATATATGTATGTTCCAGCAAACCAGTTTTCTCTATATAAAGTTGGATTTAGAAGGGGTGTACATCAGTGACATGGACTTGTTAACATTATAATGATAGTCAAGCAGATTTAAGTGCATTTTGGACGGGAAAGCCCAAACATGGACACTTATGCTGGAAACAGTGCATGCTCAGATCAGACGTCGAGCTTAGATCAGGGCCTTTGCTGTCAACCCATTACGGCCTCCGCCCATCGGGGCTTGAAGAAATAGATTGGGCTGCATGATGCTTCCACGCTGAGCTGAACTGACTGCACAGCACACTAGTAAACTGCATGGGGGCTCTAAGCCTGCCCATGAAGAGTGGTGCGAGTTGGACCGTCCATGCAGATAAGCCCTACTGGTTTCATTGGGTGGCAGGGCTTGAGATGTCATCGCGGTGTCGGGTAAAAGTACCTCAAAATTTGAAGCAACGTCCGCAAAATTACCTATATAGTGTTGCCATGGACGTTAAGCCTCGAATCAAACAAAACTGTCAACCCATTAAGAAAACATATCCCTATGACAATGTTTTCTTTCTTATCTTCGAAATGTTAATTCATGTCTAAAAAAAAACAAAAAAAAAAACATTATTTTTATGATGAAAAATACAATGTCTTGGTGTGGGTAACACACATTGTAACCCCTCTAAACCTCTTTTCTGTAAAGTGGGGTTTACATGAGTTTTTATTACATGGGCTTATGAACATGTTGCTTGTCTAAAAAATGCAATTTTAAATAATGCAATCTGTCATCCATTAACTATAAATGTTTGTTTTTTATTATTATTATTATTTTTCAAAAGAATAATGTGGAATATCACATTCCAGAAAAAATGGATATATGAGAACCGATAATATTTTAAGTACAAAAAGGCTCAATTTTAACCGTTTGACAAAAAGCGAATTTTTCTCGCTTAAAGTACCAAAACACGCAGTTCTAAATTAACTAGACGTATCTATCGTTCAATATCCCCCGGGGTCATTTTCACACATAGCCGGATTAAAACACAATATTGATTACACGATAGGTACACGATATGTATTATATCGTAGGCGTCAGTCAAAGGGAGACAACCCAATATTGACTTTCTGTGCGACTGTCACGGTCGAAAGTGATCGGGCTAATGTCAGATATAGTTGGCCATGGTGGGGTTCGAGGGGGTCAAAATCATATGGGCGTGTTTTCGTGATGCGACTCGCACCACATTTCTTGTGTAGGCTTAGTCCTGTAGTTACCTCCTCTCGCTCACTCTGTGTGCGAGCTTGAGAATCTTTTGATTAGGTAGGGCATGCCGTCTGGACTAGGTTAGGCTTAGACCTTCTTCTTGCAGTAAAATCTTCTCCAAACCAAACCTCTGATTCGATTTTGGTCAACCCAGGGAAAATAGTGTAGTATATTTTCTAGTCCTTTGGGATCGGCATTTCAACATGGAAGTTTGAAGATATTTGAAGGCCACCGATGAGGCCTTATGGTCCGAAACCAGCTAGTCTGACCCAGAAAACGTGTACACTCGGACATTTTTCGGTTTGTTCCTGTACTCCTTGCTCCCAAATGATAAACCTTCATTGGCTATATTAAACTTCACTACAGCTGGTGTTAAGGGACTGTGTGGTCACCGTCAAAAGTCTTCCTGTCATTCATCATAGTGTAGATTATATTTTCTAGTCCTTTGAAATCGGGGTTCCAACATGAATCATTGCCTCCACTTCTATTTTGATAATATTTGAGCGTCACTGATGAGGCCTAAAAGGCAGAAACTAGCTAGTCTGGCCAGATAATTTGTACACTCGTAGACAGTTTTCAGTGTGTGTGTGTGTGTGTGTGTGTGTGTGTGCGTGTGCGTGTGCGTGTGCCGGCGTGCGTGCTTGCGTGCGTGCGTGCTTTCCATGCTTTCAAAGGATAATCGTTACAAAATATTATATATTTAATTCTATTATTTTAACAACAATCACAATCTAAATTCTTATGCACTTGTAGATGTAACCTGGCACGTTATCGGCTAAGATATAGTAAATACATGGTTAGTGTATTTAATAATTAAATATAAGTGTATTTAATAATTAAATATAATCGGTGAGCCTTAGACAGTTTTATAGGGGCGAGCTTTAGCGAGCACCTATAAAATTGCGGGGTGAACCGATTATATTTTATCATTAAGACACTATCCATGTATTTAGTTTATACCGCAATTCAAAACAATATATGTGTTTTGCAATAATTTAGCAAAAAGGCAAACAAGACAGCAGACATTGTGGCATGCTAAACGACATTCAGTGCACGTCAACGAGTGCAAAGTTTCTGACGTCACCGTGCCACAAAGACGTAGGAAACAACACGGACGCTCGAATAAAAGTTTCTCAGCGCTTTACTTTCTCTATGAAAATGTGCAAATAATTAGTTTATTTTAGCTTTGGAAATTATTTTTGAGGTTCAGATGCAACTGCAGTAACAGTGCGCAGTTATTCCAACGGGCCATTCAAACCAGGAAGAGCCGAAAGGGTAAGAATTTAGCTAAAATTTCTGAAAATCGGTTTAGATAAATATTGCAAAGATTTTAACTTGCAGTTTCGTTGTTTTCCCATGTTTGAAAGGTTGCATGTTTTTGTTTATACTTGTAAAATAGGGACCTGAAGTGTAGGTCCGGTCTATAAACGGTCACTAGACGTATTATAGGTCAGTAGAATGTATTAAAGGTCACTACCGATTATAGCGTGCAGTTCGACCCCCTTTATTAGGTTACTAGAATGCCTGATTGCGGTATAAATATAGAATACCAGGTTCGTGTCTTTTGATATCAAGTTTATCAGGCAAGGCTTCGAGAACGCTTGTAGAATCGCGAGGCTTGCTGAGTGATTCTGCTTGCGTTCTCGAAGCCGAGTCTGATAAACTTGATATCAAAAGACACGAATCTGGTATTCTATTTATCAGTTTATCAGTTTATCTCCTTGTAAACTCCTAAAATCGGCAATTTACGATCAGTCATTGCGTCCCAACATTCCAGCGCGGAATATTTAATGGGTCAGTATATTTGCTATCAGACGACCGTTATTTTTGTTATTATTTTTTTTAATCATTTTAAATGTATTTTTTTCAATTTTTCAAGTAGTTATAACTTTTTAGCCATTTTTGCAGGTAGTCCGCTTCATTCATAAAAGTGCAATGTCACGTTGACGTGATAAAGCTCACTTGTCCTGAGATAGCATATCTTTATCAGGTCAATGCGTTACAATGCAATATATAAAGGGGGTAACTGATAAAAAAGTTTTATGTTCGTATATGTCTACAATAAACTGTCATTAAATCGACGTCATTACAAGGAGATGACTTTTGGTTATACAAAACTGACGCCGCTAAAAGTTTCAGGTTAATACACTATAAAATGAATAAATGCATAAGAATCCGCATAAAATAGTAAAAAACATACTTTTAGACAGATCATCATGTTATGGTTTTCCATTCATAAATGGCAATTTATGGTAGTAATTCTTAATTGTTTGTTTAAAATATGTGTGTGTACCTAGTGTGATAAAAAAGTATGCAGCTAAATATTACGAGTACAGTGAACAACATAAACAAAATTAAGACAAAGACATATATTTTTTCAGTGCATATCGACCAACCCACAAGATCCGAAAACAGGTATATATCCCGGCATGTTCATGGGAGACGGCATAGACAATGACTGCGATGGAAAGGTTGATGAAGAATCTTTAAACGGCATTGGTGAGCTCCATTATGAATGATTTTGTTCTTGTCTCAGTAAAATGGTCATTCGTGGAAAAACTTTTGCGCTATTTGTACTTATGTTACTTGCACAGATTACCAGTGTTTGGTACAACATAAATGTTATACAACAGACTGCTTGCATGGTAGTTAACCCAATCACGGTTGACAACTTTGCTTCCCTCTTCAGTTGCACGCCGTTGGGTCAGGCCTCAGATATTATGACGTTCCAGCTTAAAGGCTTACTGAGAGTTAGTGAGAATATAAGAATCTTATATGGGTGTGAGGGGTGGATTGAAAAATCCGTCCCGAGGGACACTGTCCGGCATCACGAGGCTTGCCGAGTGATGCCGGACAGTGATCCCGAGGGACGGATTTTTCTATCCACCCCTCACACCCATATTGGATTCTTTTTCTTGCATACCTTCCATTTCTATTGCGAATTTTTAATGCTGCTGTCACTTCGGTTACCGACGTCCGCCATTTTGTGATGACACAACAGGAATGTTTAGTGACGTCACGCATGACGACGTCGCGCATGAGGTTGTAATCAACCAGTGCATTTATCAAACACGCGATTATTTTCGATTTGGGGTCGGAACACCAGGGTCAGAACATAAATTTCTATCCCAGAGTAAAATCACGGATTTCCTTGTCTGGTGTGCAAGAATTTAATTTTATGTAATGTTGGTTGGTGCCTGATGCTCTGTGTCTGGTCGGGCCCATCGGAGTCTAACTGTTGGTTTTCTTCTGCTCCAGCATTTCAGTGGTTTCTTGCTGTCTAGTCCTCATTGTTGTTTCGTCTCTTTGATTGTTTGATTTTTGTGAGATATTGCACTGATGAGTTAGGAGGCCTTTATGCGGACTGAACAAATTATTTATCTAAATCGCGACGGAAGTAAGGGCGAGGATTGCAGCTGCGTAACATTGATTAAAGCCCCCCAGTGGAATTCGTTTCACTGACCGTACCAATGCGGTTCTTCTGTCGAGGTTTAATTTTGTTATGGTTTGACATTTAAGCGTGTGTATTGCTTGTATTATTTTGTTTTGGATAGCCTATTGGCCATTTCGTGGGAAAGTAACTGTCCTGTTGGCATGCCACTATTTATGTTTCCATAAGGGGTCTCGTAATTTCATGTTTGTGTTTCTTTCCCTTAAGTGTCACTGGCGGGAGCTGTAGGTTAATTGTATCGATTCCTTATCATTGCCTTCACTTCCATTTCGTTAAATGGGTACAATGTAGTTCTAATGAGTTTTATGATTTAGATCACAAATAATGTATACCCTCGTAAAAGCTATTTCCCCTGTATTGCAGTATTTACATGGGCATTAAATTGTACTGATTTTGATTCTGTTTCTGTCCTTTTTTCGTCAATATATTTCCACACCAACTCATATTGAATTGTATGTAAAACAGTTTTCTAAGTGCAATGCCAAGAGGTGCAGATGTTGTCCGCATTTAAGCACTGCGTCTACCGTTACTTCATTTGTAAACGGTAGACACTTCTCTGTAGTTAACATGTCTCATTTGACATGACATTCTACAGATTTAATTTATCTAATTACATGACGTGCTGCAAACTGTAATATGCAGTACGTCGGTCAAACTAACCGCATGCTTAAAACTAGATTGAACGAGCAATATCGTAGACTGAGTAAGCCTAAGAAAATTGACACTTTCTTGTATCGTCACCTTCGACGTACAGGTCATTCTGTAAATAACATTGTTATACGAGGACTGTTCAAATATGAATGCAACTAAGCACATAAAAATGATTCCGTGATAGATTTCGATGAAACATTTATTTTGTCCCCTCAAAGTATTCCCCTTTAACAGATATACAAACGTTCAGTCTTCTGATCCAATCATTGAATGCATTTTGGTAGTCTTTTCGAGGTATACTATGAAGGCACTGGAATACTGCAGAACCGAGGTGTTTGCGCTGTACAAATTTTCGACCAGAAAGGTATTTTTCAGCCGCGGGAACAAAAAAAAGTCACACAGGGCAAGGTCAGGGGAATACGGGGGGTGAGGGAGTTCAACAACCTTTTCCTGCTTCAGATAGTCTTGCACAATGAACGCCTTGTGCGATGACGCATTGTCATGTAGCAATCTGACATTGGCCTAACCAGTTGCGGGTCTTCGTTCTTTGAAATATTTCTTCAATTTTCGAAGAACTTTATTCTTGTAAAACTTCGCATTTACAGATTTGCTATACCGAGGCCCCGTTTTTGGATTTACATCTATCTATTGTAGAAGGGTTTGTTTCGTGCATAATTTATGATAAACACGATGACTTTGATTTTGAGATTGTAAATTTTCCTTTTTGGATGGTGACGTCCCTCGTGCGCCATCC